>VHKM01000099.1:662500-1362500 GCA_007210695.1 Neogobius melanostomus
CTTGAAAAATGTTGTTTGTTTTTTTGGAGAAAGGGGCACATAATATAAGTTTGTCTTCTTTGTGCTCCTTTTCAATTGTCTGACCACTAGCATTATTTTTATGTAAACATGAAAGAATATTCAGAACGATTGAAATAAATAAAAAATGAAATGAAATGAAATGTTCCGTTTTCATATTAAAATAAAGCTTTGTAAGAGTAACTAAGGACAACATTGCCTTTATTTTCAGCATGGTTTTTTTTGGTTAGTTACATAGATTATCTACAAATCTCCACTTTAGCAAACCAGATTTTAAATATTCATTCAAATCATTAATTATTACTAATTACATTTGACAAAAGGGGCTCCCCGAGTTGTTGATTAAGGGATTTTTGCAGTCGCGGCCTGACCACAAAATTTGGGAAACTTCTGTCTTATTTCAGCGGTGTCTGTGCAAGTTTTTATACAACAAAGTTCACGTTTTGATAACCTAGTTCACTTTTGATCCCTTAACATGATGTATTAAATCTCAATTTACTTGAACTATCCTGTTGTATCCTGTTTTTACTTATTTTAAGGCGAGACACGCCTGGTCAAAGTATTGATTTTTTCACACAGTGGTGGAAGTTGACATTTTTTAATAGTTTTCTCCTTTAACATCTTTGAAATAATGACATGAAATCTTAGTATCAAAAAGACAAAACTTAACCCAGAAATAGCTACTACATCAATTCACAAAGCCGACTTTCCCTCACGCATTCAGTCACAACTATTGACACATTTTACATCCACGTGTCCAGCTCTATTTGGGTTATAGGGTCCAAGATAACGCCATAATCCAAATATGGTATTTTTCTTCTGCGAGACACTCGGTACTGAAGAGCGGAGAAACGTGTCGCTCATGTGTTTCTACCACCTGACTAGCATTGATCAACACAGGCTTAGTCCTTACTTCTGTACAGTATAATGTGGGTTTTCGGTCTAGTGTGGAGCAATCTAAACATTATTTCAGTATTCAACTTGTTATGTAACTGCAGGTACAGTTATGGTTACGATACAACAATAATGGCGAATTATTTTAAGGATTTTTAATATATATATATACAGTATATATATATATATATATATATACTGTATATATATATATATATATATATATAATGGGTTGAAACGTATTTTATTGCACCTAATGCTGTGCTGATGATATGCTGGGTAATCCTTGAATAAGAGTAGCCTGGCTAACGCCAGACTAAAATCACAAGTGATATTTAGTCTGGGGACCACCAATTCATTTTCTCGTAGGAGAGGTGTGGTTTACGATTGTTCACAGCCGTTTATTGGGCGCTACGAATGTCTCTCATGCGTCTGCATGTAGCCATAGCCAATCGTATCATGGTATCAGATGACGTATGACGTACCTGCTGTAAACTTTTGAGCTAAACTATTTAGAACACGTTCTAAAGCTTGATCGAAAGATGGCATCGCGTCTGCTGCTGTCATGTTGGATCCGTAAATATTTTTTTATTTTTTTTATCCCTAAACAAACTACAAGCTTCCATATGTCAAATAGCGCGTCATCGTCTTACCGTCCCTCCTCGTTCTGTGATTGGTGCCCAAATCCATGGAAAAATGTCGGCCATGGTCCCCAGACTGTTGTGAAGTTCGAAAAGATTCGAGCGCACACAGCAGTCTGGCGTTAGCCAGGCTAGAATAAGAGAGGGATTTATTCAGCTTTGAACCAAGGCAACATTTTTGTTTTTACAGATTTTTTCTCTTATGATTAGCTTTGTCAAACTCTAAGCGTCCCGTCTGGTTTTATTTATATTAGTAACAAAGACTTTTTCAGACATTTAAATCTGGGTCTATCCATTATTTAGATTTTGTCGCTGAAAATATCGCTGCAAATTTTACAATAAATTGCCCTATTGCCCTATTTTTACATTTAAACATAAAGATAATACAGTTTTTCTCATATTTATATCAGTAATGCTCCGCAAAAGTTTCAAATTGATATCTCTAAACTACAAATTACGTTCAGAGATATCAATTACCTGCAGTGTCTCGCCTTAAATACAAAAATACTTATTTTACTGTCAGATTCTTTTTACTCGACAAGTCAAAATCACTCAAATTAAGGACAATTATACTATATAATTTTAGTACTTTACTTTAGTACTTTAGTACCTCGCTGGACCTTCCCCTGATCTGCTCATTTAGCAGGTTATTATTTCATTACGTTGTTTTGTTCTACTGTATTACCTTAGTGTATTCTTACCTGCATACTTTCTAATGTCTTACTTGTATAACCATTATAAAGGCCATTAAAACGTGTTCTTCCCATGTGTGAGCAGGCGCCACGGCATTTATAGCTGCTGTGGAAGATTCAAAGATGACTCAAACATGCGCGCGTGGCTCAACACACAACTCCAGGCGTGTATGTTTTCAGCTGCTAGTTTTCGCCAGTGTCGCAGAATTTGAACTCGTGTTTCAAACTGACGGGAAGGGTTCACGTCTGAGAGAATTTCCTCGGCAACCGATGGCTGGAAGCCGGGAAAAAGAAATATACCATAAAAAAAAAAAGAGAGACTGGAATATTGCAAAGAAAGCAGAATAAACAGCGGCGTGGTCGTCCTGGAGGAGCCGCAAATCTGACAATTTACCTGATTCATCCCCGCGCCGCTATCACGAGAGGGGGAGTTTTCATTTTTACCGTTGGCGTAAGGAGTCCCAGGGCGCCGCTGTCTCTCGAGCGCCGGAGAGGACCGGGGAGGAAATGGGCTGTTAGTCGTTCTGTGTTCTCAGCCGACTCCGACAAAACGCATCTCAAAAGAAAAAAAACAGCAGGCCGGGCTTTTTGGAATGAGGAGGCATTTTCACTTCTCCTCCTCACGAGACGGCGTGCTGAGCGAGCAGGATCGCCTCGAATAAACAAGTCCCACGTGCTGGAAGATATTTCGGTGAGGGTCTTTTTACACACAGCCTTTTGTGCAGACAGGATTTATTTAAATTCAAAATGTTAAATGTCCACAATTGAATTAGGCCTGATATTTAGTGGAAATGTAGTTTTCCTACAACAGCAACAAAGTCAGGTCCAAACGGTGGCTACAACGCTAACAGGGTTTAAACTGGAACAAAACTAAACTTGGACTAAACAAAGAAAACCTGAGACTGAAACTAGGACTAAACAGAATGACTTCTGCAAAGATGAATACCTGTCATAACCCTCTTCCCTCTAATATTAATGGGGTGACTTTTATCATGAGCTGTTTAATTGTTTTAAGACTAACATTACTGAGCTGGAGCCTTTAGAAAGTCATGAAGGAATAATTGTTACTCTCAGGAGGTGTTTGATGCCGTGTCACAGCTAAAGATGAATAAATCAAGCGGGTTAGACAGAGTGTCTTCTGAACACTTATGCCAGTGCTAGACTTTATCCTCTCCTAGCGGCTTCACTGTTTTTTTTTGGTTCATGGCCTTTTGCCAGAGTCCCTTGTGTCAGTTGTTTTAATTCCTGTAATCAAGGATTAAATGGGCAAACTGAGTCATATCGACAACTATCGGCCTATAGCGTTGGCCAGCTTGAAAGAATAATTGTAATGAGACTTGAACCATACTTGTATACTGCACCCAATCACTTTAGCTTTAAGCGAGGTCATAGCACTGACATGTGCATATTTGCGCTTAAGGCGAGACACTGCAGGTGAATAGGGAAAAATAAATAAATGTAGAGATATCAATGTGAAACTTTTGCTGAACATCACTGATATAAATATGAGGAAAAAAAAGTATTGCATTTTTTCTGTCATTTTAAAAATAAGACATTTTGTACATGACAATTGCCAAAATTGCCTATATTTTGGGCAACGAAGTAAAAATAATATATTGTTTAGTTTTTCAATAAGTGAACAAATCTGTAAAAACTCAAATTCCGCCTGTTTTTTTTGGGTTCAAAGCTGAATAAATCAGGCTAGGAATTAGATATTAAAAAATCCTTCTGAAAAAACCTTCAAAATCTCGTTAAGTCCAAGACTGGAAAGTTTGGAGTCTGTATGAGCGACTATAAGGGCTCACCCGCTGCCCGAGTGGGGCCTTCTCTCATTCAGAGAAAACAAGCCCTGAAGTTTAGTAGCGAGTGCGCGGAACCTTCTTTGGCTCTTCCGCACCAGGCGTCTCCCAGAAGGAAAAATACCATATTTGGATTATAGCGTCATCACGGGGACCCTTCACAGGACACCTGGATGTAAAATCTGTCAATATTTGTGAATGAATACCTGTGGGAAAGACGGTCTTTCGACGCGCCGCAGCTGCTACTTCCGGGTTACCTCCGCGTCACAGGCGGACAAATCATCATAAAATAAGCATCATGCGGGGTGAGTTTTGTCATTTTTATACTCTGACATGAAAACTAAGATGTAAAGGGAGGGAAATAGATACAAATCTCCACTTCGACCACTGCGTGAAAAATCAATACTTTCACCTGCCATGTCTCGCCTTAAACAATTGCTGGTTAAATACAATATGCAGAATTCGACTATATTTATGTGTTTTCTGGATGCATCTAAAGCATTCGATCGGATCAATCATGGAAAACAACTTTTTGACAAACTATCTAAACATGGTGTCCCAGGCTATCAAATCAGAACACTTGTTTACTGGTACTCCTCCCTGTGCATGCAAGTGAAATGGGGTGATTCTATCTCTGACTCTTTTAGAGTCACTAACAGGGATCGCCAGGGTGGGGTCCTGTCCCCATTACTGTTTAATATCGACACTGATGACTGTGTCTGTCTGTATGTCTGTATGTCTGTACTGCTAAATGACTGTAAAACGGGATGCTTAGTTGGTAATTATCTCTGTAACCACTTAATGTATGCAGATGATCTGGTGCTAGTGTGCCCATATAGTGCTGGTCTTAAAGAAACTTCTAAATATCAGCTCGCAGTATGGTTTAGACTTTGATATAAAGTATAATCCAAAGAAAAGTTATGTCATAATTGCTTAAACAAATGAACAGACTTGCATTTCCTGACTTTTACCTGAGTGGGAATTTTGTCCAAGTGACTTATGAGATTAACTATCTTGGGCATTATGTGACTAGTGACCCCTCAGACGACAGAGACATGTATATACAGCAGTGTAAGCTCTATGGGAAGGCCAATATGCTCGCCTGTGAGTTCCACATGTGCACTGCCAATGTAAAAAAAACATGCTTTTCAGGTCCTTTTGCTCTCCTTTGTATACAGCGCACCTCTGACACTGTTAAAGAAAAGAGGAGCCTGTATAAGCTGAATGTTGCATACAATGATTCTCTGAGAATCTTACTGAAGGTTCCAAGACATTCGAGTGCAAGTGAAATGCTTGTAAACTGTAATGTGAGATCCTGTGCAGCAGTTATTCGCTATTGTATTTATTCATTTATGTGCAGAGTTGCAGACCACTGTAATCCTACAATTGAAGCTCTGGGCTCCTGTAGTAAGAGCTCTGTCAGGTTCACATCTAAATTGTGGATGCACTGGAGATCCTGTCGATATACTGTAAAATGTACATACATTGTACTGTATTTTATTATCTTATTCTTTAATTTTCTACTCTATGGACCATGTTTTTTGCGTCCTTAATAAAGTCTTAATAATAAGCATAATAATAAACAAAGAAACCAGGCCCACATTAGGCCTAACTCTGAGCTGTTGTGTTTGTGTCAGGATGTAGCTGTATGTGGCTAATAGCAGCAACAGCAGGAGGAGCTGAAAATAGGGTTTACTCTCCACAGACGTCTCTTATCCCACAAAAGTACATTATTTAGAAAGCTTCCATAAAACATGTCATCCATGAAATAAAATCCATCCCTGTCATTTTGGCCTGAACAGCTTCAGTTTCCTCTTGCTCTCTTCACAGTGACAGATGCTAATGCTAATGCTGCTCTCACAGACTCAGAGGAGCAGGAGCTGTCAGTCAAAGCTTTTTTCTCCTTTTTGTCGAGCGATTGCTGTTGTTGTTCACTCCTCTGGTCGATGTTTTGGTGATTGGCCTCAATCACTGTTTTATGACTGATCTGTTAAAGCGCAAGGGAAGCAATGCCCTGTTTGTGAATATTATTTGTTCACAAATAAAGCATGTTCATGTCATAGAACTATTCTTTTTTTTAAAACCTTAAATTACCCACCATAGCCCCAGGACATGACGACATCACCACCGCTTGTACGGGATTTACCATAGAGTTTCAGGGGACAGGGAGACGAACTGACATTCTCACAAAGTTTTACACACTCTAGTGGATTTATTATGTCATTTAATACTCACTAAATGGATAATGGGCTTTGAAAATAGCTTGGACACTTCCAATTTTATATACAGTATAATGCAAAAAATGTAGGAAGTACAGTTGGGATCACTTCAGCGGTAAAGGAAGAAACGACCATGCCCTGCCGGAATGAAGCGCAACGCAATCGCCAACACTGATTTTGCATACTACACTGCCTGACCAGAAGGGGAAAACAAAGTGTCTAACTGGATTGAACCAACGCAGGTAAGGTCTCAGTTTTAGTTCTGCTGGACCTGAGCGCTGCCTTTGACACAGTGGACCACGGGATCTTACTTCACAGGTTAGAAAACTGGGTGGGAATCTCTGGTACTGCTCTAAACTGGTTCAAGTCCTATCTCGAGGATAGGACGTACTTTGTCGAAATTGGCAACTGTGTCTCAGACAAAATTGCCATGACCTGTGGAGTCCCCCAGGGGTCAATCTTGGGACCCCTCTTATTCAACCTGTACATGCTTCCATTGGGTCAGCTAATAAACAGCAACAATGTGTCGTACCACAACTACGCAGATGACACTCAGATCTATGTGTCACTGACGGCAGGTGAACATGGGCCTGTAGATACTCTCTGTCACTGCATCGAACAGATCAGTTTGTGGATGCAAAACAACTTTCTCCAACTAAACTCAGACAAAACTGAGATCATTGTCTTTGGCCCACAGACACAAAGACAAAGTGTTATCAGTCACCTTGAGTCTCTCGCTCTGAAACCAAAAAATCAGGTTAGAAATCTAGGAGTAATCATGGACTCAGACCTGAACTTAAACAGCCAGAGTCAATAATAAACACGGTGAGGCTGCGTTTCAGTTTCATGCAGCTAAAATCTGGAACAGTCTTCATGAGGATGTGAGACAGGCCTCAAAACAGCTCTTTTTACCCGTGCATATGAAAACTGAAAGTATTTTATCTGCACTCTTGCCTTTTACTGTAATTGATTAATTTTATGTTTTATTGATTGATTTTATCTGTTTTCTTGTAATTTTATGCAACTGTGAAGCACTTTGAATTGCCTTGTGTATGAATTGTGCTCTACAAATAATTTTTAATTTTTATTTTTATTTTTGCCTATAATTGAGCAGCACTCCCCTCCCTCACACCCTTTCATTCCGTGAGTATTCCTTCTCCACGCAGCACAGCATGGTTCCAACACATCCGCAACCAACAGAACTGTTATCCTGTCGTCGATACTGAAACTGTTTCCACTCACCCAAATGAGAAAAATGCTCTTCCACTCTACTGTCACCAGTTCTTTGCAAAACTGTGTTAGCCAATGTTTCCTTGAAAAAAACAAAACATTCTCTCAAACTGTTGTGAGACGTTTGGCAGCTCAAACTGTTTTACATCAGCTGAAAACCAAATGCCCACATTTTCTTGTTGGTAATTAATAACACACATTGGCAGATCCTTTTTATTAAGTTTGTTGGTGAAGCTTCCAAGAACAAGTCCAGATGTAACCACTTAATACTCGGGTCCAGTGCCAGTTCATTTCTGATGCAAATAACCCACTTTCCGTATCCCTCTTTGTGCGCTGCCAACGCACTAATATATGTTTAAAATGGCCTGGAGTTGATTGGCATTATCTGGGTTTAACAGAAGCAAGCTACAGCTCCTGAAGCTATATTCTGTCTTTAGAATCATCATATCAGCACATGTAAATCAAAAGCGTAAAAACGGAGTTGACTTTTGGTCTCAACCGTTGGGTCTGGAGCATCAGACAGCAGCTGATGTTTGCTGGTGAGATACTGAAACTAAACTAATCATTAGTTGTATGGAAACCTGCGATGTTCGGACACATTTTTGGATTTGCTGGACTTTGGCACTTAACTTTAGCAAGCACTGCTTCACAAAAACTTTGTGGGACAAAAGACACAGCTGGTCAACTTCCACAGTAAGAGTGATGTACTGTATGGACAAAGAGAACAGACGGACACAGCATGTCCTCTTCCACTCTCCATGCTTCATCATTATTATAGAAATGCATCTTCGCATTTGCTGGCAGCGCCATGACAACATCACGCTTTAATAAACTTAAGTAACATCTATTCATGATCCATAGGGTTTAGTATCATACTTGCTGATTGTACAGGAATAGGACAAAATAAGTATGTGTCATATAGCTTCTTGATTATAGTCAGTGAATGTATCTACTGCTCAAATGTACAAAAGGAGGTAGGCGCTAACACGTTTAAGCATCTGCCTACTCCTTTTGAGCATCGAATCCATGTTATTTATTTATTTATTCATCCATCTACTTATTCACTTGCACATGTATCTTTCTTTGGCTTTGCTTACTGTGCTGAACTCTGTTCCTATGTAGAACTTTGTGGAATTCAGATGCTCAAATAAAAAAATAAATAAAAAAATGAATTGAATATGCAACAAGAAGAAAAGGGAGTGAGATAAAATAATGTTTCGAGTAAAGCTTCTTGCAGCTTAACAACCAGACCACATTCAGAAAATGTTATTGCCTTTGCCATCAGGACGTCATGAGCGTGTGAATATGACATCGAAAGCACATTTTTGCACAGATTTAGTCTTTTAAAGGCATGTGATCCTAAACTTTTGATCAGCTGCAAAAACAGACTATTTCAGTTTAATTGTTGTTTTCAATAAAAGGGTTTACTCAATTTAGTTTTTTTGTCTCACTCCCATTTCTTCTTGTTGCAAAATGTGAATTTTTGCTACTTTTCAAGTGGTATCAAACTTTTGATTGTGATTTTATGACAGGTGTCATACTGCTTTGCCGCAGTTACAGCTTCAATTCTTCTGGGAAGGAGCACATCTGTGAGATCACACACAGATCTTCGACGACAAGGCCTGGCTCTCAGTCTCTGCTCGATTTAATCCAGTTCATCCACACCAAACTCTCTCATCCATGTCTTTGTGGATCAACAAGAAGCCATTCCCAACTCTTCCCACAAAGTTGGGATCATGGAATTATCCAAAATCTCCTGGTGAGGAGGCATTCAAAGTTCAAACCCAGACTCGCCCATCAGATTGCCAGATGGAGAAGTGCGTTTCATCTCTCCAGAAACTTCTGTCTCCGCTGCATCATGCTTTACATCACTTGCATGGGACTTGGTGATGTATGGCCTGGATTAAGCAGTTCAGCCATTAAAAAATAAAAAATAAATAAATGTCTTCATCTTGCACTAATCAGAAGGCCACATGAAGGTCAGAGGTCTGTCGTGATTGACCGCAGAAACTGCGTTTGGCATTAACTTGTTTTACAGAGATCTATTCAGAGGAGATTTGGTTTCTGCGTGTTTAGTTTAAAAAATGTGAGCTATTAGTGGGGAAAAATGTTCAATTCTACATTCTGCCTTCACAGCTGAAGCAATCAGGCTAGGAGTCAGATATTGAAAAATCCCTCTGAATAAAACATCCAACACTGGAAAGTTTGGAGTCCATAGGGCCATCCCGCCTTTGCTCTTCCCGATCCCGTCAGACCCTGGAAGCTAAGCAGGGCAGGGCCAGGTCGGTGCTTGGATGGGAGACCGTTTGGTAACACCAGGAATCCTGGGTGAATGTAGTGAGTGAGTGAGTGGTTGGTGGTGGTCGCGGGGCCGATGGCACAGACTGGTTGCCTCGCTTCTGTCAGTCTACCCCAGGGCAGCTGTGGCTACAACAGTATCTTACCTCGACCGAGTATGGAGTGAATGAATAATGGCGACAGTGTAGCGCTTTGAGAAACTTGGTAGTAAAGCGCATTACAACTGTAAGGCATTATTATTATTTATTATTATTATTATTATTATTATTATTATTATTATTATTGGAGAGACTAAAGTGGAGTGTAAAGAAAACCTAATTTTGATAAAGCAGGCCCGAACGTTTTATAACGCATGACCATGTATATCGCTGCCGCTCTGGCGTTTTTTTTTTCTACCATTGTTGTATCCATTGTTGTTGGAATGACCATATTTATAATGCAGCGCCATCTTAGTCACCTTTCGTGCTACACGTGGATACCAAGCATGTCAAACTTTGTGAATGAATACGCGTATATGAGACAAAGGAGTGGCGCCATGTTGTAGTTGTTTACGGGAAAACTCCAAAACAATACTTCACAAAACGTCATAAAAGAATCATCTTGAAGGGCGAGTTTGTTCTATTTTTAGAGAAAAACCTCAACATTGACCACTGCGTAAATACCTCATCAGTGTACTACTGGTATCGAGAAAATAAAAGTATCGAAAGCAGGTACTGAAAAAATATCAAATCTTGAGATTCAAGTGTTGTTCCATTTGGTCAAAAGAAATGGGGAGGGGGGATGGGGAAAAAAGGACACAATTAAAAAAAAAAGAAAAGTGAAATACAAGGTGAAAAAAAAGGGAAAACAATGGGACAAAACAATGGGAAACATTTGGGAAAATTTGAGAAAAAATTTAAATATTGGGAAAAACAATGGAAAAATGTGGCCCCCCCACACAAAAGAAACATGAGATATCATTCAAGTACCGGTATGGAAAACAAAGTATCGTTAAAGTTCCAGTATTAGGAAAAACATTTAACAGTAGGACCTACCCAGCCCTAGCCGTGTCTCGCCTTGACCCCAAAGATTCCGCTCACATGAAAGAGGCATATATCCCGTCACTACCATGACACCAGCTTCCCTGCTCCCATCCAACATCTAATCACCGTCCCCTCACCAACACTCCACCCTCCCACACATCCTCACACACACAAAAGCCTTGCAAAAAAAAAAAAAACGCCAGGTATTGTTTAAGCCTGGGCCGTCGCAGCGTGTCACGGCGCCAAAATTGCTTTTTCTTCTCATTTGCTCGGGTCATGTCGCCCATTTATCAGCGGGCCGCCTCCGGGCGCTTCCTCGCCATTACTTATGCCCCAGCGCGGAAGTGGGGCAGCGGTGTAATTTGAATGTACGGTTGGGGGGGAGGCAGCACAGGTAAGTGATCAGCGGCTCATTTGGCTAGGGAGACAGGCGAACAGAACAGAGGTCAAACTCTCAGCGCGGGGGGAAAAAGACGACAAAAGATGTCAGTAAGTGGCTAAACGCATCACGGCTTTGGGGCGGAATGACAGGGCAGATCATTATCGCGGATGGATACGGGACTGGGGGTTTTCAATATGTTCTGTCACGTTTAACCGCAGGGGCGCGTCCTTCACGGAGCTCGATTGCGCGTGACCTGGCGACTCTTTTCTATTACGCGCGGTAATAGAAAACATGCAGACGCCAACACTTTGGATAGTATCTGAACTTCTGACTGGATCTGTGAGCAAATAAAGAAAGTACGGACATGTGTTTGTTTGGGTTTTCAATAATGAGAAGTGGGGACGGGCCGATGTCCTGTGCTACAAGTTCTCACGGGATTAGTTTAGTTAGTTTATTTATTTATTTGACAGGGACCTCTACAGGAGCATTAATCAGCATCTGCAGTCCCCAAGACATACAATTACAAAACACTACAAAAAGCATAAAACAATACAGTTCATATTATTTATTTACATTTTATAAAAAAAAATAAAAAAAGTTAATTTCATCAAAGGGAAAACGTGTTCCTCTATAGTCTATACCCACCCTCTACCCTTCTCAGATGTAAACTGTAGTAGTTGTTGTTTGTTTGTTTTTTCTTGTTGCCATTGGTCCGACAACCCATTAGTCCGACGTCTCATTATTCCGAAAATGTAGCATTAGTCCAACCCAGTTGTGTTGTGGATTAGAGAGCCATATACAACCATTGGCCCTAACCTTAAGGTCAGTGGACTCTTGCCTGAACCTAATTTTAGTTTTCAATCCCTACTCAATGGGACATTTTTGGAATAATGAGACGTCGGACTAATGGGCTAACCCCTCTGGAGCAGTGCTGAGCACAGCGGGCCATGGTACTGCCAATCTTCTTAAATAGGAATCAGCTGAGGTGCGGCCTCAGATCGCACAGCGTCACATTGAGATATCACGTTTATTTCAAGTTTAACCCGAATAAAACGTATTCATGCTCCTGCTCTGTTTCATTTATTCCAGACATCATCCATCATCAGAGAAAACTCTCCCATCTGTTAAGCTTGTGAGATAAAAATATTGTCTCTAAATCATGAGTTTGTTCTGAAAAGCATCAATCACGATGTCTATTTAAGGGGGCAATAGACAACATTAATTGTTTAGGGTCATATTTTATTTGTTCAGATCTGAAGTATAGCACTGAGGGGAGAGGAGGGGGATACGGCCGAGCGTTTCTGAGCACTGCAAGACTCATCTAATACCTGTGTGAGCCACTGACAGGTGGCTGTTTTCCCATCATGCACAGGGCCATGTAGTCGCACAGAAGAACACCCAATTTACCCATTAAGATTAACTCCAGTAACAAGTAAGGTGAGAACATCTACAGCAGCACGTTTTTTTTTCACCTTGTATTTTCCTTTTTTGTTTTCTCTCTTAAATGTTGTCCTTTTTCTTCCCACCCACCCCCATTTCCCTCCTCAACTTTTGATGACCAACCGCATCAACACTTGAATCTAAAGATTTCGTATTGTTTTCAGGATCTGCTTTATCAGGACTTTTTCGATACCAGTAGTACCTAAACCTTTTTGTCGATACCATACTGGTATCATTTAACGGTATCCAGCCCGACCACAGAGAAAGGAAGAAGAGGCGGGTACAGCGTAGTTTAAAATGTCAGGATGATAAAGGAGGAGTGAGAAAGCTTTTGAGTGGCAATTTGATCGGGCTGATTGGATGATTGCGACAATTTCATGTACTCTTTTTTGACTGGACACTGTGCTTTCAGGTTTCTTTTGTTATTAGTCTCCCGAGGGATCAATTTGGCTTGGAGTGGGAGTCGGCGGCAAACATTCTGACATTTGAAGAGCTGTGCCTGGTTTCTAACGCACAGCAGGCGGGCCCGGACTAACTGTTTTTTTTTCTTATTTCAAATGGCACCTTATGTTTCTGTAACTTACGGATGAATCAGGAAGTACATTTAACACAAATGAAGAGGAATCCATCCATCCTGATACCGTGAGCGTAGACTGCCAGGAAAGTACAATAGATTGCGGTTATGCTTAAAGGATTAGAGGGAAGGAAATCTCTCAGACGGAGTATCCTACACAGGGCCAGGAAAAGATGGAAGCTGTTTTGGAAATGTCACAAGTTAGAGTTAGAGCTTTTCTGACCAAAAAAAGAAAACAGAAAAAAGGAACCACTGCACAAAGGCTTCTGCCGCACACCCCAAAGATTCTCAATGGGGTTAAGATCTGGGTTCTGTGGAGGCCAATCCATGTGTGAAAATGATGTCCCTGAACCACTCTTTGACAATGTGAGCCCGAGGGATCCTGGCTTTGTCGTCTCGGAATATTCCCGTGCCATTGGGGAAGAAGAAATCCATTGTTCAGGTCGACAGCTGATCTCAATCTTTGGGCACATAGTGTTGCTAAACCTAGAACTAGGCCTCACCGTGTTTATTATTGACTCTGGGAACCACCAGGAGACCCCTCCCTGAAGTTCTCAGGGCCCGAGATGGTTCATACGGCTCTAACATGTCAGAGATGTACTTTGGTGCTAAACCATGAAAAGACTTGTACACAAGCAGAGCTGTTTTAAATTCTATTCTCTGAGTGACAGGAAGCCAGTGCAGAGACCGGAGCACTGGACTAATGTGGTCGTTTTTGCTTACATTCAAGTAAGCAAAACAATATAATAAATAATAATAATTAATATCAATAAGAGTCAATAACAGGTCTTTTAACAAGATATGTATTGAGTTGAATACTTCTTAAAATTGACAAAACGTTTATAGACATGTTTCAAATAATTTTCCCTTAAAATACAAACACAAAACATTTTCAATTTCTGTCATATTGTGACATTTACATAATATATACACGTTTTTATTACAACATAAACACTTTTAAATAACCTTATGAATACATTCAAAGAAAAAATGAGGATCACTCAGTGACAACTTAAATGTTGTTTAATTTTAAGATAAGATATTATCTGAACCACTCTTGGTCTGGCCTGTCACCTAGAACCTGTTTGCCCTGGGAGTCCCTACAGAGGCATAATGCCCCTCACAACATAGCTCCTAGGATCCTTCAGGCGCTCAAACCTCTCCACCACGATAAGGTTCCCTCCCTCCCACCCCTCTTCCCCCACCCCTGCTCCACAATCAAGGATGAGAGAAATATAATTTCAAATCATTCACATGGTTTGACAAATAAAAAAATATTGAATCTTATAAGGTCCCACTGCTGACCGATGCATGTTTAAAATAACATGCCAAAATACATTTTGGAAAGGCTGTGACATAACAAAATGTGTGAAAAGTGTAAGTGCACTGTAAGCTCAGTGGAGCAGAAAACAAAGAATATTTCCACGTCAAAACGAACTCCATCCAGGTGGATTAAGTTGGAGGTCAACAGATGACATTCAGTGAACATAAAACTACGTGAGGCTTGTTTGAGGCACGTCTTCGCACTCTCCTTTTTAGCTACGCTCCATTTTACCCGCACGAGTAACATTTTCACAGTCAGCCACTCTTCCCATTCTTCTGCGCAACATCTGGCAGCTCCGCGTGAGCCCGCCAAAAGGCTCTAGCAAATCCCAGCCGCCGGAGGTGAAGCGAGGCTTTAGAAAGAAAGAAAGAACCGTGCTGCAGCTCTTCTCGCGTGAGCCCGGGCGCTAGCTCGCTAACTAACTCACGGCATTAGCATTCCTTTTAACCGCTCGCCCCCCCCATCCCCCCGCCGACCTGACTCAGCGAGCGCATGATGAACTGAGACGCCGAGCCCTCTGCCGGAAGGGGGGGAATTGGCTCGTTTTGGCGTTTTCTTCCAGCATGGTTGGGTGAGAAAATAGACTGTGGAAAGTTCGTGTTGTCAAAGTGAGTTCACACAATGCCAAAGGAACAGCAGCAGCAGCAGAGTCTTTATTATATTCATCTTTTGAAGCAGAAATAACAGAGGAGACGGCAGCGCTCGAGCAGTGCCAGCTTTCATCTTTATGGGAATCCAACAAAGCATTCTGTATTCTGAAGTTACATGCATTTTGCTTATTTCCACCAATGAGTGCATATAGTAAATGCCGCAATTTGAGGAGAGGAAGTAAAACAAACACATAAAATACAGACCGCTGCACACTGGAAGATACGCTTTAGTCATACACACACACATATGCACACAACACAAATGCTTATCATGATGCTTAAGGGCCAATATGATGCCAATATGATAAGTTGTAAGAAAGGACCCTACAACTAGAATGGATAAACTCTTGCCTCCCCAGAAAAGCGTTTAAAGATGTGATACTTGCTTATGTTATGGGGAGTGTCTCATCTAAAACGTAATGCCTTTTGAATCTTTAAATTCCATCTTCCCCTCGCATCATTGTCCACATTTATAGAATCATGAGTGCCTAACTTTTGGCACCCCACCCAGCTGTCCCAGCCCTATTAAATATAGTGCACTTTTATCATCACTAACAGAGTAGGAAGAGTCTGGATCAGCAGAGAGTGCATCATCCTGGTCAGAAGTTAAAAAGACGTTAAAAGTTTGTGAACGTCCATTCTGTTGAGTTTATGTTGAGGTCTCTTCCCATTTCTTTGTGAGTGTTGTGAAATATATAAATGTATTACTACTTGCTTCGACCTTATCTAATACTAGTTAGGAGGAGAACAACGTAGTCTTTGTCTTATGATTCTGTTTTGCTATTGTTTAAATGTCCTACCTTGAAAAAGTACTGGCAGATCCATTTTGGCCGAGATACAATGTTAGTGATAAGAACAGACTTGTTTTTCTCAAACTTGCACGTAATGTCTGAGATGATGTCAGTTCGTGCGTCTGGATTAGGGGCTGCACTAACAAGTATATAGAGACGGGCACGAGACTTGATCGGCAGACTTCCTGATGTTGTTATGATGTAACTTGTGTGTGCACTTTTAATCAAATAAAGGTTTTTTGCTTTAAGTCCCGGACGGAGTAAAGACTGACAGTGTACACAAATGTATTTGAGCAATGCCTGAAGGTGTATATTCTGTCATTTCCGGACTATAAGCCGCTACTTTTTTCACACGCTTTGAAACTTGCGTCTTACACAAGGATGCTAGCCTGGCTAACACCAGACTGCTGTGTGCGCTCGAAACCTTTCGAACTTCTCAGCAGTCTGGGGACCATGGCCCAAAACTTCGCATGGATTTGGGGACCAATTACAGCACGATACGAGGACGCGCTATTCGACATACGCTTGTTGTTTGTTTAGAGATAAAAAAAATAAAACAAAGTCTATTTACGGATCCAACATGACAGCAGCAAACGCTGTGCCATCTTTCGATCAAGCTTTAGACCGTGTTCTAAATAGTTTAGCTCAAAAGTTTACAGCAGGTACGTCATACGTCATCTGATATGATGATACGATTGGCTATGGCTACGTGCAGACGCATGAGAGACATTCCTAGCGCCCAATAAACAGCTATGAACAATCGTAAACCACACCTCTCCTACGAGAAAATCAATTGGTGTCCCCCAGATTTTTTTCCCCCTTTGTCGGAGTGGTGACACTTTTATCTTTGTGCAACGTCCCGCCATTCCGACACACGTTAGTTTGTTAGTTTACGACCCGCTAACCTTACCTTAGCCCTAAGCTTAAGGACCTATTGTTGGAATAGCGGTGTCAAAAAGTGTCGGATTGACGGGATGTCGCAATGGAGAGGTGTCGGAATGACGGGCCGACCCCCCCCAGACTAAATATAACTTGTGATATTTTGTCTTGTGTTAGCCAGACTACAACAATGTAGCCTGGGAACCAGACTCACCACTGTAGCAGTGGGTGAGTCTGGTCACCGCTGCGTCGATTCCATTTCCTACAGCGGTAGATACGAAAGCAAACAGGAAGGGGAGTAAACCAATCAGCGAAGGCCTGGAGTCTGCCGTTGATGCGGTGTTATTAGCGGTTTTGCGTTAATATTTGCGCAGGATTATGAATCACAAAACTCACCTACTGTCGATGTGTTTTTGGTCATTTACCGCTGATAAGAGACACGCTTTCTCTCTTTCGTGCGTCGTTCGTAGATTGTTATTGAGGGACTTTGGCGTTCCATGAGTGACGCTGCTCGCTAACAACACGTGACACAAATAAATGAATCTGATTGCACGGGATCGGTTTAATTTTGCGGATACAGCCAGCGGGGGCGGGGTGTCCAGACTGATCCCCCTCTGTATACAAAATATATAGGGGGAATCATTCTGGCCTCACCAGGCGATGTAGCAAATGTATGGTTTTTTCGCTCATACTGAATATTGTGCCATAACAATGCACATGGGTCCAAAAACACTCGGCTATTTCGAATGAAAGAACTCCGACGTGAGAAAGATGCAATAACTGAAACCAACTCTAGATATACTTGTGCACGTGGGGACAATGCAGAGCTGCAGGAGTCACACGGTTCTTTTCAGACGTTATATTCCGGTGAGTTCAATAGTCCAAACTTTATGGTACTCATGTGTGTACAGAAGTAGCCAAGAGACAACACAGACTGTCTATATCCGCCAAACGCACCATTTTGCCTGCATTTCCTTTCGTCAAGTTGATTTTGTCCACATAGTTATAATGTGCTTCTAGCCTTAGTTTTGTGATGGGAATGTAGTTTTCGTCAAGATTCATTTTAATAATGATCACTTTTTACTTTTACTACTAGATATCACTTTTTTTTAGCACATCCTGACCAAGCATATTACGATAAAACTTGGTCTGACTAAACAGAACGACAGAACTTTTACACCTCCGTATCAGCCAACTTCCCATCAATTCACACCTGAATTTTTAGACTGTTTGCCGTTTTCTCCGACATGTCACCGTGAGGAGCCGCGGTTTGGTGTAATGGTGAGAAATGCACTGTGGAAAGTGTGTGTCGTCGAAGTGAGTTCGCGCTCACAACACTCCAGCAGCGGCGGCGGATGAGACATTATTATATTCATCTTTTGGAGCTGAAGTAACAGAAGAAAAGGAGCCGCTAAAACTGTGCCAGACTTTGTTCTTGTTACACGGGCTGGGAATTAAAACGTCCGTCTGCGTCCCTGTGGGAGAGGAGCGAAAAGGAAGTGCCAGCTTATTTTTGTGTGGCTGCCGTCATGGCGTACACGGGGATAGGATAAAGTGGATTTATTCTTTTCATTTTTGATTCCTTTGAGTGATCACAATGAAGTCACGCAAGGGGCTCATGCATCCCTGAAAAAGTGGACAACGCCTGCCTTTTCGCTGTCAATTTTTTTTTTTTTTTTTTTATTGTTGTATCCAGGGTTTTAAAAAGCCTTGAATTTATAAGTTTTTGTATCATGAAGTATTTTCTGCAGATGTCCGCTGTCTGCCTCGGGGAACACACGTAAATGTCCAGAGAGAGAGGATCGACTGTAAGTGAGACCAGAGTCACTATTAGAGTTGAGTGGAATTTTTTTTAATTAGTTTAACCTGTGGCACGCGGAAACAAAAACTGACAGCGTGTTAGAAATACCGGCCGCAGTGAGCGCAGCGTTTTATGTTTGGCGATTTAATCTAGGGCTGAACGATATTGAAGTAATTTGCGATATGCGATACGGCTGTGCAATATCGCGATAACGATATTATTGCGATATTCCACTAAACCGTTTCAACACGATAAGTTCCATATTAAACACAAATCGTAAGTGACTCGTTTTTCACAAAATTATGTCAAAACATGACTGAAAAAAAAAACACTACATCAGGACCAAAACAAGACTAAAATGTAACTATGTTTAACTAAAACTGAACTTTTACTTTTGTATATGTTGAATGCATTATTTGAGTTAGCAAAAAAATGTGTGGATCTCAGTCAGATGAAGACTTTAATGATGTTGCGATATATTGTGGCTTCTTGCGATAGAGATATTGCGTCACCTAATATGATACAATATATATATATCCATCCGTCCATCCATTTTCTTCCACTTTTTCGTTGCCGGGTCGTGGGGGCAGCTGTTGGAGCTGCCCAAATCACATTGCACCAACCCCTATGGCTCCTCCTGCAGGTGGTGGGTCCACAGAAGGACGGCCTCATGGTTCTAACCGGGCCTGTTGGTCTCTCATAAGGGGCTTCTGAACCGCTCTTTGTCTGACCCGTCACCTAGGACCTGTTTGCCATGGGAGACCCTACCAGGGGGATATATATATATTGTGCAGCCTTATTTCAATCACATGTCTCTAAAGAGCTACTTTAGGTATGAATGTGTATTCAGTGAACGCTGCTCAAGCACTCTGGATAACTTTCCAAGATGCACTGCTGCTATACATTCTGTCTTATGTTGTTTTGATCAGAATCCTATAAAATCTGCTTAATCACGCTTGTATTATTCAAAGTTACCTTAAAGGTGCATCATGGAACTCTTTTTGTGAGTAAAAACCTTTTTTATTATTGCGTATCTGACCTTTTAGCTGGCTGTATGGGTGGTCACAGCATGGTGCTTTTACTTTTCGTCACAGTGTCTCCAGGATCAATTCTTTTGAGGGTTTCTAGTAGGTTTTCTCTGCTGACGGACCCTCTCACCAGAAAACCTACATAACAATGAATCCTGAAGCGTTGTAGAGACCACCGTGATCAAAAGTAAAGGAGCCATGCTGACCACTCATACACAGCCAGTGAGTCACCAAAAGGTCAATTACGCACAAACACCACATTCACCACTAAATACAGTAAATACCAAATACAGTAGTCTAGTTCATCACACAATCACATCACCGACATTGCCTGTAACTCTAAATATAATCTCACTTTCTGTGGTAGAACGCATTTCTGCTTGTATTTGGTTAATGGAAAAGGTTTCAATGCTCACTTGTTTGTTATGTTGTTATTTTAATGCAAATCTTTAAAAATGAAAATAAATTACATCTTGTAAGAAGAAGCCCTCTGGAAAGTACCAGACACTGTAAAATACAATAATTTATTTAAATAGTTACATTTTCATTTGCGGTGGTCTTTAGAAGTCTTAAATATGACTTGTCCAAAAAACTCTAGGTGCCAGTCCAGGACATTTCCATAATTCTGTATCCTGCATTCATCCTGGTACTAGCCTCGTACGTAAAGCTCTTTTGGCTTTACCCATTGATTACATTTAAATGGCCTGAACTGTGGCGAATGGAGCCGTTTCGTATTTCCTTCTTACTCAGAGCTGTCTATGACACCTTACCAACACCTGTCAACCTTCACAAGTGGGGAAAGAGGGAGGATTCCGTGTGCAAGCTGTGTGGGTCCACCGGCACCGTGGCCCATATTCTGTCAAGCTGTAAAACTGCCTTAAAGCCAAGGAAGATACAGATGGCATCCGGCAAAAACTAAAGCAGCCTACAGTACCACTGTCTTCATAAAAGCAGGGTAAAAGTCAGTGGTCCATGGCGAAGGAAAACAAAGCCTGCCCCATTCGGCACAGTTGGTGCAGGACTGTCGGGACAAGGGATGGTCAACTTGGCAATTTGCAGTAGAAGTGGGATGCATAGGTTTTCCATCCAAGTCCAGGTGGAACTTGTTGACCAAAGTTGGAGTGAGAGGACAAAAGAGGAAGGCTGCTGCTCGGAGGTTGGGAGAAGCGGCATAGAGAGCCTCCTGTTGGCTCTGGCATAAGAGGGAGGACCTTAGCTGGTCAGCTGGAAGCCCGGAGGAAATGACTGGCCATCACTGCCGACCCACCGACTGGAGAGTGTTGTGGTTAAGGGTCGAAAGACTCTATGAAGGTTGGGGACCACCCGATGACCACTCCTCCGGGAGGGCTACAGCTACTAACAATAGCTGTTATGTAGGCATTACTGATGTAACTCTAAGTCAGTGATGTGGAAGCCTGGGGCCTGTCTCTTCAGTTTCTTAGCCAAAGATCAAGTTGAAAAACAGCCCTGCTAATTTTTGAGCCAAGGTAAGACTCGTTTACCAGCCGTCTTGTCGTTTCCCAAGAGTTTCTTGAGCTGTCGTTGCTGGACATTGTCATGAAAAAGCTGCTTCTTCAGCTTGAATATCTGCCTGTATCTGGAGGTTATCGCAATGGTATTGCACTGAAAAGATTAGCTAACACGCACGTCTCCCCTCATTATGACATAAACTCTCTTTGAGGGACCAAGCACTAAAAACATTTGCAAAGGCTTTTGCGTAAGGTTATTTAGCATGTAATAGTTGACCCAACTACTGAATTACTCGACCACAACCTCAATATGAAAACAAACTTGAAAAATGAGCTTTACCCAGAATCCATCGTTTGTCCGTTGCTAAATCTGGCATCTCTGCTGTCTTACGTCACGCTGATTGAAAATCTGAATGCGCACCCTGATACTATTAGCCCTGCCGCCTGACGATGAATGACCTTCTCATCCCAGTTATTGTTCACAGAATCAATGGGGATAATGGCTGAACGGGTGATTACGAAGCAGGCAGCGCAGCGAGCGTTCGTTACCTTTAGCAGATGGAAATGAGGCGCTCCACACGCCGTCGTAGGTCACGACTGTCACCTGCGTCTCACAATGACTAATGTCTGTTTTGTGTTGTTTTGCATATTGCTGACCCTTGGGTTAGATTTAGATTTAAAAGAAATGGTCAGAATGCGATAGTATAAAGTAGCTGCTGCGCTGATCTCTGTGAGGATATTCATAATATGTAGATCTTACACTAAAGCAGGGCTCGACTGAATAGTTTGTATCATAAATTCAAAATGATATTAGATTGTTTTGGGGTTGTGGCTTGTCATACGGGTCCTGAAGGTGCACCAGGATCACTGCTATAGATCAGAAGTCTCCGACTATTCCCACCCCTTTAAAGTAAAGAGAGAGAGAGATGTTAATGCTTCAAAGACTGTTGTAACTTAGCACAGGACCCCCACTGTAACACGCTAATGCCCCTCTAATCAAGTTTAGAGAGAAGTTTTTAACCAGTAAAGTTTGACATTTCACTTATTTTCAATAACTATATCTTGTTTTACACTAAAAAAAACCCCCAGATCTTTTCAGTTTATTTCATCTTGAAATCTTTTTTTACCCATGTCCAAGCCTAATAACTCCCCCCGGGGGTCCTGACCCCCACTTTAGGGTCTAAAGTGGTCTAATGGTCTAATTAAGCTTAGTTGGTATAGTTTTTCGATGCTTCGATGCCGCTGGGGCAACCCGCAAAGAGCAGCGGGCAACTGCATGTCGTGTCAGACTAATGGTCAAAATCAGCTGGCTGGAGGACTCACATACTGTGCATGATTTTAGAGCAAGAGTGGACATTTTCACCCGGCCAGAGGATCGAACCCGGGAACGTCTTAGCACGAAGCACTGACCGCCACACTACCCTAAAAGGAAAGTTAGAGGTGAGAATGGCTTGAGTTTCCTTTTTAAACTGTATTTACTTTTGATTGATTGATTGTGTATTCTGAGTTCAATGTACATTACATATATACACATGTCTATTTTTTACATTAACATGTGCAGCTTTTACAACATTTTAACATGCATTCATGACATTTTCACATGCTTCCATATACATATAAATACAGATATTGTTGGAATGGAATGGAAGTTTATTTGTATAGTGCTTTTCACATGACATAAATCACCCAAAGCGCTTCACACAGTGTCGGAGATTTGTTCTTCATTCACTCCACACACGGTGGTGGTAAGCTACATATGCAGCTACAATTTCCCCCGGGGTAGACTGAGTGATTGACTGACTGTTTTCAGATTTGTAGTGCTCACAAAGCATATATTGCAGGCTGCGTTTTTTTTTGCATCTTCTTATGGTATATCCTGGGCCGTCCCACAGACAGAGCTGGGAGAGAGGATATGGTCAATCACTGTGGCCTTTGTCACTTGCCATCGACTAATGTTTTGTCCCGAAGTCAAACTGGATGCGGACAATTGGGCTAATGGATATTCAGGAGAAATATCGTACTATTTGCAAAGCTCTCATGCGCCCAAACTCCAGGTTCAGTTCTCATATGTCATCGTGCTTTCTGCTGTAAGCTGTCAGAAGAACCGTCTAATCTTAGCAG
The DNA here is from genome assembly GCA_007210695.1 of Neogobius melanostomus. Lineage (NCBI taxonomy): Eukaryota > Metazoa > Chordata > Actinopteri > Gobiiformes > Gobiidae > Neogobius > Neogobius melanostomus. The sequence continues at coordinate 685,773 of VHKM01000099.1, forward strand.
CGCCTAGTACAAGTACAAGCGAGCCCCATTTTACTTCACCCGAACACCGCGCATCGCCATGACAACCCTCTCCTCCTCTAACAATGTACCTTCTCAATGTCCCCTACACACCGCCGCCCCAACGCTGTTAGCTTTGTATCTGCTCCACAGACTCTAAACTGTAGTCATTTTCTATTGAGGCCAGATTATCTTTGTGAATTAGCACTGATGAATGGGCCATTATGGAAGATGGGGCCGCACAAAGAAACTAAAAGCTCACATCGTTAGGCCGTTTTGTGGACATGTAGCCATCATGTGTGCGAAGCCTGGCTCGATACAATGCATTAAAAGACGGCATTTACCCAGAATGCAGAGCGGGATGAAGGGTCATTGCAAAACATATAAAAGTTCATAACAGCTATTTAATATTATGAAAATGTATTCAAAGATAATGAGTTATTGGAATAAAGTTAACCATTAGCTGTAGAAAATAAGTACTCAACTAAAGAGCAGGGGCATAACCGGGAGGGCAGGGTTTCCAGTTGTTACTGGGGTAGCACTTGAATTAAGGCCATGTCCACACGTATCCTGATATCTCCACAAACACAGACTTTTCTGCAACTGTATACAAAACTATCTCTGTCTACACTAGGAGTGTGACAATATATCGATTTTCCCATATATCGCGATATTTTGCGGGACGATACGACAACGATACTTTTTAATCCAATATTGATACTTTTGATGACTCCATGCATATTAATGAGCAACGTCATGCATATTAATGAGGCAGCAGTGCTCCACTGTTTTCACAGTCAATAGAGGCCAATAATGATCAAGAATTCAGTCAGGACAGCAGGGGGCAGCACTACAGTTTTAAACACTTGGACCAAACAGTGTCACACAAATACATTACTTTTAATGATAGCTTTTATAATTATAAAGAAGATTAATTTGGGGTTGATTTATTACTTTTTAAATAGGACTGTGGTTTGTTTATTTAATTGTAAATGAAGTCACTGACAGATCTATAGTGTGGAATCATTTATAAAAGTAGTACAAAGCACATGAAAAGAATAAGTATAAGTATATATAGTATGTTAAATAAAGAAAAATGTTTTTTTTTTAAATCGTGATGTATCATAGATTATTTTTATGCAATATATCGATTATCGCAGTATCGGCGGATCATGAGATAATCGTTATCGTAAGCCATGTATCGCATATCGTATGGAATCGTGAGCTACCCAGAGGTTCCCACCCCTTGTCTACACCATAGATTGTTTGCAGAACTGATGACGCTGCGTTCCATCTCCATGCGCTCATTTATTGGTCAAGCTAATAATGTTGCCATGGATACTCGCAGCTTGGAGAAAAAAGCATCCAGATATTCTGTCCACACCTCTCCGTTTATACATCCATCCATCCATCCATCCATTTTCTTCGCTTTATCCGGGGCCGGGTCGCGAGGCAGCAGTCTCAGCAGAGATGCCCAGACTTCCCGATCCACGCACACCTCCTCCAGCTGTTCTGGGGGACCCCGAGGCGACACCAGGCCAGCTCGGAGACATAGTCCCACCAGCGTGTCCTGGGCCTTCCACGGGGCCTCCTCCCAATAGGACATGCCTGGAACACCTCCCGAGGGAGGCGACCAGGAGGCATCCGGAACAGATGCCCTAGCCACCTCAGCTGGCTCCTTTCGACGTGAAGGAGCAGCGACTCTACCCCGAGCTCCTCCCGGGTAACTGAGCTCCTCACCCGATCTCGGAGGGTGCGCCCAGCCACCCTGCGAAGGAAACTCATTTCGGCCGCTTGTATTCGCGATCTTGTCCTTTCGGTCATTACCCAAATCTCATGACCATAGGTGAGGGTGGGAACGTAGATCGATCGGTAAATCGAGAGCTTTGCCCCCTGACTCAGCTCCCTCTTCACCACAACAGTCCGATACAGCGACCGCATCACTGCTGACGCTGCACCGATCCGTCTATCGATCTCACGCTCCATCCGTCCCTCACTCGTGAACAAGACCCCGAGATACTTGAACTCCTCCACTTGAGGTAAGGACTCCCCACCGACCTGAAGCGGGGAAGCCACCTTTTTCCGGTGGAGAACCATGGCCTCAGATTTGGAGGTGCTGATCCTCATCCCGGCCGCTTCACACTCGGCTGCAAACCGTCCCAGTGCGCGCTGGAGGTCCTGATTTGATGAAGCCAACAGAACAACATCATCTGCAAACAGCAGAGATGAGATCCTGAGGTTCCCAAACCGGACACCCTCCGGCCCCTGGCTGCGCCTAGAAATTCTGTCCATAAAGGAAATGAACAGAACCGGTGACATAGGGCAGCCCTGGCGGAGACCAACACGCACCGGAAACAAGTCTGACTTACTGCCGGCAATGCGAACCAAGCTCCTGCTACGGTCATACAGGGAACGGACAGCCCTTAGCAGAGGGCCCCGGACCCCATACTCCCGGAGCACCCCCCACAGGGCACCACGAGGGACACGGTCGAACGCTTTCTCCAAATCCACAAAGCACATGTGGACTGGTTGGGCGAACTCCCACGAACCCTCGAGCACCCGATGAAGGGTATAGAGCTGGTCCAGTGTGCCACGACCGGGACGAAAACCGCATTGTTCCTCCTGAATCCGAGGTTCGACTATCGGCCGGATCCTCCTCTCCAGCACCCTGGAGTAGACCTTACCCGGGAGGCTGAGAAGTGTGATCCCTCTGTAATTGGAGCACACCCTCCGATCCCCCTTCTTAAAGAGAGGGACCACCACCCCGGTCTGCCAATCCAGAGGCACTGTCCCCAACCGCCACGCGATGTTGCAGAGACGTGTCAGCCAAGACAGCCCTACAACATCCAGAGACTTAAGGTACTCGGGACGAATCTCATCCACCCCGGGGCCTTGCCACCGAGGAGCTTTCTAACCACCTCAGTGACTTCAGCCTGGGTGATGGACGAACCCCCCTCCGAGTCCCCAGCCTCTGCCTCCTCATCGGAAGACGTGACAGTGGGATTGAGGAGATCCTCGAAGTACTCCTTCCACCGCCCGACCACATCCCCAGTCGAGGTCAACAGCTCCCCGCCCGCACTGTAAACAGTGTTGGTGAAGCACTGCTTCCCCCTCCTGAGGCGCCGGATGGTTTGCCAGAATCTCTTCGAGGCCGACCGATAGTCCTCCTCCATGGCTTCTCCGAACTCCTCCCAGACCCGAGTTTTTGCCTCTGTGACTGCTCGAGCTGCAGCACGCTTGGCCTGCCGGTACCTCTCAGCTGCCTCCGGAGTCCCACAAGCCAACAAGGCCAGGTAGGACTCCTTCTTCAGCTTGACGGCATCCTTTACTTCCGGGCGCCACCACCGGGTTCGGGGATTGCCGCCGCGACAGGCACCAGAGACCTTACGGCCACAACTACGAGCAGCCGCATCGACAATGGAGGAGGAGAACATGGTCCACTCGGACTCCATGTCTCCAACCTCCCTCGGAATCTGGTTGAAGCTCTTCCGGAGGTGGGAGTTGAAGACCCTACTGACAGAGGGATCCACCAAACGTTCCCAACAGACCCTCACAACACGTTTGGGCCTGCCAGGTCTGACCGGCTTCCTCCCACCCTGCCAGCGGATCCAGCTCACCACCAGGTGGTGATCGGTTGACAGCTCAGCCCTCTCTTCACCCGAGTGTCCGAGACACGCGGCCGTTTATACAGCGTTTACAAAAGTCTCCACTTTGCAGAGCATTTACAAAAGTATCCAAGGTAATGATGTCATTTATCTGGATGGTGTAGGTGTGGACAGGGCATTGTAGGAATGAGTGGTTGTATGAACAATCCATTTTTCCTCGTGCTCCTTTGTAGAGTCGCATCTCTCCATGTGGTTTATATTTTGCACGTTTGTAGGAAACGAGCCAATCGTTTTCAGATTCAGCCTTTACATGTCAAATGCGTTATCCCATGAAATATAAATGCAAATATTTCATTTATTTTGCAGAGAATAGGAATGATAACACACAAATCTTCAATGAATGTTCTTGAGTCGTCTTCTGTGCTCTGTAGTTAAAGTGTCTGAAATATTGCCTCTCATCCAAAGGGCTTCGTCAGCTGAAGTTAAAGCTCATCCCGCAGACCAGATATAGACCACAGGGAGGGTTTAGCTTGGCTAACCCCCGGCTCATATTAACTCCGGTCCGGGTTCGGTCCTGATCCAGTCCACTCACAGTGAGTCCGGCTGACACTGTGGCTCCACCGGCTCCGGCGCCAGATGCTGCGTCAGGCACAGAAACGGCCCTCGCGAGAACAGAAGTGCACGTGAGTTTCGCATTTGGTGTGAGTTCACGTGATAAGTAGCCCCATATATAGGTAGTTTTTGTAAACACAAGCCGTATTTGCCAGTACAACGACTCTCCCCAGTGAAGTGGATGCTTTAAATACACTAGTGCCCCTGTGTCACTGGTAATGGAGAAATGTTTACATTTCCGACGTTACACGCGTGTACAGGTGGTAAACGAGTCCAGATAAGTAGTAAGCAGACAGATTTTATTTTGAAATACACCGGATCTTCTTTTCTCACGAGACCTGACTTCCTGTTTGGCTCGTGTTTTTTCGTCAGCTTGATTCGCGGGACTCCGTCTCCGTACTGCTTGCGGATCCTTTCCGTTACCGCCGGACGACCACCGGATGGCCTCAGTAACTGGACCCGGATCGCGGAGCAGTGTGAGTGTGAGTGTGCAACATCGGTTTGAATGACTTTCTAAGACCGCAGAGGCCATACCGGACCTTAACCGGATTTAATGTGAGCCGGGGGTAAGTCTTTCCCTTCTATTAATAGCTACTCTCACCTGTGTGTAAAGTAGCCGTTAATAGATGGACTTTGCCAAGTGTGAAAAAAACGTTTTGTGTTGTCATTCATATTCTCTGAAAAATAGTCCAAAAAAATCTAATGTGATGCGAGGATATGAAAACTTTGAACACAACTGTACATATAAGACTTTTTAGGTGTAAAAGTGCCTGTAATTTAATAAAAAATAATGCATAGATCCAGGTTTAAATGTATAGTTTTATTTTGTTGGAAACATTTTTTTTATTTTATTTAGTTTTTTAATAAGCTATACGTGATAATTCTGTAAAAGGTCATATTTCACCTTGTTTTTTGGATTCAAAGCTGAATAAATCAGGTTAGGAAATAAAATAAAGAGAGGAAACGTTAAGAGAGGAAACTAGCTCAAAATCTCAACACTGACCACTGCGTGAACCATCAGTTTTCACCTGCCGTGTCTCGCCTTAATGTCGCAGGCTAACCAAACATGCCCTGAATCTCGGCGGAGAGCGTGTGCGTTAGCCATCAGCGGTTGTTTCGCAAAGTGGTCCGGCCTTGTATTTTTCCATCCGCGGGCTCCATAAAGCAGCAGTATCCGTCTGGGACCCCGCGCAGCCGTAATGACCGTGTTGGATGTGGTCAGCACTCACCTCAGCAGCGCTCGGCACCAAATGGACCATTACGCTAATGGGGCAGCGCGCCGCATGTTCCCTCCCACAAACACCGGGTCGTGACGGCGAAATGACCAGCAGCACACCTGAGAACTGAGCCCCGGCAAGGCCTCGTAACATGGGGTTTAGAGAGAGACGCGAGGTGATTAAAATGTGTCATGTACGCGGGGAGGGGTTTCAGCTCAGTCCACCAGTGGTCAGGTTTTAAGGATGCTTTCAAGTTTCAACCTCTTGACCCCCACCTGAACAAAGCACACTTTCTCCAGTTTGACGAAAAGCTTCTTGAAAAAGGGACGAAATAGCAACAGAAATGAGACGAAAACGCGACAAAGACGTGTGAAGAAAACGCAAGAAAACAGCCACTAAACAGCAACAGAAAAGTGAAGAAAAAAGCCACAAAAGAGTGACAAAAAGTGATAAACCCAACAAAAAGTGATGGAAAAAAATGAGGAGTTACACTGGCCTATAGGCTGTGGTGACTTTGTGGATTTGGGTAAAGCTGAACTGGAGAAAATCTTGGTTAAGGGGTTAAGGCAGGGGTTAAGAGATTAAAGAAAATGGGAAGAAAGTCTGTGTCTGTAAAGACAATGTCCTGGCATTATAGCATTCGTACTTCGTAGCCTGGGTGTTGTGTTGGTGCTGTTGATAGAAGCTAATCCATTTCCTCCAAGTAAAATGAAAAAGAAAGGAAATAATACTGGTGACTGGATAGCACAATAGCGAAGAGCGTCGGGTTTGTCAGAAGCAGTTGAAATAAGGCGATTCCACCTCATTTTCAGGACTCATAGTTCCACGGAAAGCATGAAATTGAAGCTCCCAAAGACAGGTACATAGTAGAGGTTGAGCAATATGGGTTTCTTTAAGGTTGATGCCGATTTTTGGGGATTTCGATTGGCCAATGCCGATATGCACCGGCGATATTTTTGGCCGATTTTTAAAAATGTCTCGTCATAATCTTGTGCATGACCCTTCTAAACTGTAAAATGTGGCAGTGTTGAACTGTGACAGCAGGGGGGGCACTGTGAGGGGCATGTGGTTGATTTATTCAGTACCTTTATGGGTTACACTTTAGAATACGGCCCGGTAACTCCTAGGTAGTTACTGTAGTACATCCCTGGTACTTACAGAGATAATTACCAAGTACTTACCTAAACGTACCACTGTAAGTACCTAGGAGTTACGAGGTCGGCCCATTAGTCCGACGTCTCATTATTCTGAAAATCACCCATTGAGTAGGGGTGCCATTAGGGTTAGGGTTAGGGTTATATTTTTGTAATAATGAGACGTCGGACTAATGGGTTGTGGGACCAATGGCATGGCACCGGAGTTAACAGGACATACCACTGCAAGTACCTGGTAATTACCTCTGTAAGTACCAGGGATGTACCATAGTAACTACCTAGGAGTTACTGGGCCGTATTCTAAGCAGACAAAAATCAACAGATTCCAAAACAAACAAAATGGCATGTCTCTATCTCTTATGGTTCCGAAATTATAAGCAAAAGTCTGCAACATGGAAAATATGAGGTGTACAAACTTGTGACCGATTTTCACCACAATGTTCCTCAGCTCCCCTGAGGCCAAGGAAGTTGTGCCAAAAAAAAAAAAGTCTCTATAACTTTCGGTTCTGGAGATATCGGCCGATTTTGTAAAATACCTATATAATGGCCAGATATATATCGATCGATCTCTAGTACATAGGAAACATCCGAGCGCCACACAGGAGCCTCCTCCTTGATATTACTATGCAAATGCCATCAGCATCGGCACACCTCATTTTAGCCAATCACAGCTAAGGCTCAAACCACGAAGCACAAGAAAAATCAAATGGGAATGACAAAGTATATAGTGGTAAAATCACTTCCATTTAACGGCATGCTAGCAAATGGCACCGATGATGGCGCTGTGACGAACACACTTTGAACTCCTTTTGAGGACAGTTCAACAGTTTTACTCAGGAGTCTCCAAAATGTTATACTAATTTGCCTATTTTCCCCTCCTTCAAAAATGTGTAAACATCTGTATTCAAAGGCGCTGCAGAGGATCTCTCAGCAGCGGACTGTCGTGAATAAATGGTGCGTGTTTATCTGGTCGGCGTTGACGGAAGACTCTCGCTGGCGCCGTGTGAACTGTGAGAGATGTTCTGTGGCTCAGAAGCAGCCAGTGATTCATCGGCTGGCAGCACATTTTTAAACCTCTCCCAGTCCACTGTGGAGATTTCACTATCTGACTAATGATCTGTTCCCGGGCTCTCGGACACCGCCTCAAAGTCTAGATAACGCTCCAACTGCTGTGGATTTAGAGGATTTGTGGGGGAAGAAAAAGCAAATAACTGCCCACACAAACTCAAATCCTGTTTTTATTAAAGTTGTATTTGGTTATATATATACAGTATAAGGAAATTGATCTTCTGTTATCTACAGGCCAGTGTTGCTCATAGAGATGTTTTGTATGTTTGTGAATGTCAACTTTAAGCTCCATTCCAGTGCGTGCTTGAATGAATAACTGTTACTCTATAGTCTTGTTAGGGTTAGTTGCATTTTTTCCCCTGCAGTTTTGTTTACTTTATATTGGAGTCAATAGCATGTGACTCACCAGCAACAAACCTCACCGCACGTCACTGATCGACCTGTATCTAAGGCCAGTGCTGCTCAGAGAGATGATGTCTGGCGAGACTTTATAACTTTCGGAATGTATCCTTCAGCGGCTCAGTTTGTTGTATTATTCAAGTAAGTCTGAGGAAGTAGACCTCCAAAGTTGTATCACGAAAAGTAATCACTGTAATACCACTGTAATCTCTCCCGTTGCCTCCTCATGGATTTCTGAAGAATAAAATGTTGGTCTATTCTGTTTCAGTGGTGCAGCATTTATCAATGAATTGGAATCCGTATCAATAGGCACATTGAGTTGCCTTGAGTACGAAATGCACGGTATAAATAAACATGCCTTACCTATCCTACTTAAGCATTTATTGGTTTTCTTTCAAGCTAAATTGCAACACAATAATTACAGTGTATGGTTCTACTTATCTACTTGAGGCGAAACGCTGCAGGTGTATAGGGAAAAACTTCAATAGAGATAGTAATTTTATGCTTTTGTTGGCGATTACTGATATAAATAATATAATATAATATAATATAAAAGTGTTCTGTCATGTTATGTTTTCATATAAAAATAATGCATAAAAATAGTCAAAATTGCCTATATTTTCAACACAAAATCTAAATAATGGCTAGTTTATGTTGATTTATTTTTAGGAATATTTTTAACTAAACTATATTGTGAAAAAAAATTTGTGCGTGTCTTCAACAAAAAATAAAAAATAAATTTTATATATATATATATATATATATATATATATATATATATATATACTGTATAACTCAATATATAGCAGACTTACTGCTCAAATAAATAAATAAATATATAAATCAAATCAATCAGGCTAAAACTTTATTATATATATATAATAAAAAAAGTCCCTCGGTAAAAACAAATATTGTTCTGTATAAGAATGGAAAGTTTGGAGTCTGTAGGAGCTACAATAGTGTAGTTAAAACCTAAATGTGAGAAAACAGGCGCTAAAGTAATGACCATATATGGATTAAAGCATCATTTCGGCCGCCTTTCACTCTACAGGTGGATTCAAAATGCGTCAATATTTGTGAATTAATTGGTTGTTTTCAGGTTCTAGAATGTGATGATGTCACAGGACCCAGTAGGGGGGAGAAGCCAGTTTTTCCTATTAACAGCATTACACTTTCAAAAGTCGTATCTAAAAAGAAAATGTATGATTTACAAAAATGATCATTAATGATCATTAATGAGACCCAGATATCTCTCTCTCTCTCTAATCTTATAGGCCTTTAGAACGCTGTGATATCACCTGAAACCCAGCAATAGACGACGAGGGTCCGCCGTGATGTTGTGATTTCCTGAAAGTTGGGCAGGAATCCCTACTTAATCTCAGTAATCGTCATGGGACTTTATAATCGATAGATTTACAGTCCTTTCTTTGGCAGAAACAGCACCCATAGTTTTGGAGCTTTGATGAGACAAGATTTGTGTTTTGTTTTTGTTTGAGCTGACGTATTTGTTTTGATTTTGAAAAATAATTGTTATCATTTTTTGACAAGAAAGTCATAAAATAAAAAAATTATATCATATTGACAACTGCGTGAACAATTTCTGTTTTCACCTGCCTTAATTAATCAATTGTTTTGTATAGCCTAAAATCACAACAGGAGTTGCCTCACAGACGTTTAAGTCCAAATAAACGTCGGCAGCAGGTGGTGACGAGTCGCGTTGGTGTCACTCTCCTAAACAGCAAGGAAAACTCAAACTCACTCCTTTTGAGCAGAGTGTTTGCTGCTCAAATAAACTAAAAACTAACTAAAAAAAAACCTAGGGAGAGAAAAAGAGACCTCGGGAAGAACCACATAAGGAATAAGGAAAGAACAGGACGGACAGGCTTAATGTCAGTATACTCTGTATGTGGACACACATACAGATATGTGTGTCACATACAGATATGTGTAGATATTATCTATCTATCTATATTGCAGCCTATACTTCTTTTGCTTATCAAGGGTGCCAGTCTGAGTGGAGGGCATTGTATCCTTATATGTAGAACACTGTTGCTTTGATCAGATCTCTGGCGGCCCACATTAATGCCCTGGCCCTGGACGCACCGCTGGGCGTTCATCTGATCTGACGAGGCATTTGGAGGTGACTGTAGACATTTGGGATAGATCTCTACTTGCTGGCTCGCAATGAAAGGCCGAGTGAACCTCTGAAGTGGTTATCTCAACAATAGCATCAGAGAAGCGGCACGCCAGGGCCGAGCGCATCGCATAATCGGATAATGAAAAGGCACATTGATATTCAAGGTTGGAGGGCAGTCATTATGGTGTTTACTGTGCACTGTTCATCCTCTATGGCAAACAAGTACTGCAGTTCTTGAAACTGAATAGAACTCAACATTACCTGATGTTTCCTGTACCCTCATATATACGATCTGAAAATATTTTGATTTTCAAAAAGAGACATGCGCAAAAATGACTTGTTAGAGATTTGAACTGTTATAATGTCATTAGGTTCTTTTAATCCAATTCACTTCAGTTGTTTCTTCTTCTACAGCTGAAGTGCTCCAATCAGTATTTCCTGGCTACTTTCGGGCAGCGTTGACATTACAAACTAGTACCCACAGTGGCGTTGTCATTGACCCGCTGTAGTGTTGCTGAACGGTTTGGTGGTGCGAAAAAATAAATAGAACATACAGTTTAGTTCTTCTAGAAAGACACTAGGTATAACAAAATTGTTCAAATACCTGACATTTTTCAACAGTGTGGAAAATGACTTCTGTCTTCCTCCATGTGTGTGATTCGTCTTCTCTTATCAACAATAAATGAAACAAAATCTACAAAATACCATGCAAAACTTGCAACAAAACATATATTGGAGAAATGGAACAGATTTTCAACACGTGCAATCGGGAAAATCAAAAGGAGTGTGCGAAGGAGACGCTGGGACGGATAAGCAGATAACTATAACAAAAGGCCACACTGGAGAACCTCAAATCTGATATCTGATCACTGCAAAAGAGAGAATCATGTAATGGACTGGGACGGGGTGAGGATCGTGGGGACAGAAGAGCACAAATATAAGCATCTGGGAGATAATTGAGATCAGAAAACGAGGAATAAGATCTATCGCCTTTACCCGGGTGCCCATGGCGCTCACTTCTCCAGTAACCACCACACAGCGGCAGGCGTGGCCACACTGACAGTGGCAATAAAACCAATGGGCGAGGAACACGCTTTTCTTTCGTCCTCATGGCGGGGAGCTGACATTTCTGTAATACCACCCCCTGGTGGCCAGGGGCGACTCCAAAAGATACTTGGTAAACAGTGTTCCTATGAAGACTTTGACCTCGTTTGCACTGCTTAAAAGTCTGTCTTCAAAGAGTTTTTTTTTGTTGTTTTAAAAAAAATCTATTTTATTTATTTATTTTGTGGTTTATTTGGTCGGGATGTTAATGAACACACATGGGTCTCATGCATGTAAACACGCCACACCGGATTGTAGCCATGAGCTAATTTCCATCCGTCTTGCCCCATGTGCACTCTCAAACACACTCTCATCCTGGCCTATTGTACACGTTTTTAGACCAGATGTTCTATGACCCATGTGACAACGCTGGGGTAGGTGTCATATTTTTAACCGCGCTGGTTTTTGTTCTGTGACAATAAGAAGGTTAAGCCTGAAGCTTTGATTGACAGGCTCTGGACTGTGAAGACTCGTAGCCGGTCCGCGGCGGAGCTTCCCGCCTTTATGCCCTTTTAAGGAACAGGCATCGTAGGAGGAGATTGAGCAGCCATGTTAATTTCACAGACCACACAGGATCATTACTATGGGGCTGAATATATGAACGGGGCTGACTATTTAACTCTTGTATATATCTATGAATAAACCTGCCTGTTTGGCCACCACCGGGAACAACAGCTGACAAGAGACACATCACACACATCTGAAGATCTGAGGAAGACAGAAGTCATTTTCCATCGTTGAAACATGTCAGGTATTTGTCAGGTAACATTTTTGTTATACCTAGTGTCTTTCTAGAAGAACCTGACAAACGTTTGTTGAAACAAGAAGAAATAATGAATAATTAATACTGAATAAAACCAAAACTACAGTTCCTCAAGCAATATGTGACTCAGCTCTGAAGGAGGAGACAGATTGGAGACCCCTGATTTCACTTAAGAAGAACTTTGGCAATTCTCCAACCGAGATTAGAAAGCACTCCAGCTTTAAAAAAAAAAAAAAAAAAAAGAGATTCCATTTGAAGCCAAGAAAGCGCCCGTATCTGTGCTGTGACTGGTGTATGGTACAGTAGCTTCATACCCCCTCCTGGCCTGGGGTCGATCTGCTTGTCCTCCCCGGGTGTCATTGGCTCCGCTCTGCATCAGATAAAGCGCGCGCAGAGCTGCCGTCAGTCATGTTGCTCTTTGTGTTGGCGCCGCTCGTCCCGGGCCTCGCCGATAAGAGCTCAATGAAGGGCGAACGGCACGATCCAATCTGCCCGCTTTAATTAAAAAAAACGCCACCAGATCATTAGAGGGGAAAGTGATGGAGCGCTGCTTTAATCAGCTGTGTGTGCGAGGAAGTCGTCAGGATTGGGGGACACGAGGCCCGAATCAGCAACTCCTGCTCATGTACAATTACTCCCGTTTATCGAAATACTCTGGAGATCCAGTTCTATGTGTGTAAGCAAAGTATGGTGCAGTGTATGAGAGGAAATACATTCTCAGCTGATCTGCGAGCTATTTTAAAGTTAAAGGTACTCTATTATGCATTATTTCAGGTTTAAAGTACTTTGGGACGCCTTAGAATGGATATTTTATAAATATAAAAGTATAATGTCAAACAATCTGTAGCCTATCTAGCTGGGGTGCGCTGCAAAGTGCAACTGTTTCCAAATGTGTACTCACTGACTCCCTCCGGTTTAGGGTGCCATGCCATTGGTCCGACAACCCATTAGTCCGGCGTCTCATTATTCTGAAAATGTCCCACTGAGCAGAGGTGCCATTAGTCCGACATCTCTAACCCAGTTATGTTGTGGATTAGAGAGCCAGATACAACCACTGGCCGTAACCTTAAAGTAATGAAAGTAAAGTAATGAAAGTAATTCACTGAATTACTTTCATTTATATGCACTGATTTTGATTGTTTGGTCATTTCAGGTGATTTTAATGTGCATGTGGATGTGACCAATGACAGGCATGCAAAAGAACTTAATGCTGTTCTTGAAATGTTTGGTTTAACTCAGCACGTGAGTGAGGCGACCCACAACAAAGGTCACACTCTAGATCTAGTTATTACAAAAGGTGTTAATATATCAAATGTGAATGTTGTTGATGTTGCTTTATCTGATCATTTTTGTGTCTTTTTGACTTGTCTGTTGCACCCAAACCAGTGGTTGGGCCTGGAGTTATTCAAAGAAGACACATAAATGATACAACAAGGACACAGTTTATGGAAATGATCAGATTTGAAAATCCTCCATGTTCAAATGTTGATAATCTGTTGGACTCTTATACATCAAGCGTCTTAAATGTTTTGGATACTATTGCTCCTGTCAAGGTAAAAATGGTTAACAATAGACAAAAGGCACCTTGGAGAAGTGAAGATTCGGTTAGGGCACAGAAAAGGGAGTGCCGAAAAGCCGAAAGGAAATGGCGCAAGTCAAAGCTCCAGGTTCATTGTGAGATATACAAAGAAGTGCTTTGTGAGTTCAACCAGATTTTGCGTGGAGAAAGGGAGAAATACTTCTCTAAAATCATCGCAAACTGTAGAAACAATTCTCGTGTTCTGTTTTCCACAGTAAACAGATTAACTAACCCTCCAGTTTCACTGCCCTTAGAACTAATCTCTACATCTAAGTGCAATGAGTTTGCAATATTTTTTTATGATAAAGTCCAAGGCATAAAAAATGCCATAATTTCCACAACACAAATACCAACCCTGCCACCAACTAGACACCTTGAGCTGACACATTTCACACCTGTTACTGGCAAAACAATCGAAGAGGTCATCTCCGGTTTGAGTTCATGTACATGCTGCCTTGATGAATTACCCACTAGATTTCTGAAGTCTGTGCTGACCAGCTTGTTACCACAACTTGTTCAGTTTGTTAACATCTCATTTGAGACTGGAGCATTTCCAAAGGCCTTGAAAACCGCGGTCATTAAGCCTCTTCTAAAGAAGAGCAGCCTTGATCCCAAGGTACTGAACAACTACCGGCCCATATCAAACCTACCGTTTTTAGGAAAAGTCCTAGAGAAAGTAATATATCAACAGCTCACTTACTTTCTCCTATCTAACAATGTGTTTGATACTTTCCAGTCAGGATTTAGGCCCCACCACAGCACTGAGACAGCTCTGATCAAGGTGACAAATGATATCCGTATGAACACCAATGCAGGTAAGGTCTCAGTTTTAGTTCTGCTGGACCTGAGCGCTGCCTTTGACACAGTGGACCATGGGATCTTACTTCACAGGTTAGAAAACTGGGTGGGAATCTCTGGTACTGCTCTAAACTGGTTCAAGTCCTATCTCGAGGATAGGACGTACTTTGTCGAAATTGGCAACTGTGTCTCAGACAAAATTTCCATGACCTGTGGAGTCCCCCAGGGGTCAATCTTGGGACCCCTCTTATTCAACCTGTACATGCTTCCATTGGGTCAGCTAATAAACAGCAACAATGTGTCGTACCACAACTACGCAGATGACACTCAGATCTACGTGTCACTGACGGCAGGTGAACATGGGCCTGTAGATACTCTCTGTCACTGCATCGAACAGATCAGTTTGTGGATGCAAAACAACTTTCTCCAACTAAATTCAGACAAAACTGAAATCATTGTCTTTGGCCCACAGACACAAAGACAAAGTGTTATCAGTCACCTTGAGTCTCTTGCTCTAAAACCAAAAAATCAGGTTAGAAATCTAGGAGTAATCATGGACTCAGACCTGAACTTAAACAGCCACATCAAAGCAATAACATCATCAGCTTTTTACCATCTGAAGAACATTGCTAAGATCAGAGGAATAGTGTCAAAACCAGACTTAGAGAGACTCATCCATGCATTTGTCTCTAGCAGGTTAGACTACTGTAACGGCCTGCTCACTGGCCTGTCTAAACCAGCTGTTAGACAGCTGCAGTACATCCAGAACGCTGCTGCTCGAGTCCTGACAAAAACCAGGAAATACGACCACATTAGTCCAGTGCTCCGATCTCTGCACTGGCTTCCTGTCACTCAGAGAATAGAATTTAAAACAGCTCTGCTTGTGTACAAGTCTTTTCATGGTTTAGCACCAAAGTACATCTCTGACATGTTAGAGCCGTATGAACCATCTCGGGCCCTGAGAACTTCAGGGAGGGGTCTCCTGGTGGTTCCCAGAGTCAATAATAAACACGGTGAGGCTGCGTTTCAGTTTCATGCAGCTAAAATCTGGAACAGTCTTCATGAGGATGTGAGACAGGCCTCAACTCTGACAATGTTCAAATCCAGGCTGAAAACAGCTCTTTTTACCCGTGCATATGAAAACTGAAAGTATTTTATCTGCACTCTTGACTTTTACTGTAATTGATTAACTTTGTGTTGTTGTTTTATTGATTGATTTTAACTGTTTTCTTGTAATTTTTTCTGCAACTGTGAAGCACTTTGAATTGCCTCGTGTATGAATTGTGCTCTACAAATAAACTTGCCTTGCCTTGCCTTGCCTTAAAGGAGCTATATCATGCAAAAACGACTTTTGGAGTTTTTAGCCATGTTGTTATGCTATTTCCTTATCAAAAACCCCCAGAGCGGTTTTTGGCTTCATTCACGCAGTTCTAAGTAATCCTCCTGAATCCTGCTCTCTGAGCAGCTGCTCCGCCCTCTCCTGGTAAACCACTGAGCTGTTCAGTTGTGTCGTCACAAAGGAACGGAAGTGCTCTACGTCTGTAATGTAATGCCTTACGGCCTGGTTTTAATTTATAAAACAGCTTTTTCATTATTTTTGTTGTGAAAGAGAAATAAAAAAAAGAAAAAAGAAAAAAGAAAGTCTCCCTCTCCGACCGTCTGTGCTGTCCCGGGAGAGTAATCAAACACTCCCGGCCGGAGGGTGCATTGTTTGTGAAGACGGAGCTCTTTCTAACCTACACTGGACACCGCCTGTTCATTTTTCTTACCCAACGATAATGTTGGGTTTGGCTACGAGAGGAACAGGACTTTAGGAACCTTCCTAAAGAAGAGTGAACTCGCCAGAAGTTGGAATTTCTTTCTGGGATTCAGCGACTATATCAACCAACCTGATGGATGCTTGGTGAACCTTGGCCAGAATCAAAGTGGATTAACTTTTATAACCAACGCGATCTCATAACCTGATGGGGAGTCCAGACTGAGCGGTGAGTCAATCAAAACGCGTTAGCGTGTGTGTTAGCGTGTGTGTTAGCATGTGTGTTAGCCATTTATGAAACTGTGTTGCACATGTCAACTCCTTATAACTGCATTATGTGAAGTAAACTTTTTGCAGCGATATTTATATTTATAATACTGTGAATGTGGAATGAGCGGAGAGAGGGGTGGAGTTAACTGAATTGAAGCGTCTTGTCTTCCGGGTAGGGAAAATACCCCCCAAAAATACTTATATTTCTCTCAAAAATGAGTACTCCATAGTGATAGAGGTACAATATATCATATAAATGCCTATACTTTACTTTGGAATGGCTAAAATAGTGTGATACAGATCCTTTAAGGTCAGTGGAGTCTTGCCTGAACCTAATTTTATTTTTCAACCCCTACTCAATGGGACATTTTCAGAGACGTCGGACTAATGGGTTGTTGGACTAATGGGCCGACCCCCCTTTTAAGACTGTGCAATTAACTGAAAGGTGTTTGCGATTTTGATTATAACAAACATAGCATAATTGAGACAAAACGATTATTAAGGACAGTTGTTCATTGGAGTGCGGGAAGTCCCTATTCACCTTATTCCGGACGTTCACATGGGCGCCGCCATGAATTGTGCCCGCCCCTTCACTCCTATTAGTTAACACAGGACTGGAGAAGTCCAGATAAAATCAGATTTTACATGAATACAAAGCCGCTTTTAGGCCACGCAGAGTAACGGTGCAGTGTTGACTTGTTGGTGCAAATGACATTTTACACAAATCAATCTAGTAAACATCAGATTTTAGCGGCGAACATTATCCATCGTTCTCCGCTTAATGAACGGGCTTCGTGCTCTACCGGAAGTGTCAATATAATGGAAGTGCTGATCTGTGGCAAAAGTGCGCGGAATAAGGTGAACAGATACAGACGGCATAGCATTATACAAGGAGGCGTGGCCTCACCGAGGAGGACGGAAGTACAGTATGTTTTGGGAGACACAATTTTTCACTCGTTTTAGCCATTTTCTGGTGGAATATAAACTTATTTATCACACACAAATAAAGTCAAGTCTCATGGGTTTTTTCACAAACGGGAGGCGACAAACGACAGTGACTGGTGAAACTCAAACCAACACACGAGACGCGACAAAACTGCAGCGGCTAACGGCAGCGACACACATCGCACTGTGTTCCAGCGTGGTTCACAAGTTTATACAGATTTGTTGAGCTATGAAGGTGGACGGTATTTTTCATGGTGTGGAGATGAAGGAACATAATCATTGATGATTGTTTTAATTGGAAACACTGAATTCGAAGACGATTTGGCTGGAAAATAAGTTTTCTACTAGACTGACTAATGTTGAAGAATTCATAAAAAAACAGCTTAGGCTACTCTCTCAGATCGTTGTTTGTCAATTAAATCCTCGCTGAATGGTTGTGGTGCACGGTGACAGCGACAAAAGTTAAACATTTCTCAACTTTCTTGTATGTTTATTCTATGTGGACGAGTGCAACATTCACATGCACGAATGTCGCGTAGCTGGAGGCAGGAGGACGATTTTTTTTAGTGACTCTTTTTGATCGTGTTATTGTTGCTTTTTGGTCACTTTTTCTGTTGTATTTTCATCCTTGTTTTTGTTGCTACTTTGACGCTTTTCCCCCAGAACCTTTTAGATTTGGGTAATGCCAAACTGGATGGTACATGGACACAGGATATGATATTAAAGAGGTCAAATTTCCATATCTGTTCCATGAGCGATCCTTGGATCATGGAACTCTCACTAACAGAATTGTAACTTTGAAAAACTTTTTTTCCTTCGATGTGGACAAACATGACAACCTGCGATGGGCACTTTCAATGACTTTGCGCACAGCCACTCGAGCCAGCCGTTATTGATGTTCTAATTGTAAATGATGTCCTCACGCATTAGCTAATTGACTTGATGAAATGAAGCGATCGCGGCTCCTCCAGCAGCTGGCGGCTCCCGAGTTTTCCTTTTAATAATGTTGAAACAGTTCATTGTCTCGTGTTGGGCTCATCTGCGATCCACTCGGAAGAAATCTGTCGGCGTAATTATTCATAAGCAACAGCTGCTTCAGTAATCAGCTGGAGACGCAAACAACAGCCGACGATTACAGCCGCCGAATGATTCATGGGAGAGCGACACAAATGACTTTGTTTTTAGATTTCAACCACGTTATAAAGTTGTACCCTTGTCCAAAAAACACACGCCCGGAGTAGTACAGTAGTTTGCTTTGTTCATGCCGTTTGGACTAATCCTGTTTACTCTTAATTTACTGCTAATCGCAAGACTAATTCTGAGCAGTCCTGCTACCAATTTGTTAGCATGCCGTTAGCTGAAATATTAGAGAGAGAAAACATTTTAGTTTGTAGATATCAATTTGAAACGTTTCCTGTGGATTAATGACATAAAGGTATTGAAAATAAGTTATGTTATGCATAAAATGGCCAAATTTACCTACAATTTTGGCAACACATTCTGAATAGTGAGACAGGTTTAGACATGTGGGGTTTATGTTGTTGTTATCTTGGATTTCACATATCTTTTGTTTTGTGTTTGAATAATCAAATTATCAATGGAAAAATTGTTTTGCCCTGTTTTATTCTTTGGGGTTTCAAAGTTCAATCAATCATTCTAGGAATGAGATATTAATAATTATAACAACAATAATACATCAAACTTGTACAGCACTTATTAGGACACTCAACAATGGTTTACATGGGGAATAAAACCAAAAAGGGGTTTGAACAGGTGGATTTTAAGTAATGATTAAGTATCCATCCATCCATTCATTTTCTTCCACTTGTCCGTTCCCGGGTCGTGGGGGCAGCTGTTGGAACTGCCCAAATCACATTGCACCAGCCCCTATGGCTCCTCCTGCAGGTGGTGGGTCCACAGAAGGACGGCCTCATGGTTCTAACCGGGCCTGTTGGTCTCTCATAAGGGGCTTCTGAACCGCTCTTTGTCTGACCCGTCACCTAGGACCTGTTTACCATGGGGGACCCTACCAGGGGCACGAAGCTCCCGACAACAGAACTCTAGGATCATTCAGGCGCTCAAACCCCTCCACCACGTTAAGGTGGCGGATCCAGGAGGGGAATGATTAAGTAATTAAGTCATTTTTCTTAATGATTTAAGTCATTTTGTAAATCATTTAAAAAGTGTTCCCCGTCAAAGAGTAAAATATGAATGCACTGGAGCCAAAGAATGTTTTTAAGCCTCACTCATGCATTATATGTTCAATTCAGTATCATAATTCTTAAGTGGGAAGTGTGGAGACTTCTCCAGCGCATCCCAAAGATTCTCAGCGGGGTTAAGATCTGCAGTCTGTGGTGGCCATTCCATGTGTGAAAATGAAGTCTCATGCTCCTGCCGTTGTCATCTTAGAACATGCCCTTGCCATCGTAAGGAAGAAGAAATCCATCAAGTCATTCGGGATGTTCAGGTCGTCGGCTGATCTCATTCTTTGGGCACATCGTGTTGCTGAACCTAGACCAACTGCAGCAACCCCAGGTCAGAACAGTTAGTTAAGTCTAGCTGGAGACTTTTTGGGATTTGTTTTCGGTCAGGCAGTGTATAAGTGTATTGATTCACCATGTCCATTGCTGCTGAAGCTATACATGGCTGGATATACCGCAGCACTTGTTACAGGCATCCTCTCCGTCTGTGTTGCTCACTTCCCTGTTTTCGTGTTTGTCTGATGCCAGTCAAGGACAGTACCTGTAGACCGTTCGTGTGTGACCGTGCATCTCTGCTCATCCTTTGTGTCTTTGTGTATACATCCTCAGACCTTGAAATGGCTAATCTGAACTTGTGACATCTTTGTGACGCGCTGTGTTCCCGCGCGTGCAAATGAAATAACCATTCTCGAGGCAGACTTCAACTCTTCTGTTATTTTTCAAATGAGAAAAATCCACCACATTAGCATCTCACAAGTGTTTCCGGGAAGGCACCTCGCGTCACTCTTTACGACGCTGAAGTTTGTAGCTTCAGTAACAAGCTGTTATTGAAGCTGCACCCTCCATCTGGAAGATAGAAGAGTGATAATTGACTTCAGAGACTTTGCCGTTTCTTCCCTATAACTCGAGATGTGAAGATTTGACTACTTTGTTTAATGATGAAAGATAATGTGTTTACGAATATTTGGCGAATATGGCCAAGTGTACGTGATTCACTGAACACAAGCAAAAGGTTCTATACTTTATTTTAGGTTTTTAACTCCTTTAGGAGCCATTAGCTGTGATATTTTTGTAGTATGGGGAGAGCGGGGTGGATTGGGTCACACAAGACATTTGTTAGCTTTACTGCCAAGGCTTTCAACAATTTGCCAAGATTCTAAGTATGCACACTCTCCAGAACCATGAGTAGACACCGCTCAATCATGAGGCTTTCAGATTATACCCATTTACATTTTTGGGCCACTATTCTGAAGGGTAGACACTAAGAGGGTGTTTCCACTGCACACGCCACGGTCTATAATAATAATAATAACTAGAAATGCAGCAATGGCTGCGCCATTGCGATTGACTGCGGAACTGCGGGAATCGAATGCAGAAATTGCATAAATTTGCATAAATTGGTTAATTTGCATAAACTTATGTTCATAAACTGGTGAAATTGCATAAACTGGTCAAATTGCAGAAAAACTGTAAAATGCATAAATTGGTTAATTTGCATAATCTAATTTGCATAAACCGGTAAAATGCATGAACAGATTAAATTGCACAAACTGTTATGTTGCATAAACTGGTTAAATTGCAAAAAAAACTGTAAAATGCATGAATTGGTTAATTTGCATAAATTATATAAACTGCATTAACTGTTTAAATTTCATAAATCCTAAATGGCATAAATTGTTATGTTGCATAAACTGGTTAAAATGCGTAAACTGGTTAAAATGCGTAAACTGGTTAAATTCCATAAAGTGGTTAATTTGCATAAATTGTTTATATTGCATAAACTTTTTAAATTCCATAAACTGGTCAAACTGTTGAAATCGCCTAAATGCTGAAATTGCAGAAGCTGCACAAATGGCTGAAACACATGGACAGCCAGAAATCCTATTAAAATGCATTGGCTGGATTCGCCATACACACTAATGGAGCAGAGACCACATACACACCAATGCAAAAATTTCAAATTCCCGTAGAAAAAAACTGGATAACTGCAGAAGGCCAATTTTTTCTCAAAACCCACAAGTTGCGGAAGCTGAACATGCACAAATTGCAGAAATTGCAGAAATTGCGGAAAAAAATGCGGAAAAGCATGAATTTGCGGGAGCCCCATTATAAGTCAATGGGAAAAATGTGCGGTATTTCGTCCGATTGCGGAAAAACCGTAAATTGCAGAAGTCCCAAAAGTAATAGCAGGATTCTCCCAAACATGCGGAACGTTTTGATGCATAACTTGCAGAAATTGCACAAAGCATGAAAGTGCTGAAAGGTGCAGAAAATCAGGAAAAAGATGGAATAATATTAAAGAACATGAAAACCAATGATTGACTGCGGAAGATTCCGCAGTCAATCAATAACTAGAAATGCAGCAATGGCTGCGCCATTGCGATTGACTGCGGAACTGCGGGAATCGAATGCAGAAATTGCATAAATTTGCATAAATTGGTTAATTTGCATAATCTAATGTTCATAAACTGGTGAAATTGCATAAACTGGTAAAATTGCAGAAAAACTGTAAAATGCATAAATTGGTTAATTTGCATAATCTAATTTGCATAAACCGGTAAAATGCATGAACAGTTTAAATTGCACAAACTGTTATGTTGCATAAACTGGTTAAATTGCAAAAAAAAACGGTCAAATGCATTAATTGGTTAATTTGCATAAATTATATAAACTGCATTAACTGTTTAAATTTCATAAATCCTAAATGGCATAAATTGTTATGTTGCATAAACTGGTTAAAATGCGTAAACTGGTTAAAATGCGTAAACTGGTTAAATTCCATAAAGTGGTTAATTTGCATAAATTGTTTATATTGCATAAACTTTTTAAATTCCATAAACTGGTCAAACTGTTGAAATCGCCTAAATGCTGAAGATGCAGAAGCTGCACAAATGGCTGAAACACATGGAGAGCCAGAAATCCTGTTAAAATACATTGGCTGGATTCGCCATACACACTAATGGAGCAGAGACCACATACACACCAATGCAAAAAGTTCAAATTCCTGTAGAAAAAAACTGGAAAACTGCAGAAGGCCAATTTTTTCTCAAATCCCACAAGTTGCGGAAGCTGAACATGCACAAGTTGCAGAAATTGCAGAAATTGCGGAAAAAACTGCGGAAAAGCATGAATTTGCGGGAGCCCCATTATGCGTCAATGGGAAAAATGTGCGGTATTTCGTCCGATTGCGGAAAAACCGTAAATCGCAGAAGTCCCAAAAGTAATAGCAGGATTCTCCTCAACATGCGGAACGTTTTGATGCATAACTTGCAGAAATTGCACAAAGCATGAAAGTGCTGAAAGGTGCAGAAAATCAGGAAAAATGTGCCGGAATAATAATAATAACTAGAAATGCAGCAATGGCTGCGCCATTGCGATTGACTGCGGAACTGCGGGAATCGAATGCAGAAATTGCATAAATTGCATAAATTGGTTAATTTGCATAATCTAATGTTCATTAACTGGTGAAATTGCATAAACTGGTAAAATGCATGAACTGGATTAATTGCATAAACTGGTTAAATTGCAGAAAAACTGTAAAATGCATAAATTGGTTAATTTGCATAATCTAATTTGCATAAACCGGTAAAATGCATGAACAGTTTAAATTGCACAAACTGTTATGTTGCATAAACTGGTTAAATTACAAAAAAAACGGTAAAATGCATTAATTGGTTAATTTGCATAAATTATATAAACTGCATTAACTGTTTAAATTTCATAAATCCTAAATGGCATAAATTGTTATGTTGCATAAACTGGTTAAAATGCGTAAACTGGTTAAAATGCGTAAACTGGTTAAATTCCATAAAGTGGTTAATTTGCATAAATTGTTTATATTGCATAAACTTTTAAATTCCATAAACTGGTCAAACTGTTGAAATCACCTAAATGCTGAAATAGCAGAAGCTGCACAAATGGCTGAAACACATGGAGAGCCAGAAATCCTATTTAAATGCATTGGCTGGATTCGCCATACACACTAATGGAGCAGAGACCACATACACACCAATGCAAAAATTTCAAATTCCCGTAGAAAAAGACTGGAAAACTGCAGAAGGCCAATTTTTTCTCAAAACCCACAAGTTGCGGAAGCTGAACATGCACAAATTGCAGAAATTGCAGAAATTGCGGAAAAAAATGCGGAAAAGCATGAATTTGCGGTAGCCCCATTATGCGTCAATGGGAAAAATGTTCGGTATTTCGTCCGATTGCGGAAAAACCGTAAATCGCAGAAGTCCGAAAAGTAATAGCAGGATTCTCCTCAACATGCGGAACGTTTTGATGCATAACTTGCAGAAATTGCACAAAGCATGAAAGTGCTGAAAGGTGCAGAAAATCAGGAAAAATGTGCGGGAATAATAATAATAATAATAATAATAAAGAAACGAAAACCAATAATTGACTGCGGAAAATTCCGCAGTCAATCAATAAAGAAACGCAAACCAATAATTGACTGCGGAAAATTCCGCAGTCAATCAATAATGCATTAGTCTTATATAGCGCTTTCCAGACGCTCAAAGTCGCTTTACAATTTGGTGCATTATTCATTCACTCCATACTCGGTGATGATAAGCGAGGCAACCAGTCTGCGCACATCAGCCACCACCACCAACCACTCACTCACTCACTACATTCGCTAGGCTTCCTGGTGTTACTGAACGGTCTCCCATCCAAGTACTAACCAGGCCCTTCCCTGCTTAGCTTCCAAGGTCTGACGGGATTGGGCATCGCAAAGGCGGTATGGCCACTCTATGTGCTCGCATTGTCACGCATCGACTCTACCCAGTACATGCTTGTGTTTCCACTACACGACACAACCGCAGTTGTTGTGGGCGGCGCCCCCACAGAAGTGAACACTCTACCAAACGTCATTAAAAGTTTTGTATGCCGCGATGAGAACAAATGTGGTCAAGTGCTGCCTTCTGGTGGGGGTTATGGAATCATTCAGAAGTGCCAAGGCAAATACTACAGGGAATAAGCAGCTAAAAGCTGCACGGGCTCAATATTGATAATTGTGCTCTTATACTGCATGCTCCATGTGCACAAAGTACATTTAACTTCTCTCACCTCTTGAAGGGAATGGTCCTTTAAGACGACATTAACAACTAAGCACATTTCACAAAAATGAACAAAACTTAAATTTAGCTATAGCTAGCCTAAATAAAGAGAATTTCATTATCTTGTTTAAGCATTTTACTGCAGTTTTCACTACATTATTTTGATTATTTTGATTATTTTCTGCAATAAAAATGTGGACACTCTTTAGGGGCCCCTGGTTGCCTTGAGACCCTAAGCAGTTACTTAGGCTTGGAGTACTTTGACGATATTACTGCGTGGAAGTACTCCAGGTGTTATTACGCCTCACAATATAGTACCCCTTTTTATCCGCTTAGAAAATCGACATGTTTCATTTGTGTGACTAGACTGGGATCGTGTAAAGGCTCATGTAACTGTATTTAAATAGAAGCTACCAAGCTGTTCCACATTTTCCCTAAGTTCACCGCAGTTTGGGGCTATACCTTTGCTGGGAGAGGCTAAACATTTGCGTGACTGAGCGCACGCACAAAGACCAGACGGTTACACATCAACTCGTCTAAGCTCAGGTAAGAGCATAATCTCAGAGAACTTTTAAGCCAAACTGGAGAAAATGTGCTCTGTTTAGGTGGGGGTTAAGAGATTAAAACGATGCATTGGCAGTTGTTACAGTACAGACGCTTTCCCATTGTAAACAAGTGCTGCTCCATTCCCACATGCTTTTTTCTGTGACAGGATTGGCCAATAATCCTGTCGATTAAAATGCACCACACGGTTTTTGAGATCGACCTTTTTAAAAATTGCGTTTGGATTTAAATGAAATTAATTGTATCCACATGTAGCACAAAAGGCGGCCGAGAGGAGGCTTTAATCCAATTGGGGATTTATTTTCTGGCAGACAGCTGTGGCTAAAGACAAGACAGACGTTACACAACTTTTTCTCAAATTCAGGTTTTCATTACACTCTTGCAACAACATCTCCACTTGAGTTGATCTTGCAGACTCCAAACCTTCTGGGCTTCTACACAAAGATAATTTGAGGGGAAAAAGTTTCAAATTGATATCTGTAAATGTACTTTATTTTTCCCTTTTCACATGCAGCGTCTCGCCGTACAGCTTGTAATTTTGTCCTCAAAAGGGCGACTCCAGCTGGGTTTTTAGGCTGTATATTAAATAGTGATGTTATTTTGGAGAACACAGACACTGCGCTCAAGCCAATCTCTCAAAGGGCTGTAAGGTCACACTCCTGTTCATGAAGACCCAAACACAACACAAAGCATTGTGCTGCTGAATGGCCTTGTAATGACCGAAAAATGAACAGCTCTGATTATGCAGTAGCAGAACAGTGCTGCTCGACAGAGAGGGATTGAACAATTATCCTTTCATTTCAAGTTGAGGGTAGAAGAAATGGTTACAGTGAAATGGAGTGAAATTGTTTGGACTGAAGAAATCCATAACTTCATGACCAAATTGAATCTCTTTGGATCTTTAAGGGGACATGCAACATCCACCATTTGGGCTTTTACTTATTTTATAACATTTCTTACCTGGATAAGTATTTGCCTGTTTCATGCTAGTTTAAATACCTGTTTAGTAGTATCAAATAGTATTTGTGGTACCCCATCACTGATATTTAACATGTAATCATTTGAAATAATGTCTATGTCAATGTAACAATGTGAATGTGACATTGTTGTGAATGTGGTAGGGTTTAGTTAGTTAGTTAGTTTATTTAAAAGGGACCGTGTACAATTAAAACATGCCATTTGATGCATTGTACCAGAGTTAGCCTGAGGCTAATTTACATCTGCAGTCCCTGGCAGGGAATGAACAACCCATAACAAAAAACAAGACGAGATTCACAAGACAAGGGGTTGATCAAGAAAGATAAACCACATACAACATTACAGATTCAATAAAACCCAACAACACAAATACAAACAGTCAGTACCATAGGGAGTGTGAAGTTCCACTGCCCTTCCTTTAGCTGTTCTTTCTCTGGCCTGGGAACGACAAAACCCAATGGGTGAGGAAAGTCCAAGCTGACATTGCTGCAATACCACCCCCTGGTGGCCAGGGAGTGACTCCAAAAGAAACTTCGTAAAACGGTTCCAATGGAGTATTTGCATCTCCCTAACACTGCCTAAAAGCCAGGCTCCAAAGAGTTTCTTTTTTTCTCAAATATGCTGTGACCCATGTGACAAAGCTGGACTGGGTATCATATTTTTAACCAGAGTTTGTAGAATTAAATGTTTAAGCCTGACACATTGATTGACAGGCTCAGGAGCACAATGGAGGCTCGTAGCCGGTCCGGGGCGAAACTTTGTTGCCCTTTTAAGGAACATGCTCTGGAGGAGGTGCAAGGTGCGGCATGTTATTTTCACAAAAACACAGGACCATTACCACAAATGTGGTGGAATGGCTGACCGTCTATCTCTTTATATCTATGACAATAACCAAAGCCTTAGGTTCGAGGTTTCAGATACTGGTGAAAGTTAGAAGTGAGATGAGATAGTGGATAACAGTTTGAATTCCACTTCTTTCATGGTTTGAAAATGTGGGGGGAAAAACAGGTACACAGCTTTTAACAAGAACAGTTTGAACATAACGCGAAAAAAATGGTGCCAGCCCATTTTTGGAAATAGAGGCACCTGGTTGAGTTCATACTCGAGGAAGACGAACAAGAGCCAGCATGGAGAGTGATAATGAGGAGGCAAACTGTGAAGAGTATTTTCTCTCATACACAGTATGCATTGTTTTACAGTATTTTCTCCTTGATTTTCCTCAAAATACTTTACTTTTTATTTAATTATACTGCCAGCTAGACCTTATGGATATTTGAATGTTCCTCTGCTGTTTATGCAAGCGCACCTCAGCTTGTGACCTCTGACCTTTCATAGTCTCCCAGTCTGCGTTCAATTCAGTGAAAACTGAACTTTTTTTGCTGTAGCACTGACCTTTCTGGTGCTCAATTTGCTCAAAGATGGTTATGACAAGAATTCACATCCCTCTGCTCAGAATAAGACAGTGTGGTCATCTTGCGAGAAATAATAAAAAAATGCTATAATTTGTAACCAGTAAAAGTACTATACTACTACTAATAAAACAATGGTTCACACAACCTTTCATCTTAAAGGGACTATAGAGTTTAAAAATGTTAAAAATATGTATTTTCCTCCCCCTTCATGATCCAGCCATGTCCTAATGTGTAGAATGAGCCCAAACCTGTTCACCACAACTGCCTCGAAAATCCTGCACTGTCACTCAAAAAGGTGTTAATTCGGGTCCGAAGTGCCGTCATGCACGAGCTTAATATAGAAACTGCAGTTACACGTTAGACCTGAGGTGGCAGTAGTGAGTATAAAATGATCAACTTGCATTTAGTCCCTTTAAAGAGGGTATAACACAAAATTAACTTTTTAGAGCTTTTTACCATATTACAATGTTGTTCTCTCATCAGACCATGAGCTGTGATTCAAGCCACTCGCGCATTTTAGAGTAATATTCAGATCTTCCCCAGAGGCTATTCTTAAAGCTGGGGTACCTGATTTTTCTTGCACAAACAAACATTTTTTTTTTTATTTGGTCCAAGCTCGTTTCTAGCTCTCACAATCCCTCCTGCATGTCCGAATAGTTTATTTATTTATTAGTTTATTTAACAGGGACAGTACACATTAATGAACATTTATGTAAATGTGTCAGTATTAGCTGCAAAGCTAGTTTTCAACTGTTGTCCCTGGGCAAGGTGTATAATGCCAACAACAATTATAAAACATAGTTCAAGCAAATTCTTTATATGCACGTTTCAAACCCGTGTACAGCTTGGAGCGGTGGCAAAGTGAAAAAGGGGGGACCACCCCTAAAATAAATTTCACAAATGTATCTACTTCTATCTTCTATCACTCAATAAACAAAAATGTGTGGAGTCAATGCAACAAGGTCTATTTTGTGCAGTGTTTACAACATACTCTGTGATGGTAAAAACAAATTTACTTTACAACAACAAAAAGTCAGGTACCCCAGCTTTAAGTGAAAATAATAATAATGATAATGCATTGGTTTCAGACGCTTTACATTGCATTATTCATTTGCTCCAAACTCACAGCTGCCCTGGGGTAGACTGACAGAAGTGAGGCTTCAATTCTGCGCCATCGGCCCCTCCGACCACCACCAACCACTCACTCACTCACTACATTCGGTCTCCCATCCAAGTACTGACCAGACCCTTCCTACTTAGCTTCCAAGATCTGACGGGGTCGGGCAGAGCAAAGGCGGTATGGCCACAAACACTCGCCATCATTTCACTACTCTGTCTTTATAGAAACAGCTGCACAGCAAAGGGGGAGCAAGAAGAGGGAGTGGTGGGAGGAGCTTAGAGTTTATTAACCAGGATGTGAAAAGAAAATATATTTTTTATTTCTCTTGTTTTAGATCAACATTGCATTTTCTAACCAACAAAATGTGAAATAGTGATGAAGATGTTTGTTATTACCAAATACGTACCTGCAGTAAGGATTATACCCCTTCTATATAAGAAAATGGTGTCCTATTTAATGTAATGGCTAATCCAGCACACAAAATTAATTAATACTAAACTACATAAGTTCATACAGCCACTGGGTCACTAAAAACAGCTATCAACTTTTTTTCCAGATCAAAAGTTACATAATGCACCTTTAAGGCGAGATACTGCAGGTGAAAACATAGATGTTTTTTCATGCACTGGTCAATGTGGAGATTTGTAGCTCGTTTTCTCTCCTAACGTCTTTGTTTTCATGTCGGAGTATAAAAAAGGCTCATGCAACATCAACTCCACTTTAGTAGCTCCTCCAAACTTTAGAAGTTTAGAAGAACTCTAGAAGTTATTTCAGGGGGATATTTTTTTATTATAAAATTCCCAGCCAGATTTGACTTAGCACCCAAAAAGCACTTCACTTCTAATTAGCTTATTGAAAAAACTAAATAGGATCCAAAATCCCCTCTGAAAATAATATAAATAAATACAAATTTAAAAAAATACCTGGGTCCATCCATTATTTAGATTTCATTGCTGAAAATATGGGCAATATAGATTCTGTGTGTGCGCGTTACACTATGTGAGTGACAGTACCACCATGCAACACTTACTTCCACTGCCGTCAGACCTAAGGCGGCGCGAACACACCCCAGCTCCTGACCCCCGACCTCCCGCGTGCCCGGTTTGTTTATAGAAAGCGCAGAGAGCCCGCTGACAGCGTGACCGCAGCCGCTGGAAGTCCGCCACGGGGTCCGTGTCCGTCAGCAGCCGAGTGCCCGGGGGGTGGGGCGGGTGGGGTCGAGGCAGCGTAAGGCCCTCGGGGAAATGTGCTCAGGGCGTATAATCACACAGCAGGTAATGAAGAGGCTGATGGAGTGGAGCTGGGGGAGTGCATTAGGGGAAACCGAGGTGTCGGGGCCAGCAGGAAATGGGGAGGTATAAATAGGCGCTGTTTGTTAAAAAAATGGAGAGCTGAAGAGCAACAACACCGTGACAATGCTTTAGAATACCTTCATCACCAAATAAAATGGCAAAAGTTTCAATTTAAACTGTGGTAATCCAACTGCAGCACATGGTAACATTTATTGATGTAGGGAATTTACTCTGGGATTTTCTGCTGGTAATTAGAGCAAAAATGAACACATTTAGAGACATGAATTTGAAACTTTTGCTGTACATTACTGATATAAATATGAGGAAAGAATGTGTTGCAGGTTTTCTGTCATCTAACCTTTTATGCAAACAAAGAAAAAAGGCCAACATTGCCTATATTTTCAGTGACAAAACCTAAATAATGGATAGAGGCATGTTTAACTCATTGGCTGCCAGAACAATTTCACAACAGCCAACCCCATATTGCAAGGCGTTTTAGATGATTTTCACAGATTTTTCAAGACCCACAGAATATTGTGTACTATAACTATGTAAAATCTGAAACAAAACAGATTCTGAAAGATTAGACTGTCTACTTTCATCAGTAAAAAAAGTTGTTTTCTAGCTTGTTTCGTTCTTCTGTAATCACCAGTTGAATATACTGTAGGTAAGTTTCATTGAAAACGCCAGTTTTTACCAACAAGCTTTTTGTAAAAAGAAACTCATCCAGCAGAACAGTGACTTTGACGCTAATATTTTTTGCTTTAGTGACACCTCAAACATTTTGGATCTTGTTTAGTTTGATTAAGCCATTTGTAAGTGAAAAAAAAGAAAAAAAAGAATTAATTTAAAAATGTGCCTCTTTTTTTTGCAGTTCAAAGCTCAATAAATCAGGCTAGGAACAAGATATTTAAGAATCCCTGAAGAAGCCTTTTCAGAATATTGTAATCCAGGACTGGAAAGTGTTGAGTCTGAAGAAGCTACTAAAGTAGAGATGTTGCAAGAGTGTAAAGAAAACCGGCTCTAAACTCTTGTAATGTGTGCGCATGCACGAGTACATTCCTCCCACATTTGGCCACTGCTGTATCCCATAAATGAAATGAGCATAATGTCTGTCAACATTCGTGCTACACGTGGATACCAAACAATATATGTACGTATGTAAAACCGCAATATTGTAGTTGCATCCTAGAAATTTCTGGCTCCCTCGCGCATCAAAGGCATAATTGTAATCCACCTTAAATATGAATGCAAATGGCGAGTTAAAGATGCATCAGTGTTACCTTCATTACACTTTATTATGTGAGTTACAACTTTCCAAACACCAACAGGTCGATTCACACAGGTCTAGAATCACACAAGGACCTCGAGGTTTGCAGAAGTATCCATGGTAAAAGAAAACAAACAAAAAACTTCCAAGTTACCGACATGGCAGCATGGGCAAAGAAACTCTGTGGATGTGAGTCATTTTTGCTTTTCAGCGGGGGTCCCAAGGTCATTCTAATCCCCTGTGAGTTAGGCTTATGAAATTATCATTTCCCTTTTACATCTACATCATCAACACTTTCTTTTAAATTAATTTTTTTGTGTCAATTTATTATAAGAATTGTATCAATTTACAAAATTTCAGTATCAGCGTTAGATCATCTCAACAGCTCTGTGACTGGCAACAACACTGTGAATCAAACAATCCACAACTTTCTATAAACCTAATTGGCTTACCAGAAGAAATAATTACATTAACGCTTTCCCTTCTTGTAGAACTCTGTAGTCACTTCTCTTTGTTCATAAACTAAGATGCTCGGAAAGTGTAAAATTAGACACACAATTAGTTAGCTCCTGCTGTAGAGCCAATTTGCAGAAAACAGTAATGAGGATTGAGCCGATGCTCGGAGAAAATTGTTTAATGCAATCAATGGTTTGAATTGGTGTAGCTTCTCTAATTGGCACATTGCATTTACACTTACTTAACAGCATTCTGACGTGAAACATGCAATCAGTCCCAGCATAGGTGGTTTTAAGTCTCAAGTAATTACTCGTGTGCAGTATGTAATTTATGCCTAACAAAGATATGTGCGATTTGTTTACTACATCTGCCTACAGTTTTACATTGACATGGTTTTGCGGCTCCATCATTCTTCTCTAAGACTCTAAGGATTATATTTTCGGAGGGAACCAAGTGTCAGACGCTTAAGGAGTCGAGCAACTTCACAACTCGAAGGGAACAATGTAAGAACCTTGATTTAATCCTTGTTATGCAGCGGTTTAGCTCTGCGCTGAAATGTTAGCCTCGCGTTAGAGAAATTTTAGTCAGATTCTTCTTGAGAGTTGTGTCCGACAACTCGCATCGTCTCACATCTTCCATTCTACAAGTCTGGCTTAGTTCTGGATTTGTCCGGATGCAGAGTTAATGGTTCAGTGTTAGTCTTGATTGAATCAGTCCTGTTTAGACCCTTTTTGACCTCATTTTCATATTGTTATAAAGTGCCTCCAAAGATTTCCTTTCCTTCGCTTTCCCCATTCTCGTGTTTTGTTTTGACGATGTTAGCAATACGTAACTGCACATCTTATACACCAACTTCCAACTTGATTTGGTAATACATTTTATTTGGGGGAGGTTGGCTTTTTTTTATCCCATTCAGAACATCAATACAAACCATTTATGTCCACTTGCAACTCGAGTTACTTGAATTGTAATTAATCACATATTACTGTATGTTGTGTAAGTAATGTGTTATATTCCTTGGTTACTTAATTTGTTTTTGTAGTATACCTTAACCCCAACACTGGGTACAAAATATGTTAAAATATGTTATTTCCTTGAACACGGCCTGGATTATTCTCCATCTTTGCCTGAGGGGCTCAAGCTGAAGGTCAAGCAGCTCACGTTTAACTTTTAGTGGTTATTTTAGGTTATTCATTAAACAACACACAATTTAAATGGCATTCATGCGAGATTTCTCCTTTGTGATTCTTTGGCTGCATCCGAAACCATTAAATGATAGCCTCTAAGTACTAACACTAGCAACTAATCCTTAACCATTCATAGGGTCAACTGTTAGATCTCTATGCAGTTAGTGAACTAGAGCTTCAGCAGCATTTGCCCAATTCGACCGTCCTTACCCAGGGGAAGGGGAAGTGACATCACTGGCAGCTGTTCTTCTTCTTCTTTAAAGTTCAGTGCAGGCCAAACAAAAGCGGATACCGCCACCTACTGTATATTGTCCAACAACAACATAGTGTCCAAATAAAGACATTTAAGGCGAGAGAAACATCCAAATGATCCTTCACATTTCCCTTTATTTTATCTCAACAGCTGTTTCATAAAGCTACAGTATGCAAATTAGCCATGTGGCTTAAGTTTCTACTAAATGAAAGCAAAAGCACAAACTGCCTTCATTTAGTCCATTTACTGAGGAGGCTCTTTAAAACCATGTGACTGTGCTGTGGTGACGACAACATGTATTTTGTCCCTTTTATAAAGTTTGGCTTGTGCAGAATCTTATTTTTTTAAATTATTTTTTATTATCAAATGTGCACCTGTCAATCAACAGTGGTTGCGCATGAATCACTCGAGGGTGGGGGCGAGGGGGGTGGTGAGATTGGCGCAGTGGCTTATGGGATGGCACATAGCTCCTAATCGCCAGTGAGTTAGCATCAGAGGTCCCTATGCTAAAGTAGCTATGCTAGTTAGCATACAGGCCACTTTCCCTAACTCCTTCCTAACAGACAACCCAATTCGGATGCTTCTTGTCATGGCGGACACTGACGCACATCCAGTTTGGCGTAAGACCTCTTACCAATTTACTGGTTTCGGATGGAGCACTTGTGTTGAGTCCAGTTCAAAGATCTGTTCTCCGACTTCCGACTCTCGGACACCACTGCAAAAGGCTGGCGTGACTCCTATATTTTGCGCTACAGTATAGGGAATAGTGTGGGCATTGGGACAGCCATAGTTTTACAAACAGAAGGTGGACTTCTTCTTGTCACTAGGGAACCAGCAAACAAGTAAAGGAGAAGACCTGGATAAGTTGGATAGGATCAAATTCTCTGAAGATGTCTGGACCTCAAAACGCAGAGGAAGACTAAGTGAAATTGAAGGATTGCTCAAAACAAGTGCGACTGAAACAAAACGGCAGCCCTGGCATCAACAAAGGCCTTTCAAACGACAGCCCTGACTATATTTCTCGCGTCCAAGCTACTCCAAATACTCACTAACGTTTTCTCACCCCTCTCGTGATCAAGGACCCTCCAACCTCAGACGTGCTGTTCAGACAGGTCGGCGAGCGCAGCAGACCCGCGCGGAGGTCAACTGTCCTGAGCTCCTGTTATTTCCACTCTAAGCGTCCGCTTCTCCAGCTGTGAGCGTCAGACAGCAGACAGCACGCTCGCCCGATGATAACACGCTGCCCGAATCAACACAGCCGTGAAGGTCACGTCCTTCCCCGCGCCGCATTCCCATTGGCCGCTCTCCAGAAAAAAACCTCCGGTCAGGACTCCCGAATCGCGCAGCAGCTCGGGTTTCATTTGGAAAAGCTGTTCGTAAGCCTTTCAACAGCTGCTTTTCTAGTGGACAAACGGCGCCAAACTATCAATCTTTTCTAAATGATGGAAAAACTACATTCAGAAATAACAGTGTTTACGGCAATCATGGCAAGGAAAGCAAATTCAACATTATTTTTTGCCAACACTATTGCATTAACGGCCGTTACTGAAGTGATGGAGTGGCAATACATGCATTTGGTAGAGCTTCAGAGTGCAGCCGGCAATTTTACAGAGGTACTGTTGACTATAAATGATGTGAATGTCGACTCAACTTTTGAGGGCCTGTGTGATGGTGTGGAGCACTGGTAGCACACACTGTACAATGTGAATTCCCTGGACAGCCAGTTCCCATTTTTTATTCTCTTCCTATTCTTTCTGTCTTCTTACATTTGAACTGTTGTAACTAGAGCTGGGTACTGTTAAAAAGTACCAGTATAGTATAAAAAACAAACAAAATCTTGACTTACTTCCAGTGACGAATGAATACCTGTGACAAAGTGGGTTTGTTCCATTATTTAGTTTGGGCACTTTAATATATTTTCATGTATTTAATTTATTTACATACTAACTTACCTGCATCACATGGTGTGCAAAATGGGAAGGCGTGGTCTTTGTCGTAGTGATGGGATTCACGGCTCTTTCCTGGGAGCCGAGTCCTTGGGATTCGTTCATTTCAAAGAGCCGTTCAAAAGACTGGCTCTTTCTAATCTAAAATTTGAATAACGGCAGCAGTTAACTCACAATATCAAAGATGCGGTCAATAAAAAGGCACTATTTTGATATAAATAATACAAAATTACTATGGTACTTAAATGTACACTTTGAAAAAAATGTGTTTGTGAATAAAATCTCGCGCCACAATTAATAGAAAGAGGCTGCAACTGTCTGACAAGTCATCTTTAGTGCATTTTAGCTTTGACTTTAGTGCAAAAAGCTTTCACTTGTGTGGCCTGCTCCATTGTTGGGCTGATGCTTGTGTTCGTTTTGGGGGAGTTCTGGGTTGACTGAAAAAAAGATCCGCCATTTTAATTCTCAGGCTAAACCATGTGGCAAGGGGTAAACTGGTTTTCACAGTGTTTTGAGTTTCCTTTATATTTGTGCGTTTTGGTTTGTATTTTGTCTTCATTGCTTTAGTTTGAAAAAAAAACAAAAAACATTTGGAACTGAGCAACACTTATTGTTCAGTTACCGTAATTGTACCGTGAAGGTACTGGTATAAATAAAAGAAAAGACCCGGCCCTTGTAATATCATTTATTTTATTGTAACAAAATTACTAATTTTTAGATTTAGATTGCAGTTTTTGCAATGACAGCACAGTATTTTCATGGTCATAGAATATGGTTACACAGGTTTGTTGTGTAAATTGCTAAAGCTGTACGAGCTATACAAACAATTTAGCGCCTAGGGATAAATGGCTCAAAGCACAAGTCCAAATATGTTTTTGACGAGGGAACAGCCTTGTAACTTGGCATAAAAAACAACCCTCTAAAAAGTCCCCTTCCCCTTCAAAGACCCATAAATCCCATGCGTCCACAAATCAGTCGGACATCGGCAAACCATTAGCCATTCATTTCCATTTATTAGCGCAGCTCTTCTGCCATTTCAATCCCATGTTCTACAAATGGGCAGCAAACGCCAACACGATCAATACTTTAGTTCCAACAAATTAAAACCTCATTGGCTCAAACTTGTGCGTATTAACTAGTCCCGAATCGTAATCTCCTTCGCTAATGAGCCTTGGCTAACCAGATTAGCGTGCAAATCAAATGATCGCCTCGGACCAAACCGCCCGAATTCAAATTGAAGACCCTTAATGGGTTTGTTTGAGCTAAAGAAGGCCCAAAGCAGCCCAACATTAGATTAAATGGATGTGGAAGCGGCTTGGGCGGACGGCTGAGTGAGCAGACAGCGCGGGAACACTCCAGACATTTACATAAGACTGATTTGTTGTGATAGGAAATGGCTGGGGTAATTTAGCGTCACTCCGGGTAAATTGCAGAGCTGAGAAGGCGTCAGATGACTGAGAGGAGGTAAAGGATTGCGAGATTATCAGATATTGGTGTTCGTGAAAGCGTGGCGGACGGGCGAGGTCAGGAATCTGCCATTGTAGCTATGAGGAAACTGTTCTTCCATTGAAATAAAGGCAAGAATCGCATCCAAGTACGAAGTTAAACACTTTTAATTTTCGAATTTGCACTAAACAGACTATGCACTAAACGGACAGCCACCTTATTTTCCGCAGCAAGATTATGTATCTTCTTTTCACGCAGAGTAATCGCATTCATTTGGCCCTTTCATCTTCTGAAAGGGCCAAATGAATCAGGCGCTCTGATCTGTACTTCCTGCAGATCATATTAATTGCATAATACTGTAGATGAAACTCTAAACTGTCTTCCACATAAGAAAAAAAAACATAATCCATCATTGAACCTGTTCTGAGAAGTTCTGCACTATTATAAAAACGGTGCCATGTAACGGTGGTGCGTTTCGCTCGTCTGCGCAAATGCACCGAAGAAAATTCCGAGTTGTGAACCTGTTCACAACAATGGGAATAAAACCTATTCTGATTCTGACTATAAAGCTGTGGAAATGCCACGTTATTTTTCTTCTTCTTCTTTTTGCTTTAATTTCCAGTCCACTGCGTTCAAAACGTGTAATGTGGGCGGCAAAAAAGTGCGGCTGACTTTTGAAGCTGATTTTCGATGCACAGGACAAAACGAAGGCGATTTTACCGACCTGAGTGATATGATCACCAAAAGATCATATCGTAGGAACGACTTTTCCAGACAGATCTCAACTACAAACAAACTCTTCAGGCACTCACGGCTTTCAGGTTTTTTCTCTTCCACTGTCACGGGGCTGATGTCCGTTTGGAAATACGTCCCACTTCTCCGCCTCCTTTAATTTATGTTTGAGAGAACTATAAACAAGCTCGGGAACACTCATACAGTGCACCATAGAACCGGGATCGATACTGTTCTATGACAGTATCGTTCCCCTCTTTTAGTCGACTAATTGCTGCGCAGGGTTGCCAGATGTACAATAACTATCGTATTTGTGCGATAATTTTGACCCCTGTACGATGTATGATCAATAATTGAAAAAGCCCTAAATGTACGATAATTTCAGAGTGCCAGATAAAGTCTGGTTAAATGCACTGTTCCCTCTCAGCAGCGCTTTGCTTTCGCTCTGATCTGGTGTCAGACTTAGCCTCCGTATTCACGGTGGTCAGACCATTAGTCCGACAACCCATTAGTCCGACGTCTCATTATTCTGAAAATGTCCCATTGAGTAGGGGTTGAAAAATAAAATTAGGTCCACTGACCTTAAGGTTAGGGCCAATGGTTGTATATGGCTCTCTACTTCACAACACAATGGGTTAGAGATGTCGGACTAATGGCATGTTACCGTATTCACATTAATATCTGCTGTCAGAAGGAGAAACTGGCCCTGGATCAGTTTTACAGTTCCATGTATCTTTGGCTGCAGCCATGGCATTTGATTGGTCAGCAAGACGTAACCCGTCTCACCTCTCGCGATGTCGTAATTCAATTGATATGAGCCATATTTTGTGCAGGTGCTACAGCGGCACAGTAGTACAGTGGTTAGCGCTTGTGCTTCACAGCTAGAAGGTCCCGGGTTCGATTCCCACTAGAACGGGGCCTTTCTGTGTGGAGTTTGCATGTTCTCCCCGTGTCTGCATAGGTTTCCTCCGGGTACTCCGGTTTCCCCTACCGCTAAAAAACATGTACAATAGGTTCTCCTCTGGGGCCAGGACTCCCCTGAAAAAGAGATTCTTAATCTCAGTGGGACTATCCTGGTTAAATAAAGGTCAATAAAATGATGCGATGGTTTTGGAAGCTTTGCATGATATAATGGTTTTGAGAATCTGGCAACCCTGGCAAGGCATGTTTTTGGTCGAGCAAGGATTTTTTTGGCTTGGAAGCTTAGCAGAGTTGAGCTTGGTAAATCCCATGGCGGGAATAGCATGTAGTTTGGATGACTGAGTGTCTGATGGTGGTCAAAGATCGGTAACCTTGCTTCCCTCAGTTTAACTCAGGTTAGCTTTGGCAACATATGTAGCAATAGGACACAAACACGTCCCCACTAATGTATCCATTTGATTGCCTGGCTCTGCCATACTATTCCCTGTCCTTTCCACGCAGGGAAGTTAGTCTGGTCACGGAGTAACTGGAGCAGTTTGAACGGGCGGGCCTAACGCGCACAGGTTAAATAAACCAATTAGCAATTAGCGGACGTGACGACAACTGTAGTCCAACTCACAAAATATGAACTGAATATAAACTCACATGAACGCGGAGGCATAATCCTCGTTACTTCATCCATGAATAGTTTTGGCTAATGTTAATGTTAATTGAACTAACAGCATAGTGGTGCAGCGAGTGACGTAACCTTGTCAATTCTCTGTGACGGTCGTGATTGGTTTGGCTAGGCCTTAGCCGCCAATCAGCAACTTGTCTACCATGTATGTCCAGACTCCCCTTCTTTCACGCAGAAAAGAAGTTGCTGTGGTTTATCAGGCTATCCATTTGATCAATAAACGTAACCAGTGTATTCCCTTATTAGCCCAATTACCAGCATTATGTTATTGCGCTTCCCCCCGAATAAACACTTTGCACATTTGTAACCTCTGCTAATGAGAAGTAAACACTCCAGTAAATATGGCCACCACGAACTGTAGAAGCCAAACTTTTCTATGTATTAATCTTACGAGTTCCCGGCAGCGGCATAAACTCCGGAGAGCGGCTGGCGGAAGCGTTCCAGCTCCACGGCCCAGCTGCGGCGTCTTGTATAATTAATATGAAATAGTGTCCATTTATTACGCGCTGACATTTGGTAATTCTGTGTCCCGCTGAGCCGTAAAGCCTGACCTTTGAGCAGCTGTGACTCGCACTCTGACGACTATTTATGTTGCGTTACAGTATTATACCGCTGTTTTCTCCACCGCAGCGGCCTGGAATGAACCTGTTCACTGTGGAATGCAATTACAGTCATTTGTGCGGATCGGAAAAAAGGATGTTGTTCTGTGGAAGTAAAAAAAAAAAAAAAGATACAGCTTTCTATCAGTAAGCTCTGCCCAAGATTGTCCCGCTTTCAAATCTGACAAAGGGAGCTGGTTCATCTTGAAATGCATTCCAAACATCCATACTTTTAAAGCATGATTCACACCTTTCAGATAAAGTTTACAACAGCTAAAATTGACCAGATACTTGAAATTAGAGCAAACTGCTTTTATAATGT
The DNA here is from genome assembly GCA_007210695.1 of Neogobius melanostomus. Taxonomy (NCBI): domain Eukaryota; kingdom Metazoa; phylum Chordata; class Actinopteri; order Gobiiformes; family Gobiidae; genus Neogobius; species Neogobius melanostomus. The sequence goes on from VHKM01000099.1 coordinate 725,612, forward strand.
TTGGGGGATTTGTTTGGTTTAAATTGGGTCTTTCATGGTTATGCTTTACATCTGTGACATTTACGGCGCTACTTTCTGTCGCTTCCTTTAAAAGTGTGTTGTCTTGTTGGCTGCTTACATGGATTAATCCGACAGTGGGTCAAACTTGTATGCCTTCTCCAGGATCGGTGTAAGCTTCATCCTGGTCCTTGGTGCCCGTATCCCTGATCTCAAAAGCCTCACTGCTCCAGCAATATTTTTGACAGGAACCAGAAGGTGAGGTGAACGGCTTACAGGACACCGACACATGACAAAGTCAACCCAAATAAGTTGAAACATGGGGGTAAACCATCCATCCATCCATCCATCCATCCATCCATCTTCTTCCACTTGTCCGTTGCCAGGTCGTGGGGGGGCCGCTCTTGGAGCTGCCTAAATCACATTGCACCAGCCCCTATGGCTCCTCCTGCAGGTGGTGGGTCCACAGAAGGACGGCCTCATGGTTCTAACCGGGCCTGTTGGTCTCTCATAAGGGGCTTCTGAACCGCTCCCTGTCTGACCCATCACCTTTTTTATTGGTTTATTTGGTAGGGACAGTGAAAGTTAATGAACAAGCCACACCGCATTGTAGCCTTGGACCTAGGACCTGTTTGCCATGGGAGACCCTACCAGGGGCACGAAGCCCTCCGACAATAGAGCCCCCAGGATCATTCGTGCGCTCAAACCCCTCCACCACATTAAGGTGCCGGTTCCGGGAGGGGGGGTAAACCTGTCTGACTAAAATTACCTGACAAGAGAGTCAAGTGAAAATGGATAGACTTTAAATTGCACAGGAGCATGTTCTTGAGTCATGTTCATGCTGTAAACCTTTGCTGCATTGACATAATCTGTGGACATGCCGTATCGCAAATTCAGAACTAGATTTCACTCATTTCATTTCTTAATTTAACGGGAAAATGTACAGTTAGATTAAGTTAAAGAGCAAAGATGTTTATACCAGCCTGTAGCTTTTCAAGCTATTTTCCATCTGTAGTCCTTTGGGGTAAGGGGAGATACTGTAGTGTACACAGTGCATTTATAATGATTCATTCAGCATTCAATATGGATCCTTCAGTAATCACATGTGTGCATTTGACCGATAATACAGTTACACTTAAATAGTAAAAATAAGACTACTACCATCCACACATTCCTACAAGATGGTGTTCTCAGCTCTGAGGGTTAACTACTGGGGGCCTGCACTAGCACTAATTAGGACTTGATTTAGGACAGGGTGGAAGTCGCAGAGAGTCCCTTTATGTTAATTTAAAAGCAGGTTTAAGTCACAGGCCCTACCTTTTACATCATGTAAAATGTTTTACCAGAGAAAGTAAGATTTGATTGGAGCATGTAGAGGAGACCAAGGCTCTTTGTCATTTTTTCTAGAGTTCACTGCTCATCAACAGAAAATCAGAGTCAGACCTGCATTAAATTAAAGCTTGAAATACAGTAGACTTTGCTTCCCATTTCCTGACGTATTGAGATAAATAGTTATTAACCGTCAAACACAAGAAAATCGACTGTGACAATGTGCCCCATGTGCGGGGCTTGGGGTTGGACACTATTGTTTTTGATGGACTTTTTGTCGTTAACAAGAAATTTGATAAGCTTTTGTAACTTAAAATTACAAAATAAGTGTGACAATAGCCACAATGCAATGCCAGATGTGTTCATGACACTCATTTGAACCAGCTGTTGATATTATGCTAAATGCCCTATAATGAGTTGTAAAATGACCCAAACATATGGCCTTTATAAACGCTAATGTTGATATAAAGTGATAATAAAACATATTAGACACAACAGAAAAAAATCCCACTATTTATACCCTGTGTGACAACCAACCTCTCAGTCCGCGTGACAACTTCACAAAGAATGTAAGCTAACTAACAAACGGCTTTAGCATGTTTGCTCAAACGGCTCAAATCAAAGCCAACATCTCTGTCTTGAATCTTTTCTTAGTGTCTTTGGTTAAAGGCACTAACAAAAGGAAAGCTCTAACACCCAGACATTAAAGTTTGGGAAAAGGCATAAATTCAACTCAAATGTGTCCTCAACTCATGTCTTCAGTCCAAAAGAGAAAATAATTATGGGAAGAGGAGAAGAATACCTATACATGTATATCAGTAACAGCTCTACTGCGCTCTCTAGTGTGGCTATAAAAAGCAATGTGACAATTTACCACGTGTGACAAATAGCCCCGGTTTCCCCTACCCTACCTTTAACATCTGTTCAGAAGAAGACCTCACAGAGAAAACTCTTTAACAATGCAAATCCATTTTTCTATCATTAAAATTTCATAAAGCTTCGGACACGTCTCGCATTAATGTCAGTGACTATAATAACTTGCTTATTTTTCGTGTGCGGGTATGGCCTGGTATGAACCTGCTGACCGTTTCAAAGTGTCTGAGTGCATTAGATCGGGGTGATGTAAGGCTGCGGGCTGCTGTTATTGTGTTATGGCTCTCTCTCATATTAAAGTGATGGATAAACACAAAGCGCTGGTGTGGGGTGTTATTACCTAAGGCCCGCCGCGCCTCTCAGCGTCACATCTCCACCGAAGAAGAAGAGGAGCGGTGCATTATCATTTCTGCCTTTATGTTTACGCCTCGGACTCTCGTGCTCTAAATCTCTCATTGCAATTTTACTAAGTGCAATATGGACCAAGGCAATTTGATTTCGAGGAACAGCTTTGTGTTTCAGAAGATGCAAAACAAAACCAAGATTGAATTCTAAACCAAGATTCAGGCTCAATATGGGAAGATTTGTCCCCAGGGCGCTGCACTGTGGTCTAAAAGATAGTACCGAGGCACTGGTAGAAGGAAGGGTCAAATACAGAGGACCGATATATTCCCCATAATAAATCCAAATAAAAGTGATGCAAGTCTCCCTCCCACATATTCACACTCCTTTGAGGCTCATCCTCAATTCATTCTGATCGGACAGGTGTCTCAAATAGTGAGAAACTTGCTTGCACTAGACTACTACTGTCTCAAGTCCCATAGAAAACAGTCAAGGCTAACGGCTACGAGCTGCGGCTAGCATTAGTGTGCAAATAAACAACCATGTAAATCACTCACCAGGCCCACTTGTCTCATTCTCAAAAAGGCGACAACATGTTCCGACCCAATGGCAGAGGCGCCTATGAAAGTTGACGAAACAGCAGATAAACCATGCAGAAACAGCACTTTGTCTGTATTATTGCATACCTGAGTACCTGCTCTGTATTAGCCTCCCAACACGACCATGGACATGTTTAGCGTTATTTGTTAAAAAAGGAAGTGGCATCAAAGCTGCTGGGGGAACCTTTCACGAGCAGCACAAAGTCTCACCATATTTTACACTTTGCACAGAACAATGGTGGAAAGGCAAGAAAGAGGAGCCCAGAACATGTAAAAAATGACCCGGGTTACATAACTACTGTGCAAAGCCTTCTCCAGCACATCCCAAAGATTCTCAGTGAAGCTAAGACAGGGGTAGGCCCCCGGGCCTGTCTTCATGGAATATGCCCATACCATCATACCACATAGTGGTGCTGAACTGGGACCTGACCAACAGCAGCAACCCCAGGTCATGACAGGTAATTAAATCTAGGTGGACACTTTTTTCAGGTCAGGCAGTGTATAAGGATAAAGATTGAAGATGAAGTGGGACAACTGCCTTGAGTTTCTGGAGTTTAAAAGACGCAGTTTAAAAGAGCAATCCTTGGCAGTTGAACTCTGGATGTCGGTGAACAGCTCTATTGCTTCAAATATGGCTTGCAACAAGACATAAAACACTCATTTGTGCTCTGATATCATTGTGCTTATGGTAAATCTATTGGTGGGCTGCTGTTTAAAGACGTGTTGTCAGATTTTGTGGATCATTGTGAAAACATCTGTCTTACATGTGGCTGTGTAGAGTTGACATTTTGGTTCTGATGCTCTGATCTCTGGGAATAAGAATTGCCTCTAACATTAATTCTGTGGATGTTTGCTGATATGTGGCAAAATTAGGCTTCTTTTTAGACTGACTGATCGCATTGTCATAATGTACCCAACACTAAGCAATAAGCTTACATTAACAGAACAAATACAAAGGGAAAATCCTACTTGTCGCCCAACTTTTGATAAAATAGCTTACTTTGAAGAGATGAAGAGTTTCAAATTGGTTTAGCTTTAGCCTTGAACTATACACTGGTTGAAAATGTGCAGGAGCCAGTACCTTATAAGAGCAAGGACTCTTTTTGTCCATTTGATCTTGAAACATATCGACTGCCAGCAGCTACAAACGACCTCCTTGGTAGACTAACCACTTCAAGATTACTTTCTGCAATCTTTCTCTATTCCATCGTGTGTTCCATTATGAACCGCGACGGCGCACGCAGCATCAATCAAGGAACCAATACATTTAAACTCGGGATGAAAGAGGAAACTGGGATCAGAACGTTACAATGAAGCGAATTGAAGGACCATTACGGCTTGTCACGCCTCTGACGTACGCGGCTGACGATCGTCAAAACATGTCAAGGTAAGAAAAAAAATGACTCCTTATTTTTTTATAGTTAGTATTGTTGTATTTTTATTTGTTCATATAACATTTTCCTGAAGAGACACAGCACGGTGGCGTCTACCCCTTATTCCGACAACCCTCCATTTAGACAGCCCTGCAAACCGAAAACCCCGTCATTCCGACAACCCTCCATTGCGAGCGACGACCCCCCCCCCCGCCCCAATCCGACACTTTTTGATACCCCCATTCCGACTATAGTTAGGGTTATCTGCTCCTTGTACTCTTGTGATCGTGACACTTCATTTTTGAAATCTTCTGTCTTGTTTGAGTGGATGTGAGCGTAAATATAGGTCATTCTGGTAGGCCCACATATTTATTATAATTATCTTGGTAAAGTGAAAGGTAAAAGGTAAAGTGTCACCTTTTGTGGGGGGGAGACAGTGGTTAGTGCTCATGCTCATGCTAGAAGGTCCCGGGTTCGATTCCCACCTGGATGGGGCCTTTCTGTGGTCCGACAACCCATTAGTCCGACGTCTCATTATGGCTAAAAAATGTCCCATTGAGCAGAGGTGCCATTAGTCCGACATCTCTAACCCAGTTGTGTTGTGGATGAGAGAGCCATAAACAACCATTGGCCCTAACCTTAAGGTCAGTGGACTCTTGCCTGAACCTAATTTTATTTTTAAACCCCTACTCAATGGGACATTTTCGGAATAATGAGACGTCAGACTAATGGGTTGTCGGACTAATGGGCCGACCCCCTTTCTGTGTGGAGTTTACATGTTTTCCCCGTGTCTGCATAGGTTTCCTTTGGGTACTCTGGTTTTCCCTACCACTAAAAACATGTACAATAGTCCAGGATGAATGAGAGTGTGTTTGAGAGTGCACATGTGGGACGACGGATGGAAATTAGCCTAATTAGCTACAATCCGGTGTGGCTTGTTCATTAACATGCACTGTCCCCACCAATTGAACCAATAAACAAACAAACAAACACTGATCGCGACGTTCAAATTCAGTGCTTGAGCCACGCTTTACAAAAGGAAATGTTGTAATTTTGCTGCTCCGCCATCAAATTATGAATATATTTTTCTACTAAATAAAGAAACAGAGACATGACGAGGAGCAAAGTGGTACAACATCCATACATACTTAAACAGACAATGCTAACGACAACTGTAGCATTAACTTCATACGTATACTAACATTAGCCACGAGTGATCTTTTTTCACTTTTACTGAACAATTTGCTGTGAAAAATAGCCATATGGACCCGATTTTGGCTTGACTTTATTTGTATGTGATAAATATGTTTATAGTCTGCCAGAAAACTGCTAAAAAAGGGGGGGAAATTGTGATTCCAATGAGGGGTTTTCTTCCCCTCGGCTAGGCAACGCCCCCTTGTGTGACGCGTTACAGTCTTTGCGAATGAATGCGTGTTGTAAACCAGCTTGTGCGCTGCAAAGAGTGAGTTTTGTGTTATTTACTCTATATTTACACTAAAAATGGGATGCAAAAAATCTCAACATTAACCGCTACAGAAAAAAAAACCAAAAACAAAACAATGTTTGTCAGGTCACTCTCCGATCTGGAACATCCATACATTAGACCAACATTAGACATACATTAGATTTTTTTTTTCATATCAAATTGTCCAATAGAAAACAATAAAAACAAAAAGGCAAATGGAGCTAGGGTTAGGATGTTGCATGGGGCTTTCGTTAGTTCATGGTTAGCAATGGCCATTTCTTCTGTATTCATGGGCTGTTGAACCACTTTTGCTCCTTTCCATGTTTCTGTATTTTTTTTGGTAGAAAATATATAATCATAATTCAAGTAATTTGGGAGTAATTGGAGAAATTTTAGTTATTTCCCTTTTTCTTTTTCCACCACTGAATACTTCAAACATGAACTTATATGGTATATGTATCTATTACAGTCTGTTCCAGAATGTTGAAATAATTCAAGCGTCTATTCTATTCAGCTGGTCTCCCTCAAGTATTCACAACTTTATATGTCTCTGTCACTTTTTCCTCTCAAACTGAATTATTAATACACATCAATTAATCATCAGCTGTCTCTGGAAGACCTGTGCATCTCCATACATTTCAGGTGTGGGTGTAATTAGTTTCACGACAAAAGAAAACACTTGCATTTATCAATGCTGAAATGTCTATCAGTGAAGCCTTTACATCCTACATAACGTCCTTAATGTGTTTTTTTCATCATATGTTTAATGTCAGTCAAAAGTGCACTCTTATATACAGTTATTTATAAAGTTCAACTTTTCATCAATTTTTACGACTAAAAACAGGGTTCAGGGCCAAACCACAACCCCTGCTTTGATGTGCAAAACTTCACGGACTCTTGTGTTGTTCCTGTTGTGTGATTGTCGGTAAACGCCTTAGTGCTCTCCTCTGAGCAGATTTCAGTAAATAACACTCATTTCAACACTAATGTGCTTTGATTTAAGTGTTTATTCACTTTAACTACCCTTTGTCCTCCAGAGACACGTGCAGGTAGCGGCTCTCAACCTGCAGTAAACAGGCTGAAAATAGGCCCCAATCTGCAGGGACCAATTTTTAGATAAAGCACGGAATGTACCAAAGTGTTTCCAAGGCAACAAGGCTTTCAGGTTTGTGTTGATAAGTTTAATATCAGCACAAAGTTAAAGAATCTCTGAAGACCAACTGTTAAAATAAAAGTAGTTTGCGTCTAGAATTTAAACATATGTGGAATATATCAAGCCCATATTTTTTTAATTTACACTGCATACTATTTTCTTTATTGGACCACGTTCACAAAGTGCTGAACTCTTCAGTTGAAATAGAATTCTCATAAGAAAACTAACTGAAAAACAAACGTTTTGGAAGTTGTGTGGGCATATAGACCCTTTAACTGCTGACATCATCAGTGACATCAGCTGGAGGCAGGAAGTGATCAAGAGAAATAGGATTAAACTAAAACTAGCGATTTTAAGTGTAAAACTACAACAACAAAATATGGTCCTGTTGTGGCTTAAGGTGCCAGAACAAGAGGAATGACCTTTGAGACGATAAAATAAGATTTATCTGATATTTCCAAAAACAGTTAGACATTTGTTTATCGTTACTATGACAACAGCTACAATGGAAATAGATAGGAATCGAGCTTCCCGCCTCCAGCTAAGCCCGGAATGTTTACAAACAATTAAAGGGCCTATAGTGATTGTCTTTGTATTTGTTGTTGTACATTCAATAGTAAAGAATGTTTAACTCTGGACTTAAAGTATATCAGGCCTGCAATGATCTTGCATTAAACGTGTAAAGCCATGTGTGTGCTACCACTCATGGTTTAACGGTGAACTGCATTTTCTTCTGAGGTGCCAAGCTCTGCAGAACAAGCCAGCTGAAGTCATTAGCCCAGACTACAGGCATCGGCCCATTAGTCCGACAATCCATTAGTCCGACGTCTCGTTAATCCGAAAATGTCCCATTGAGCAGGGGTTGAAAATTAAAATTAGGTTCAGGCAAGAGTCCACTGACCTTAAGGTTAGGGCCAGTGGTTGTATATGGCTCTCTAATCCACAACACAACTGGGTTAGAGATGTCGGACTAATGGCACCTCTGCTCAATGGTTAATTTTCGGAATAATGAGACGTCAGACTAATGGGTTGTCGGGCCAATGGCATGGCACCCAGACTACCAGGGCTGAGCAGAAGTGAGTATCAGTTGTTTCAAAAGCATAGAGCTAGAGATCTTTTTTGTTTACTTACCTGTTTACTTGTTTACTACCAATACCGTTGTCATACAGTGAGTAGATGCATGCAGAAAAATAGCTCACATTAAACAGGCGGGATGCTTAACGCTAATAACCTGAAGAGCCTTGTGTATAACAGAGGTTAAGAGCTGATGACTCCTGTCCCTCTTGTGTAGTGTGTAGTGACAGTGGAGGGACATATGCAGCGTGCTCCAGTGGGTAAACACACCTAATCATTTTATGAGCTGAATTCCTGCAAATTGTAAGATGTTTTAAATTACACAATCCCGCAGTGATTTAGTGCATCTGTTTTGTCATAAATTACACAGAAGTTCCCATTATAAAGTAAAGTACTTGGTATTGTTATGGGACTCGGCGATACAGCGCCAGTACTCACTGTACTTGGTATGGATCGATACGTACATTTGAGGTACCGCACAGCCCTACCTACCACCCATAGCGGAGGTGGGGTAGGCGGGGCAAGCGTTCAGCAAACAGCATCAGGCTAGTTTCAGGAACAAATAGCACCCAGTTGCTCTCCAGCCCTTTCACAGTAACTCACCAAATACTTGTTACATTTCTACATTTTATCATCGTTTTGTACTGAAGATGTTGAACACAAATCCAGACTTTTGGAGGAAACTCATGTGGCTTCCTTCAATTGTATTAGAGTGCTTCCTGCCTGCTGCCAGTGTAATTCTACCTGTGGGTAATTGTCCATGGTGTTGATGATGAAGAGCTATGTGTAGTGTTATAGGCAGTGGGGGGGTCTGCCTCCTTTGCTCTGAAATGAGTTGTGATAGTGGCAGGCCGTGATATTGCAGCCTACGGCTCAACAGCCTTTTTCGCCATAGACAACCATGTAAAAGGAGCAGCCTGTAAAATGGTCCACGGGGCATCTGGAGTTTCAGACTAAGGCAAATATATTTCTTTAAAATTACTATTTTTAGGACATGGACTTTTTTTCTTCGTAAAAAAATTGTAAAGCATCAAAAACAATTTTTAAAAAGTATTCCAATGACGTGACGTCACCAGTGCTGTGGACGTGCGCGAGCGTGTGCGTGAAGACTCATGAACGAGCAGAGGTCTTCCCCGTTAAGCGGTCTGAGAGCCAAACAGACAACAATACGGTAATGAACGGGACTGGACTAGGATAAACGCTAACAGGCACCTAAAGTAAGTTTTTTCTTTACTCAGTACTAAAATGTATTGCGAACCTACACATGGCAAGCGTGTTTAAATGTTAAAAAGTAGGCCTATTAGCTAACATGAACAACAACAATTTAAACTAATGAAGACGTGATCGTTTTTCTGATTAGGCTGCACGGCTTTGAAAATTGCTTTTTGGTTCGATAATAAAAAAATGGTAAATCATTTAAGTTACTTCAGTGGTGATGTTTATACCTTTCTTTTCAGATAACGTAGGTACAGTACCAATAAAACCTATATTGAAACAACAAAACATGATTTCTGCATCTGCCCTGGATCCAGTACAGATAAATGCTGTACTGGTACAGCATTTACTTCAAATTATACTAATGATAATGCAATATAGAACACTTTTGTAGTGCTCCTTTGTATTTCAGCCAAACAATTCTAGTGGTGAGGTAATACTAGCAAATACAGTGAAGTAAAAAGTCGATTTTTATCATTTCTATTGCAATATGAAGACGGCCAGCACTTACGAAACTTCTCAGAAAAGTGGCCGAGCGAGAGTACATTAGCGCGGCGACGTACGTTCGAAGGGCCGCTGTAAGTTACGGTTGTTGTAAAAGAGCGGGGCTATCTAGCTTATTAAGCCCTGCACTGACAAACTGACCCCACAGATCATCTTAACATAGTAACTTAGATCGCCTCAAATGGCCTTAAAAATTCATTTTGTATTTAAAGTACGATTATATCAAAAGATTTAACTTACAGCGTAATGGCGTCCGCTCCGCTCTGAGGCTTCGTCGGCAGCTGTGCGCGCTCCCGCTGCTTTTACCCACTTGGGCCGTACGGAGCATAGATACAGGTGACGCGTCATACGGGTACTATGGGCCGTTATGGCAGACGAAACTGGTTTCATGCGCCACTGAGCACCACTATGTAAAGAGATAGGAGCTGGGACAGCATGCCTCTTCCATCTATATAATTCAATGGTTATAGGCTAATAATGATTGTTGTTGTTATTGTGTATTGTTTGCTGCTGGCGATCTACATCTTGTCCAGGGACCACGGTTAAAAACTAGCTTTAGAGCTAAAACTGGCACATTTACAGAAATGTTGATTAATGTGCATTGTCAAATAAACTAATAGAATAAATAAATAAAATATAATAACATCTGGGCTCTAACCGAACTTCATCTAAGCCGTATTATGTACACAAAGCCATCCTGCTCGCTCTGCGGTCGTCCAAGCGCAGCCCACTTTGGCAGGTCTTTTTGGACCGCAAATGTGAGCGGACTTAAGTTTTGCACGATCTATTTAATTACTAGCTTGCCTGCTCAAAGTGCCATTTTCTCTGCCTCTGCAAACTGGTGTCCTTGCTCTGGAAACACAAATATTAGGTTAATGTTGTGTGATCTGCTAATGACGGCACGCTCCATTACTCTGGAATTGATTAGTCATGGCTATGGCCTTGGAGGATAATTAAAACATGCTCCTCGGCACGAGCTCGCAGACCTACACAAGGAAACGCTTCCAATTGCGCAAATAGGGATACATATTCAGACCAGATACGCTTATTCAGACAGCACATTACGCAGGATCAGCTTTTTCTTTCGCTCTTTCATTGAACCATTTCGCGTCGTCTCTCAGCCTGTTCCATCACCGCAAATAATATGGCAGGTTTGTGGACTGAAACCCTCAAAGGCCTGCTACCTATTTAGTTCTTCTATTCTAGTTCTTCTTAGTTTATTCACTTCTTTTTTTGTGTGAAAATGACACAGAGACAGTTTAACTTGCAAGACAACATTGACCGTCGTGGCATGGTAAAAAGGCCGCGTTGTCAGCCATCTTTTATCGTTGTTCTTACAAATGTACATACTGTAGTTTCAAAATCAAATATAGCCTATATATAAAATGTAACTATTCTTTTGAATACAAATGTACAAAATATATGATATATATATATATATATATATATATATATATATATATATATATATACAAACATTAGTCATTCATGAATTGCCTTATGAAATGGTGCCTACAAAGCCTTTTTATCGATGGTAAACTAGTAGCTAGTTGTTGCAGTTTACATTGACGTTATAGTCTGCAAGATTGCAAAGTGAGGAGAGAGTGAAATCAAGTTCCTCCCAACCTGACTGGACCAGAAAGCCACTCCTAGATTGCCAAATCAGGAAAGCAAGAACAAACTTTCAAAAGTAAACGACAAAGCTCCTTCCCTTCCTGATACGTTTGTTAAGTGTGACATCACACACAATAATTAACTACATCCGGTCCAAACTGTTGAGAGTTCCACTGATAAACACAGCAAAAAACGCAACTTTATCTGAATCTCCTGCTGAAATAACAACAGATAAAATGCCAAAAACTGTTTCACACCTAATTCGAACAATATAGGTCACCATTTCTCCAGGTAAAATAAATATATTTTTATATTTAAAATAAGCCTTCACTGTGGATGTAAATGAATAATTTGAAAGCATTACTAATGTAATGGCAGTTTTTAGAGTTAATTAAACTAAAACCAGCCGGAGCAATACACTAACTGTGAAGTACCGTCTGGCCCGTTTAATCAGTGTCCGGACTCATCCCTGTTCTTATATTGGCTCCTCTCGGCTGAAGCACATGCTGAGTTTCTCACCGCCAGACAAAGGCCCCTCTGCTGATTGCAGGGCAATAGACAATAGGACAAAGACGTGTCCTGGAAAACAAAGGGCTTCTCGATCGCCTTAGCCCGCCAGATGTCTGCCTCTCATCTGCATTGAACACACCAGGCGGTCAGGCCGTGACGTCTCACACTGCGTCACCGTCCGGCTTTCTGCTCTGTGACTTGGTCTATATTAACTTGATCGGAGGCTCTGACCTGCAGAGTTCACCATGGATTTCCATGGATTTCTGTGTGTCGGCTCTCCGCACGTGTGTTAAATAAATTTGCACTTTTGATTGGACAATACTTACCACTATAAAGGAAAAACGCTTGAAACGTTTTTCCTTTATAGTGGTAAGAAATTCCACGACACTAATGAAAATCCAAAGTAAATGTAATATTTCTTTGTCGTGAGATGTTTAAATAGAGCCTTATAGTCGGCTCTACAGCCGGTTAAAATCAGCTAAATCTCATGATAATGAATACGGCTAAAGCTCCGTTGGACCCGGAAGTAGAGCGATGACATAATCACTTAACAAACGTATTGGACCTGACAGGCCGGTTCACAGGAAAGCTCGTCTCATTGGTCAAAGTAATGGCACCGGTGATTCTGATTAGCTGCTGAAATCAGACTTTAGAAACAATAGAAACCGTACCGAGTAACTGCTTGGGTGTGAATATCTGATTAATGTGTAAGTTGAGAAATAGATTATGAGAAACAAAACTTGTGATAAAGAAAAAAGAAAATACCATATAAAAAAATAACCGTGCCCATGAAATCCTAGTGATGAACTGGGATGCTGGAAATGTGGAAAGCTAGAAAGTTTGGACCACAGCAAACAAAACAATCTTTTTAATTGTCGGTTCTTAATCATTTATCGTTCCGTTTATTTATAAAGCAGTACTAAGTAACATGTTTACCTTAATAAATCCTTTCTGTAGTCCCTCTGAGGGTAATACAAGTGTTAATGGGATGATTGGGGGGTCTTTCATCTCCCCCTGGTATCTCTGGCCAGAAAACCACAATTGCAACATCACTGCCACCGGGTCGGAGCACCAATACACACTAATAGAATAACGAAGAAGAAGCTAACAGGCTAACGGGCAAAGCTAACTGCGGGCTAGCGCCACTTAAACAGTATTTACAGCCAAGTTTGAGTGAAAAAAATTATCTCCATTGTGTAATTGGATGTACAATATCCCTCTCTCCCTTTGTCTTTTCTGTCAGTGTAGTATGTACTCTCACGGACAATTAATAAGTAAAAAACCGCAACATGCTAAGACACCTGCAGTGGCGCTTATGGCCTCTAGGGTGCACGAGTTCCTTAGTACTGCTTTAAAAACAAACAAACAAAATACCTTACACTGGACCTTCAATAAAATGTCCTATGGTTTCAATATGAGCTCATTTAAAGTTTCTTCGATTATATTGTCTAGTACGCTTATTGTCCAGGCCTCGTTACATCCATCTCCCCCATGATAGAGATACTACCTTCCCACGCAATTTTCCCTTAATGTCGGTCAACAACCCCGCCGCCATTTTCACTCTGGGTGCCATCCAGCACCTGTCTGCGTCGGGGCGGCCGGGTTAAGTGAGCGATGGCGCGTCAAAATTGGTCCATCCTCGCGGGACGCACACTCCTTTAGCCCAGGTCCGCATCTTGCACCGGGCTGATAATGGGGGCCGGCGCTCGGGGAATAAACAGGGTAATGAGTCTGCGCGTGGAGGTTCCCGCGCCACACGCTCACTGGCACCGGGCGGAAAATGTGCAAACGCGGGTTGGCACTTTGGCACGGGGAACGAGTCTCCAAAGTGCTCCGGCGTGACAGGCGGAAAGTCATGACGAACGGCAAAATAAAGCGCTACATAAACAAAACGGGCGCGGGCGAGGCAGAGGGCTAAATGTGTCAGTGCTGCTGGGAAGTGAGTGCATTTTGTCTGGTTTTTTTGGGGGGGTAGAAATGCTGAGGCGTGTTTGTGCGTGTTTGTTGTTCTGCGCCATTTACCGGGTCATGACCTTGCACATTGGACATTTTGTTGTACAGCATTTTAGAAGCCATTATATATTTTAACACCAATACGGTTTGTTGTGTTGAAGAAAGGGTAGGTGGTGAAGAGAGACTTTTTGCTTTGGTGGTTATTGTGTAAAAATAATCAAATAATATTGTGGTACATGTCAAAAAACAGTAGTCTTGCGGCTCACTTTACCCCAAGTTGATCTACCAGATTTAACATGTGTGATTGAAAATGTATTATCTGCATAATCGTATTGAATAATTATCATTGTGGTTTGAATATAATCATCGTGTTGAACTTAAGCACACTAAACTACGGAACTTTGTTGACCTAGCCCTCCCAATTTCTCCTATCTGAAACCTTTGGATAAACACTGAGGAGTGATCATGACCTGTCCGGTCTGGTTTATCTCTTCAGAAACAGAACACAACCGTAAATCTGTCCTTCTTGTGTTTTATTGTTTCCTTAGGATTGTTGCTTATCTTACTGTGTGTGTCTATCTGCTCATTTTGCCTATATACTGAGGGTGAAGGGAAGAAACCTCAGACTTGACTTAAGGATTTGATGTGATCACATTACTGTCTTGTCAGTCTCACTTGTATTTTTATTGTTTTAATTCATTTGCTATTCACAAATTATCATGTTCTACTGCTTATAATAAATCACCAAAAGACAACTGTTTGATTTCAGTTATTAGTCATTTCTGAAACTACACATGGAAATGTACACATAACATAATGACATTTTCCCAATTGCACTTTTGTTTTGAACTCAAGGACATTAAATGTTTTCTATTTACACAAATTCACTGTTATCCATAGAGATCTGCCCTGTTTATAGGTACTAGCAAACATTTTCCATTGACTAATGTGGCAGCATGCCTGCAGGCGGGCACTGCCACTTGTAGTTTTGACACCGTCACCTGATAAATAGCACTTCCTGTTTATTATTTGACCTCTGACTTCCTGTTGCTCCTCGTCGTTCTCCATTCCAGGTCGTATCATATTGGTTGTTAGATTTAAATAACTAAAGTTGGTAGTAACGATAGTCCTTGTTAATGTCTAGTCTGTTGAAGCGTGGGCCTGTGGTCTCCCTGTCACGTCCATGCTAGTCGTTGAGTGAATCGGCTGCAGTGACTCGGACTTCGCTGTCAATGCCCCGAGCCATGCATTATGCCCCCGCTCAGACGCCTCTGGTCAAGGAGCTGGCATCACTACCGCCAGCCTTTCTGTGCCTGATTTCGCCATTTCGTTTGGTTATCCCGTCATTGGAGCTCGAGCTCATGTGGAGCATTGCGTGTGTGCGTGAGAGTAACACCTACAGATACTGTGGTAACTGAAGCTATGGATTAAGAAACAAATGATTAAAGAACTGCAAATTGAACTACGGACAACAAATAACTCAACTAAAGGACCGAATCAACTAAAGAACGAAATGTAAAATAAATGTGAAACTTTTGTATAACTTGGAACTGCCTCTGTGATCTATTTCAACGAACGTACGTGCTTTTAAATTCTGGTGCTGGCCATCTCCAGCTGGCGCTGATTGGCATTTTTTATTGTATGTTTAAACAGCTAAGCTAACCGCTCGCCTTGCCACACTAACAATAGCTAAAAAGTGTAATTAAAAGCCGTGGAACAAGGTAAGATGCTGAGTCTCTACTGGTAAATACACAAACTCACTTGAGTGATCAAATGTTTTAATGTGAACAATAACTCCAGTAGATTTTACCTCCTAAAATGTCCATTAGTTTATTATTGCTGCAAATCCCATGATGCTTAGCGATATTACATCACTATCTTGAACTCTATAGACCCATTTCTCTCAAACATTGTTCACAAATCTGTCTTAATCTGTGTTAGTGAGCACTTCTCCTTTATCGAGAGAATCCATATCAGGATACTGATTCGACCGCATGAATCATGTCTTTGAAAAATGGGAGCAAAAACAGAAGTATTGCGTTTATATTTCTATTGGGGTTATAAGTCTAGTGTATGTACAGTATCTTTGCCGACTAGGAAATTTTGCCCCATTACACAAATAGCTAATTGTACAATCTAATATCAGTTTGCTTGTCTCTAGCAAACCCAGAACCACTAATAAACAAATAATTGTAATTATTATTAATTATAATTCCATGGATTCCCTAATGCAATACAGACGTTTGTGCCTTATTGTTGTACAGTTGTGTTTTTGAGAAATATTTGAAACTTCAAAATATGATTATTTTATGGCTTGTTTTAGTTTAGTTTAGTTTATTTATTTGTTTGAGCAGTTGACCTGCTCAAAGGGAGTGGGCCGAAGCCAAAGGCTTATAAGTGCCCACCCCAAAAATAAAAACAATAACATTACATTTAACATTTGCAGGGTAGCAAATCATAAACAAAGGAACATAGGGCAAAGTAACAACAAATAATGAAGAACAAAATAAAAAAACATCAGCAAAATAAAGAAACAACAGCAAAAGAATGTGCTACAACTCATATCTAAGAAATATAAACGTGTAAACTTTTTTTAAATGTACCAGGTGTTTCAGTGAAGTTTGTACAACATGCACGGACAGTCGGACACCGTTGTTTTGAAGCATCAACTACACTTTTCCTCCACGTATTTAGTCATAATTTCTTACCTTTCAAGCAAAAATAAGCTGCGGGTCTTTTGACAGATTCTCTCAACATTTTCCGATGTTTACTCTGGTTTTTGCCTACGCCGATCAGACTCAGACTTTTTCTTGCACTCGAATGAACTCTTTGTTTCTTTTTGTTAGTTGGGGTCTGGGCTGGAGTTTCGATGGTGCTTGAAGCCAGTCTCTTCTTATTTTTCACAAAATCCATCCTTCCAAAGTTACCTTTCGGTCAGCGGCTTCAGTATGGAGCATGTCTGTGAAAGGCGCTATGTAAATAAAGATCTTCATCTTCTTCTTCTTCAGATAGCTAAGACTACAGCTGAGTGTGAACGCGCATGACATCATTACGCTGCCCCTGAAAATGTGCTTGTTCGCCCCGAGGCACTCTCTATTCAAGGGGGTCGACCCGTCATTCCGACACACCACCAATCCGACACACCGTCATTCCGACACCCCTCTATTGCGACATCCCGCCAATCCGACACTTTTTGGTACCGCTATTCCGACAATCGTTTTGAGCGTATCTGTTTGCCCTCGGCTTTTGTCCGTGTTTCGTGAGAATAGCTGATAATGATGGAGGCTTATTAACGATCCTCATGGCGGTAGAGGAGTCAGCTCAGCGTCTCCTTCCCTGTTCATCCCCGCTCTGAGCGTCCCCGCTGTCGGCCCATCTATGCGCATTTCTCAGTCCCTCTACAGCGGCTCGTGAGATAGTTTTGGGTAAAGGCAGTGACAGGTGCAGGCTGGTCTGTATTTCACAACAAAGCGCTGAAGTCCGCAGGAAAGACGCCGCACTGTTCGACGTGTGCGTTTTACACTCGCTGTCGCTCAAGGCTTGAAAGAGATTGAAAAGTGGAGGCGCCCCGCTCACAGCGCTGACCGAGCCACACGCTCCCCTTCGTTCAAAACATTGTCCAAAAACAAGTCCTTCTCCACGAAGCAGCGCGCATGGGTGTGTGTGTGTGGGGCACTGCTTTTACACATAATGGACATGCATATGACTCGCCCCACGGACAGCGCTCCAGATAACCTGGAGCCCATCATTAGACTCACATTTACAAAAACATAAGTCAGTTGTTTTTGTTGTAAAAATGTGATTGTGCTCTTATCGTTTTTGAGATATTAATTAATATTATTCTATTCAGGGCGTTGTTGTCCCACTTTATGCGCCACTCACAATTAAACTAAAATTAAATTAAATTAAACCCACTCAAACTTAGCATTTGTATAACTTAAACTTTAATTTTATGCATTTCTGATTTGGACTAAAAACGAAAAAATACATAAAATAATAATATTAACCTAAACAAAAAAACAATGATCAAAGGCATGTAGCCTTCAATCCATGGTTTTTCTGTCTCAAAGTACATTTGGAAAAACACAACTTATGGTTGTTTAATTGTGTTTCCCGCAATTGGAATCAATAGAAAATATTGAAACGTGTAATGGCTAATAAATGGGGAGGAAATACTGCTAAAACAACGTCCATTATTATTGTTTACTGATTTCTGATAAGCTACCGGTTAACGCGGCCGCAGTGTTCGTTGTTCAACATCTACGTCCTGCGTCTCGGCAGCACATTTTGTTTATTATTATGTTTGTTTATTTATATTCTATATTGCGTCCTCACTCTTCTCTCAATGCCGCTGCCCATTACGCATTGTGTGTCTGCCTTAAAATGTCCCCACACTGAGGCGACCGTGACTGAATGGAATTAAGAAGAGCTTTTTTAAATAAATAAAAAACTGTTTGTGCCACTGTTTTATTATTGCAGTTATGAGGAAGACGAGTAGACTAAAAGAAACACGTGCCAACGCGATCAGAGGAGACTTACGCACAGGCGGTGTGCAGGTCTCTTCATTCATCAGGCAAAACGTAAAACAATCATCAGCAAATATAAGCCCTGATGCCCCAACACAGTTAGCTGCCTGTAGTGTTCTCTGGGGCCGGTCACAGCGGAGGGTGCAGGAAGGGGTTACTGGTCGGGGACACAAGGAACTGGTAGAGTTTTTGGTGGCCTCTTGGAGCATCAGACAGCCGACACACAGTGCGTAATGAGCGCATGACAGGCGGCGGCACTGAGAGAGGAGTGAGGACGCAATGCATGTGTTACTCCATTCATAAAAAGATTCCCAATTTAACATGCATAAGGCTGGAGTGCAGCCATCAGAAAAAAAACACTTGCTGAGAGCTAGGAGCGGCTATGGCACGAGCCGCTGCACTTGGCTCTCCGTACACCGCGTGATGGAGTATGGACTCCTCCAGCATCAGCTATTCTCAGGGTTTTGTTTTCCATCCATACATTCTTCCGCTTTATCCGGGGCCGGGTCGCGGAGGCAGCAGTCTCAGCAGAGATGGCCAGACTTCCCGATCCACGCACACCTCCTCCAGCTGTTCTGGGGGACCCCGAGGCGACACCAGGCCAGCTCGGAGACATAGTCCCACCAGCGTGTCCTGGGCCTTCCACGAGTCCTCCTCCCAATAGGACATGCCTGGAGCACCTCCCGAGGGAGGCGACCAGGAGGCATCCGGAACAGATGCCCTAGCCACCTCAGCTGGCTCCTTTCGACGTGAAGGAGCAGCGACTCTACCCCAAGCTCCTCCCGGGTAACTGAGCTCCTCACCCGATCTCGGAGGGTGCGCCCAGCCACCCTGCGAAGGAAACTCATTTCAGCCGCTTGTATCTGCGATCTTGTCCTTTCGGTCATTACCCAGATCTCATGACCATAGGTGAGGGTGGGAACGTAGATCGATCGGTAAATCGAGAGCTTTGCCCCCTGACTCAGCTCCCTCTTCACCACAACAGTCCGATACAGCGACCGCATCACTGCTGACGCTGCACCGATCCGTCTATCGATCTCACGCTCCATCCGTCCCTCACTCGTGAACAAGACCCCGAGATACTTGAACTCCTCCACTTGAGGTAAGGACTCCCCACCGACCTGAAGGGTTTTGTTTTGTGCCCAGAAAACACGGGAGCCGTGCGCAATTGCGCACGAGCGCGAGAGGGAACCGTGTAGAGACATAAAGAAATAACACTGCATTATCTGGTCCTATAGGCTCTTGTGATCATGACACTTCATTTTCGAAATCTTGTGTGAGTGGATGTGAGCGTAAATATAGTTAATTCTAGTAGGCCCACGTATTTTTGATAATTATCTTTTGTGTCGGAATGGCGGGACGTTGCACAAAAGATAAAAGTGTCACCACTCCGACAAAGGGGGGAAAATTAGACCTCAACGTCGGAGTAGCGGTGTGTCGGAATGGCGGGGTGTAACCCTATTCAAGTATATTTACAGGGGGTGCATACCTACTGTATGTTCCGCGGGTGCGATTTTTTTTCCATAGGTGAGTTGGTACTTCAACCAATCACAAGTCATGAGAGTGAAATGTCCTACATATACCAGCCCAAGGATAGTGGGCTGGTGCCTAATCTTAATCAATAGAAGTGGGGAACATAGGTACTGGGGAACATAGGTACCGGGAACATAGGGCTGACCCCATTTACAGGCATATAGAGGCAATCTATAGCAAAAGACCAGGGCTCATTCTACTCACCAGGGCATGGAACATGTATGAGAAAGACACTTTTAATTTGTATCTATTTATTTGTGGTAAAACTTATGTATAGTCCCTTTAACAGTGTGCATTTGATATAACGTCATGTGATCACATTTTGAACTGTTATTACAACACGTGGCTCTTCAAAGTCATTATATTCTCTCGGGGAAAATGAAATTAAGATCTTCATCGCCGCTTTTCAAAGAAAGCAAAGATGAATTTGAGATTTTGAAAGAATAGATCTAGCGCAGAATAGAGAGAGCCCCAGAGGCACTGGACTGCAGTCACCCATACGTCCCGACAGATTTCCCTAGGGCCCATCATGGAAAATGGAGTCGACTTTTATCTTAAAGTGCATATGACAGGTTATTCTACCCATTTTACAAGAATATGGTTACTCAACACAGATTATATTTAAGATGTTTGCTCTAAATAATGCCCAGAGTTCCCTTGTTTGACACTTGAGGTGTGGTGTTTATTCACTTGCTTCCTTATGGAACATGGACAGAGGGTGTGGCAAACGAAAGAGGTGAACCTTCCTTAACTCCGGAGGCGGAAAGTACTCAGTTAAAGTTACACGTAGTACATGTGCTTGAGTAAATAATGTCACAAAAGCTTCATGTTGATATACGCAAATGTCTAGGCTAGGTTTGATGATATGAAAACTTATGCTGCCCTGCTTAATTATTTGTCAGATGTGATGAACAAGGAAAAGTGTACTAACGCTTGAACAGCTGACAGCCTCGTGTGTGTGTGTGTGTGTGTGTGTGTGTGTGTGTGTGTGTGCGTGTGCGCACAGTTTTCCTTCCGTTTTCCTTTCTGTTTATTACGATGTTTTGTGTGGATCCTGGGCCAGTTATGGAGGCTACTTCTGTACATTTGGGAAGGATTATCAAGATGTTTCATTATTTGACATCCATCCATCCATTTTCTTCCACTTTTCCGTTGCCGCGTCATGAGGGCAGCTGTTGGAACTGCCCAAATCACATTGCACCAGCCCCTATGGCTCCTCCTGCAGGTGGTGGGTCCACAGAAGGACGGCCTCATGGTTCTAACCGGGCCTGTTGGTCTCTCATAAGAGGCTTCTGAACCGCTCTTTGTCTGACCCGTCACCTAGGACCTGTTTGCCATGGGAGACCCTACCAGGGGCACGATGCCCCCGACAACAGAGCTCCAGGATCATTCAGGCTCAAACCCTCCACCACGTTAAGGTGGCGGTTCCAGGAGGGGATTATTTAATACATTGGCACCTTTTGCTGCAACTTTCCGACGACATGCTTTGCACCTAGCATGCTAATCAGCGACGACAACACCCTGGTCATCTTTAAGAAACCCAAAGTGGCCCCACACTGCTGACTTCAATCGTTTTTTGGGTGGATGCAACTTTGTGCTGGCAGCAGCTCGTACCTCGCGAGAAAGAGTTCAGCCGTAAATCTTGGCTTCTAAAATTCCTTACCATGTCTTTTTTAAATTTGTGGCTCATAAATCATCCCTAGTCACAGCTACCTATTTCTATATACAATTGGGCATATAACGCATAATTGTAGCACATAAACATATTTGGGATTAACCTCAGCATTTATATTTTACATGTTAAAATTGTAATTGATGTGTGGAAAAGACAGCAACGTGTGAGACACTGGACTGGTTTGGATTCCAAATTGGCCCATCAACACCAAATTTGCGATTCCACAAACTTTCTCGCGCAGCCACTTTTCTTGTTAAAGCCCACACTGGTGGTTAGAGAACGCTCGTACTGAATTTATCAAGCTCCGACTCCCAACTCCCGTGAAAGTCAGGCTCATCTCTCTTATCTTCTGGGCCCTCGCTTCAGGGACTAAAACCACTGCATTTGTTTGGCAAGATGAATTAACGCAACACACTTTGCCCACATGATAGATGGACTCACCTTAATGTACACAACTTAGTCCTAATGGTCTGTTTCCAGCTTACTCCGTATTCCCTGTCTCTTGCCAGTTGAGACTTTTCTCATTCTATATACTGTAGTTAGTAAGCAAAGTTAGTCAGCAAAAATTTGGCCCAAAAGTTGCCTTGCTTTGTTTGTTTTTTTCAGAAAAGCCTGTTCAATGCCTATTGCTTCCTGAAAAAAAAAGTTAAATAAGTCATATATGCATTATTCATTTCTGATAATTATTTATAAGTAATTTGAGTTTTATTTTGAAATCGAGAACTTCATTTTGTCTGAAAGTTACATTCAAAATATGAATGTAACTGAGCACTGCTTCCGTTTCTCAAGTGAGGGTTGAAAACAAGAGGGGAAAAAAAGAGTTGTCGAAAAAGCACGTTTATTTGTCCTGGCTTCTCCTGTGGAAAACCCATCCCTTTCTTGGTCAGGTCTTTATGTGACGCATGGGGAAAGTGAAGCTCCGGTCCTCGCGTCCACCATTTAGCAAATCCAGTGGTAACATTTGCGCCAGTCCCACCGACAGATACAAATAAGAGCTAACTCTGGACACTTCTCTTGACTTAGAGAGCCATATACAACCATTGGCCTTAACCTTAAGGTCAGTGGACTCTTGCCTGAACCTAATTTTATTTTCAACCCCTACTCAATGGGACATTTTTGGAATAATGAGACGTCAGAACCAAGTCTGGATTTTAAAATGTTGGGTCTAATAACATTTATTTTTCTTTCAGCTTAAACAGCAGCAACATTGTGTGCCATGTGTTAATAGTGTAAAGCAGGGGTCACAAATTAAATTTCACCAAGGTCCGAAATGAAAAAAAAAAAAGGTCAAGCAAAGGTCCGGATCATACCATAATTAACGGTTACAGTTATATCCGGATTTTTAATCTATTTCTGTGATTTGAAAATAATGCAATCAATTGAATCCTGTTATTGTTTTTTTGCTCTAAAATAAGTTTTGGCTCCTAAATAGCAGAGTGCATAGGCTACTGTAGCCTCTGTTATACACAATGTGCACATAATATCTGACAGTGATGTGTTTCTTTGCTCAGTTCAACACACTGAGCCCTGCTTTGTCCAGGTTTAGTCCTGGTTCTGACCTGATCGGGAAACAGCCGCGCTATTTGCGCATTACGATCGCGTGCGCATATTTAATTAGGGCGTCCACCGCTTTTGTTTTTAGCGAGCCGTATTTCAGTCATTCCGAAACCGTTTCTAAAAATGTAAAAAGTATCATGGAGCTAAGATGTAGAACTTTCTGTTCATCTGGGCTGTAGTTTACCGCTCTGGTGCAGTCAGAGAGAGAGAGAGAGAGCACAGACGCAGCCACGCGTCTGAGGGGATTCAGGATCGGGTCCAAAGTTCGGATCCAAGGTTTGGGTCCAGAATGGCTGGCGCCTGGGTCCGGATCCGGACCGAGGTCCGCCGTTTAGTAACCTCTGGTGTAAAGTAAATTTTACTAGGGCTGAACGATAAATCGCATTTGCAATTTTATCGCGATATTACACAACGCGATTTCGAAATCGCAGAGGCACGCGATTTTGGCCCATGCAGCTCATGGCCGTGGCCCATAGAAGTGAATGGAGACGTCCGCTCCGCCGCGTGCTTGTGTTTACTTCTAAGTATAGTTAAGGTGCACGGTAGATCGTGGATGTACAGTGAAAATATCAGCTTTTATAATGCAGCCACCGCGAAGGACTTTTGCTTTCTTCTCCGTTAGCATTGCAATAGCCACAGCGTTAATCAATGATCACAGAAAGTCCCCCGATTTCATAACATTTTCAAAGAAAACATAAGACCCGTGCATTAAGAAATGTAATGTTTGTAATGTAATGTTAAGGCCTTAAATTTGGCATCATCCTGTCATACTTTTTTCATGAGCTAACACCCCGCGCCTTCCCTGTTTATACAAGGCAGTAAAATGTGCCCAAACGTGCTCTTCGCTAAAGTCACCCCCTCTTTCATCTGTATTCGCCGTCGGTCCAAATGTCTAATTGCGGTGTTATCTGAAGCGTTGAGTCCGCCCTTCAGTTCCTGCCCAGGTACGTCTCCGCTGACTGACGAACTAGCAGCCTCTCATTTCCATTTAAATCAGTCTGCTCCTCTGAGTTTGGTCACATGAATAGCTTCCCCAACTCCCGTCCCCCCACACACACACATCTCTAGCAAGTCCCCCACAAGGTCAAACTCTCAGGCGTCCAGATCTGGGCTATGGCTGTCCCCCGGGTGAGCACCTGCGAGATTTACAGCGTTGCGTTTGTGTTTGGTGAAACCCCCGGTCAGTGACTTCGAAGCGTCACATGGGACGGCGAGCACATCAGACGGATGCAAATGGAGACTGAAGCTTATTACGGACACATTCCTCAGAGAGACGCTGCAGAGCTGAGTTAAAAAGTATGGACAATGTCTGCTGGGACTCTTGAACAAAGTGAGTCAAAAAGAAAATGGAATAAAAGAAACTTGAATATTATATGGAGAAAAAAATATATATCTGTTTTTGATGGTAATCTGTCCCTACAAAACAAAAGGAAATTTAAGAAGATAGCACAGTTTTGTGAGCTGATATTGGACAGTTTTGATGTGCAGAATCCAAATATCACATTGGCTTTGCTCAAGCTTCAAGTCAATGTTTTACCCCTCGGCCAGGGACGTGCACAGATAGAGCCCAGGTGGTGCTCAAGCACCTGCCCTTTTGCCCTGTGCCCTTTAAAGCAGTACTAAGTAACTCTTGCCCCTAGAGGCCATAAGCGCAACTGCAGGTGTCTTAGCAAGTTACAATTTTTAACTTATTAAATGTCTTGGAGAGTACTACTACTATGTACTATGTAGTACTATGCTGACAGAAAAGGTGAAGGGAGAGAGGGGTGTTGTACATCCAGTTATACAATGGAAATAATTGTTTTCACTCAAACGTGTCTGTAAATACTGTTTAAGTGGCGCTAGCCCGCAGTTAGCTTTGCCCGTTAGCCTGTTAGCTTCTTCTTCGTGATTACATTAGTATGTATTGCTTGCTCCGCCCCGGTGGCAGTCAAGTTGCAACCATGGTGTTCTGGCCAGAGACAACAGGGGGAGATGTAAGACCCCCCAATCATCCCATTAACACTTGTATTACCCCGAGAGGGACTACGAAAAGGATTTATTAAGGTAAACACGTTACTTAGTACTGCTTTAAGTGCCCTTCTCCCGACCACCCCCCCCCCCCCCCCCCACACACACCAAAAAATAACTCCTATTTATTTTATTGTACTTAGATATTTGTCCTGCTAAGCCAACGTGTGCTGAAAATACAGTTTTATGCTCAACACCTTCACATCACGCTTCATTCCTCCTCTGCCTCTCGAGCCGCAGCAGCACCGACATGCTCCTGATCACAGAAGGGCAACTGCACTGTCCCCGTGTTTCCCCTGTTTGAGAAGATGGTACAGCCCATCTCTGTAGGACGCGGGAGTACAGTAAACTGAGTAAATGTGTTAACTTTATGTACGAACTTGCGCGACATGACTGGATTATTGAGGGGAATGGAAAAAAGTCAGCGGTAAGAAGTCATTAACTTTAGCGGTTCTGTGTTGTCACGCCATAAAATGGTCTGAAAATGAGCTGTATTACTCAGACTATTTAAGTCAGGGCTGGGCGAAAACCAGAGCAGTGTGAGCTGAGCTGAGGAGAGAAGGATGTCTGGAGGAGAGAGAGTGAGGAGAGGAGCCTGGGCTCTGGACACTGTGCCTCTGTGGGAGGAGCACGGGAACATGAACAGCTCAGTGGATTATTGTTATTTCAGATATTTTAGATATGGACAAAGCAATGATTTGACAAACCAGATGTTTTAAGTGTAGGCTGTAGTACCTTTGCATTATTTATTTGTAATCAAAAGTGCAGAGCCATTGTTCTCTAAAGTCTATCTAGTTTATTATTAGGTCCACATCCTTGTACAATGTACATTGTATGTTGTTGTATTAATTAATGGTCTGTTAGTGGTACTAGACACAGAAATTAAAAAAAAAGTTTTTTTTTTTTCTGGGAGGATTGCCCCTTTGTCTTGGTTGAGCACCTGCCCCTGAAAATGTCTGTGCACGTCACTGCCCTCGGCCAAATTATGCAGAATTGTATTGTCTTCATAATGTCTTTTGTCCTGACTCCTGGTGCCTGTCCGTCCACAATTAGGGGGAGACTGGGGTTGGTTGTAACATCATTTGAGCATATATTTTGGTACACAAAGCAGCTGTACTTAAAAACTACCGTGTGTTGGTGACAATTTATGAAAGCTATATACAGGCACTTTTATACGTACATTGGTGTATGAATGAGAGTGTGAATGGGTGACTGGTTCTTTACTGTAAAGCACTTTGGGCCTGATAAAGGTAGAAAAGTGTAAGTTGAGTCCATTTACCATTTAATTATTTCATACTCAAGTTCCCTTCTTAAAATGCCAAAACATATCACAAAGAAATGTTAAAGCGGCCCCTTGGCTGGGGATGAGTGTAACATCCTTAGGGTTAGTATTAGCAGAACTACAGAAAGTCAAAATCGTGTGCCTCATGGAATACAGACATTGGAAAATCCACTGAAAACATGAAAAAAAATTCCATTGTGCGTGGTAAAAATGTTCTAAAGCAATTTGATCTGAGGTTCTATTATGTTGCTTTTGTTGTATGCTCTCGGCGCCACACACATGCCCCTCTGGAGCAATTCAGGTTTCATTGAAGAGCAGTTCTCCAATCCCTATGGAGAGTTCAAGACGTTGACCACAATGGCACAGCCGGAGACAATAAGGAATCCCTGTCTGACTGTGTGCTCACCACCCACTGAAAGATCACGGGGGTCTGGTGTAAAGGACTATGTGACAGTTGGAGGCAGTTGTCCCGATGACTAACAGTCGGCGCACACAACATCTACGGGCCGGGGAAATAAGTAATACTGTACATGTACAGTAAGTGCACTTCAATCAATCAATCAAAGTTTATTCCTCGAGCACTTTACAACAACTCTTGGCAGACCAAAGTGCTTTCTTAAAAACATAATAGAAAAACATCAACCTCAAATTACATCAAATATATATATTAAAACAAACAATGACAGAGCTAAAATAGAGCAGTGCCACGTTATGGAAGGCCTGTCTAAAGTAAGAAAATCTTTAGTTTGGACTTGAACAGTGGCAGTTTTGTAGCCTGGAAAAATCCAGACTCACCACTGTACCAGCGGGTGAGTCTGGTCACCGCTGCGTCGATTCCATTTCCCACAGCGGTAGATACGCAAGCAAACAGGAAGCGGAGTAAACCAATCACTGAAGGGCGGGCATCTGCCGTTGATGCGGTGTTATTAGCGGTTTTGCGCTAATATTCGCGCAGGATTATGACTCACGAAACTCACCTACTGTCAATGTGTTAGAACGGAAGAAGGCGATCCGAGGCACTCTGACTAGATAAAAATCCTTTATTGTACTCGGGACATCACAGGCTTAGCCGACGCATTTCGACCAAATGCGTGGTCTTCGTCAGGGCACAGATTAAAATACAAAGAGTATTACCAGGTGGTCTTAATGGTGATCCATGTCACGTGCATGGTCACATGCACATAGGTGACCTATGTGTTTCTGTCCATGTGTTTTTGGTCATTTACCGTCGATTGGAGATACGCTCTTTCGCTCTCTTGTGCGGCATTCGTAGATTGTTAGGGAACTTCCGCGTCCCGTGACTGACACTGCTTGTGAACAACACGTGACGCAAATAAACTAATCTGATTGCACGGGAACGATTTCATTTTGCGGATACCGCCACCGGGAGCGGGCGGTCCAGACTGATTCCCTGATGTATAAAATAATACAGAGGGGAATCATTCTGGTCTCATCAGGCTAGCAGTTTTGGGCCCTGCCACAATCGCCCTACGGCCTAGACCCAGACCTGGGCACACACAAAACCATCTGAGAGGAGGAGCACAGGGCTCAGCAGGGGCAGTGGATGGACAGAGGCTCGGACAGATATTGGGGCGTGTCCATGAAGAACCTTAAAAACAAATAACATTTTTTTAATTCAATTCGAAAACGGATCAAATTGAAATCACACACCTGGTATCTAAGTTCAGTAAGAATCGCACACGCTTAAAAATGATCCCAACCACAGAAATCGAAATGAGAAGCGCTGTTCACGTTTGTGAGCGGTCAGCAAGCCAGTTAGTCCCAGAAACCTTTCAGTGTTCATTAGATTAGCCTACTATAATCTATTTTTCCTGTTTTCCATTAGCATTTAGCCATCCAAAATTAAGAACGATCCTGATGTTTTAAACTGTTGTCAACCCATCAACCACATTTTGGCGAGGTCAAAGCCGAGTTAGAATTCACTCAATGAACATACAGATCTTTTGAGATGTTACTTTAGATATGAATTATTGTATGAATTGGCTTCTGTTCTATTGAGTTTCTGCGTTTTGTAGGTCGGAAACACATCCAGTGGTCACTAAACATCATTGTATACTAAGTTAATGGTAGTGAAACCACAGAAACTATTCTAAACCCTGAAATGGACATACTTTAATATGACTTCACTATTAATTTCAATGAGAACAGCTTGGGAAGCCATTGGCGAACAGATGTACGCATTTGAAGGCTCAGATAGCTTACAGCATTTCTATGATAACTATGATCCCAACCGTAACGTTCTAACAGCAGGGCAGCAATTTAAGCCTCAGATTGACGCCCTGCTATTTCTTGCCTTGAATTTAAGGCACGAAATGTATGTGGTGTTCCTCTTCCCTCAAATTAAGTGGTGTTGAGTGCTGGGTTTCCGTTAGCCGGCTGTAGTTTTGGCCCGTTTGAAAAGCAAATGGCCGATAAATATGAAAAAATAGAAGTTTAACCGAACTCTTTCAGGAAAATAGTAGCCTACAAGTGACGGAATCACTGCAGTATAGTTCTTGCACAAAGTTGTCGGGTTTTGGTCTTAAAAAATGTCTAACACTACCACACAAAGGTGCCAATTTGCCCAAAACTTGGAGGAGCCTGTGAGTACAACATCTGGAACGTTTCCCGTATTTGTGTTTGGTGAATCTCCGGTTGACGACTTCCGAGCAGGCAGGCGTACGGTCACATGGGACGGTGAGCCAATCAAGCAGACGCAGACTGAAATGAAGCTTATTACGGCCATCTCCGCGGAGGCCCTCCCAGTGAGCACGACCAGCTGTGGATTTATACGAAGCGTTTAAAAAGAGTCCATGAAATGTTGACGCACCAGACGGAAAAAGCAATGCAGTCCTCCCCTGGTTCAAAGAGATTCTATATTTGCACGTTGTGACCAGTCAATACGTCCCAAGTGGTTGTAGTTAATGAGCTGCTGTCTGCTACTGGGTTTGCGCACAGGGGAAAAAAAGACATTGAAGGCAAATAACAAAATAACAGCATATAGGGAAATGATAGTAGCGGCGGGATCTTGCCTTTTGCTATAAATGTGCACATTTGGCTTCCTAGACTTGTCCGTTATTGGTATCATCAAACATTACATCCAGATTCTCTCCTCATACAAATGAACGATGAAGCCAATCTATTTATAAATAAGGTACGGCATGTTCATTTCATGATTTATGTGGTTTCCACATCATTAACAATTTTAAGGGATTTTGTGGAGATTTTTTTTCTAAATATGCATCCATCCCCACAAAATTGCATACAACATAACCACAATCATTTGGCAATTAGCTTAGAGGTCAAAATGATCTGGTAAGTCTCATCTCAAGTAAAATGTCAAAAGTTCTGTTCAATAATCATTTTCACCCTTCACATGAATGTGGTTGATGGCTTGAAAACAGCCAAGAACATCTTGATCACTCACATTTTTTAAAATTTATTTTTGAAATGACAGACTGTAAGAGTCAAAGTCACCACAGAACACCACACACTGAATTACAACCAAATAATTAATTAATTCATGAAACCCATTTATTTTCTTTATTTGTTATCTTTTCTGTTCTGTGGATTTACTCTACTCTAAATCCCTTATCAAATTTTTGTTTTTAGTAGTAGTGGTAGTGGTGCGGATGGTGGTGGTAGTGGTGGTGGTAGTACTGTAGTAGTGGTGGTTATAGTGGCGGCGGCACTAATGGTACGATGTTATGTTATGTCTTTCTTTTTCTTTTCTTAATGTTGTATGTTCCCTCTGCACCTTTGTAAAGATGCACTTCTTGCAATAAAAAAAAAAAGAGTGAAAGTTACTGCTTTGCATACATAAGGAACATAAGGATGAAAAAATAAGGGGTCACCCAGCCACAAGGCACCGCCTATCATCAATCACTATCACATCAACAGCAGGCAAGTTTTCTTGGTGGCCGGCCACAGATCAAAGTCTAAATTTCCTAAATTGGGCTCAAAGTAAAGCACCACTTCCTTCTTACCAGTAACTGAGTCTGATCAGCAACTCATCAACTCAATTTCAAGGGCGAAGCAAGTGTGAGCAAACAGGAAGAGGAGTAAACCAAACAGCGAAGGGTGGACGTGTGTTGTTGTTGCAGTGGTTCTGCGTTGATATTTGGGTTATGAATCACAAAACTCGCCTACTGTCGGTGGGTTTTTGGTCATTCCCCAATGAATGGAAAGAAGTTCTAGGCTTGTTACTTAAAGAGACTATACAGAGTTTAAAAATGTTAAAATTATGTATTTTCCTCCTTTACATGTTCCTAGCCTGGTGGACCAGAATGATTCCCCTCTGTATTTTTGTATACAGCGGGGGACCAGTCTGGACCCCCTGCCCCCGCTGGCTGTATCCGCAAAATCAAACTGATCCCGTGCAATCAGATTCGTTTATTTGCCGTGACGTGTTGTTAGCGAGCAGCGTCACTCACGGGACGCGGAAGTCCCTCAATAACAATCTACGAATGACGTACGAAAGAGAGAACGAGCATGTCTCCAATCGGCGGTAAATTACCAAAAACACATCGACAGTAGGTGAGTTTCATGATTCATAATCCTGCACAAATATTAACGCAAAACCGCTAATAACACCACATCAACGGCAGACGCCTGCCTTCGCTGATTGGTTTACTCCGCTTCCTGTTTGCTTGCATATGTACCGCTGTGGGCAATGGATTCGACGCAGCGGTGACCAGACTGCTTCAGTGGTGAGTCTGGATTTTTCCAGGCTAACATGTTCCAGCAATGTCCTAATGTGTAGAATGAGCCCAGACCTAACCGGACAAATCGCACGACCGCTTCTATTGTGTCGCTTGAAAGGCTTGCAGTCAGACACTCGCATGTGTTCACTTCAAGAGGCGTCACTGCTGCTGCGAGATTCTGTAAAAAAACAAAACTCTGCGCTGTTGCTGCTAAGCACTAAGATGTGAATGGAAATTGTTTCCTGATTCTTTGCTTGTGCTTTAGTGACAGTGGATGCAAATCTCGCCACTTTCCTCCCTCCTGCCTCTAACAGCGCGTTATCCATACCGCCATTCTGCAACTGCCGCCACGTGCAGTAATTTACGCCATATTGACAATACTCAGTACTCACCCGCACCTGCCGCGGGATCCACGTTAGTTGTGTGGGCACCTTCAGAGTATGTCTCAAAAACATCTGACGTTTCAACATTAGCAAACAAAACAAAAAAATCATCAAATGTTTTAAAATGAGGAATAAAGGAGGCCTCTAATGTTTTCAGGTCAGAGCTCCCAAATGAAATGTGAGATGGACTGTGGGACCCCACACGACCCTCACGTGTACAGGTATATATCATATCAAATTATGCATCTACTGGCTGAAGTCAAGATGCTTCATCCAAAAATATAGAAATTGATGCAGATGAGCAGAAAACTGAAAACTTAGGATGTGGTCCTTCTAAACTGCCTGGAGTTACTGACACACACACTGGTTTGTTAACATAAACATGTACTCTCTGGAGCCTCTTTTACACTCATATTCTTGAGCAGTGATTACGATTACAAATGCTACGGTCAATCAGTTGTCCTTCATTTTCTTCCTGAGTAGAGATATTATTACATGTTGAAGTGCAGCATAATTCCACTTCGGTTTTCAAAGTCGGTCGTCTAAGTGTATAAGTATTATAGTCTTGGTCCTTTAAAAAAAAAATTACATTCTTCGAATACTTTCCTGCTGCGTAGAAATAAGACATACTACAGTGTGCTTTACCAGTTCTACCCATAGCTAATGATGCTCGAAAGCCAAAACTTTCATATCCTCGGTTTATTGTGTTTCCAAGAAAAGTGCACTGTCCTCCTTTAGTTCTTTAGTTTGTGCATAGGCCTGCAGCGGGATGGCATCACTTCCCTCTCCGGCTCAGTAATAAGGACTAAACCCATTAAAACCCTCTCTGTGCGGGCTTTTTGTCTTGTGCAGCGCCCAGCATCATCTCCAATTCCCCTTTTCTGCTTTTGATCTGACTAATTCACATGTTTTATTAATGCCGAGGAGGAGAGATTTCACACATTACTGCAGTTTAATTTGCTCATTAATCTTGGGGAGTTCTCTTGATCGGAGCGGCAGGCGAGTCCGCGCGCCGCCACCTGAACCGCATGTTGGTTTTTAAAGGGAAGACGCTCTATTGTTTTCATTAATCAGGCCCCGGTGCTGTGGACATTACTATTAATGAGGAGCAAACAGCCAGCAGCACACTCCCACTCTGTCCCTGGGCCCACGCAGCGCCAGAGCAAGTCGCGCAATGAGAGTTTAGGGGATCCGGGGTTAATCGTTAACTGTGACTGAAGTAAGGGCAGGATTTGACGGATTAAGAGTTCTGGGTCTTGCCAAAATGGCGGCCTACAAACTTTCCAGCAAATACTGTACAAAATCACACAGTTTTGGTTTTTGTACTCTAAATGCAATGCTTACACTAATTAACGGTAATGCTGTAGGATACGCTCTTCGTGGTTAATAAAAGGCTACAACTGAACTTGGGTTGCTTTAAACTCGGGCATTATTGTTTCTTTGGTGTCTCAGTAGCACAGTGGGTTGAGTGTAGTGGTGGGATTTTTGGTGAGCCGGATCGCCTTGGATTCGCTCACCAAAAAGAGCGAACTCTCTTGGCCAATGGTTCTTCATTTATACTGATTCCAGAACGATTGAGCACAGATGATGATGAATGAGTCGCTGAACAAAGCACACAGCTGGTTATGGCGCGCAAACACAGAATGAATAAAGAACAGATTCAAACACACTCGTGCCTGACAATGAGATGGGTCTCAAAGGCTACGTTCAGACCCAATGCTGATTTTTTTTTTTTTTTTTTTTTTTGCTCCTATGCCACCTGTATCTGATCTTTTCATGACAGTCTGAACGACACAGATCCCATCTTTACAAATGTGACCCAGGCCACTTGGATGTGTGGTCCAAAATCCGAGACGTATCTGATCTTATGCAATGCGACTATAAAGTATGAACGGCCAGGTCGCATTTATTCGACAGACTTCATCAATGCGCTACATTCTGCATTAAAGTAGACGGGAGCGGCCAGGAAAACTACACGTGCACTTGTTAAAATAATAAAGTTAGCGTGAGGGACACCGCTCACCTCCCTCTCCACCGCTGAATTCCAAAATGGCACGTTTCTCATTAAAGATATCGCTGGCTCTGCTCCACTAAAGTCCATAGTCCAAAACCTCTCTTCTTTCTTAAAATGATTCGGTTATTGATGTATTGGCTACGGTAGCTTCCTAAATCTTTTACAGTGCCAGATCTGCCGTGCTGTTTCCTGTTCACTTCCTCAAACAGCAGAACGCTTCTAGTTCAGACAGGATATCACACACAGGTCGCATTTGAGAGCAATATGAATGACCTCACAAAAAATCAGATTAAAAAAAAATGCAGTCTGAACGTAGCCTTAGTTTATGAAGGCTCTGGTGTTTCTTAAGGTTGCTTGTTGCCCCTCCTCAGTCATTTCAATTGCCTGTGCAGGAAGGATATTCAGATTAAACAATGATCAAAATCATCTATGTGCCTAGTTTTAGAGTAGATAGATGATTGCCTGGCCTGCCAAACGACATGCCTTTTCATAGATTTTTCAAAGACATATAGTCTGGGAGCGAGTGTGATCTCAACAATTTCCCGGTGGGCGTGATTGACAGACGGCATCAACCAATTAGAGCAACGCTAGATACGTTGCAGTAACAAGCGGCAGAAAGCCTTTCCAAAAACGTCCTTTTTTACGAGGAACGCTTCGAACGCTGTTTCTTGCTGCGGTTTTAGGGATTTCATATTTTCCAAATTATTTAAAACAGACGAAAGAGCAGAAGAAAACAGTGTATCGGCCGCCATCTTTAATGTTTTGGAAGAGTGCGTGGTGGTGACAGGTGACGGCTTCCGTCACTTGGTGCGTGATTGGACCGATGTGGGTCAAATCGTGAAATGATTGGCTGCGAGCAGCTGCCCAGACGGTTCTTCTTTTGAACAGAAAGGAGGAGTGTCTGGCAGGCCAGGCAAGATAGATGAATGGCTCAACACAAAACTTTTTATTCTCCTCAACAAATTAAAACAAATAAATAAATAAATAAATAAAATGTTATTGGACATTTTGGGTTTGTTGAATTGTGACAGGGTACGGATAGCCTGGCTCGCGCCAAACTGCTGTGTGCGCTCGAATCATTTCGAACTTCACAACAGCCTGGGGACCATGGCCAAAATATTTGCATGGATTTGGGGAAGAAACACAGAATGAGGAGGGACGGCAAGACGATGACGCGCTTGTAGTTTGTTTACGGATTAAAAAAAACGTACATACAGTGCCTCTCGAAAGTACTAATACACCTTGAACCTATGCACATTTTGTCATGTTTACAACCATAAACATAAAGATTTTATTTTGAATTTTTTTACTGAAAGTTCACACACAAGTAACAGACAACTGTGAAGTGAAAGCAAAATGATACATGATTCTGTTATTTTACAAAAAATAGAAAAGTGGGGCGTGCATAAGTATTCATACAGCATTATCTGAGTGCATTAAATTGCCTTTATAACATTCCTAATGACTGCAGAATGTTCACACCTTGCCCTAACCATTAAATAGAGGCCACATGTGTGTAATCTACTCTCAGTATAATTCCAGCTGTTCTGTGAGGGCCTCAGAGCTATGGTCAGAGTGTATTGGTCACTAAGCAACATCATGATGTCCAAGGAGCACACCAGAGAGGTCAGGGATAAAGCTGTGGAGAAGTTTAAAGCAGCGTTAAGTTATACAAAGATTTCCCAAGATTTGAACATCTCACGGAGCACTGTTCAATCCATCATTCGGAAATGGAAAGAGTATAGCACCACTGCTACAGACCGAACAAGGAGAGCACTGGTCAGAAATGCAACCAGGTGCCCCAAGATAACTCTGGAGGAGCTGCGACATACTGCCGCTGAGCTGGGGGAATCTGTACATGGGACAACTATAAGTCGTACTCTACACAAATCTGGCCTTCATGACTATAATGAAAACCTGAAATTTAGGGTTACACCCGGCCATTCCGACACCCCCCCACACACACACACACACACACACAGTCCGAGATTGAGGTCTAATTGTCGGAGTGGGGGTGTTAAATATATATATATATATATTCTTTTTTTAAATATTTTATTTTCAATCAATATGACATTACAAATCGTTATTATAACCTTTTACACATTTGTATAAGACTGAGCAAGTGTACATTACAAAAGTGTACAATGGACGTACAACATGAGAAAGAACAACAACAACAAAAAGAAAAGAAAGAAACATTCACAAGAGGTCTGTTATCATATTTGAGATTGTATGAAATTAATAAAATAGTAGCTGCTTTAGTTTTTACATGACATAAGGCTTTCCTAAATTGCAAAAATTCATTCAAATAAATTTGGAAGAGTGGTTTAACCTTCAAAAATTTACATTTGTGAATATATTGTTTAACTAAGAGTATAGAAGTATTGTAAAAAAGTTCTTTCTTGCTATCTTGCAAAAATACTCCAAATTTGACATCTTTGTACAGTATATTGGGTGCATCACTAACATATTCTGATATCCAATGTTGAAAGGAATTCCATAAAGTTCTGGTATAATGACAATCAAAAAATAAATGCTCCACAGACCATAACCTTACCTTAGCCCTAACCTTAAAGGGATATTCGGGATTTTTGACATAGGGCCTCATTTCCTAGTTATCCAGAGTGTTGTTGATGCCTGGAGATATTTTTCTTTCTTGAATTCATGCAGTTCTTATATTTGAAGAGTCTAGTGGCGCTAGGCTAGGGCAAGGCTAAAGCATTTCTATGGTAACCGCTAGACTGCATTAAAAACAGTCTGACCCACTCCACAGTGCACCTGAGGCAAATCACTTATAACACCAGACTAACCATATAAATGTCTGTGTCGATAGAATAATTTTAACCATTTTGCATTTAAAATAACTTATATTTGAGCAGCATCAGCTTCGTGGCTGTAAGCTAACACAGCGGCGGAGTGATCTGTGAGAAAATAGTCCCTCAAAATGCGGTAATTCATGTGATACAAGGTCAGTTATATTTCAAAAATGATTCTATTAACACAGACATTTATATGGTTAGTCTGGTGTTATAAGTGATTTACCTCAGGTGCACTGTGGAGTGGGTCAGACTGTTTTTAATGCAGGCTAACTGATACCATAGACATGCTTTAGCCTTGCCCTAGCCTAGTGCTACTAGACTCTTCAAATATAAGAACTGCATGAATTTAAGAAAAACATATCTCCAGACATCAACAACATTAGGAAATGAGGCCCGATGTCAAAAATCCTGAAATATCCCTTTAAGGACCTATTGTCGGAATAGCGGTGTCAAAAAGTGTCGGATTGACGGGGTGTCGGAATGACGGTGTGTTGGATTGGAGGTGTGTCGGAATGACGGGCCGACCCCGATATGGTTAAGAACGGGTCCTGAACTGTAACATCTACGCATGAGCAAGCATACAGTATTTCTCCCGTCTTTAGCTGCAGGTTTGGCCACGACTTTCTCTCACAAAGGGAATGACCATATTTGGATTACAAAGTCATCTCGCTCACCTTTCATGCTGCACGTGGATACCAAACAGAATATTTCGTTGTTGTAGTCATTTCCTGGAAATGTACGGCTCGCTATAGCAGACAAAATGTCGTAAAATAAGCATCGTAAAGGGTGAGTTTGATCCATTTTTTTACGTTAAAACTAAGTTGTTACGGGAGAAAACTGGCTCAATATTGACCACTGCGTAAAAAAAAAAAAATTAAGGTTTTCACCTGCCATGTCTCGCCTGAATGCCTACATATTCCATTCATTTTCAGTTGTGTGAATGATCTGCCGCTTCCCCTCTCATAGGTTATATTCGACGTCTAAGTCTGTACATGTAAAGGTGAAGCGATCAATCAAAACGACCTGGATGAGAGACTGAAAAATTGTCTTTCGCTGTGTTTCCAAATGTCATTCCGATGACAAACTGTGTTGTAATTGTGCGCACGCCCTGGATTGTGTACAGAGTCCCTTGGATAGTCTTCAACCGCAGGTAACTCTTACAGCGTTAAGCATAGGGAAACGGGTATCGCTTTCCCCACACCGCGAAACACTGTGATTTGAATCGTTTTGCAATCCGTTTCATCTTCCCGCACCCCGGAGACAATTGCGCTATTTTAATTTAACTTTCCGGCGATACGGTCTTCTCCCAGGTAGTCTCCCATTAAAGCGTCATTTAGCTTCGTTTCTGTTATTGCGTCGCTACAGGAAGGCACCTCGAGCTCCATCGGTAAAAGTAGCTACGTGTGAAAGCAGCCATTTCTCCAAAGCTCATTTCCTGAGGGCTGCCGCGACACCTGGGGAGGCTAACTTCATTTACACCGGGCTTACACGCACTTGATTAATTGTTGTGGGAACAGCGAGTGAGCGCTGTAGCCACGCAGAAGAGACAGGGCGTATTTTTAGCACAGCGATATTTCAGTTTTATAAGGAAAAAAAAAAATCGGGGAGGAAAAAATAACGGGAGCGACGGGGAGAGGGGATCATCCTCCAGTGACAAAAAAAAAAAAAAAGAAGAAGATATGAAGGTCGGCTGAAGGGAGTGACGCCCCAATTAATGGGCAATTAACAATACCCTGCTATAATTATGGTTTCCAGACAATTAGCCGCGGCATGATGGACGTCAGAAGACTCATCACCGGATGCAAATGAGCGGTGATTTACATATGCCGCTGGCGGACATGGACACGCGTCGGCCCATTCAGCGTTAAACTGAGCAATTAGTGAAGAGCAGCGCTGTACAAACACATTAGAGAAATGGAGATGAACGGTGGGCTTATAAAGAGTTCAACATCAGCTGCAATATGAGAACCAGACTATTGTGAAGTGGATACAAATGGAGGTCAGCCCTGTGTTCTTCATCACGGGCCGGGGTTTGCAACCTTCAACGTCAAAAGAGCCACCTTGGGTCAGTTTAAAACCAAAAGAAAGTCTCAAACAACAAAGTACAGTTTTTTAATGTATTGTATGATAATGAATAAATGAATTAAAAGTACAAAATATGTTTTAAAAAAAACTGTACTGATTGTAGGAACTATAAGCAGATCTGGATGGTCCTTCCTAAAATTTCAACAAATCATTTGTCACAGCCATAGACATATAATTAATAGACCGTTAATACTCACTCCTCCCCGTTTACCATAATGACCACGTTCGAGGGGGAATTCATGGCGGATTTACAGACTCCTCCTCCGCAGCGCTGACGAAGCATGTTCCTAATAAGGGCATAAGGGCGGGATCTTCACTGTAGACTCGGCCCTTGTGTAACGTGTAGCTCGTGCAGCTCCAATGCTAACAGTCCGACCCCCGTTAAGTAAAAGATTTCTAAAATGTATCCTACGATAACCAGCCCGGTGCCTCTGATTGTGTCTAACCCAGCGTAATCACAGGAGGAATATCTAGCTCTAGACAGTTCCAAAAAATTAGGCACCGGGGATTAAAGCTGTTTTTAACGTGTCTAAAGTGCAATGCATTCCAATGGGGGCCTAGCGGTTATGTGGCGGTACTACAGCAATGGCGGCCTCCAGTGTCGTCGTCAGAAAGCAGAGCTGCCAGCGGCCATTTGTCACAGCCTTCGTTCTGGCGCAGATTGTCACTCATATAAATACACGAGTGCACATTTTTAATCAACTACAGAGTACATACAAAGACTCAAGAACCTTCATCCAGCATTTTTTCATCAAAGCTCAAAGGAGCCCCACCACAGGCTTTAAAGAGCCGTGTGTGACACTTGAGGTAGTCGGTGCCTACCCCTAATCTAGAGTGAGCAGATGATATGACCTAAAATTCTCTTTACAGTTGTGTGACAGAAATACTGGATAGAGAGCGCTACATCTCATGCTCACTTCTCCAAAGCTGCCCTCTGCATTGGTGGTTGAAGAAAATGGATTTGTACGGTAAACTAGCACTCCTTGCCTGCAAATATCTCTCTCCTCCTGCCACCACTGTGCAGGGCTATTTTCCCCTCTCTGGACATGTGATTCAGAAAAGGAGGGCTTCTCTCTCCTCTGCTAATGTAGAGAAACTGGTGTGTCTCAGCAGTTTGCGCAACATGAAAGAGGAAAAGGTTTGGTTAAGCCTACAGCTGATCTGTTCTGTCAGCACATTTAGAAAGACTGGACAATGAGCTGCTCAGCTAATGCACGTACAAAAAACACTTCAGAGGGTTTCTCTAGAGGACTAAATGACAGGACTAACAGATTTTAGAATTTCATAAGAACCCCGGAGACAGGTGGTTATTTATTCGTTTGCTTGTTAATTGGAACCAATTCTTTTTTGTTTCTGATGTTCTGCTGCTGCTGTGGGAAAAAAAACAAAAAACTTTACTTTGTTCAGATTAAATAATTGCATTGCCAACAAAGCTTCTAATGTACTGTTCATCAGTTACATTATTGAATAGTATTTCAAACAATGTTTTGAATACCAAGAAATTAAGTTTTGTCTTTTAAAGCCATTAAGTTATTTATTTTTTGTTACACCTCAGAGGTTACTCACTTTCTGTGCAAATGTTTTGTTAAAATTAGATCAAAATGCTACAATTTTGCATGCTTATTAAACACTGACACTACAATCATCTGCGATTAATTGGCATTTTAAATCGTGATTAATTTTTTCAGACTTGCGATTAATTTGTTGTTGTTTTTTAATCGATACCCGGCCTTATTTAAAACTAATACCGCGGCAGCTGCTGTCATGCATTTTGTTTGAACCTCTATTTAAATCCATCCTGTCAGAGCTGTTTGTTCTTTTTTCTTTTCGTTTTATTTTGGCAGAGCTATGATCAGCTCCACAGGCTTGCATTTAATGATGAGCACAAACTTTCGTACATTTTCAAAGCTTCTGGTGTTGTGAGAAACAAAACAATGCCATATTTACTGTGGCCTTGAGTGCAAAGACAGAGAAATGACTTCACCGTTTTCCTTAACACCAACCGCCCACAGCACCACAAGTGATGAAGACCGTCAATCACACTATAAAGTCAGTGATTAAGCAGTTACACAGGCCTCCTCTGAGGATTTAAGTGAGTCCCTCAACTACTACTGCTGCAGTGATTGACATGCAGCAGTTTACCGTCATGTTTTCTAGCCTTGAAGCGACCCGAAGAGCCTTTATCAGGGTTGTGATTCCTCGCACTCCTCTTCCGATTATGTTGGCTACATCTGCTCACCACCAATCACGCTGTCCGTCAGGAAGTAAACATCTCCATAGAGTAAGCAAGTGAGTGCTTTATTTAAAATTGTGTTCAGGTGTTGGGCTAGTCCTGAGCCACCGTGACTGAGCGCGCCGCCACTGTGGGTCAACCTGACCCGCATGTTTTTGGAGGTCAGGGAAACCTTAGCACCCGAAGGAAACCTGGCTGGCTGCCTTCAGTCTCCTCTGATCCTCTGAAACGGTGCACCACCTCCTGGGTTTGTCCCTGTTTCAGAGCGTGGTGTCCTGCACTGGTCAGCTCCTTCTCTTTTCTCTTCCTCCTGCACAGCTCCCCCACTCCACAACAGTCTTTCACCATCTTCTGGAAAGAGCTTAGCAGATTTATTTGTATTTATTTATTTATTTGACAGGGACATGTACAGGAGCATTACTCAGCATATGAAAAGATGCTTTGTACCAGACTTTAGCTCTTAGAGCTAATTTCCATCTGCAGTCCCAAGACATACAAAACACTACAAAAAGCATAAAACAATACAGTTCATAATATTTACAGACAGTATTTACATTTGATAAAAAATTTAAAAAAAGAACATATCAAAGGGAAAACTTCTATAGTCCTCTATAGTCTATACCCACCCACTACCCTTCTCAGACGTAAACTGTAGTAGTAGTAGTAGTTGTTGTTTTTTGTTTTTGTTTTTTTCTTTAATGCTGACATGTTTGAGTTCCCAGAAAATGTTGTTTCACACCCAGGCAGAATGGTTTTAAGTCTTTGCATAGTTTTAGTGCAGTTGGAAGTTTGTTCCATTCTGAGATAGTTTTAAAAGAGAATGCCGATTGTCCTAATGCTGTTTTTCGTTTTGGTATGGTACATTGGCCATTGACTGTTGATCTTGTTGTTCTGACCATCTGATCAGAGGTTAATTGGACAAACCTTTTTAGTGGTGGAGGTGCCACATTATTAACAATCTTGAATAGTAATATAATAGCAGATTAATATAATCCGTCTTGTTCTCCAGTGAACGAACATTAGCCAGAACAATAGTAGAGATAAAAGGCTTGTGTGGCTTAGCTGCGAGTCTTGCCCGGATACCCCCTCGTTTGTCCCTTTTTTGTTTGCTGTAGCGCCTCTTGTGATGCCTCCACTGTGCTGCAGGTGTGGGGGCTCTTGGTGCCTCTTTAGTTTTTCAGAAGAAGAAAGGTGTAGGTCTCAAATGTCTTTAACTCAAACTGTTTGTTTACTTAAAGAAAATCCACTGAACCTTCCAAAAACACAGCAAAGATGTACAAAAATATCCAGTAAAACAATGTGTAACACAGAAACTACAAATGCAATTTGCAGAAAAAAAAAAAGGCTAAAACCTCTCTTTGCCTGTACCAAGACAGAGGAAAGTAGACATCAGAGTTTAAATGCACCGCAGAGGTTAATCAGCTATGTGCTAACTACTGACCATAAGTACCACAAATAGCTTTCAAAAAATCAAAAGACAAACACTGCTGAGAATTAATTAAAATTGTGGGTTTTATTGTCCTCATGAGACCACATAGCTGATTAGCTGCCATCGTTCCATTGAAGTCTAATTATTATTACATATTGTTTTCCTAAAATCTAAGGTCATTTCGAGTAGGATTTTAATCTCCGGAACCCAGAGGAGGACGGGACTGTTGTGTTGATTAGTGGCTGATACTGCAGCCGAAAATCCCCTGCCCAAAATGCTGATGGGACACCTACGTTTTTGAGGCTATATTACTTGTTCAACTACATTTTCTACTTTCAAAATCCTTAAATCCCCCCGTAGGCACAGGCCGTTGAAACCAAAAGACGTCTGTATTGACTCTCCAGCTTGATGGGGTTTCCGATAAGATTCCGGGCCCCTTCCGGACGCGCCCCTGCTTTGCGTTACCAGAAAGAGCCATGAATCCCATTACTTGTACATGTGATCATTGCTTAATGTTATCCTTGGGCAGCACACGCAATCTGCCTCCAACACATTTTCGAACGCGTGTTTGTGAACGGCTGAATGGTTTCTTGATGTAAAAACGCTGTGAATGCGCATGGGAAAAAAAAAAAAGTCCTACAAAGCTGAAGCCATTTGCAATTGGTGCACGCATGGATTATTCAACAGTTCTCGGCCCAGTAGTTTTCTTGACCGGGCGCATTCGTTTTAAATCCTATCATTAGTTCCATTCTTAGCCCAAGTGCACATGCTTCCGCAGACGCGCGCTTGTTAACTATATGCTTCCCGCTGACAGCTGCGGAAATGTGCAGTAATGACATGGTGCATTCAGGTCTTTTGAGGTGCCCCGCTCGAAAACACTTCAGAAACAAATGCGTGAGAGAGGGAGAAATGTGATCAGTTGAGCGGGTTTTTATAATGCTCACATGGCAGGATGTACTTTCTGTTCTGCCTGGTGCTTACCTAAGATCTGAAGAGTGTCTGAAGTAGTATGTTCTGTATGT
Source organism: Neogobius melanostomus (assembly GCA_007210695.1). Lineage (NCBI taxonomy): Eukaryota > Metazoa > Chordata > Actinopteri > Gobiiformes > Gobiidae > Neogobius > Neogobius melanostomus. The sequence continues at coordinate 768,887 of VHKM01000099.1, forward strand.
TCTGGACTTTGTTGCATAATAGATTGGGAATCGTAAGCGTCCATTGTAGTGATGGGATTTACGGCTCTTTACTGGGAGCCGAGTCTTTGGGATCCATTCATTTCAAAAGACGTTCAAAAGTCTGGCTCTTTTTGATATGAAATTCAATAACACCAGCCAGATAAGTCACTTTTTTATTTAAATCATCTAAAATCACAATGGGATTGATATTTACGCTTTGAAAAACGTGTTAATGAATGAAATCTTGCGCCACAACTAAAAAGAAGAGGCAGCAAACTGTCTCACAAATCCCTTTTAGTGCATTCCCATATGGAAAAGAAATATAAAAAACTTGTGTTTTTATATGTGTTGTGCTTGGAAGGAAGAAACCTCCCTCTCTCCTGGTACAACTTAATTTTTCACGGATGGGAGACCGTTTGGGAACACCAGGAAGCCTGGGGTGAATGTAGTGAGTGAGTGGGTGGTTGGTGGTGGTCGGAGGGGCCGATGGCACAGACTGGTTGCCTCGCTTCCGTCAGTCTACCCCAGGGCAGCTGTGGCTACAACAGTAGCTTACCACCACCGAGTATGGAGTGAATGAATAATGACGACAGTGTAGCGCTTTGAGAAACTTGGTAATACAGGCTTGTAAAGCGCAATACAAGTGTAAGGCATTATTATTATTATTATTATTAAGAGGAAGAAGGTGGAGCTGACCTTTGCAGGACACCACGCTCTGAAACAGGGACAAACCCAGGAGGCGCTGCACCGTTTCAGAGGATCAGACGAGACAGCGAGAGAGGGCATCCAGCCAGGTTTCTTCCAAGTGCCCCTGACCTCCAAGGTCATGCGGGTCATGTGGGTCAGGTTGACTCACAGTGGCAGCGCGGCTCAGCCGCAGCAGCTCAGGACTAACACCTGAACACTATTTCGTTGTACAGTTGTACAATGACAATAAAGCACTGGTAAAGCACTTACTTACGTACTTACTTGTGAGTCTCATATATGATTTACTCCTGAAAGTGGCCTCTTTTGCATTATTTTCATACAACGAATTAAGTATGAAACAAGTAAAAATGATGTATGTGATATATAAGTAAAGTGTATGACAGAATATGTTTTCCATACATGTTTCACATAAGCTTCATAGTTTTTAACTATGTCTGTTTCAAGAAGAATCTTGACATTGTTTTTCTGCATGTAAAATATGTCATTGAGAGGAAATTATGCTATCTTTATATGTTTTATATAGATTAATTATATGTCTTGTGATTCAAATGACCTAAAAAAAACATATGGGAAATATACAATTACATACAATTATTTTGTTTGCTGTGGTATATATCAGCCTAAGAAATTTACAATAGCATCATGAAAACATCCAAAACATATGAATCCAGTGACATTTGACCCTATACTGGCACAGCAATTGGATCAAACTTAGTTGAGAACTAGCAATGTGCAGATAGCCAGGTCAGATACCGGAAGTATGAACAATGTGTATGTTTACATCAATCTGCCATTGTTTAAGGAAACAGCAACATACACTTTGAAGAATACTGTAAGTAACCTTTTGCATTACCTGTTACTTCACCAAATAAAGATATAAAGATTCAATCTTACTTAATTTGCAAAGTATGCATTTATTCAATACATGCAAGAAAACAAACTTTGCAGAAATACCTGTTTCATAGAAGGCCACAGAGCATGGAGGACTACAGACAGTGGTCAATGCAATGACATTCAAAATGTTGCATTTATTGCAACCATACCTTAATCTAGTAGGGCAGAATTTTTTTTAAGTCACCTCTGTCTCACACTAATGAGGTTACAATTGAGTAAAAGTAAGACTTGCAGATTATGATAGGCGAAAATACAGTAAGTACTCACTATCCTCTCCCAAAGTTTATTCCGTCAGGACCTTTTCAGTATTTCTCAAAAGGTAACAGTCCACTTGTCCAGAAAAGTTGTTCATTGGTTCACCTTCTGGTTACAGTTCAAGCCTTTTGGGGATGTTTTTTGTCATCGCATTGATACAGGGTCAAATCTTCATACTTGTGATTTGTAGATGATCTGTGTTTAAATCTGCTTAATGTCCATTGTTTTCCTTCTTCTGCTGCAAAAAAAACAACAAAACACATTTAATGTGCATGATTGTCTGTTTATGTATTAATCCCACACTGGAAATTCCTCAGCTGCTGCTACTCCTGTAAATATATTAAAACAGCCATTCTCAAAGTTGCACCACAGGTGCTCCATGTAATACAAAGATCCCCAAAGGGCCCACCAAAATAATATTTCACCTTGTTCAAAATAATTTGCAGTATTTACAGCCTAACATTGTGAATAATAACAGATAATGAAGGCTAAATACTGACTTATAGTCGTAAGTTTTAAACAAATACATGTGAATTTTGTTATTTGAGTCAAGTGTTTTCAAAGTACTTAAGGGGAAAAGGTGCTTAAAGAGTACCTAAAACGGGCGTGCCAAAGCCTTTCCCCACCCACCAACAAAAGTCAAAAATTGCCTCGAAAGAGGCGGTCTCTGAGGTTTGGGGGTGACATGCGGGGGTGAGTGACGATGTGTGGAGCTGGTGCGGCTTATGACGTTCTGTGGAGGCCGTGGACACGTCTCCAGTCAATCAGGAAATTCTAATTTAGTAGCAGAGTTTACCCTGAAGGGGGCGCAACCCATTCGTTTTCAGGCCAAAGTTAGGATTTGACACATGTTTGCGCTATAATGTCAGAATAAAGTCAGGGACCAGTAGACAACACTATGAGACACCCATTGAGACAGTTTATCAGTAAAAAAACTTGATTTGGTGTTTAGTTGCTCTTTAAGCGGCCCTCTGTAGTATCTGAGGCCCCAGCCCATTTTGGGAACCAGGGCCTTAAAACCCAGCACAAAAACACAACTATCAAAAATACAGTGCTACTATCTCTTAAAGTCCCAACTAAGTGAAACTATGAAAATAAATAAAATAGAGTACACATAATAAAGTAAACTACATGACTCATGAGAGTTGAAAGGCAGAGAATGTAAGTTAATCTTTCAATAAGACTCCCTAATAATACATAAATACAGTAATGTGTAAGATTGGCTATAGCCTATGTAGTACAGAGGGCCAATAATATTTTGGACCCAAACAGAACATTTCTGAACTACTTACTTTCTTATCTATATAGAGCTGCAAACAATATGAATTATTTAAGTCTAAAGAGGACTGACTTCAGACCAAGTATACCAGACCACCTTTCACTAAACACAGCAAAAGCCACACGGGGCTAATTTAATTGTAAACTCTTCTTGAGCTGGTCGAAGGGTATTGGGTGTATTCTTTGTCCTGCCTCCAGTTGCGTAGCAGCTGCAACACAAAAAGTTCAGGTTATGTATTCAGGCACTAAGATGCTTTAAGGAAAATACTTTCCACTATAAAACAATAAATGATGCACATACTTAAAAAAACATCAGTAAAATAAATTCTATTTACTTTTTGTAGCAACTTACCCGCTTGGCTAAGAGAGAGCAGGAGCCTGTGGTAGAGGAGAGGACCCAATGGGACTGTACACTTTGCTGGATGCAGAAGACAGATGCCAGGGACTTGAGTTCAGAGGGCATGAGGCTGATGTAGAACAGAGCAAACAGCACTGAATATGAAGACAGGAAAAAAAACAATATTATCTACAGTAAATGCAAAGAGTCCCCCCCAAAAAATTACACAAAAATGGCAATATTTACTACTGTAAATAATATTATGCATAATATTATACTTTAAATAATTAATGATAGGATTAACTTGCGGTTCTGGGTGCTGCTGGGTGGGGAAACCTGATGTATGTCGCAACGTCTCTCTCTTTCTCCCCCATCTTCGTGTTTCGATGCAAACAAAGCAAAGTTAGCTGCAGGCAAGTTTAATGATAGAAGCACAAAGCTAAAAAAAACATTTCTACTACTACAAATACCGTTGCCTAATGGGATTGTTATTGACGAAGTATATCCATATTAATATTAAAAACGTGAGGGCTCTTTCTATATTCTAATTACTACGTCTTATATCACCCATGTCCCAAATACAGCTGGTACTCGAATGAATGAATGGTTTATTTTGGTTGATTGATGCATTTAAATTTCCAAACAGTAACAATAACAAAACAAAACAAAATATTCAACCAAAAAAGGAATAGGCTGAAGCAATGCTTATCTATGCCTATCCTTGTTCAAACCACATAATTGATGCTGAAACAGCTCATCACATTAATGATATACATTATCAAGTAAAAATAAACTATTTGGTGACTTACAGACAGAATAATGAATGATATGTACACATACACATCTCCATTTTATACAATCACTCATATTCTTCTGCTTAATCATTCTTCTAAATCCAATAAAAGAAGTACACAGTTTAAATTCATCTTTTAGTCCATTCCATAGCTTAACACCCTCAACTGAAACACATCTGGACTTCACATCGGAGCTCACTTTAACATTTTCAAATAAATAGACCTCTTAGGTTATAACAACTTTCCCTTAATTTAAAGAAAGTCTTAAAGAATGTTATTGTTTTTAACCCTGTGAACAATTTCTAGCACTTTGATGTTAACAATATCCATTAATTTTAGAGTTTTATTTTGAATAAATGGCTAACAACATTGCTAACGGCTAGTGCTAATGCTAGCCAGGGTGAAATTAAATGGTTTGGAAAGTAACATTAATATGACCATATAATTTAGGGGTCCTTTCAAACGATGCATGGCATGTCCATAATGTAAGAGAGTTCCCATTTGGTTATCACATTGCATATCAATGCATAAGAGATAACAACTACTGCTATTAACTAATTTATAACAATATTTTTTGCGGAAGTTCTAGATAAACTTGTAACAAGTTTATGTAGAACAGATACAAACGTTACAAAATGCATCTATATCGTTTCCATATGGGTTTAGCTTCGACTTTAGAGCAAAAAGCTTGACTGAAAAAAAGATCTGTCTCTTTTCACAACTGAGATCTGGTTTGAACCGTTCACCTTAAAGAGCTGTTCAAAAGAGCCGGTTGGTCACAAACACATCACTAGTTCACTGCATTTTTAAAGTTCATAAACCATTTCTAGACAGTTCAATTCAATACTTTATTAGATCCCCAATGGGTCATTTTTAGCAGGCAGTAGAAACATACAATTAGGCAAGGTGAATGTATTTATAGGGCACATTTCATGCTGAACAGAAACACAATGTGCCTTACAGCAATACACTAAAGTACAATTTTATTGTACTTTTGTAATGAAAATGTTAAAAACAGAAGTAAATTAAAACATCTGAACTTTCAATTGCCATAGGTAACAGTAAACAACAATGTTTTATGTCCTCAGGGTGACCGTTGTTGTTCGGGAGGGGTAGTTCCATTGTGGTTTCCGTCTTTAGCTTTGCCACCAGCGTAAGTTCAAAATAATGTGAGCACCTCCACGATGTGAACGTACTCGCTGAGAACATGTTGCTGACTTGCTGTAAAGTTTTGGAGAACGCAGTCTGCACAGGCACACTAGCCCTAGCGTGACGCGCTGTCTCGTAAGTTTCCCCCATAGATATATAGAGATAGATTAATACCTATTCAGCCCCATTCATAGAAAAGGTCCCGAGTCCTGTGTGAACCTTACATGGCCGCTCAGACTCCTCCTACACAGCCTGTTCCTTAAAAGGGCAAAAAGGGGAAGCCCTGCGCTCATGGGGCGGGCGAAGCTCCAGAGCTTGATTGACAGGCTCTGGAGCCAGTCAATGCACTGAAAAGGCTTCCTCTTTTTTGGGCTGATAAACAAAAACCAGTGTGGTTAAAAATATTTCACCTACCCCAGCGTTGTCACATGGGTCATTTTTAGAAAAAGAAAAACTCTTTGGAGTCAAGCTTTTAAGCCGTTCTTGGGAGGTCGGAAGTCTCATTAGAATCAATGCTCCCAAGTGTCTCTTGGAGTCGCCCCTGGCCACAAGGGGGTGCTAATACAGCAATGTCAGCTCCCCGCCATGAGGACCATAGAGAAGCGCGTTCCTCGCCCATTGGTTACCCCCAACACTGTTTATGCCTATTCCCTTTGGGAATCTTGTTATGCTGTTACTTCCTGTGGTCACTTCCTGCTAAAAGAACCATCTTCAGTAGGATCACTCAAAACTCTTTGCATGATGTAAAAGTACTGCTCCCGGTAAATGTTTGGCTGGAATACGGCATGGAACTCAAAACAGGCACGATCTTCCGCCTCGTCTTTTACCATTTCTTTCATCTCAGTCTCTAATTCTCTGTTATGAACCCCACCACACTGCGCCTTGTAGGATCCTAGCTCTATTTAATTGCATTAGCGCCTAACTGTAGTGGCTCTCAGCGAGTTTGACACCAGCGAACCAAATGACTCCTCCTCGCAGTTCAGTGTCAGACCCGGTTTTCGCTTCGCTTCTCTTTTTTTTTCTTCAATGGTGGTGCGGCTCATTGACCTTGGTGCGTGCCCGGGCAGCGATGATAAATGGGTTGGGGCTGTGTGGGTAAACAGCACAAGACACCTGAGGGCCTTGTTCTTGGAGGAACGGGGCGAGGTGGGGGGTGAACACGAGCTGAGCGTGTCTCCCCAGGCGCACCGTTGATGTAATTACATGTTTTGTCATTATTCATATCTAGATAGATGTGGGCTCATTTCGCAGCTAAAGCACGGAGGGTAGGTATGCCACGCGCGCGCCACGAAGAGGGAACTGGATTTTCTTTTTTCTGTTATAGTCGTGTTCTTTGTGAAAGCCTCGAATAGCAGTTGCATATATCATCTGTTTGGGAGCAAACAGCCAGAAGGTTTGCGTGAACGTAGAGCGGATGAAAGTTGAAGAATGGACACATAAAGACCACTGAAGACGGACAGCAAAAAAAAAGTACACAGCACTTTTTCACAACAAAAAGGTTCAAGGTTCAAGTCCCTGCACTCATTTGTGGAAAAAAGACCTTTGTACACTGTGCATCTAATTGTGAAGCTTTCGCTCTTGATCCACTGGATTACCATGACAGTGAAGTTCCACTTTCTTTGCACCCTGAAAGTCGTGAACAGTGTTTAAGAGCATATCCTTGAGAAGAACTGGGATGTTAAGAGTGTCGGGAAAGGAAGGGAATGACTGCGCCACGATGACAGATTAAACCTTCCTTGCTCAATCTTTCATTGTTTCCAAACCACCAAATACCAGGTACAGGGTATTCAAGTTCCTAAACTTTCTTTTTTCTTCAAACGCAGTCCATCTTCTTTGGAACCACACGAACATTTCCACTGGCTATATTTGAGCATACAAATGTGAAAACGTGTGCACTTATCCCAATTGATCTAAAACCAATTGATCTAAACTGATTCATCATCGATGGAAGTTTTCATACAGTATGTATATTGTTTTACTAAATAAAGTAGACCAGTGCATTTCTGTCAAAGTACAAAAAGCAAACAAACAAAATATCTACTACCACTGTGTCTTCATGTTTACTTTATATTCAATACAATTTCAACTGGAATCTACAGTCCTGCTCAAAGGTTTACATACCCTGGCAGAATTTTTGTCTGTTGACTATTTTTCAAAGAATATGAAAGATAACACATATTCATAGTTAGTGGTTTGTGTGAAACCATGTATGGTCAAACAACTGCGTTTGCTATTTTATATCATAATGCAAAAAGAAAGTACCAAAATGACCCTGATCAAAAGTTTACATAGCCCAGTTCTTAATACTTTGTATTGCCCCTTTAACATCAATGACAGCTTGGAGTCTTTTGTGGTAGTTGTGAATGGGGTTCTTTATTTATTTATTTAATAGTAAAGCGGCCCATTCTTCTTAGCAAAAACCTCCAGTTCCTGTAAGTTCCTGGGCTGTTTTGCATGAACAGGGCGTTGAGCTCTCCACAAAGTGGTTCAATGATATTGAGGTCAGGAGACTGAGAAGGACACTAACGGGACCTTCACTTTATTCTGCTGTAGCCAGAGGCATCAGTGAACCAGCTCCATATTTCACAGTAGGTATGGTGCACTTTTTTATTGTCAACAAGGCCAATGATTGCCTATGATGAAATTCGGCCAGGGTATGTAAACCTTTGAGCACAACTGTGTCTCCTGCCTCAGTTACACAATTGCTTCCAGTTTCCATGGTTAATCTAAAGCTGCATAACTGTATAAATCTATGCCAAGGACAATATGAAATATGACATGTGGAAGCATAGCCAGACTCCACATGAGGACGTTTGCATTATACTGTATGAGTGGCATTGGATTGATCACCAAAAAAAAAAGACCATATGGACCAATACTATATACATCTTTTTTTAACCATTCCTCTTAGCCCAGCCCTTTCCTACAACTTATAACAGAGGGCTGAAAAGACAGCCCTAAGAAATGGGACCATCCTTGATTTGTCTGCAATTTAAAACAGGCAAAGATACAGAGGAGATTATCCAGTTTTTGTTTTAATTAGAACACATTTAAAGGAAAGAACGTTTCAATCGCAAGCCTTGACTTCACTCAAAAGCAGGACCCTACTGAACAGTCCATCAGTAACTCGAACAGCCTGATGCTGTGATCACCCGGTGGCGGTCATCCCAAAACCTACATATTTTCATCGATCCCTGCTTCATCTTGTAGATATGTCACATGTAACTTTAAGTGGCATAGGTTTGGAAACGTACAATTCACACATTTACAGCAATAGACTATTTTCTTTTTGTGGTGCACATGCGAACAAAGCCTGGCAGTGGCCTTGGTGCAGGTGGCTGTGCGTGGGCGATGGAAAAGTCCTCCGCACAGTATACCATTTGTAGACACCACTTGGCATTGCTTTGACTTCTTCCACTCTCCAGGGCCCTCCAAACAGCCCCATTCCATAGTCTGCGGTGTGATTTTAAAAGCCTTTGCTCTAAGTTTGCTCTCTTCGACTCCGTGTTTGTGACAACTCTAATGAAATGTGACCTTTTGGCTGCGGCACAATCTTCTCTTTGTCCGATTCTCTAAAAGGCGCGCCTCTAAATCATTCATGCGCCATGCGTATTCTTGGTATAGTTTCTATTATTCAACCGGTGGGAGAGACTGACTGTGTTGAAATGCAAGATGCTTTTTGAACCTTTCAGAGGTTGTTGTTTTTTTCTTCCCCTTTTTCCATTTGGAGCTTTTAAAGCGGGGGAAAAGCAGATGGGGGTGACTGGAACGGCGAGATGTGTCTGTGTTTCGAGTGCTCATAGCAGGGCTTAGATGAGTGCCTTATGGAAGCGGCTGTCGACACGTTTCACTTCAAAACAAACAGGAAAAACTACTGCATGTGTTTCTACTTTTCCTCATAAACTTTTGCCCAGACTTTTTATCACAAACTACTGTATGAACATTCCAATTTACAAACCGGTTTAAACTAAAGCTGCGGCAACTACTCGGATTAATTGTGATGAATAAGTTCTTGCAACTTTATGGTAAGTGTTATCTGGACTGTAGATACAGATGGCAACGCGTCATACAAGGGGACGTGGCCTAGCCAAGGGGTAGAAACCTGTCGTGGGAATCACAATGGCTGGACTATAAACATATTTACAATGAATCGGGATAGTTTTTTCTCAGCAAATTGTTCAGCAGAAGCAGAAAAACAGCACTCGCTGTAGAGGATGACAATTTGTCGGGATTCCCGTGGGTCACGGGATTCCCGCGGGATTCCCACAGGATGGGAGTGAATTTCACTATTGATCCCGTGATTGGGACGGGACCGGGAAAAAACACCGGGAGTGGGCGGGAGTATATCGCATCAAAGCGGTAGAAAGTGGCAGATAATGCAGCGACATGCTGCTGTTATTTCATGAGACACAAAACACGGAGAGAAATGATTAAATATACAAATGAGCGCCAACTTTCTTCCCTTTCCTCCTGCCCATGCTGCAGCAGTGCACCCTCCCCTTGTCGGCCCAAACACGGCGCTCTCTCTCCCCCTCTCTCTACCTCGCGCGCGGCTGCGTGTGTGGCTGGAGCCGCTGTCAGAGCGGACAGAGGGAGATGTGTTGGTGCTGAACACAGTGGCATTAGGCGAACGCTAAAGTAAAAAAGTAAACTTCACAGCCACTAGTTTGCGTGTGTGATAAAAGCTGTGTGCGATACGAGGACAGGGTCTTTGGCTGGGGATCTTAAAGGGACAGCGATCTTAAAGGGGAGGTGTCATGTTCCACTGTCCCTGTGAAATAAAACTGAAACTGCCTGAACGACTTTATTTAAATAGTGCTGGTGGTTAGACTAATAATGTAGCCCTGGTTATTTCAGTCACGACATGTGGCTTTTATTGGCCTGAATGTGCATCTGAAAAACGTTGTAAAACATGCGGGATTGGGACAGGAGTGGGATTGATTCTGTCGGGAGCGGTACGGGACAAGATTTTTCTTTGCACATCACACCGGGATTGGGATGGGACAGGAATTTTTTTGTGGGAGTGGGACGGGACAGGAGTGAGAAATCACTCCCGTGTCATCCTCTAACTCGCTGCTAACGTTAGCATATGTAGCATGAAGCTAAGGTTAGCTTCCTGGTTAGCATTGTAGTATTTATGGACTGTTGAAACACTTTGCTGCTCTCCATGTCTGTATTTTTATTTAGTATAAAAATATATTCATAATTTTGCATTTTACAATGGAGAAATAGGAGAAAGTTGATTTTCTAGGGTAATTTAACAGTACAGTCTATAAATAAAGATAAATTATATATAGATATGAAAAAAAAAAGATAAAACTCACTGATCCAGTCAGTATCACCCATACTAAAGTGCAGAAAATGTATGAACAAACGTCTGCTTTAACTAGTTGGAAAAGTTTTAGAAAATCAAACTCCCAATTAATACAAAATAAACTATTGATTATTTATTATTTCGGCCAATCAAATCCCGGTCTGAGCTGCGACTTGCAGTTGCTTCAGATGCGCGTTATTGATGGACACGGAGAGGCCAGATGGAGCACACGCCAAAACACAGTGGAATTAGGAACAGGATTTCGGTTTTGGGATGTAACTTTGGACAATATGAAGAAAGAGAAGCACAGTGACGCAAGGAGACATGAGGTGCCAAACACAGACACATTTTACTTTCTCTTTGACTCGCAGCCATTTAGTGACATTTCAGCGTAAACAGTAGCCTGGCTAACGCCAGACTAAAATCACAAGTGATATTTAGTCTGGGGACCACCAATTCATTTTCTCGTAGGAGAGGTGTGGTTTACGATTGTCCATAGCCATTTATTGGGCGCTACGAATGTCTCTCATGCGTCTGCACGTAGCCATGGCCAATCGTATCATGGTATCAGATGACGTATGACATACCCGCTGTAAACTTTTGAGCTAAACTATTTAGAACATGTTCTAAAGCTTGATCGAAAGATGGCATCGCGTCTGCTGCTGTCATGTTGGATCCGTAAATATTTTTTTATTTTTTTAATCCCTAAACAAACTACAAGCTTCCGTATGTCAAATAGCGCGTCATCGTCTTACCGTCCCTCCTCGTTCTGTGATTGGTGCCCAAATCCATGGAAAAATGTCGGCCATGGTCCCCAGGCTGTTGTGAAGTTCGAAAAGATTCGAGCGCACACAGCAGTCTGGCGTTAGCCAGGCTACGTAAACAGCACATTTCCTCAGCAAAATAAGACATGACACGGACTCCTGCCTCGGATCGTAGTTTCCAATCCTTTTCATACAGAAGTTTAGTGTTTATATCTTGCGTCTGTACTACCTACGGAGTGCATATGCGGTAGATGCAAAGGTAAATAAAGGCACAGTATCCGCGGATACTTAATGGTCATGAACCGTCATTATGCTTTTGAAATAAGTTCTTTATCCCCAACATTCCCAAACATACGCCTCCTAAACTGAGCCACAAACGCCTCTTTACCAGCAGCACAGGCTCACCTATATCTCTGTGGAGGCAGAGGCGTGTGAATCCGGAGGTGAGGGAGTTTCTGTGATCATCAGAGCATGTAGTAGCAGCGACGGAATGGCGTGATTAGCGCTGCGGCTAACGCAATGCTAACGGAGAAGAAAGCAATAGTCCTTCGCGATGGCTGCATGATAAACGCTGATATTTTCACTGTACATCCACAATCTACCGCGCACCTTAACTAGACTGAGACGTAAACAAAAGCAAGCAGCGGAGCGGACTTTGCTGCCATATCTCGCTGCTCCATTCACTTCCAAAATCGCGCGCCCTGGGATTATGAAATCACGTTGTGTAATATCGCGATAAAATTGCAAATGCAATTAATCATTCAGCCCTAACAGTGAGGGTGATATATGCGAAGCGCAGAGAAATGTACTTAATCAGCACATGGAGAGGAAAGTTTCACTGCAGCAGGAAGGGAAAGACAGGAAAGAGGCGTACCTTGATGATTTAAAGTTAATCCATTTTGCCTCGTCAGAGTAATCCAAATGTCCTCATGCAGCGCGTAGTCATTCTTTCTTCGTGCCAGAAAGAGGCATCAAAGCGAGAATAGTTCACCAGAGGTCGGCCGCCTTCACACCACAACCGCTCCGACGCAGAGAGCGAGATGCTCCGCTCCGAGACCACCTGTTTCAGCCGCAGTCAGAGCGGCTGTTTAACCGCTTAAAGTGCTGCGGTTACATTCACACTGACCCTAAAGTACCGCTCTTGGGCCGAACGTACCTTTAAGTCGACCTAACTAGAGCCTGTGTGAAAACACCCTTAGGCATTTTAGGCTTGGCGAGTGGTGGAGGCCAGCATCACAACACTTTTTGTTTCATGTTGATTGGTCAAATATCGGTGCAGAGCTTCACATTTTCAGGTTGCAGCTGGCTTACGTTTATGGAGCTTATTAATGCACAACACGCAATGTTTGTAGTTTAATTAGATCAGAGGTTTTACTTAAAAACAATCAGAAAATTCTCTTTCCATAGTTACATTTTCAAGTCGATTGAAAGGAGGAGAGGGTTACACCCCGCCATTCCGACACACCGCTACTCCGACGTTGAGGTCTAATTGTCGGAGTGGCGGTGTTTCCACTTATTATCAAACGTCCCGGCACTCCGACATTTTTTTCCCCCCTTTGTCGGAGTGGTGACACTTTTATCTTTTGTGCAACGTCCCGCTATTCCGACACAAAAGATAATGATCAAAAATACGTGGGCCTACTAGAATTAACTATATTTACGCTCACATCCACTCACACAAGACAAAAGATTTCGAAAATGAAGTGTCACGATCACAAGAGCCTATAGGACCAGATAATGCAGTGTTATTTTCTTTATGTCTCTACACGGTTCCCTCTCGCGGCTCCCGTGTTGTCTGGGCACAAAACAAAACCCTGAGAATAGCTGATGACGCTGGAGGAGTCCGTACTCCATCACGCGGTGTACGGAGAGCCAAGTGCAGCGGCTCGTGCCACAGCCGCTCCTAGCTCTCAGCAAGTTTTTTTCTTCTGATGGCTGCACTCCAGCCATATCCACGTTAAATTGGGAATCTTTTTACGAACGGGGCAACACATGCATCACTCCTCTCTCAGTGCCGCCGCCTGTCATGCGCTCATTACGCACTGTGCGTCGGCTGTCTGATGCTCCAAGAGGCACCACTGAGGCCACTGTGATTGAATGATGTTGAACAGTATTTGTGCCGCTGTTTTATTAATGCAGTTGACATAAAAAACCATCCATATTAAATGAGAACGATGAGGAAGAGCAGCAAAGGAAACATGCCAGCATCGCCAGTGATCAGGGCTTATGGCACAATTACGCGGCACCACGGGTGGACCAGTGAACACCCACTTTTGTCCTTAGCCCACCCGACGGTCCTTATCATTCAGTGTCTACTGCGCGGTCTGCACCTTTGTCTGCAGGACAGACGCGCACTGGCTGTCTCTGTGCAGACTGACGCATCGCTCTGCTCCAAAAACTCTACCAGTTCCTTGTGTCCCCGACCAGTAACCCCTTCCTGCACCCTCCGCTGTGACCGGCTCCAGAGAACACTACAGGCGGCTAACTTTGTGTTGGGGCATCATTATTGTTTTACATTTTGCCTGATGAATGAAGAGACCTGCACAATGCCTGTGCGTAAGTGTCCCCGATCGCAGGCAGCGTTGGCACGTGTTTCTTTTAGTCTACTCGTCTTCCTCATAACTGCAATAATAAAACAGTGGCACAAACACTGTTTTTTTTATTTAAAAAAGCTCTTCTTAATTCCATTCAGTCACCGTCGCCTCAGTGTGGGGACATTTTAAGGCAGACGCACAATGCGTAATGGGCAGCGGCATTGAGAGAGGAGTGAGGACGCAATATAGAATATAAATAAACAAAAATAATAATAAACAAAATGTGCTGCCGAGACGCAGGACGTAGATGTTGAACAACGAACACTGCGGCCGCGTTAACCGGTAGCATATCAGAAAGCATTAAACAATAATAATGGACGTTGTTTTAGCAGTATTTCCTCCCCATTTATTAGCCATTACACGTTTCAATATTTTCTATTGATTCCAATTGCGGGAAACACAATTAAACAACCATACGTTGTGTTTTTCCAAATGTACTTTGAGACAGAATAACCATGGATCAAGGCTACATGCCTTTGATCATTTTTGTTTAGGTTAATATTATTAGTTTATTTATTTTTTCGTTTTTAGTCCAAATCAGAAATGCATAAAATTAAAGTTCAAGTTATAAAAATGCTAAGTTTGAGTGGGACAGTTTAATTATGAGTGGCGCATAAAGTGGGATATCAATGCACAATGACGCACGCGCCCTGAATAGAATAAAAATAATTAATATCTGAAAAAAGGTAAAAGCACAATCACATTTTACAACAAAAACAACTGACTTATATTTCTGTAAATGCGAGTCTAATGATGGGCTCCAGGTTATCTGGAGCGCTGTCCGTGGGGCGCGTCATATGCGTGTCCATTATGCGTAAAAGCTCAGTGCCCACATACTGTACACACCCCCATGCGCGCTGCTTCGTGGAGAAGGACTTGTTTTGGACAGTGTTTTGAACGAAGGGGAGCGCGTGGCTTGGTCAGCGCTGTGAGCGGTGCATCCACTTTTCAGTCTCTTTAAAGCCTCGAGCGACAGCTCCAGTGTCTGAGTGTAAAACGCACACGTCGAACTTCAGCGCTTTGTTGTAATACAGACTAGCCCGCACCTGTCACTGCCTTTGCCCAAAACCATCTCACGGCACGAGCCAGAGGGACTGAGACATGCGCATAGATGGGCCGACAGCGGGGACTCTCAGAGCGGGGATGAACAGGGAAGGAGACGCTGAGCTGACTCCTCTAGCGCCATGAGGATCGTTAATACGCCTCTATCTTATCAGCTATTCTCACGAAATACCGGACAAAAGCCGAGGGCAAACAGATATGTCGGAATAGCGGTACCAAAAAGTGTCGGAATGACGGTGTGTCGGATTGGCGGTGTGTCGGAATGACGGGGTGTCGGAATAGCGGGGTGTCGGAATGGCGGTGTGTCGGAATGACGGGTCGACCCCGGAGGGGAGAGGGAGAGGAGAGCGCCATGTTTGCTACATGGAGAGACTTATAGTATGTTGTAATATTTTTAAGAAGAAAGTTAGCCAAGTCTGTAGCCAAGTCTGTAGTAAACAAAAAAATCTCTGTTGTCGATAATTGTGTCACAATATTTTCTCTCACAATAATCGTGACTCAAGAATTGGAAATCATGACACCCCTGAAAAAAAAATAAAAAAAATAAAATCAGCACTCATTGTTGGTCATCCTAAATGTTCCCTTCTTTGTTTTCCCTCTCTGGCTGCTTTGAAAATGACCATAGGAATTTTGAGGCATTTGCACACCTTCGCCAAACTTGTTCTGACCCTGTCCGTGGTTGCCATTGTTGCACCCTCTGCTGGTATAACTGCATTTTATAACATCTGAAGTCCTACAGGTATTTTCTAGACACATACAGTACATTATATCAAGTTCAACAACAAAAGTTTCCAAGCTTAAGTGTCCTGGAGTAGATCAAAAAGCCTAAATAAAGCATCTCTTTTATCAACACAGACCAGAAATTAAGTCAGAACAGTTCAAGAAAGATTTTCGGCACAATGAGAATGATTGGGCTACAACAGAGTGTGAGGTTTAAGCAGGGCACAACGAAAGTAAACGGCTCTAGTTCTGCCACCCTTAGCTTACGAACATTTCCTGCCCCATTTAATTCCTTGATGGATTACGTTAGAGCTGCTGAAATAAGTAGCTTTTCTGAGAGATTACAAGTTACAGTGAGTTACAGTGAGTTATGAGATATTGGTTAGATGTCAGCGCTTCAGACATCAGTTTTTAGGCCTTGGATCATTAAAGTTCCAATTATTTTAACTGGAGTATCTGGTTGGAAACAAGGAAAAACATGCCAAACCGGCTACTTTCTCTCTTTGAAGCCATCTTTGCTAATGTTACTTAGACTGCACAAAGATGCCTTCCTGTGTGTATTGTCCTTTTAGCGTACCTGAGTTTGTTTTGACAGAAGATGCTCTTTTCCCAGTCTCCTTCGACAGCCAAAACAGGTAAATAAAGCGCAGTTGCCATCTTCAAATTCTTAAATAACCTGAGCCGTGACCTGTCGGCGCCTCCCCCTTTAAACCCCGGAGGTGTTGATGAACTTCAATGTTTTCCCTGCAATTCGCGACTGAAGATTACCGTGTTTCCAAGCAACACTTTAATGAAAATCCATCCGCAATCCCGGGCTTTGTCTCCGTTCGCTATTTATATCCGAGAGACGGCGCTCAAAAGTTAATCACCTTGCGATGTGTCACACTGTTTGGTCGGGGCGACTCTCAAACGCTCCTTCACGCTCTCCCAAAACAAAATGATATTACGCTTGCGCGCAAACAAGACAGTCTCCGCTCCGAAGGTGACGGCTGGTGCGGGGAAAAGGTCAGAGCACTCATCAGAGCTGACGTCGTTCGGACGTTCATTATGATAAACACAGGGTGGGAGCTGGCAGAGAAAACCGTAGGGTAACACTAACAACACAGGATGGAAAGCTAATGTGTGTGTTAGGTACTGACTGTAGCACAGATCATCGCTCGAATTAACCAAGGCTTTATTGGGAGGACCGCACAGAAAGTCACAAAGCCATACTGGCCAGAGTAAACTACATCAATAGATCATAGGTCTTCATGAGGGTGGTTCATGATGATGGTATAAGTAAAAGTTTTCCAAATGTTCCCAGATCACATTTTGCCTTTTTCCTATTGACATTTTGAACCAAAATAATTTGCCAATCCGGATCCTGGTAAAGGATGGCACAGTCTATCGCAATTTCTGTTGCTCAGATAAAAATGCGGGAGGAAACAAAAGCTTGAACGATACAAAGATAAATATGACCATTAATAATCTCTCCCAGTCTCCCTATACGTATACTACACGTGTAAGAACATTAGAACCGTTCAAACACTATGGCCTATCCCCCCTTAAAAATGCCCCCCCGGCAGCAAGTCAGCTCTGGACCAGACTTGTGGCCAAGGGAGTATAATTTAACCATAGACTGAATGTGTTGGCTGTCTTGTTTTTGGTGCCATACGTCTCATTAGTCTGAAAATTTACCATTGAGCAGAGGTGCCATTAGTCCAATCCAGTTGTGTTGTGGATTAGAGAGCCATATACAACCATTGGCCCTAACCTTAAGGTCAGTGGACTCTTGCCTAAACCTAATTTTATTTTTCAACCCCTACTCAATGGGACATTTTTGGACTAATGAAACATCGGACTAATGGGCCGACCCCCTTGTTTTTAGACACAATGGTAAGCTAGTTGGTAGCTGAGTCGAGCAAAGTGCCAAAATTAAACAAAACGACATACCAGAAACATCCCGACTTTTGCGAGCATACGGCAAACGCGTTTTCTGTTTCGTATATTTCTTCTCCGATGATTTATCAAACGTAGATGAATCAACATAGCACACACAACAGGCAGGAGCTCCGTTCGCTGCGCTCATTTGCATACTAGTGGTGTCCCACTTCTTAGGGGAAAATCTTCACATGCACTTCTCTCATTGAGGGGACTTTACTGTGGAGGGAACTCATAGCAAGTGTTCTCAGAGCAAGTGAGAGGAATAGGTCTGATGTTTAAGTACTTTGTTGATACTTTATCTCCATGCAGTTGCACAATGCGGAGCAAAAACTGCCTTCGGCTTTCATTTTGTACAGATTGTTGAGAAATGCCTCTCTTTGTGCGTCGTTGTTGACCTTCGAGGAATTAACTTTTTTATGGCAGATTCTCATCTGTGAGAATGGACCTCACATTATCAGAGTTACTTCCGTGGTTAATTTGGCCTTCAGTAAGAATTTCAAAGAAGTGGATTGAGCGGCAGGTGACGAGGCTAGAGATGGTAGTTGTAGTGCTTTTGTGTAAGATGGATGTGGCATCAAGCCTTTTGAGCTTCTTCCCAGGCTGATGTCTGTGTGGGCAAAGCGAGACGGCAGGTCACTCAGTGCTGTGATAGTGTTCAGTCTCAGTATTTAAGCACATGCAGCTTGTGTTTAAAAAAGTGATAAGTTATTATAGTAATTATCGCAACAGGCCTAACATTTACAAAAAAGTGTGCGAGTGGATCAACTTTTTATGGGAATGAATGGTTTTAATTGCGACATGGTGTTTCCATCACTCGTTACTTATGCAAAACATCAAAATGCACATTAAAATCCAGTGATGGAAACACAGTTAATGTCAACATTGGGGAAAAGTGTGCCACCCCTAAATGTGCAGCAATTTTTGGCAAAAAACGATCTGACAAAATTTGTGAGTCACCCTTGTCTTCATTGTTCATTCATTGATCATTTTACTGAATAATGGCCGCATAATTACTGTTTTCCTCTGCAATAAAATAGAAATAATCATTACTGGGCCCAAAACACTCTCCAAATCCCACAGTATTTCTATATTCCATTGGTGGCTCCACAGTTTCGTCCTCCCCTCATCTTCGTAATGTTGGCATCATCCTGGAACAGACCCTCTCCAATGAGAACCACATAAAACACGTTGTCAAAACTGCATTCTACCATATCTGTAATGTTACCCACTTTCGCACATCTCTGTCGCTCTCCAATCTGCCATAACACTCATTCACACTTTATTCATATCCCGTCTAGAGTACTGCAATAGCTTGCTTCACAGTTTACCCTCCAAATTCTTCAATACACTTTAATATGTCCAAAACTATGCTGCCTTCTTTCTTTTCTTGTAAATAAATCAACATTTTATTAACACTCCCTTGATCTGTTCCAGCACTGAGCCAGTTGCATCACATACATTGACTTATTTTTGGTTGTAACATGTGAAATGTCAGTATTTTTCCAGACAGTCAGCATACTGATAAGAGGGTGGTATATTTGAAAGATTTATGCTGTAGCCGTGGCAACAGACTGGCAGTAAACAGGGCTGAACTTTGCCTTTTGGCAGTGAGGCACATCCTACAAAATCCACTTTTTGGCTCCCGACCAATCTGGGGGAAAAATGAGCCGAGATTTCACAGAGGATCGCTTTGAAAATGAATACTTGTAGCTGCAAATACGGATTCATTACCAGGTCAGTCTGCAGCAGCACAGGGGGTAGGTCAACTTGGAATTATTGGATTCCAATAAATGCCACTGCCAATTATCCAAGGAGGCTGACAATGTGTATTTTGTTCTAATATTATACCATAGTTTTTAAAAATGTGTTTCAAAAAGAAGTTTGCTTACAGATTTAGTTGGACAAAACACCTCATATGGATAATTATGTAAACACAACGGATTGGCTTACACTTGTATTGTGCTTTACAAGCTTGTACCACAAGTTTTTCAAACTGCTACACTGTTGTCATTTTTCCTTCACTCTATACTTGGGGGTTGTGGATAGCTAAGACCACCACCAAACCCACTCACCCACTGCATTGACACAGGCAAGGTAAGCAAAATATCTTATCCAAGCACACAACAACAGTCTCGAAACAGATTCGAAACCGCTAAACTATTGGATGACCCACTCAACCATCTGAGCCATTGTCGCTCCAGTGTTAGCTAACGGGCTTTTCTGAATCAGTACCTTCCAATGTGCGCGAACCACTGTTAGTTTATTATAATCACTTTTCTTTTTATTAAACTGATTTGAACTTGCACTTTGTTATAATATCTCTTTTTGTATCATTGTGACTGAAGGTTACTGTATGGTTGGAATTTTCAACCGGCTCCAGCCTTGGGGGAATCACAGACTGTTGAAATAAACTCTCGTGGTTGCACATGTTCAGAATGGTGAAAATGCCACTGTCATCTCCCCAATCCGGCGCTCGCCTCCCGGAACGTCCCTCGCCCACTTTTAAAAAATATCATTTCTCTACAGATAGCACTTGAGAGAGAATTGACTGACTGTGGTGGTTTCAGTTGGATAGTTTCAATCACGGCAAATGGATTTTCCAAAATGCCAAAGTTATAGCAGCTAGGCTTTTATGGATCGGTACGACTCGAAAACGAGAGCGAACTCATTTAGGGGAATCTGTCTGTCGCTCGCCTCGTCTGCTCGGGGGAGACGGATAGATGCGTGGAGGGGTGAAGTTCTCCGCTGCCCGCTGTGAGACTACGCTGATGAGGCGTAAAACAATGAAAACGCAGTGGCCGACACTTGTACAATGTGCGGGTGTACAGTGACCACCCACGCCTGCTTGGAAGAAGACAACGCTGAGTAACTTGTGATGAGGACAACAAAAAAAAGTGTTGTTCTGATTCCTTAAATTATTTATTTTCGTACCAACCAAAAAGGAGGGGGTTCTACTGTGGCGTGCAAAAGTTTAGGTATACGATTTAGACAAGCCAGACTGAGCAAAAGGTCAGTTTGGATAAGAAGAAGTACAGAAGTTCATGAAAAGAACACCTGTCCAACTGTTTAGCCTTAGAGAGGATCAATCCTCCTTTTCATGGGTTGAAGGGATAATAGATCAAAGTCAATTTCAACAAATCCTGAAGGAAAATGTAACACCATCCACGGAAAAGGCAAATGGCTTCTACAAATGGATAACGATCGTAGACACACTTCAAAATCCACGATGGACGATCTCAAGAGGTGCAGTCTGAAGGTATTGCTGTGGCCTTCACAGTCTCCTGATCTAAACATCATTAAGGATCTGTGGCTTTACCTCTAAAGAGCAGTGCATGTAGGAAAGCTCAAACATGTTGTAAGGAAGAATTGGAAAATCTCCCTCAGACTAGAATGGAAAGACTCTTGTAGGGCTGAAACGTTTCACACAGACTCAAATAGAGCAAAAATGACATGAAAATGTAGTATTTTTGATGAAAACCTACTTTGTTTTTATAGTTAGTGTATGTAGTGTTTTGTACATTGTAAATTTCATGAATATCTGTCTGTGTCTCATCCAATCAGAACGCAGAATTAGCGCTAAGAGCCTCCAACAAATATTTACTTTGCGATTACTCCATCAACACGTCCTCAAGCGGCGCCACTTTAGCTTTATGTGATAAATTTTTTTTTGAAAAAAGGACACCGTCTAAAGGTGTGATGCCTGCCAAATGGGTGGCTATGAGGTATTAACTGTGCAGGTGCCCAAACATAAACCGGATTTTTGTTTGAAATGTAATGGGAACGTCTCATGCCTTTTGGAGGTCATTTAATAATAATAATAATGTATCGGTTTTATATAGCACTTTTCTGGACACTCAAAGACGCTTTACATTACATTATTCATTTACTCCATACTCGGTGGTGGTAAGCTACTATTGTAGCCACAGCTGCCCTGGGGTAGACTGACGGAAGCGAGGCAACCAGTCTGCGCCATCGGCCCCTCCGACCACCACCAATCACTCACTCACTACATTCGCTAGGCTTCCTGGTGTTACCAAACAGTATCCCATCCAAGTACTGACCAGGCCCTTCCCTGCTTAGCTTCCAACATCTGACAGGATCGGGCAGAGCAAAGGCGGTATGGCCACATTTAATCTTTCCCCTTTTTGACCAGGGGCACCTAAACATTTCCACCTCACTGTATTTCTCTAAAATCATCGCAAACTGCAGAAACAATTCTCGTGTTCTGTTTTCCACAGTAAACAGATTAACTAACCCTCCAGTTTCACTGCCCTTAGAACTAATCTCTACATCTAAGTGCAATGAGTTTGCAATATTTTTTTTTATGACAAAGTCCAAGGCATTAAAAATGCCATAATTTCCACAACACAAATGGCAACCCTGCCACCAGCTAGACACCTTGAGCTGACACATTTCACACCTGTTACTGACAAAACAATCGAAGAGGTTATCTCCGGTCTGAGTTCATGTACATGCTGCCTTGATGAATTACCCACTAGATTTCTGAAGTCTGTGCTGACCAGCTTGTTACCACAACTTGTTCAGTTAGTTAACATCTCACTTGAGACTGGAGCATTTCCAAAGGCCTTGAAAACCGTGGTCATTAAGCCTCTTCTACCTTGATCCCAAGGTACTGAACAACTACCGGCCCATATCAAACCTACCATTCTTAGGAAAAGTCCTTGAGAAAGTAATATATCAACAGCTCACTTACTTTCTCCTATCTAACAATGTGTTTGATACTTTCCAGTCAGGATTTAGGCCCCACCACAGCACTAAGACAGCTCTGATCAAGGTAAAAAATGATATCCGTATGAAGACCAACGCAAGTAAGGTCTCAGTTTTAGTTCTGCTGGACCTGAGCGCTGCCTTTGACACAGTGGACCACGGGATCTTACTTCACAGGTTAGAAAACTGGGTGGGAATCTCTGGTACTGCTCTAAACTGGTTCAAGTCCTATCTCGAGGATAGGACATACTTTGTCGAAATTGGCAACTGTGTCTCAGACAAAATTTCCATGACCTGTGGAGTCCCCCTGGGGTCAATCTTGGGACCCCTCTTAATCAACTTGTACATGCTTCCATTGGGTCAGGTAATAAACAGCAACAATGTGTCGTACCACAACTACGCAGATGACACTCAGATCTATGTGTCACTGACGGCAGGTGAACATGGGCCTGTAGATACACTCTGTCACTGCATCGAACAGATCAGTTTGTGGATGCAAAACAACTTTCTCCAACTAAACTCAGACAAAACTGAGATCATTGTCTTTGGCCCACAGACACAAAGACAAAGTGTTATCAGTCACCTTGAGTCTCTCGCTCTGAAACCAAAAAATCAGGTTAGAAATCTAGGAGTAATCATGGACTCAGACCTGCACTTAAACAGCCACATCAAAGCAATAACATCATCAGCTTTTTACCATCTGAAAAACATTGCTAAGATCAGAGGAATAGTGTCAAAACCAGACTTAGAGAGACTCATCCATGCATTTGGCTCCAGCAGGTTAGACTACTGTAACGGCCTTGCTTCTGTTAGACAGCTGCAGTACATCCAGAACGCTGCTGCTCGAGTCCTGACAAGAACCAGGAAATACGGCCACATTAGTCCAGTGCTCCGGTCTCTGCACTGGCTTCCTGTCACTCAGAGAATAGAATTTAAAACAGCTCTGCTTGTGTACCAATCAATCAGGGAGGCCAAAAACGGAAATAAAACCAGACAAAACAGAACAAACAAAACAAACAAAACCAAAGGGAAATAACTAAACATAGAAGGAAGCGACAGGTTTTTTTTGTTTTTTTTCGTTTTCTTTTTAGGTTTTTCCCTTCATTCCTTCTCTCTTTTTCCTTTACTTTCTTTTTTCCTTACAGACTCCAGGTTTATACAGGCAGAGGTAATTACAGTTTACCTCTTTTCCGTACAGTTTCAATGTGAGGGAAAAACAAATAAAATAAAATTAGCCAAAACGAAAATAAAATTAGCCAAAACGCTATGATTGATTGATTGATTGATTGATTGATTTGCTTCGTGGATACATGTTCTCTGGCTCTCGTGTATTGGTCAACCCCTCGCTGTCTTTTAAATCTGTTGTTTTTCTCTTACCTGTGTACTAACTGTTTGTTGTTTTTTCTGTTTGTTTGTTTTGTTTTGCTTTTCTTTCTTTCTTTCTGTATTGTTGTCATAATGTTGAACTGTCATTGCCCCCACGGCATATTACTGACCCTGCAATTACAGACCTTAAAAAAAAAAAAAAAAAAAAAGCTCTGCTTGTGTACAAGTCTTTTCATGGTTTAGCACCAAAGTCCATCTCTGACATGTTAGAGCCGTATGAACCATCTCGGGCCCTGAGAACTTCAGGGAGGGGTCTCCTGGTGGTTCCCAGAGTCAATAATAAACACGGTGAGGCTGCGTTTCAGTTTCATGCAGCTAACATCTGGAACAGTCTTCATGAGGATGTGAGACAGGCCTCAACTCTGACAATGTTCAAATCCAGGCTGAAAACAGCTCTTTTTACCCGTGCATATGAAAACTGAAAGTATTTTATCTGCACTCTTGCCTTTTGCTGTAACTGATTAACTTTATGTTGATGTTTTATTGATTGATTTTATCTGTTTTCTTCTAATTTTCTGCAACTGTGAAGCACTTTGAATTGCCTTGTGTATGAATTGTGCTCTACAAATAAACTTGCCTTGCCTTGCCTAGAAAATGAATTGCAGATTTGCTCCTCGCATTGTCAGTAATCTACGGCAAACATTTCAAAGAACTAAACAACTAAACAAATGAATTAATGAATAACCTTCACAAATTTGATCGCCTGGCCAGCCCAGACTAAGCGTTTTCTACTCTGTATAAAGATGTACAGGGTGCAATCGACTATTGGACCAAAGAGTCAGATTATCTGGATGGTTTTCAGTATCAAAAGAAACATGGCTGCTTATGAGAGTACGAAGAAATGGGAAAAGAACAAATACATTTTCTGCAGAATCTATTTACCAGAGGGGAGAGAACTTATACAGTTTGTTCCGAATGCCATAATATACTTGAGAGTTTCCACATTTAAGTGAAGTCTTGAACCGTTCTAAATGCATAGCACTTTGAGAAAGTGGCCAGTAAGTATTTCTTGACATAAATAAAGATGTAATTATTGCAAAATGGAAATGGTTTAAATACTCTTTAACAATGCTCTGGCGGGCCATAATGTGAGCGCTAATTAAAACCATCATAATAACGGTTTTAGGGGATTAAGTCTCGAACGTTCCTTTGGCTGAGTCAGTCTTGTGCGGCCTAATTACAGATACAAGTTAAACTGACTATAACAGCTGAGTAAACCATGCTATTTGCTATTAGAGTTTGTTCATTCTGGGGCTACCAACTGCACACTCCCCGCTCCCAGATCTGCGCTCGCGACAAAACCGCGGCAGCAGTAAACAGTACAAAGCCTTTCTAATGCCGCCACACCAGCTGAGCCGCGGTAATGAGCCTATTTCTGTCCGCGCGGGAAAAAAGGGAAGTGTTAATCATGAAAATATACAAGTGGAAAAACTGTGGCCAAAACAGTGCGAGTGAGGGTTTAGGATTGCCTCGTGTAGTAGGAAAGTAATGATTCAAAATCTGATCTTTGGAAGAATCAGTTTGACCCCTGGTGCCGTTTTTGACAACAGGAAGGAAATTGGTGGTAGGACTGAACGATATGGACAAAATGTTTTTATTTTAATGTTTTGAATGTTCATATCTTGATATCAATACGATAACAATATATTGTTGCTTGTTCATTATTAATGTCTTGAATGTTCATATCTCGATACGATAACGATATATCTTTCAGCCCTTGTTAGTGGCTTGTCTTTAAGGCCTATAGGAACCTTTCTTTGAATGTATTCTATAGATTCTGTACTACAGTAGCTGCTTTTGGGCAAAGAGCAATTATCCCTGAATTAGAAGATCAAAAGATCAGAGTATAGCTTACCATAATGTCATCCATGAACAAATGTAGTTTTTTTTTGTGGGTGAAAAAGGACACAAATGGATCCAACTTAACCAATAAAAACAGCAGATCAGGCAATGCTATCATGAATGCTTTTTACACTTGATAAGTTCCAACTTATGATGCAAAGTTTAATCTACGTTTACTTATTTCAAAGGGTAAAAACTAGTTCAGCTGTTCGCTTGGATGACTTTAATTATAATGTGTGCCTCGCAGCGGCTACTTTTCGTAATATGATTTATTAGGCTGGTATCAAACAATGTAAAAATGAACCAGTTGTTTTGGAATGGCTCTCCGAAATGAACATATCCAATGATCTGGCTCCTATCAAAAGCAAAAAATCTGTGCTTCCGATTGTCTGGTGGTTTGGGCTGCTGCGGCACATGTGACGGATCCCTCCTCAACGCTTTGTTGGATGTCGCTCCCTGCTCTGCGTCCCCTTTTGCCCTGTGCCGTCCTGGCGAGTAAAGCCTACGGCCCACAAAATCCATAGAAAGAAAAAGCATACTCTCCACTTGCAACACCCATCAATGGGCAGTTCGCAAAGGTATGCAGAGATCTGGCTAGCAAATCCCACAGGCCAGAACGATTCAAAGACATTATTTGTCCCTTCACACGCAACTCCTCATCTATAATAAAGTGCCTTGTGTCAACTCTAACACCACCTTTCTGTGCAAACCATATTTCACAAAGCCCCAATCTGCGCTACCCCCCTTTTAGCTAACGCCATACATTCTCCAGATAACATTCACCAGAGTTTTCTCCAGCGTGGATCTCCTCCCCTCACCTCTCCGCGCTTCTTCGTGTGTCCTTGAGAGCAGATGATGTGGGTAATTTGAGCGAGCGCACACCTCGGCGTGACCCTGAGCGCCGCAGCTTTCGGAATGAGATGGGCCTTTTTTTTTTCCCGGCGCCCGGAGGCTGAATAACATTACGGTATGGAGAACTGTTCAAATACATTACAGCGGGAAGCGCGAAGTCCGGATATGGCCAAAACAGGTGGCTCCAGCGCAAAGATTAACTGACCTCTGCGCGCCACCGCCGGGGGAGGGAGAAAAAGAGCGGGTTATCTCACGTTAGCGCGGCACGGCGGACATAAGTTCACCGCTGTGCATTGAAGTTCGGAGATTAGAAAGTGCACAGGTAGACGTGGCTACTTAGATTTGTTAAGCACAGACCATTAAAAGGAAGCTTAACGGGGTTGTACTATTCAAAATCAACATTTCTTCAATGTGCAAACTCTTTTCCTTCTTCAACACTCAAACATATGCCCATTTCTCTCACATTTTACCCTCCATGAGCTACTTTTGCTCCATAAATATGGCAAAAATCTATTTTTACTTTACAGCTAGTTGAGAAAGTATGGAATTAGGCAAAGCACATGCTTGAAAGTCAGTCGCCAATAACACATTTCAACACAATTACAGAAAATGATTTTCATTTCCACTCAACACTGTATTTCCGAAGTTGTGCAGATTGTGTTCAACATTTTCCGAACAAAAACAAAATGGATCTGAAATCACACTCTACAAGCTTAAGGAGAAATGAAGAAAGCTGTTGAAGAGCTACTTGGAAAAGGGATAGAGAATTATGAGCGGTAGGCAAGTTTGCTTTGTGACCTCCTCAGACACCCATGCTTCTTGAGTCAGTCATTGCAATAGAGGAGGACAGGTTCATTCTCCCTCAGTTGTGAATGCTGAATGATGCAGTCCTGACCCCACCCCCAGGGGCACGGATAAGGGTTTGGCAGAGAGGATCAGTGACTCCAGGGGGTCGGCCCATTAGTTTGACAACCCATTAGTCCAACGTCTCATTATTCCCAAAATGTCCCATTGAGTAGGGTTTGAAAAATAAAATTAGGTTCAGGCAAAAGTCCACTGACCTTAAAGTTAGGGCAGGGGTGCCCAAACTTTTTGTCTCCGAGGGCCAAAATGAAAAAGGGCCTGTGGGTCGCGGGCCAAACATGGCGATGTGAAGCGTTAAGCACATATAACAGCAAATAATAATAGTTACTTTATTTTATTTTATTCGTTGGTAGCCTATACATTTGCATTTGATTCTATCAATGCAAATAACATGCTAAATTAAAACAAATGTTAACTTTGGCAAAAGCCTAGCTTTAGTAGAACATAAATTATTTGCAGCAATAAAGTGCAAATGCAAAATGTAAACAACAGCAACACCTGTATCTACAGTACCTACAGTGACTTTACCTCATTCATTTGTTAACTCAAAGAAAACGCCACATTAGATCATTTATAAAGTGTCAGTTCAGCATCAATTCTTTTATAAGTCCATTTTTGACATGTACCTTTGCTGATGTCAACAACCTTTGCAATAAAAGTTAGAAAACTGGGAGTTAATGTGCTACAACGCTCTGTGATTGATAAACACCAAGACACCACAGCAGTATTTCCTTTCCTCTGTGAAAGGAGTGAAACAGCGCCCCCAATTTGACGCTTGTGGACAAAAAGTGTACTGCATCCATATTTACCATTGAGAATGAATGGGAGAGCGTTGGTATTAACCAGATGTGGAGCTAAAGTAGGTCACTCTCTGGCGGGCTAATGGAATTGTTCCGGCGGGCCAAATTTGGCCCGCAGGCCCCACTTTGGGCACCCCTGGGTTAGGGCCAATGGTTGTATATGGCTCTCTAATCCACAACACAACTGGGTTAGAGATGTCGGACTAATGGCACCTCTGCTCAATGGGAATAATGAGACGTCGGACTAATGGGTTGTCGGACCAATGGCATGGCACCATCTCCATGGCACCTGGGGCTGTATCCCTTCTGCCGGAGTGTGTTACCGTGGCCACAGTGGACCACCTTCACCCTCGTTTGGAGCATCTCGCGGTCTGCACTAGTTGTTTGTTAGCCCTTGCCGGCGTTCCTCTTTGGATGGTGTCAGATTTCTTCCAAAGGAGAGTTGGGGAGGGTCAGATTGTCCCAGCTGGCAGGGGTGTGTGATGGGAGAGCCCAGTAGCTCTCAGACACTTCACACATGGGCAGGTATTTGTACATAGAGGTATACTGATTTCTAATAACAGATGAAAGATTACATTTGAACAATCTGAAACATTGAAGACTGCTGTTTCATATAAATATCTGTTATTAGAGGGTTTTTTTATCGACTGGACTTGAGGACTTTTTATATCTCTAAAGCTGGGCATACACTGTGCGATTTGAGACACGATTTTGAACAAGCTAAAGTAAGTATGTAAATAAGTGCTTTATTAGTCATTGTACAAGCGTACAACGAAATAGTGTTCAGGTGTTAGTCCTGAGCCGCTGCAACTGAACCACGCTGTCATTGTGGGCCGACCTGACCAGGAGGTTTGGGAAACCGTAGCATCCGGAGCAAACCTGGCGGGCTGCCTTCAGTCTGCTCTGAACTTCTGAAACGGTGCACCGCCTCCTGGGTTTGTGCCCCCTGTACACTGCATGACAGAGAAGCATGACTTTAAAACAGTTGTGCAATTAAAATTCGGGCCAAAATCTTGTTTAAAAATGCACAGTGTAAGCATAGCTTAAAATGTCTTCAACTGAGGGTGGGTAGTGCATATAGAATCAAATATGCTTATATACTTACAGTACTTACTGTTTTGTTTAAAGGCCAACAGAATTTGCATCCCCTGTCTGATAAATGGAAACTTAGGTATGGTAAGGGTCCACATTGATTGGCCTCGTGATGACTCCGGTGGTAAAGTGGTCATCTTATAACCAAAAGGTTCAGAGCTCTTGCCAGTTTACATAAGTGATGGGATTATCGTCTCTTTCTGATGAGCTCTTTTGGCCCCCAAGTGGCTCTTCTTTTCTTACCTCTACAGTTTAAATTTCAAATTTAGCAGCATTTTGATTAATGACTTGTTGAAAAGACCATTCTAGTGCTCCCTGCACATAACTATAATCGATCAAAGTAATGAAAATGGCGCTATTGCTTATATGGCCTGTGTTATTGTTTGTTGTCTTCAGGAATTAAAGTGGACTTAAGAGGTGGTGGAAACACTCACACTTTTATAGCAAATTTTATTTTATTTATGTACTTTATTTTATTAATTTACAATCAAAACCCTGTTTTTGTGTTTCCCTGTGGGACCCCCTCAGCCCTTTTGCTGTGGAGCCCCAGTCCCCAGTGGCCTGTGTCAGCTCCGCCCCTGCTCCTGCCCTAGTAACTGTGGTCCCACACAATCATTTTGGTAAGTAAAATAATAACCTGCCAGTAGTTTTTTTTATTAGAAAAAGTATCTAATTGCACATGAATTAGACAATAAATTAATAACAAATATCAATTTACCTCATTTTGAGTCCATTGGCAGATTATCATTTTGTAGATTGCACATCAGATTGCACTAAATTACATCTGTCCAATTCATAATCTCCTGGGGAGGACCCCCACGCCCCTCACTGAAAGATATAAATGGATCTTACTATTTCTAAAATCCTGGCTACAGTCCTGCTCACTGCAACAAAGGTCTAGGAAAATCCCAGCCCTCATCATCACAGCATCTTTATTATGTAAAATGCCAAGAAAGGTGTAATTTCAATTTAAATACTGTTTTAAGGAAAAGTCAAATTGAGAGGAGATCCTAAAAAACTCTACAGTATAGAAGTGCAGTACTTAGGTCAATTTACTCAGTTACTGACCACCTCTGGCATTAGTATTGCTTTATGCCCTGAGAATACTTAAATATCTGCACTACTGACATACTTTCCTGAAGCATTGCAGAACACTGTATTGCCATTCATTTATTGACACCAACAAAAACACGAGCTGGCAACTAAAGATGTGTCTATGTCTTTGCTTCATTTATGCTCTGACTGATCAAAAGTGGAATTGAATATTGTGACCCGCCGTGGTTTCCAGGGACACAAGTCTGCAGACTCACTTTCTCGCAAATGGAGAAACAAGCACATTTTTTGAAAATTGGTGATTTTCGCCTTTTTCAGCCATTTCTTATTTGAGAGAGATCTGCTCCATATTTTTGGTTTTATGGTTAGATAATGTTACGCTGGGTGTGTGGAGTGAAACGTAAACATGCGATTGGTCACAATGTCGGCCTTTTCCTCTCATGTGTATGAGAGTGTATATGCATTACAAAAGTAGTACAGGAGTCTTTTCTAATGTTATAACTTCAGTTATGTCTGGAGTCTGTAACTCTCTCAGCGTGGGGCTCCAGCAGCTCATGGAGGCGGAGCTAACGCAGGCAGCAGAGGGACTGGGGAGAAGCTATGGGAGAAGCACGCAGGATTTTGACTGTAAAGTAAATAAAAGAGTAGGCTACACTATGTCCATTATCTACATCACTATGGCCCAACATACACGCATAGCAACAACATACACATAACATGACAGGACAGTGGGGAGCTTTATCCAAATGAGATGTAAATGAGCCCTATTGTTATTCTCAACAGCAGAGAGAGGTGAGAACTGCCCTAAACTTCAGAGGGGTTTTTCTGCCCTTTGGCCTTTTTGGCATTGTTAACTTCAAATCGCCGCTACGTCTCCAAATATGATCAGATGTCCATGTGTTACACATTGTTGGAAAGCTTGGAGACTACACTTTAACAATCTGTGAAAAGCTCAAAATGCCCCAGGACCGACATGTGTCCCTGGTGACTGTGACTGGTCACATATGTGCCTAGTGTTTGCGAAAAGAGATCGTAAATGTTTGAGAACTGTGTGTAAACTATATCTTGCGCTCTGGATTTTGACAAATGAGTCATGTTTTCGGAAAGTGACTTTGATCCGCTGTTGGCTCGGTGCAGTCAAAGGCATTTACTGTCTATTCAATTGCGGAAAACTGTGTCATATTTTTGACAGCCAGAAAGTTGCTAAAATGACAATTGAGTGGAAAAGATCAGCATAGTGTGCGGGTCTTCACCTCACAGCACCCTTCCCCTGTCTCTCTGGTGCTGCGTGAACTCCTGCCGGCACAAAGCCTGTGTTTGACAGACAATGGTAGCCAGATGGAACATGTGGCTTATTATCAGTTAACTCGTCGCAGCTTCAAACATATCACATTGTTTCGATGTTAACACGACCTGACTGACACCTTTTTGTATTACGAGATCAGTGAAACAATTATGAGTGCAGACTTCGACAATGTCACTTTCAAACCATATGTTCAATACAACTGGGATGGATTTCTTTTGAGCGATTTATTTCAGAAAATTGGCTACTGAAGGGTAAAGACTAATTCCTGTCAACATTTTAAAGTAATAAATAATGAGAAAAAAAACAAAACAAGAACACTTTAAAAAAGAAAAAGTCATGCCGAGTGTGTTTCATGACAATGATTTCAGATAGAGGTGCCACTTTAACATTTATTAGAGTTATTTTAAAGGGACTAGATGGAAGTCATTTTTTTTACTCACCACTGCCACCTCAGGTCTTACGCTTAACTGCAGTCTTTATGTCAAGCTTGTGCATGACGATATTTAGTGTTTCAGCCCGAAGTAACAACTTTTTGACTGACGCTATGACGCTACGAATATACCTGGGCTCATTCTGCACATTAGGACATTGTTGGAGAATGTACAGGGTTGTGACAGCTGTCATGTCACGATAGCCCTTTACTGCGTTCTGGAGGAACAAAGCAGAGCTGAGGCGGATGTCTAGTGCAGACCAAGGTGTAATTTATTTACAATATTTACAAAAAAAGAATTTAAAAACATGAGGCTGCTTTTATAACAGGTGGTAATAATTGGCCCATACCAAAGCAAACACAGGTAAGTACAAGTACGGATCATTTACAAAGATTCCAATTATTCAAACAATAAAACAGTGAACACAAGCTTTACTACAAAAATACAATACAATATATATATTGGAAAATATAAGCATCAAAAGAGTGACAAAATAAACAGCAAAACAGGCGACAAAAAAAGTGATGAAAAAGTAACAAAAAAAACACAACAAAATAGACGACAAAAAAGCAGCAGAACAGGTGACAAAAATGTGACCAAGATTATGACAAACGTGAGGAAAAAGCTTAGATGAGTTGTGTAGGTCTTAGCTTTCAAATGAAGGCGTTGCACTGGCCTATAGGCTGTGACCTTTTAGATTTGGGTAAAACTGAACTGGAGAAAATGCGCTCGGTTAAGGCGGAGGGTAAAGAGGTTAAATCTCAGTGGAACATTCTCAAAAGTCTTTCGGGGGAAAAAAAAAAGTCTGGAAAAACACAGCGTTTAGATGGATGAAGTTGTTTAAATTTGCTATTTGCAAGGCAGTGGAGGCAATTTGAGCCTTGAAATGATCAGAATGAATGCATCAAGACTTGAGAGGAGAATCAGTGAACTGTCATAAATTAAACATTTCTTCAGGTTTTCTTTTTCTTTCCACTCGCTTTTAAAACATACTTTCCAATCCAGTTGTGAGAAAGTGTTGACCGTTATTCACGTTCCTCTGCCCTGCCGTTTCCGCTGAGTCAGCTGAAGTGAATTCCCTGATATCACCTCGTGTCGGTATTGATCCGGCAGCGCGTGTGGAAACGTGTTGCCGGGCGCGCGTGATGAAAATGACTTATGTTTCTGTCAGATCTACGCCTGTGATCTGAATGCTCATCTGAACCGGGATAATCAACTGTTAAACTCTCTAAAAGGGAGATTATCCAGGGCTTATTGCATTGATAATGGCTTTAAAAAAAAAAAGGATTTGCATTGGTGGATTTTGAGCAGAGGACATTAAAGTGATTCATGTTGATATGAGTGCACGTTAGCACGAGCACTGCGCCAACAATTGTACACTGGAATAATAACCGTCTTACATGAGATAAATGACTTCATACTGTTTGAATGAAGGAACTTTTTGTTGAATTTGAGTCGGTCTGAAATAATCTAAGATCAGGTAAAAATGCTAATGCCAATGGAAAAAGTGATATTATATATCTCTTGATGTGATCTGCAATAATCTGAATTAGGAAAAAATGTGCTTGTTCCATTGGAAATAAGAGGTTTTATCTCACCCATCATCAAGTACAGACCAAAAAAAAAAAAAACAGACCAAACAATTTTAGATTTATGTAATATCATCCTTAACCTGTTACTTGCTGTCCCTGATAATCGGGGGCTAGGCTCAGGGGCTAGGGTTATGATTAGGGTTAGTAACAGCAAGTGTGATGTAAGTTGTGTTTCACTCACACAGATCTTACACATAGAAACTAGAAGGTCTTGGCTTTCAAATGAGGTATCACATTGGCATAATAGGCCGTAAACTCTCCTGTCAATACGCTTTGAGGTTTGGATATGCTTAATAGCTCACCCTAAACCTGACCCTAACTCTAAGATGGCAGGTAACAGGTTAACGTGATCATCTGGAAAGTCAAATTTTTTACAAATTTTGTAAAATGTGCAAAATCAACCACCTGGTCTTGCATTTTGATGTAAAGTAAGTAATACTAGATAGATAGATAGATAGATAGATAGATAGATAGATAATTCGAAAACTAAACAGGATATACAAGATCCCCTCTGAAGAACAATGTATGTCAACAAAACGTACACATCCTAAGACCATAGCCATCCTCCTGACTGTGCCTTTGGGTTTAGACACATCAACACATTAACATTCTACCTTCACACTTTCAAGGTTTCGCCACTTTGTGACCGGGTTAGTGGTGTTCCAAAGTAAAAATCCCATTTTCCAAGCAGCGCTCTTGGCTTTTCCACCCGCCTCTTCGACTACTATTTATGTTTCCAGTAGCGTCCTTCAAAGCCTTTTCAAATCCATTTAACCATGTTTCCCCTCCACTCTGGGCATGTTTGAAGTAATCCTTTGTGTTCCCACTCCCCCGCCCTTTCCGCTGGTGCTGTCTCCACGTGCCATTTTGGATTTTGCACATAAACCTCTTTGTGCGCTCTAAATGCAGATATATGCAGATCGGGCGGTGCTAATGCCAGTCTCTCACCCCCCCCTCGAGTTGGCGTCACCTCTTCGGAACACCCAGGCTGAGCGCTCCCATCACAGGCAGGACTCCTGGTGTGAAGTTCTGCTTCATTTAGTCCTTGATGAATTCATCAGACGTTCAGCAGCTCACATCTAACAGTGAATTTCTAAACAGAAAGCATTAGCATACATCTGCATAGAGCTGTGATAAGTGACCGTGTACATCAGCCTAGAGTATGCCTAAAGAGTTCATCCTCCAGTGAGGTACTCCTGACCATCATCATGGCTCAAGGTCTGGCACAGGTTCTGGTTAGCTGAGATTTCTTTGGCTCATAGGTTTTATTGGACAGAACAGTTCTGCATAAAGAGCAACTAGCTAAAGTAAGGGTTTATGATTACTTCCACACAAATAACCTATAAATACATTTTCTGACTCTCAATAATAATAATAATAATAATAATAATGCATCGGTTTTATATTTATTCTGGACACTCAAGACAGCTGCAAAGATGGCGGATCTCCATGGTAACTGTGGAATTTCCCGAACTCTATAGGTCCTTAAGGTTAGGGCTAAGGTAAGGTTAGGGTTAGCTTGTAAACTCCACTATCCCTAAGGTTAGGGCTAAGGTAAGGTTAGGAAAAAAAATGTCGGAGTGCCAGGACGTTTGATAAAAAATGGAAACACCCCCACTCTGACAATTAGACCTCAATGTCGGAGTGGGGGGGTGTCGGAATGGCAGGGTGTAACCTGTTCTTGACAAAGTTAGAGAGTTATGGTTTTGAGAAGACCGCGACATTATGGTTTAAAAGCTATTTGGAGAAAAGATTTCAGTCCGTTTTCTTTAATGGCTATTACTCAGGAGAAATAACGGTAACATTTGGGGTGCCTTGAGCTAGAAGGAGTTAAAATAAAACAAGTATATGATACCAAGCTGCTGGGAGTTTTAGTGGACTGTAAATTAAACTGGATCAAACATTATAGAAATGATTGGGGTAAAAATGGCAAGGGCAGATTGCAATGATAAAAAGACACAAGCCCCGTCTTACACAGAAATCTACTAAACAAATCCCTCAAACTCTGGTACTGTCCTACTTGGACTACTGCCCAACAGTTTGGTCAAATGCGACATCTGAAGTGATACAATCTTTACAAATAGTACAGAACCGAGCAGCTCGAATGGTGCTTAATAAAATAAATGCTTAGTAAACTAAAATGGTTGTTAGTGAAAAACAGACTCTTATACTCTTCAATATCCTCTGTGAAAAGTATTATGTCGGCAAGATGTCCAAGGATTACTTATAAAAATCTCGTGTTCAGCTATGAGAAACACAAATATAAAACCAGACATGCAACGACCAGAAAATCTCTTTTGCCAATAGTAAGATCAAATAGCAATATGAGGACCTTTACATATAGAGCTATGCATGCATGGAATGGACTTAAAGATAGTGTAACGCCAGTGGAGGACAAGAAGAGAATTACATTTTTATTGAAAAAACTCTTAGAAACCGATATACAATGAATTTA
This sequence comes from Neogobius melanostomus, assembly GCA_007210695.1. Classification (NCBI taxonomy): domain Eukaryota; kingdom Metazoa; phylum Chordata; class Actinopteri; order Gobiiformes; family Gobiidae; genus Neogobius; species Neogobius melanostomus. The sequence goes on from VHKM01000099.1 coordinate 805,080, forward strand.
GCTAATGAGTGTGTTATGTGATATTCCTTTTTTTAATGCAAACATGTACTGTCTTATATACAGCTTTTATAGAATTTTAACTGGATACACAAATGTATTGATACACATGTTGTATGAATTTAAAGACTGTTTATATATTTTGTGAATAGATTTAGCAGGACCCCAGGAAGAATAGCGACAGCATGACTGCGAAAATGGGGATCCTTTCAATAAACAATTGTTTTATTTATTGGTTTATTTGGTCGGGACAGTGCATGTTAATGAACATACATGGGTCTCATGCATGTAAACAAGCCACACCGGATTGTAGCCTTGGGCTAATTTGCATCCGTTGTCCCCCATGCGCACTCACACACACTCTCATTCATCCTGGCCTATTGTACAAAGGCCCCGTCCGGACCGTCTAGCTGTGAAGCACGAGCTCTAACCGCTGTACTACCATGCTGCCGTTTGGAGCCAACCACTCCCTTGGCTTTCCCTCCCATTGATTTTAAAGTTCTACTTCTAGTGTACAAATCACTGAGCAAGGCCCAGAGTAAATTTAAAATAATTGTACATAGACGGCACTTGCCTATAAGCCGCAGGTGTCCACATTGTTACATGAGATATTTACACAGAAAGATGGTACATGGAAAGACTTTTAAATGTTTAATTAAACACATGCTTTTTTTTCCATTCAGTGTCTGTAACACTGCAGTGAAACGGTAGTAACACGCCTGGTTAAAGAAATCCAAAATACCAACCAGAAAAGTCACTGATCACTATCTTCATCCTTCTCCTGCGTGCTACCATCAGAATTTGATTGTGTTTAAAACACGTCTTCCACCTCTTCAGTCTTTCTCCTGCTAAACTACTTCTATAACTTGTTGTTTCGGCCGCAGGGTTCAAAGCATGTGAAAAACGTAGCGGTTTATAATCTGGAAATTATGGTAATTCAAAGATCAGTGGACTTAAATTGTAATAATAGTAAAGCCTTAGTTAAGGCTAAACACAGAGAACAACGCATGTAAGTAATTACTTTGAATGGGGGGTAGGCATTTATAAGCTTTCATGCTTCGGCCTACTCCTTTATGTTTTATAAAGTGCTCAAATAAACAAACTAAACCAAACGTTTAGTCATTATGCTCACTTATGTCAAGCTCATGCATGACGATGGAGATAGTTAGTATTTCCGCCCGAAATTCCAACTTCCTGAGTGACAGTGCAGGCTTTTAGCGGCAGTTGTGGCTCAGTCTACACATTAGGACACTGCTGGAGCAAGTAGGGGGTGTAAAATTAAAATTCCGTCTAGTCGAACCATAAAATAAACCATAAGTTAAAAACTCATTGAGGAACTCTTATTTTGTTTACAGGAGCAGGGCCGCTGATAGACATTTTAGTGCCCAAAGCAGAAATGTTTGATGGTGCCCACCCGAAAAAAAAAAAAAAAAGCCTTATTAAAATTAAACTCACCACCCACAAAACTACACATAAAATAATTGTAGGAATTTATTTACTTAGTTTAGATGTAATGCTCAGTTATATCTTCCCTCTCTCTCTTATGGTACTTCTTCTCTTTCAGGCTGCCGAGGTTTTGTCAGGGCATCTGCGTTTGCTGATGGATTCACCACATTTTGTCTGTTGTATGACGTCTCCCGGCGCGGCACGGACATCACTGCTACTGTTGTATCGTCCGTCACGTTCAAACTACGACAAAAAAAAAAAGATGAGATCAGTTCTTTAAGCTGCTGTTCATCCTGAAGCTGATTCCAGATGGTGCTGAAAGGTTTGAAGCCTTTTAGCCCTGAAATAAGGAGATTGTTTGCAGATGATTTTCCATTGGTAGAGGTTGTTATTTGTTTATGTTGACAGTTAAAGAAGAAGCCAAATGATGTTGCAAAGTGTTAAAGCAGAACTAAGTAACTCATGCCCACTCAAGCACCACTGCAGGTGGCATGATGTGTTTATTTTTCTACTCATTAATTGTCCGTGAGAGTAAATACTACGCTGACAGAAAACACAAAGGGAGTGAGGGATATTGTACATCCAATTACACAATGGAGATAATTATTTTCACTCAAACTTGGCTGTAAATACTGTTTAAATGGGGCTAGCCCGCAGTTAGCTTTGCCCTTTAGCCTGTTAGCTTCTTCTTCATGATTCCATTAGTGTGTATTGGTGATTCCGACCAGGTGGCATGCAAGTTGCAATTGTGGTTTTCTGGCCAGAGACACAGGGGGAGATGAAAGACCCCCCAATCATCCCATTAACACTTGTATTACCCCCAGAGGGACTATGAAAAGGATTTATTAAGATAAACAAGTTACTTAGTACTGCTTTAAAAGGTAACTGTAGATTTAACCTCTTAACCGCCACCTGAACCCAGCACATTTTCTCGAGTTTTACTTTACCCAAATCTAAAAGCTTCTTGAAAAAAGTGTCAAAATAGCGACAAAAGAGCAACAAAAAGTGATGGATTTGGGGACTGTAATGTCAGAAATGTAGTTCTGCCATCTGCTCTGATTTACCACACATTGTTTAACAGCTGAAGGGAATATGCAGTGCTACCTCAGTATCTGTGACAATAATTTAACTGTTAGTGACCCAGTAGGCTGATCAGTGTCCTCAGGTCATCTCACAGATTGATTGATTGATTGATTGAGCTGTTTACATTCATATTTTCACAGTAATTAAACATTTCATCACAGAAAAGCTCAAATGGAGTAGGCTGAAGCCGAGCTTATGTGTGCCTACCCCTCATTCATCATTAATAATTAATAATCACCCTCGTGCTATACATATTCAGTGGTAACTTTTAGGCTTTTTTTTTTTTTTTTCAACAGCAAGACGATACAGAATTATTTTGTTTCCATACGAAAGTATACACACAGTAACATGTGTGCACTTGCCAATGAATTACATTCAGTTCTTCTTTCAGCAATACAACAAGATCATATTGACTGACATCATTGACATTATACCGTACATTGTATATTACATAAAGGAAAGCATTGTACCATTCAGGTTATCAGTGTGCATCAATATGGTGCCAGTATCTGTGTGGTGATTCGTAACATGGAGTATTTCCTGACCCCCGGCTCACATTAAATCCGGTTAAGGTCCGGTGTGGCGTCCGCCAACTTAGAAAGTCATTAAAACCAATGTTGCACACTCACACTGCTCCGCGAAGTCCGGGTCCGGCTACCGAGGCCATCCGGCGGCCTTCCGGCGGCTACGGAAAGAATCCGCAAGAAGTCTGTTTTTGCCGGAGACCGGAGCCCCAGCGGATCAAGCTGACGGAAAACACGAGCCAAACAGGAAGTCAGGTCTCGTGAGAAAAGAAGATCCGGTGTATTTCAAAATAAAATCTGTCTGCTTACTATTTATTTGGTCTCGTTTACCACCTGTACAGGCGTGTAACGTCGGAAATGTAAACATTTCTCCATTACCAGTGACACAGGGGCACTAGTGTGTTTAAAGCATCCACTTCACTGGGGAGAGTCGTTGTACTGGCAAATACGGCTTTTGTTTACAAAAACTACCTATATATGGGGCTACTTATCACGTGAACTCGCACCAAGAGCGAAACTCACGTGCACTTCTGTTCTCGCGAGGGCCGTTTCTGTGCCTGACGCAGCATTTGGCGCCGGAGCTGGCGGAGCCACAGTGTCAGCCGGACTCACTGTGAGTGGTAGTTTGGGGCAAACCCGGACCGGATCAGGACCGAACCCGGACCGAACCGTAGTTAATGTGAGCCGGGGGTTATGCTGTATAATACCAATCATTACTGGTTAACCATTAAGCCAGTTGATTTAGTTACTATGAAAGTTTTTTGTTGTTGTTGTTGTTTGTTTGTTTGTTTTGTTTTTATTCCTTGTTGCTTTCTTGTTGACATTTACCATCTTCATGACTATATTTGAGTAAACATTATTTCATAGTTGGTCTATGTGCCCTATTCTGTGTAGAGCATTAAAAAGCCAGGGTGTGGACCAGTTGAGGGGGAGGGGGGCCCCATCCGACTAGTCCCACCCGGCTACCCTATAAAGATAATGTGAGCGAGGCCTTGGGTTCAGGGATAGCACGTATGCAGAGATACAACAAATATGTTCGGCCCCAGGGTATCATCTCTTGTCCATCTGATGTGTAACTGTTGAATAAATATGCCACTAAGTGTGCTAGAGGGCAGAACACTCTGTGAGCCCGTGGTCATGTTATTCTGTGTTCTCCCTGTGTTTAGACAATAAATGATCACTTGATTAAGAGTTTAACTCTGTTCCTTGTTTTATTACTTTTTAATATACAAAAATCCCATAACAGGACCAATCACAGAACGAGGAGGGGCAGCAAGACGATGACGCGCTATTCAACATTTGGAAACTTGTAGTTTGTTTACGAATAAAATATATATATATATATTTATGGAACCAACATGACAGCCGCAGACGCGACGCCATCTTTTGATCAAGCTTTAGACCGTGTTGTAAATAGTTTAGCTCGAAAGTTTACAGCGGGTACGTCATCTGATATGATGATACGATTGGCTATGGCTACGTGCAGATGCATATGATAGACATTCAGCCCAATAAACGGCTATAGACAATCGTGAACCACACCTCTCCTACAAGAAAATGAATTGGTGGTCCCCAGACTAAATTTAACTTGTGATATTTAGTCTGGCAATAGCCAGGCTAACAAAACAGTGTTAAAAAGGCCACAAAAGAGGAGCAAAAAAGTGACAAAAAGAGGGATGGAACGGCAACAAAAAGTGAAAATGAGATGAAAAAGAACGTATAAAAAGTTACGACAACACGGCACAGAAGGAAAAAATATCCGTTAACATCAGTTTTTTTCCAGGTCTTAGCTTTCAAATGAGGTATTACATATAGCCTGTAAGCTCCTGTCAAGAAGCTTTTAGATTTGTGTCTTCCCGTTTAGACTATTGTAACAGTTTATTCTCGTGTCTAAACAGAAAGGAGCTGTCTCGCCTTCAGCAGGTACACAACTCTGCAGTCACTTTTCGTTTCAATTTGAAAATCCTGGTGTTGACCTTCAGAGCCTTGCATGGTCAGGCTCCCTCCTACAATAGAGACTTGTTGTGTCCTTATATCCCCTCTCCGAGGCTGAGGTCTCAGGATCAGAACCTTCTCATGGTCCCTCGTACCTGTTACAAGACCAGAGGAGATCGCTCCTTCCAGGTGGTCGCGTCGACGCTCTGGAACGATCTTCCGCTTTCCTTGCGCTTACTTGATTGTGTTGATGTTTTTAAGAGTAAACTGAAAACCTACTTGTTTGAGAAAGCGTTTTAATTCCAGTGGGAAAAGGGTTGTTTTATGACCACCATGTTTTGCGACTGTAAATGTAAATGTACTTTGTATGTCTATTTGTAACTTTGTGAAGCACATTGTGACCTCTGCCTGTGAAAGGTGCTATATAGTAAATAAACATTACTTACTTACTAAAGTCGAACTGGAGAAAATGCCCTCGGTAGTAAATGCCTGCAATGTAAAACATTCCACTTCAGTCTGACGTAACATTATGATAGAGAGTTTGATGAAACCCCGGACACCTGATAGATTTGAAGTGGGTTGTGAATGTTGACAACCCACATCCCGGCCGCCTTCTTCTTGCGAATTCCCAAACAGAGTGCATTAGCATACATCTGCATGGGAGCTTGTGAGGAGGCGACGGTGTTTATAACAGCCCAGACCCGATCAACACTTGGACAGCCGTCACTTCACACGGCTAAAAATACCCTTTGAATCTGCATTTCAAACCCCACTTTATGCCCGAGTGATATTCTTCAGACGGACTGTTAATCATGGCGCTTGATGCTTTGTGTGAAGTGGGGGAGAAGTGGTCCATAGGCGGCTACGACTGAAGTGTGTGCACGCCCAATCTGTCGCATGACACGATGATAAACATGTTTATTTCGGCGACAAATGCGAAGGGTTTTGTTTCCAACAGATTTCTCGAATAGAAAGACGTGGAAGCGTAACAAAGGGGAAAAAAAGCCAAAAATGAGGATAAATAGGATCATTAGGATACGGCAGATTACAATATATGTGAAAAGAGGGAATGGGAAGATTAAGAGACTGTCTTAATTAAGCCAACTCTTTTCTTGCTCATGCCAACAAATGTTAGCTTAAAGGAGGATTATGCAAAGTCAACTTTAGAACGCTCTATTGTAGATGTGTTAGTTCTTGAATACCCAGAGTTGTGTTTTGTGTCACTGATGTGTGTTTGAGTCATCTTTTTTTAATGCATTATGTGTAAATGTATGATGGATTATGTCTGTTGTATTGAGCCAGTCCCATTATGTGCATCAGGGGTGGAGAAAAAAAGACTGACGCAGACCCAAACCATTACTGGAACAGAACAAAGTGTGCGCACTTTTTTTGTACATCTGATTTGGATTGTCACGATAATCAAATGTAGAGTTTCAAATATTGAGGCAGGAAAATATTGCGAATCTGCAATAAACGATATTACTGAAGACATTTTAATGCCACAGAAACTAACTCTAAATGTCAGTACAGCTTTGATCGAAAAGGACTTGAAAAAATAAAACACAATAAAACACAACCGATTAATGGTCAAAGGACAGAGAAAATACTCTGTAAATGTTTTTGTATTTCTAGCTCCTTTTATAATTTTATACGATCATAAACGATAAATAGGTGGTATTATCCCCTCCTGGCACTGCCACCTTAACGTGCTGGAGGGGTTTGAGGCCCTAAATGATCCTGGAGCTCTGTTGTCGGGGGCTTCGTGCCCCTGGTAGGGTCTCCCATGGCAAACAGGTCCTAGGTGACGGGTCAGACAAAGAGCGGTTCAGAAAGAAGCCCCTTATGAGAGACCAACAGGCCCGGTTAGAACCATGAGGCCGTCCTTCTGTGGACCCACCACCTGCAGGAGGAGCCATAGGGGCTGGTGCAATGTGATATGGGCAGCTCCAACAGCTGCTCCCACGACCCGGCAACGGAAAAGTGGAAGAAAATGGATGGATAGACCTATCAAAGGTAGGTCTATAATACCACAAAAAATACTCTGTCAAATGTTTTTTACTGAGTTTAATGTAAACAACCAATGTATTTTTAACTAATCCATAAACAAGGTATGTGCTGGACGTTCGATATGAGAGTAATGTGCCAATGCTTCTTGTGTGTAAAGTAAAAATATATGTCACAAGCTGCAGCTTCATGCCAAGAGTACTGGGCTCCACGAGCCAGAAACATGATCAAATCACCGGCACCCAAGAATCTCTTTTTCAGAGGAGTCCTGGCTCCAGAGGGAAAACTATTATACACATTTTTAGTTGTAGAGAAAACCGGAGCACTCAGGAGAAAACTGATGCATTTACTGAGAACATACAAACTCATGCACCACACGGATATTTGGTATAGATTCTGAATTAGTAGTCATTGGTGTCAGAAGTAATGATTATTCGCACATCCCAATTTCACTTCTGTGGTACTGTACACGTGGCATGGAGTTTTCCCCCACTCTTAAATACAAGCGCTAGTGCGGGAGCGATTGATTAAGATACCTCCAGTTACTATTGCTTGATTGCATGCACATTTTTCTGTCTATTGCACCCCCTTAGTGTTTCTTGAGAGCTGATGTAACAAGTGAATTTCTCCATTGTGAGATAAATAAAGTCCTATCTTATCTACGGACAGTGTTTAACTCACAGTGGGAGAAATACTTTGTAGTTTGTCCTGCGAGAACTTAAGACTGCGCGAGGCTGCATGCAATGTTAATGTACAGTAGAGGTGAGCGAAGAGGAAGCAGCAAGCGCTCGTTGTACGGACCATTCTTTGTATGTAAGATACCAACTTCGTCTCACCCAGGGGTTCCCAAACATTTCAGGCAGCGACCCCCAAAATCTGTCAACCAACAACTCGGGACCTCCTTTTGTAAGATGTAATTAGCATTTATAATCATTTATAGGTGTAAAACATTTCAAATATGGTATAGTTATGTTAGGTTGGATACTTTATTTGGCTTAATTTCACGAACAGTACAACAAAAACTAATAACTCCACCTACACACACACGCACACACACTGGCTCTCAATATTCACCTCCCCACCCATCACAGATTGAATACAACACAAAAATACAGTGGTTCCCACTTGTGGTATGTAAAACCACTTGTGGTATTTGAACTGGAATTTTAGACTTTATAGAGGCTTAACAGATTCCATTTCCATCTGAATAGAAATGGAACCTCAAAACAGAAGACAAGTTGATGAATATCAGAAGAATAAAATTGCAGATATGACCATAGCCCCCGTTTCCTTTTGCTATGTCATGACCTCACACACAAGCTCTATTTAGACTACAGGGGACATTTTAATTTATGCTATAATAGGGAGTTTAAGTTGTTGTTAGACACAGATTGCACTTAATTAAACATTAGTTAGTCAGATTTAGATAGATTATAGGGACGTTTTAAACCGTTTTTCTAGATCAGAATTTTAAACTTGGTGCTCAGATCAAGCATTTTACGAGGTGGTACTTGATGTGAAATGTTTGAGAACCACTGATGTAACACGTAGCATAGCACAATACATTACATAGTGTAATAATACATCACAGTCTCAACTCAATAAACACTATGTATATAAATATACATATGTGACCCGCCGTGGGTCTTGCGTTTTTAAAGAAAAACGCAAGAGAAGGTTACTTTTTTGAAAATTGGTGATTTTCACTTTTTTGCAGAATCGTTCAGTCACGAAGAAGCCTCTCTATGTTTAAGCTAGCAGTATTGGTATATTTAAAAGCGTAAACTTTTAGGTTCAAACTGCCTTGATTTGGGAGATTTCGGAGCATGCTGTAGGGGCGTGACTTTGTCTGTGTGGCTTCATGACTATGCAACGCTTCCCCGTGTGTGGCTCTCAGAGGTCCGCTACTTACGCTGGAAAATGGATTTACCACGAGTTTGCTGAGCAGAAGGCACGCAAAGGTTACTTCAGACGGGTGAGTGAACGTTTTTTTTTTTTATTGCTAGTGGCCGCTGTGCCAGTGGTTGTTTGATGAGGCGTAAGTTCGCGTGGTGCGTTAGCATGGGACACAGGCATGTAGTTCACGAGGAATTAACCTGCTATTTACACAAAAGCAAGATCTCTACAAACTTAAACTACACCATAAATGTAGTCAGCGCATCCCTAGCTTTCAGCCACTTCTTATTTGAGAGAAATCCGCTTCCTATTTTCGGTTTTATGGTCAGATACAGTTATGCTGGGTTTGTCCAGTGAAACATAAACAATCTGGGACCTCGCGCGGCGATACGTCACAATGTCGGCCTTTTCCTCTCGTGTATGAGAGTGTATGTGCATTACTAAAGTAGTACAGGAGTCTTTTCTAAAGTTATAACTTCTGTGGAAGTTATAACTTCTGTGAATCTCTCTCAGTGTGAGGCTCCAGCAGCTCAAGGAGGCGTGCTGTTGTAAGCTAACGCGGGGCATTAGCATGGGACACAGGCATGTACTGTAGTTCACAAGGAATGGACCTGCTATTTACACAAAATCAAGAGCTCTACAAACTTAAACCACTGACTACATAAATGTAGCTTTTCAGCCACTTCTTATTTGAGAGAGAGATCCGCTTCATATTTTCTCTTTCTCTTTTATGGTCAGATTACGCTGGGTTTGTGCTGTGAAAACGTAAAGGCAGGCATCACTGTTACGGATATTTATTTATTTATATATTACCTGTATGCAAACCTTTTTTTTTTTTCTTTGATAGCACATTTTTCTTGCTTTTTGCCTTTTCACCCCCCTGTGCTTTACAGGGGTAGCGGGTTTGGCTTATCTAAGTGAGATGTAAATGAGCCCTATTGTCACTCGAGCATCAGAGAGAGGTGAGAACTGCCCAAATCTTTGGAGAGCTTTTTCAGCCCTTTGGCCTTTTGGGAATTGTTAACTTCAAATCGCCGCTACGTCCCCAAATATGATCATATTTACATGTGTTACACATCATTGGAAAGCTTGGAGACTACACTCTCATAATGTATGCCCATCTAAAAATGCCCCAAAATCGAGTTGTGTCCCTGGTTTCCGTGATGGGTCACATATTCTCACACATGTACACGCACACCTTTGCTAATTAAGGAAGGCTAGAAACAATGATTCTGAACGTGTGTTAACAGAGCATTTCAGAACAGGGGAAAAGACGTAAGTGAGCGAATGAATGCTGGTAGATCATTCCAGTCACGAGGGGCCCTAACACAAAAAGCATATTTCTCAATTTCTTTATTGACTCTCGGGACAATAAAGAAGACCTGATCATTGTGACGAAGACTGTATTGTGAACTGTAAGGGACTAAATATTGTTTTAAGTAAATTGGGTACTGAAAGTAAATACATTTAAAAATGAGCTGTAGCCAGTGATATTGTCTTCTAGCTGAAGGTGCAAGCCAGGACAACTGTTCATACATCACACAATGATGTGTCCTATAGGGGCAGCAAAGGACGGAACGGAACAGGCTGTTGTAGACCACATCAAGAGAGTGTAAACAAGTGGCAGTAGTGTTAGAATATATAATATCTGCATAGTCCAGAATGGATAGCAATAACTGAGAGACTATTCTTCTCTGAAAGTTAAAGCAATCTGCAGATTGGTATAATGTTTTTAGACGCCAGTTAAGTTTGTTGGTAATGGCTTGTATCTGAGCTTTGAATTAAAGTTCAGTTTCCATCCAAACACCAAGGTATTTAAATTTTTCCGTTGGTTCCAGAAGAGAAGAATCCAGAAAATGCAGATTAAGATTAAGATTATTTCCATTTTATTTCCGAAAAAGCATGGAGTAGGATTTTGATTTATTAAGCAGGAGTTTATTAAACGACGGCCACCGCTGTACAGAGTCAAAGTCATGTTGTAACGAATTATTTATGTCGGTAATATTTGGTTTAGAGCAATACATACTTGTATCATCGGCATAAAGATGAATATCACATTCTGAACAGCAGAGTGGCAGGTCGTTAATACAAATGGAAAATAACAAAGGCCCAAGCGAAGAACCTTGGAAGAACCATGCTTCTACACCTGTAAAATTCAACTGACTGCCCCTGAAGGACACACACTGGCGGCGGTGATGGAAATAAGAACTGAACCAGAGAAGAGATGAACGGGAAAGGCCCATTGAGTATAATTTATCCAGGAGCATGTAGTGATCAACTAAATCAAATGCTTTTCTAAGATCTAAGAAAATGGCACCAGTACACATATTGTCATCAAAATTGGAAAAAAATATCATTTGTACATTTCAAGAGAGCAGTGGTAGTTGAGAAGTGTTTCCTGAAACCTGACTGGCATTGAGATAGTAAATTGTTATGAGAAAGATAATTAGATAATTGATCAAAGATAATTTTCTCAAACATGTTCACAATACTATTAATCATTGAAATAGGTCTGTAGTTGTTCATGGTTTGGGTGTCCCCTCCTTTATCCAATGGAATGACTTTTGTAGACTTCCATGCCAGATGCACTTCACAAGTTAAAAATGACAGATTAAAGAGTTCAACCAATGGAAAGGATAGGACATGTGACGAGAAATTGATAAACTTACCCTCAATGCCATCAGGGCCAGGTCCACTACTAGAGAATAACTTGCTAATGGCCTGCTGGACATCAGCTGAGCTAACCTGTCTGAATGTGAAAGAGCTATCACAAGGCTGAGAATTTAAAGTCGGCTCTGGGTGAATGAGCGATGGCTGTACCTGTGGTGTTTGGGAGAAATGCAAACTAAAGGCGTTGGCAATCACAGCTGGATCGTTAATAATTTCATTATTGATTGTCATGTTACTCATAGTACTGTTGGACTTACCAAGTAAGGTATTCATTTTTTCCCCAAAATTGTTTAGGATTATTGGAGTCATTTGACAAACTATTTCTGTAGTAACTGGCTTTAGCATTTCTTGTTTCGGTGGTACACATATTTCGTAGCCGCTTGTATTCCTCCCAATCACCAGGACGTTTTGTATGTTTGTGTTTATTCCAAGCCCTATCCCTCTGCTTAAACAGACTAATAAGATCACCATTTACCCAGGGTAGATGATGGCCTTTGACCTTGATAGTTGTCCATGGGGCATGCTTATCTATGACCTGCACAAATTCAGTATAAAATAAATCCCAGGCAGCTTCCGCATCAGGAATTAGGCTGAGTCTATTCCAGTTTATCCTACTCACATCATTTATAAATAAATGCCTGTTAAATGATTTCATGTCACGGATCCTAATGTATTTAGGAGGAAGATGCAGAGTTGAAATTTTCCAAATCCAATATATGATAGTATGGTCGCTGAAACAATCCGAGAGGACACCAGATTTGATTATTCTATTGGGGTGTGTGAGTAGTATCCAGTCAAGAAGAGATTTACAACTTGGACTGACTCCTGTAGGCTCTTTAATAATTTGATTAAGATTTGAACCATTGAACATGTTACGTTCTGTGAGAGTACAAGGATCAATCCAGTTTAAATTAAAGTCCCCCAATAGCATAATTTCTGACGAGTAATGGTGGCTAAGATGTTTCTAACAGACTCTAACTTTGGAGATGTTGGAGGGTGATATATGTTACCAATTATCAATTGTTTATTTGCATGAAGAATAACCGTAACAAAAGATACCTTCAAAAATCTCAGGTTTCACTTTAGGAGTAATTAATTGTGATTTCAGGTTAACAACAGTCATGGTAGATGTTAAGTTTCATCTTCCGAGTATAGTGGATCAAAGGAGTCGATAAACTTGGACGCCTCACTTGGATCAGTGAACAGGTTTTGGTCAACTTGATGGTGGCTGGATATAGCAGGAAAGCTTGAAATCCCAAGGTGCGAGCCCTGTTCATTATAGCAAAGCAGGACGTCTGCGCCGAGCGGTGACATCGCTATAGTCTGCCGTGAAGCGAATTGCTTGGTCATCTATCGTCACCGGGGACTTCCTTGCGAATCCCAGAATCTGATCTCAGTGAAGCGAAGACAGTTCAGGATCATGGTCCGAGGAGGAGCAGGAGCCTTGTGCGGAGGCTCGACGCGATGTGCTCGCATGAGCAGTTCAAGGAACCATTTGGGAAGGCTACGCGCCAGGTAAGGCAAGGCCTGATCAACATCTACTCCTTCTTTCAAGTTTATAATTCGAAGATTGTTCCTCCTACTCCGGTCTTCCAGCGAAGCTACTTTCTGTTGAAGTTTCTTCAAGGTGTCATTTTGTTCAGTAGTAGCTTCTTGTACTCGCTTCATTCGTGTTTGTAAAGTGACATTTTCATAGAATCCAGCTGATTTTCCAAATGCTCGAAATCGATCTTTGGCATTTCTGTCGGCTTCGTTAAAAAACTTTTGCAGAGTTTCTCCCACGGACGCCATAGACAGTCCACAACACGAGGTATTATCAGCGTTTTCAGCTTGTGAATTTGCCGACTCTTTTGAGTTTCCTCTTTTCCCAGGCATGATCAAAAGTTACTTAAGAAAAGTTCAAATATCCTGAAGCAGTTTCTGCGCTTGGAGGTCTTGATTTGCTGTTTTTAGCAATTTAGGCAGGGAGAGCTGTGAGCTGCTGTGCCTCTACTCCGCCATCATCACGTCCGTGTCCTGCGACCATCGGGCCCTTAGATTTCAGGCTTCTCATGTCTTGCTCTCTGTGCCACTGAACTGGGAAAAAGGGCTTTCAATCTGCTCTTTCTACTGTTGTGTTGCTGTCTCTTGGCCATTACTTCCTTGAAAAAGAGTTGTTTTGTTTGTTTTTGATCTCAATGGGACTACTGTGGCTAAATAAAGGTTAACTAAATAAGTAATTAAAAATAATATAAGGCTATGTTTAACGGCTATCAAACAGAAAAAAAAAATCATGACATCAAACTAAGTGTTATAGCTGTGAATCGGTGGTAAGCATCCCAACCCTTTCTTCCATGTTTACAAAGTATCAACGGGCAGCTGTACGTGGTGAATTTGATGTTTCTTGTTAGCTTCCAGTTTTATTTTTATGCATTCCCACATTTCAAAGATTGTTGCTTCAGGCTTTTGACGTAGACCCATCCAAACATTTCAAGCCTGGGCACAGTGCGAATATTTTGTTTGGATACAAGCGTCGACTGCTCCAAGACATGGTGTAGTTCGGGAAAAGAAGAAAAAAAAAAAGCCCGAGCAATTGCAGGAGAAGGGTGCTACAAATCTAACATGTTTTGACCTGGAGTGTTAGCGCTTTCCGACACCGCAGACGGCAACGAGGCGCACAACAAGAGAGGAGCTGTGGACTGAATTCCGAGGAGGAACCGCACAACCTTTTATCCGCGCAGCGTTTGTTTGTTTTTCTCACACCATTATCCTCCGCAAGAGCACAACGCAGCAACATATGTAATATAAATGTGGAGGTACAGCAACAGCGCGAACTCCACAGAAAGTGTTGTTGATACAGACAAGGGATAGTGTAGGCTTGTTCTTTTCTCTTTAGAAAAATGAAACAATTACCGTACGATTTCCAGATCACATCTCTTTGTAGAGCATATACTGTATGTATGTTGTCTGGGTGGGTAGTTTCCATTCTAACACGCATTCTCTTTCTCCAGTTACTTTCTCAAACCTTGCTGTCGCCCCAGTGGTATTGAAGGATGGGCCATAGTTCCAGTGCAATGCTGGTCGCCCCCTGGTAGCTAAGGTTTTCAAGGTTTTCCCCAACGCCTTTGGGCAATTTAATTTCTTCCACAATACAATACAGAAAACAAGAATCACATGCACCTATTTTTAGGGTTAGTTCTAATCTCTAGGGTCTGCAGCAGGTTTGTAGAGACTTATGTGGAGCGCTTTGTGGGCCAACTTTCAACTTCAAAGTTAGTTCAGTCCAGAGGCGTGCTGGCCATAGGGAGAGTCGGGAGGTTTCCCGGTGGGCCGCTCGGTTTCGGTGCTTCTGGCCGGGCCATCAGAATAAAATAATGAAATAATAACTCACTATTCTAGGCCTAAAGGCTTTAACTGGGCTGCAGCAGGAGCATGAGCTGCTGTTCCAGATATAAATGAAGTAACACAAGCGTAATTGTCATGGAAATCTATCAAAATAATGACTGATGAATGAAAATCTGAAAATATTCGCATTGAACTTTTCATTCTTGCGGCGGGGAGATACCATTTGATATTGAACTAACTCAGAGGGGTGTTTAAGTGGAACACCCCTCCGCTTTAGTTCAAGTTGGTGCAGTCCAATCCAGCGGAGACAAGTGTCTGCGCGAGTTAAGAGACTAAAAGGCAGTGAAAGGTAGAAAAGTGGTCAAATACATGTTTTTATCTACATAACTTGTGCTGATTGTGGGTTTGTGGCTCAGACTGTGTGTGCAGCGGCCCATGTGAAAAGAGAAATTGTTAGAAAATTGTCAATGTGTGGTATTTGATCCAGCGACCTCTTGTACTTGAGACCAGCGCACTACAGTATTACGGAGGCATAATTCCGGGCCGGTCTTCTCCAAATTCCCGGGCTGAAATTAGGTCCCAGCATGCCCCTGGTTCAGTCGCATTCACCTCCAAAAGCCGCACCATCAGCCATGTAACAATGATCAGCTTTTTGCACAGTGTTTTCCCATGACAACAGGTATTTTTCGTGCCTCTACTTCTTTCTTCATTTGACTATGTCCTACTATAAACTGCTTATGAAACAGGCATCACTCATCTTACTTTTCGCCCATTTATTCATTCTTCGAAATCAACTTTTCCACCAACTTTGACATCTAACATTTTCCTCTTTGCCAATCTGTTTGGGCACAGCTTGAGCTCTTAGCCGCCCGCTATAATATTTGTCTAAACGCCTGCTGCTTCTTCCAGAGTGTTTCCCTATCTAGCTAAAAATTAAAATCCCTCACATTTCAGCTCCGACTGTGCATCGAATAAGCCCAATCCCGTGTATATTCTTATGTAGTATCTTCCTTTACATCTTTTTTCCATTTTGCACCACCTGGATTTAAATTTCAGAAAAGCGACTTAGCTAAAAGCGTCTGGTCGGCGAGCAGCTGGGGGATCAAACTTCTTGTGCTTGTACAAAGATCCAGACACTTCAAAGCGTGGTGCATATCTGGGCCCCGCGTTGGGATGGGGTCCGTTTGAAGTCCAGAGGGTCAGATGGTCACGGATGTAATGAGTCCCAATCAGACTTCAAACAGAGCAGACTCATTTGGCTGGGCTCCACCAGGCTACTCTGCATAATACCGACCTGTGCAGACTATGCTTTTACATCCAGGTGTAGCAGTGAGCAAAAAGCTTTTGGAATAATAACCTACTCTAAAAGGTCTTATTTTATGCATGGTAACAAGATGCAAATAGCATCAGGGTTGTTCCGACAAATCAGCCGAGTCTATCTATAGCCTGTGGGAGTTGATCTCTTGATTTTCTTGTGCTTCTCGGTTTCTCTATTTCTTGGGTTTAGAGTGTTTCCTTGCCACACACAAGGCACGTTGTTTGGACATTACATGTTTGTCTGTTTTACTATTTGATGTCTGTGTCATAACTGAATTCCAAACTCCTCCTGTTTGTAATTCAGTGATATTGGTGCAGCTCAATGAGGCAACTCCTTTTGTGATATTGGTCTTCCTTCTTTCCATCCATCCATCCATCCATCCATCCATCCATCTATTCTCTTCCACTTTATTTGGTCTGGCAGCAGTCTTAGCAGAGATGCCCAGACTTCCCGATCCACGCACACTTCCTCCACCTGTTTTGGGGGTATTCCGAGGCATCCTCTGTCCAGCTTAGATACTTGGAGCCAGATCTTGTGGTTCATAACGCAGGCTGTAGAGCAGACTTTTAGACTGAGCTGTAGACTACACAAGGAGCAACAATGTAAAAAGCAAACATGAGGCTTATTACAACGACCACCGCTGATGCTCTTCATTCATCAGGAGGTAAACACTGAAACACGTTGTAAATGTCACCTTAAAATGCAGATTAGCTGTGGTGTGTGGAAGGCATGTGTGGTTTATTTTTTAGAAAACTGTTGTTGTTTTGTGTTAGGGGTCTGCGCGTTGATCTACTGTACCAAAGTAGGCCCGTGCGTACGCTCAAGCAGACTTTTCATGGTAATTTCGACATGATACATCGATTCTAAAGGAAGAATACAAGGCAGCGGAATGTAAAGAGTTAAATAATGTGAAGGTTCCCACAGAAGAGCAGCGCTCTGAGTTCTGCTTGTAATGAACCACGCCTCATTCGGCCTCTTTTTCTTAAATAACGCCCTCTCCCTAGTGGCGCAGCCTTTAGCGCAAAACCTGCGCCACATGCAAGATCACGCGTGTACCACGTTGCGTTTAGAGTTGCATTTAGAGTTGCGCACGGACTGAGCCAGGCGGAAGATCTGGCCCATAGTCCTTTCAGAGTGTCCTGGGTCTGTTCCGGATCCTCCTCTCAATAGGCAACCAGGAGGCATCCGAAACAGATTCCCTAGGCACCTCAGCTGGCTCCTCTCGACATGAAGGAGCAGCGGCCTCTACACCGAGCTCCTCCCGGGTGACTGAGCTCCTCACCCTATTTCGAAGGGTGCGCTCAGCCACCCTGCCAAGGAAACTCAATTAGAATGCTTTCATCTACAATCTTGTCCTTTCAGCCATTACCCAGAGCTCATGACCACACGTGAGGGTGGGAACGTAGATCCCACCCTCATCGAATCGAGAGCTTTGCCCCCCGATACAGCGACCGCATCACTGCTCACGCACCGCACCGATCCATCTATCGATCTCACGCTCCATCCGTCCCTCACTCGTGACCAAGATACTTGAACTCCTCCACTTGAGGCAAGGACTCTCTACCGTGGGCTTTACGTAAGTTGATTTTGAATTGAGTCCAAAATAAGACCATCTATTAATACAAACCATAACATACTGTTTAGTTTGAAAATAAAGTCTTTCAATCAAGACTTTAACACATTAGTGTTAGAATAAACGTGTTAAGCTAAAATTATAATTAAAAAAAATGTGGGCCCCACTACGCTACTAGACTGCAAGCTGCACCATATTCCATTTTAGTCTTACCACTATGTTATCTTATACTTACCTGACCTTGAGCCAATGTAAAAGTTACCTATAAAGTTGTACATGTACTTACCTCGCCTTGTGGAGGTTTTTCACCTGCTGCCATGAGGAAAATAAAATGTAAAACATTTTTGTCGTACATTGTCTTTTCAAGTGGGGGAAATTCTGCTCAAAAATAAAGCACTTGACTCAAACATTTTCAACAGAGATGTTTTTCTTTCGCAAATCAACTCTCTTCCTCCACTTTACACTTAGTAGCAATAAGTGTCATACTACTGGAAATGAAGCTTGTAATTACGCTGCTGCCTCGTTTACGGGAAAAAAGAAATGAGCTTCTCCTGGTAGCAGTTAAATCACTGAATACAGAACTGGAGAGTGTAGCCACGCGTCTTCAGTGTCTGTTTCTCAGTCAGCAACTTTGTTTTTCGGCTAATGTCTCCGTCCTGCCATCCATCTGAGATTGTTGATAGGAAATGTGATTTTAATGGTGATTAATTATTGCCAATATTTAATTGTGGTTCATTGTGGCTAATTGCAAAAGTTCTTGTCACGCAGTGGTGTAAATATTGCAGCGGCATCTTAGCGCTTAAGCATCTCTGTGCACTGGCTTCACTTCCTGATGTGACGCCCCTGAAAACGTTTCTGTAAAAAAGATGTTTTCAGTTTAGGCTAAGGGACTTGATTTTTTTCCATTTATATAATAAATGGCCTATTTTGAAATGAAATGCTTAATATGAAGTTGACAAAATTAACCTTGGCAAAAAAAGAAAGAAATATCTCTCTATATAGTGGTGAGAAAAAGTAAGTACACTGTGTGGAATTTCTCACATTTCTGCCTAAATTGGTCACTAAATGTGGTCTGATCTTCATCAAAATCATACAAAATCATAAGAATGAATAAACAGCATCTGCTTTAACTAATACCACCCAAACAATTACATTTGATAATACTTTTTATTGGCCATAACATGTAAACATTCACAGGAGAGCAGTTTTGCAAAGAGGAATGGTCCAAACTATTCAGCTTTGGTTTGTGAAAGAGCTCTTGGATGCTCCACAGCACTACTGGAAAAATATTCAGTGGACTGTTAGACCCAAAATTGAACAGTTTGGGAGGAACACACAATGTCATGTGAGGAGGACAAATGGAACAACACCAACATCAAAACCCTATCCTCACTGTGAAGTATAGAGCAGGGAGAATCATGCTGTGGGGCTGTTTTGTTGCCTCAGGGCCTGGACAATGTGCTATCATCAATAGAAAATAAGTCAGAAGTTTATCAAGATAGTTTACAGAAAAACCTGAGACATTCACAACATGCATGGAATAAGTAAGTGAACCCCTGTATTAAAGAGCTGCTGATCCTTCTTTTGCAGCAATAACTGCTTTCCTGTAGTTGCAGATTAGACGCTCACAACGATCAGGATGAATCTTGGACCATTCCTCTTTACAAAACTGCTGCAGTTCAGTGAGATTCAGGCGGTGTACTTACTTATTCCACGCTCTCATGTGAATGTTTACGTTATGGCCAATAAAATATGATCAAATGTAATTGTTTGGGTGGTATTAGTTAAAGCAGACACTGTTTATTCATTCTTATGATTTTGATGAAGATCAGACCACATTTAGTCACCAATTTAAGCAGAAATGTGATAAATTCCACAAAGTGTGCTTACTTTTTCTTGCCACTGTATATAATTTTTTATAATTTTACTCAAAATAATATTTTTTGCTGACTAAAATTAGACTAAAACTAAATTAAAAAGATCTTAATGAGACTAAAACTATGACTAAAATGTCCAGATATTTTCTTACACTAAAGTATAACTAAATAAAATTGAAGAGGAGAGACTAAAATCATCCAAACTTCCAATGACAGTTCGAAAGAACCTCATATCATTTAAATGTTCTGCCAAAGGACCAGCTCTGAGCTTTGTCCATGAGGGAGAACAAACACGAAGTAAAGGACCTTGATTAAATGTGATCATAATAAATAATACAAATGCAAAGTCGACTCAATGAATCTTTGATTTAGTTCATGTTGTCAAAATGAACACTGATCGTAGTCCATAAGTCAGCCGTGACTGTGACCTGCCGCTGTGGAGTTTACAGAGACTTCCATCCGCTGCAGAGTGCTGCTGTGGAGTGACACGTTTCCGAGTCTTGCACACGCTGTGAACCGCATGGAAAGACACATGCAGTCGTAAAGCACATGGGAGGGAAGACACAGAGGCGTGCACTAGTTTTAATTTGGAATTCGCTTTGCCGGATCACCACAGCAGCCCACAGAGATCTCCTGCATCCTCATTTTAAATGGAGGGATATTGTGGAGCATGGAAATTCCTTGCTTTGATTAATTTATTGTAACGCGTTCATTTCCCTGACCCTAATTGCGAAACAGTTAGGACCGTAAACGCAACCCGAAGCAGCATGGTATCACAAACCAAACAGTGTTTTGTTTGTCTTATCAGGCTGGTCCTGGTAAAAGCAAGTTCGCCACTACAAAAGACCCTTATATCCCATATATTCTGAATGGAAAACACTCCTCGTGTCAAGAGTCAGAAATAAGATAGAGCCTGTTTTCAGAAAAACCCATTCGCACCTGACGCATGTTTTTCAAAGATTGGTGAAATGAACGCCGTGTAACCTTCGTAGCCTCTCCATAGCCGCCTTTCGTGAACTGATAAGCGCGCCACAGCACAGATCCATATCCGAGCACATGTAAACACGGACTTAAAAGATTAAAACGTCTGGCATCAAGATGCTACAATGTTATTCAAACCTTTAAGATAAGCAAGCAATGTTTTCTTTGTGTTTCTCCATGATAAGCTTGCATGATCCTCCCATCTATCCCCCCCCCTCCGTTATACGTTAAATTCAGGTTGATATATGGCCGCTGCATCCCTCGTGTCAGCTGACAAAAGATAATAGCCGCCACATCCTCCTTTTGCGCCGTCCCACTCCTGATAACAAGGTCACACCGCAGCGCGAGCCCCCGGACACCCGATAGGTCCCCAACAGAGCCCGCTCCACTCTCCCCGGGCTGGAGAGGCCAGAATAAAACTAAAGGGGGAAGATGAGAGGAGAGGGAGCGGCGGTAATGGCCGGCGCTGGATCCATTATTACGTGCGGTAAACCAGTTGTGGCCACAGCTGCCTTTCGGACGATAGGGTTACTTCGAAAAGAGCAGTGCGGTTCTGTGGAGAGTTGAAAGTGACGTCTAAACTAAAGGATAAGACTGGAACCTTACCATTATCCCAGTCTTTACTGCAAAAAAAAAAAAACACATGTACAATAGGCCAGGATGAATGAGAGTGCGCATGGGGGACGACGGATGGAAATAAACCAATAAATAAATAAATGAAATCAAATAATATCACTGTGCATGCTAAAAGGGATAGTGTGAAAAATCTACTTTGATTTTTCTGCCATGTTACAATAATGTTCCCTCGTCCAAAACGGGGTCAGCCCTATGTTCCCCGGTACCTATGTTCCCCCACTTCTATTGATTAAGATTAGGCACCAGCCCACTATCCTTAAGGTTAATGTCTAGGGCAGGGTCAGGGTTAAGCTGATTGATATATGTATGACATTTCACTCTCATGACTTGTGATTGGTTGAAATACCAACTCACCTACGGACAAAAAAAATCGCACCCGGGGAACATAGGACCCGGGACCATAGGTATGCACCCGTCAAAAACATACCCAGAGTTGTGTTGTCATCCTTGTTTTTTAATACAATCCTTCTCCGATTTGATCTTGTACATGTAACGTGTTTAGCTTGATATGTGTGTATTTGACCCTGTACTGACTGGCTGTGTGAGTGATCAGCATGGGGCCTTTACTTTCCATCACAGTGGTCTCTGGGATGATCCTGGATTAATTGTTTGGAAGGTTTTCACTGAGCCTCTCACCAGAAAACCTACAGAATAATTGATCCTGGAGTGTTGTAGTAGGCACTGGCTTCAGAATTGCTTGAACAATTTCACTAACCCTAATATGGCAGACTTCGCTACGTTATAAATACACAGATTGCAGTCTTCATCAATTTACCTCCTTTAGTGCAAATGTAAAAAGGTCTGAGAATCTTGGATTGGCTTCTTTCTTTTGTCGCCAGGATTTTCTGTTCATTTGAGGTGTCTTTTGTGTGATCACTGGTGTCCCGTCTACACAGGAAATGATAATCGAAAAGACAACAACTTTCTACCACATTTGAACCATCTGCGACCACTGTGCCCGATCACTTTTGGAGCTAAAGGCTTTCACTCATAGCCAGCTGTTGGGCTGTTTCCTGTGTCGTCGTCGTTGTCAGGTAAGGGCCTTTGGGAAGCACTTTGAGTAGTCCCCGCGGAAGATTCATAAAGACGTGGATAGACGGGGCTGAATGACAATAGATCGAGCAGGCTTTTCTAAAACTGTGGCTGAGGAGTTAGGGAGCAGTTGGCAAACGAGAAAGACGAAGAGAAAGAGGGGAAACAAGACACACCGTTGGGAGCTGGAATGGACTAACAGGCCGGCCGCAACACCCTGGGCCAAATGCTACCATCTCTCCCGGCGGACCATTTAAAACACACGCGTGAATAGCAAACTGCCGCTAAATTTCCCAAGGTGAGAGTAAATAGTCGACCTCCGCAGCAAAACAATCGCGCTGGGATTCGGCACGTTTTTGTTGTTGTTGGGTTTTTTTTACGCCGCATTGCACAAACCAAACCCCAACTGCTGCGATCATAATGGGAGGACGAAGATGTCTCGTCCAAGGGCGCAATAACAGATAGTCAGATGACGCCGGAGCATACATTTACACATCGAGGCGGCGGTTCCGTCTTCGCGCTTACCTCGCCGTCAATCTCCCGTCAACTACCTGTCGTTGTCAACCAGTCGTATAGCCCGCGACCTACAGCTGGCATCAATCAAATCTGTAGACAATCGAGTTAAGTGCGCTCTCTTTTCCAGTTTCCTGAGGATTTGTTTTGTGTGTGTGCAAAAATATAGCGCCTTTCAGTACTCTCATAACCGTCTGACGATCGCATTTTCAGTAGGTGTTAAGGAATTCTGTATTTGATGTTAACATGAGAGTAATACATTGATTTGGACTGTTGAATCTGTGGTTTTGTAGACAGTCAAAGCTCGACTTTGCGTTGGGAGGCCAAAGTCCAAAGTCTGTTTGGGTTGTGGAGCTGGAGGGGAAGATTTTGTGCATTGAAGCATGAAGACCAAAGGGCCTACAGAGTGAGCGATTACCAGGATTGGTTATCTCAGTTTGGGTCGTAAAACTAAAAGAATACCAATCCCACGCTCTTTGTGTCCTGTGGGTGCAGGAAAGGTGGGTATACGAAGTTAATGGATACTGAACAGGTCCCATCCTGACTCAAGGGTCTAGGAGAAGGAGGAGGCGTTTTACGATAGAGCGGAAAACTACTGCCCTGAAGGAGAAAAGGGGTTGGGCCGATATCTTTTCAATATAGTCTGTATGATCTTTGTATTTTGTTGAGAGTGAGCTAGAAGCGTGGCGATGAGCCAGACGGGCATCCACTCACTCCCCGGATCCGATAAGGATAAACTTAATGTTTGACCTTGTGTTTAAATCTGTTTAATTTCTGGGAAATTAACGGGGCGTTTCTAAAGACTGTTGTGCAAAAATTCCCTAACAGTAGGAACGACGCTTTTGGCACATCCCTCAATGCCGTTAATAGAGCAGCATGTCAGGAGTAGCTGAGGTTTGGTCACGAATGTCTCTCTGAAGGATTTTAACTAATTCAACCTTAAGTCTGATTTGCAAAGTATGTCATACCAGAAAAGATGAAAGGGAAACCTTGAATAATCTGTTTTAAATCTACATAGCGTTTTCTACCAAACAAAACAATTTTTCACATAGTTGACATTTTAATATAGAAAATACCCTTTGTGACGCTTATTTTATGACATTTTGTTGAGTAGCACTTACACTACAGATGCTCCCTCGTCTTCCCCACGCCTATTCATGCACAAATATTGACAGGACAGGACAAAAGGCGACCAGGATGATCTGTAATCCAAATATGGTCAATTCCTTTCAGCAACATACATGTGTGCACAAAACCTTCGGACCCATTATCTCAAAATGAGGTTTTCTTCACTCTCTTGCAATAACATCTCCACTTCAGTAGCTTCTACAGACTCCAAGCCTGATTTATTTCATTTTAAACCGCAACAAACAAGGATTCTTTTTTTTGTTTTACTAACCTTACTAGCTTATTTAAACACTGAACAAGATAAACATTAACACAACAAACATTTTCATGCATAAAATGTTGTATTCTTATGGCTCTCTCCCATGGCGGCGTTTTTGCCTTTTGCTGTGAACTGCTCCACAGTGTTTACCTCAACACCTGCAGCACAGTGGAGGCGTCACAAGAGGCGAGAAGGAGACAGAGGAGGTGGGAGCGGAGGGAGCTGTGCAGGAGGAAGATGAAGGAGGAAGTGTAGTTTAGTTTATTTGTTTATTTGAGCAGTTAAAATTCTGCTCAAAAGGAGTGGGCTGAAGCAAAAGCTTATAAGCGCCCACCCCCGACATCATTGAAATAAAAACTATTGATCACATCACAATAGTACATGTAGCATGTTACAAAGTACAAGACACAGGAGCCCGGGAACACAGCATGCACACACACACACAACGTACCCTTTTGTGATTTAACTTTACCTGTTATAATTACATTATCAATCCTACATTAAGCAACATCATACTTTGATTTTTGATTTGCCCCACTGGGCAAATCAAAATGACAGAAAACTGAAGATGACTTGGCTGTAGTGGTGATGATCCAGTGCAAACAAATACACATAAGAATCTTCGGCATGAGCACCTTCTCTGCTCAAATCAAATGTGTGCCGGCAACATGTTACAGTCCATCTCCATCTATTCACTTTGGGTCAGTTTTGTTTGTGGCTACTGTTTTGCAAATCCAACCGGATTGTGCGATGGTTGACTCATTGCATCCCTACTTCTGATGCAATGAGTCCCTCCACACTGTCGGCTCTATCGCCGCTCACTCTCTCACTCCGTCCTCGTCGTAATCACGGCGCTTTAATGGCGTTTCCGCTCGGTGAGGCACCTTTATTAAGATTCCTCAGATCACAGCGTCGGCATTCACGGAGCTCCCTGCCGTGGCAAAAGACTCCGAACGGAGAACAGACACAAGTAAAAAACACATCATTAGCAGCTCGTGTGTAAATGTGAATGAAGGCATGCGTGCCGGCCAGGGGGTCAGGAGGCACTCACCTGCTCCGCCGTGTTTATGCCTGAGCTCCCATTGTCAGGCCGCCGTAATGACCGTGCTGCAGGGTAATGATAGAGGAGTGAGCTGGAGGGTTGTAATGACACGTTAGACCACTGAAAGGGGGGAAATCAAGCAAAAAAGCACAATATTAGGATTGATACCTGGGATGGACTCATGTTACTTTGTATAATCATTTCTACTTTATTGATTGCTTCGCGGTCAAATGACATTATGTTTACATGTCTGAAGTGGGACTGGATTTAAAGGGGGGGTATTATGCTTTTTTCAATCACATAGCACCAGTCTATAGCATACTACAATGATGACGTAACCTTCTGTTGGTCTGTATATGCAGTAAATTAAAATAACTGCCTTGAATAAAATTGCTCTCTCAAAATGGCTGTACTGAACATCTTGAAATAGGCCTCTGTCTCTTTAAGAAGCTTTCCGACACGCCCCCTTCAGCACACTGCTGTGGCATCTAAACAACACTACTGTGCGGGGAGGGGGCTCTGCTGAGCTGAGGAGCAGTGGTTGGTGGCTTGGCTGGTGACGAAAGGTCCAGAGGCGTCTCCAGGAGGTGGGGGCGTTCCTAGGAGGACTGAGGCATAGCTACACCTAAAATGGCTGCCGTCTAAGTTTTTACTGATTACTCAAAAATATGTGAATGAGCCAAGGCAACACTCCAGGCATGTGTTTAATGAGGGAATGACATAATAACATGATATAAAGCTTGAAAAAGTCGATTTTACATAATATCCCCCTTTAAGATGTGAGTGAAATAGTGATTGCTTCTCTGTGTGTGAGAATCTGTATACATTTTATATACATTTGTAAGTAACATCAACCTGTCCTAGCCTGGCTAACGGCAGACTGCTGTGTGCGCTCGAATCCTTTCGAACTTCACAACAGTCTGGGGACCATGGCCGACATTTTTCCATGGATTTGGGCACCAATCACAGAACGAGGAGGGACGGTAAGACGATGACGCGCTATTTGACATACGGAAGCTTGTAGTTTGTTTAGGGATAAAAAAAATAAAAAAAATATTTGCGGATCCAACATGACAGCAGCAGACGCGATGCCATCTTTCGATCAAGCTTTAGAACGTGTTCTAAATAGTTTAGCTCAAAAGTTTACAGCAGGTACGTCATACGTCATCTGATACCATGATACGATTGGCTATGGCTACGTGCAGACGCATGAGAGACATTCGTAGCGCCTAATAAACGGCTATGAACAATCGTAAACCACACCTCTCCTACGAGAAAATGAATTGGTGGTCCCCAGACTAAATATCACTTGTGATTTTAGTCTGGCGTTAGCCAGGCTAAACCTGTCCAGGGACTGCGAGTGAAAATTAGCATGTGTCGCTATAACCTGGCGCATGACATCTTTACTTTCTTTTCTAGACTAATGTCCTTGTGCATTATCCCTGATCAAATAAATAAACAATTCAAATGCTATTTTTCATTTCTTAAGTATACTCTGTTGTTATATAGCCTCGCCAGTCAGAATACTTACGTTTCCTATTTACAAAGGACGTGTAGTCTGGGACCAGCGGTGATTTCTTCGAATTTCCGATGGGCATGATTGACAAGCACAGGGTGACCAGATTTTCTATTTAAAAACCGGGACACAATGGCAAAATTGTTTATAAGAGTGCCATGTCAATTAGACCATAGACTTTTGTATGTTTGATAACACACAAATGGCCAAACTTCTGCTCCTGGCATGGCACTGGTGAAAAAATTGAGACAGAACTTGTATAAAACTTGGACAATTCACTGGTTTTGGAGAAATCCAAGGGGGACATAGGACAGACGGTTCAAAACTGGGACTGTCCCGGGTAAACTGGGACTAGAAAAGCATAATAACCAATCAGAAAAGTCGGATATGGCGACATGTAAACAAGGAAGTTACTAGTTTGACAATGGTCTCAGCCAGAAGAGCAGAGACAAATGTGAACGATCTACGTCGATTTTGCTAGAAAAATACGGAAGGGTACGAGGTGTCATTTTTGTAATTTCTTTAATATCATTACTCTTTGTGTAATGATGGAACTGTCATGGTGTGATGGTGGAACGAGGAAAATAAAACCCAAAATGCTGGACTGCAACAAAACGGGTGATGTTTAATAAATGACGAAAACCAAATTAATCCAGAGATGACAAAACTCAAACAAACCGGGGCTGACGTAGACAATGACACGACCAAGGACAAGGGAAACACAGGGCACAGGTGAAACACATCTGGCAGGCAAGTAACGAGAGAAATCAAACAGAAAATCACAAAGACCAAAACAACATGTCAAAATAAAACGCCAAGGACAGATACAAACACAAAACAAACCAAAACAGGGTAACAAAAGGCCGAATCGTGATGGGAACGGGACGGCAAGAAGATGAAGCATCAACATCTGCGCAGGTACATTCTTGTTAAGAACATTTAAGAAAATATTTTACTTGTGGTTAATTTGGTTTGTGTCATGACAACGTGCTCTGTGATCTGATCGAAATAAAACTTTAAATATAGTATTAAAGTTCCAGACGGTCCTGTTATTGAACAGATACAAAAAGCAGAGTGAACGTCTGGACAGGCACATTGTTACATGCTTTTATACATCATGCCATAATCTTGCTAAGACTGTATTCTATGTTTACATGTACCCATACATATATAACTTGTATTACTGCACATAAACATATAATTGCTGTGTTATGAAGTTTAGTATGATGACACATGCACCTATTCACCTTGAATGACAAAGCATGACAAAGCATGTTTGAAGCAATAACAAGTTTGGTTTCTATTTCCATGGAATGCAACAGATAACTTTCCATTTCCTTAAGTTTTGTTCTTGTACGTGTCTGATCTTCACCAAATGAGGGACTGTGGGCTGGAAAGAGATCTGACTTGGCCCCACCTATTGAACTGCCCCTAACCCTCCCTTGAGTTAGAACTTATCTTATTCTTGTTTTTTTTATGCTTTATTTAAGCTTTTTTGAAACACTTTTGAACACAATGGCTTTAGTAGTTCATTGACTTTACAGTCTGCCTGTGTGCCGTGTTGATAGGTGCTACAGTTACCTAGATGTTTGCATATTCATAACTCAAGCTGTATTGGGCCCATGATGAAAATCTACCTCGCGTGCTGATGTGCCTTTCCTTTCTCACTCTAACAAAACTTAAATGTTATTTTGTGTTTTGGTGACTTTTCTTGTAAATGTGTGTGTCTGAATTATTTTGGGATGTTTGGGATTGTTTTCTCAACAACTACAAGCAGAGAGATATATCCGAGCCAGTCTATTGATATCACGCTGGACGAGGCTCTTCTGTGGACTGTTGTGTTTTTGGAACAACAATGACAAGAACCAGGATATACGACCATATTAGTCCAGCGCTCTGGTCCCTGTCAAGGATAGAATTTAAAACAGCTCTGCTTGTTACAAGTCTCTTCACTGTCCAGCACCAGACTACATCTCTGACATGTTGGAGCCATATGAGCCAGGTCTCCTGGTGGTTCCCAGAGTAAGGACTAAGTAAGACTGTGTTTCAGTTTTATTCCGCTGAAACCTGGAACAGACTTCTTGAAGGAACTGTGATAATGAAACAGTTCTTTGTAGCTGTATATGACACTGACAGGATTTTATCTGCACTCTTTACTTTTAATGTGATTAAATAATGAATATGACTATGTTTTATGGATTGATTTTTTTGTAATTTGATGAAGCACTTTGGATTGCCTTTATGAATCGTGCTCTACAAGTAAATTTGCCTTTCCCACACTAATAGTGTTAACTTAATTTTATTGCACCAAGTTTCATAGAGCCTGTAGCCAGTGATGGGTAGTAACTGAATGCTTGTATTTAGAATACTATATTCAGGTACAGTCACTCTTTCATTTGACTGTATTCAGACT
This sequence comes from Neogobius melanostomus, assembly GCA_007210695.1. Lineage (NCBI taxonomy): Eukaryota > Metazoa > Chordata > Actinopteri > Gobiiformes > Gobiidae > Neogobius > Neogobius melanostomus. The sequence continues at coordinate 834,247 of VHKM01000099.1, forward strand.
ACAGTTACTTTCTTGATATCAAAGGAATACCTCACAGTACTCAATCATTACATTTCAGTTTCATAATCACAATATTAATAAGAAAGAAAAGATCAAAACAGCCGGGAAAAAGTTTGGCTCTGTCCTTCTGGGCTGTGGGCGTTTGCAAAGTGCTTTTTGCATTTCTAGTCAGAGGTAAATAAGTTCATAACAGGCAGGTAACAAGTGTAGCCTAAACGTCTATTTAATCATACGCTGCTTTTATGCATGAATATTATGTAAATCAACTATAACGTTTTCCAAGTCTTCAGAATGCAATACTTTGACTGGACAAAGTAACAGAATATGTTACATATACACAATACAATTTCAAAGTATTCTCCCAACACTGCTTGGAGCCAACAATTTTTACATCTTACAGGACAGTTTTTTGTGTTCATTATTATTATTGGGCCAGGAGAGCGCATGTTAACCTCTTACCCCCCACCTGAACCGAGCACATTTTCTCCAGGTTGACTTTACCCAAATCTAAAAGCAACAATAATATGATGAAATAGCAACAAAAATAACCACACAAAAAAGTGACAAAATTAGATGAAAAAGTGACACGACAAAAAAGCAAAGGAAAAAGAGATGAAAAAGTTTTTCAAAAACACAACAAAAGAGCGCCAAAACACGACTGAAGAAAAAGGTGGCAAAAATGCGATGGAAAGAGTGATGAAAACGAGACAAAAAAACTACGATAACACGACAAAAACGCTTATGAAATGCAACAACAACGTGGCTAGAAAGCAACAAAAAAAGTTATGCTCAGTTTTGTAGGTCTTAGCTTTCAAATGAGGCGTTACACTGGCCTATAGGCTGTGAGCTCCAGTTGAAAAGCTTCTAGATTTGGGTAAAGCCAAACTAGAGAAAATGTGTTTGTTTCGGGTGGGGGTTAAGAGGTTAATGAACACACATGGGACACATATACAGTGCGAAAGTACTAATACACCTTGAACTTTTGATTTGAACATCTCACGGAGCACTGTTCAATCCATCATTCGGAAATGGAAAGAGTATAGCACCACTGCGAACTTACCAAGACACGGCCGTCCACCTAAACTAACAGACCGAACAAGGAGAGCACTGGTCAGAAATGTAACCAAGTGCCCCAAGATAACTCTGGAGGAGCTGCGACGTACTGCCGCTGAGCTGGGGGAATCTGTACATGGGACAACTATAAGTCGTACTCTACACAAATCTGGCCTTCATGGACGCCATTATTGAAGTAGGCCATAAGAAATCCCGTTTGAAGTTTGCTAGAAGTCATATGGAGGACACAGCTACCATGTGGAAGAAGGTGCTTTGGTCAGATGAGACAAAAATTGAACTTTTTGGCCCAAATGCAAAACACAAACCTAACACTGCTCATCGTCCTGAGTGCACCAGTGTCAAATATGGTGGGGGGAGCTTCATGCTATGGGGCTGCTTTTCCTCAGCGGGGACTGGGAAGATTGTAAGAATAGTTGGGAAGATGGATGGAGCCAAATACAGAGACATTTTGGAGGAAAACCTGCTGGAGTCAGCAAGAGAATTGAGGCTGGGGCAGAGATTCACCTTTGCACCTAATTTGCATCCGTTGTCCCACACTCTCAATCATTCTGGCCTATTGTACATGTTTTTAGTGGTAGAGTAAACCTACGCAGACACGGGGAGAACATGTAAAACTCCACACAGAACGGCTGCCCTGTACTGATTACAGAGAAGTTTCTGAATTAGTTCCATCATTTTCATTTCATTTCATTTTCTCACCCACACCCGCCTGTATTTCACTCGGGGAAGTTTCACCGAAAACCAATAATTTTGTATATGGGAAGCTGTAATTTTACATATCTGCAAGAGGCTATATTTAAAAGGTTTGTGATTCTCGCGAGGTCGCTGTTGTTTTGGTTTAGAATAAAAGACTGGCGCAGACATTTGTATTCAGACCTGTGGGAGGAATATGTTTGTTAGAAAAAAAGACGTTGTTGTTTTGAAAATAGAGGAATCAATCACTGGACGCCTCTGGCTGATGTCTTTCATAAATGCCAGCGTCATGTTTTTTTTTTTTTATCCAAATACCGCTTGACATTAGAGTGGTATAAAAATGTCAACAGCAAGAGTGACTGTGAGCGGAAAAGAAAACAATACTTCAATTATCTGAAGACCAGTGTAGTACACGGAGGAGTCTGTCACTGCGGGTTAGCGACAAACAATGGATATTTTCAATTTAGACACAGACAACTTTGAGGAAAACTGCCACGCTGTTGTCCTTAGTGTGGCCTACAGGCGGGCTCTGTCACTAAAAGGTTTGTGAGTTTTATTGGCTGTGTGATCACGTCAGATTCAGGCTCCCCGGTCATTTGTTGTGACTCGTTCTGTGTAGTGATGAATAGAGCGTTAATCCGAGAACTGGTAATACACGTATGTCGATGGATTATGCTAACTTAAAGTCTAAATGAGCCGACGTCTGCTGGTAAAATCATGCCAACTTATTGTACAAATCATATCTGTTTTGTGATATGGAACTCTGCTTTCCTCTTTCAACCTATGTGTTACTCCAAATGCATTTTCCTCACACTGGCAACAGCCTGTCACCTTAAAGTTCTGCCTACAGTAGACACACCAAATGTACCTGTTTTGTACTTTACAATATTTTTTTCCAGAAGAAATGTTCAAAGCTCAATAAATCAGGCTAGGAATTTTAGATATTGAACACCCGAAACCAGCCCCCAATTTTTTTTCAGTTAAACCTAAAATCCTTTAAAAAAAAGAAAAAATCTTAAACCCATACATTTTAGCATGGCCCTATCCATTATTCACCTTTTGTCACCACAGATATAGTTAGTCCTTTTTACACATAAAATCAGCTAATCCTTAATATTAAATATCAATGGCCATACCGCCTTTGCTCTGCCCGATCCCGTCACACTTTGGAAGCTAAGCAAGGAAGGGCCTGGTCGGTACTTGGATGGGAGACTGTCTGGGAACAGCAGCCTGGCAAATGGAGTGAGTGAGTGAGTGGTTGGTGGTGGTCGGAGGGGCCGATGGCGCAGACTGGTTGCCTCGCTTCCACCAGTCTACCCCAGGGCTGCTGTGGCTACAGTAGTAGCTTACCATCAAGTATGGAGTGAATGAATAGTGCAATGTAAAGCGTCTTTTAGTGCCCAAAAAAGCGCTATATAAAACCGATGCATTATTATTATTATTATTATTATTATTATTATTATTATTATTATTACTATTATTATTTCTTAAAGGCACACTGTGTAACATTATGAGTTTTTTTTCTTTTCCAATACAAAACATACTCCTAATGATCAGCTCAATACAGAAAAGGCTATTTTTCCAGTGGGTAATCACAGAATGGGTTTAAATGAGGAGATAACTTCAAATCCCATATTAAGTCAACATCTCCATGGAGACAAGCTGGAGACGTTCCCAGGAAAGTTACAGTCAGGTCTGACTCACAGCAAACACACGTTTGTTGGGTCTTTTTTTTGTGTGTGTGATTTTTCAAATTTTTATATTTTGCAAAATTCTATTCACATGAAGGGCCAAATCTTGTGCCTGGCACAAATACAGTGCAAACGCTAAACGCGATGGTTATCTTCCATATGGTGCAGCTGTTGCGCTGTGTGCCACTGGCAAGAGGGCGTCGCTTATAAAAAGAGAGGACTGAGGCATGGTTTATTACAAGCAGCACTGAGAGCGGTCTCTGATATCAGCCTCACATTCATGTCCTTGTTTACAACACGCTGCCTTGTGTTCTTCCATAAGCATTACAGGCTCTCACAGGTCAAACTAAAAACTTTATTAACCCCATCGTGAGCTGAACAATGTACGTGTCACACTGTGGTGCGAGTTAAACAAAAGCACATGTTCACCCCTCCTCGCCCCGTCCCGGCCGCGGAGTCTGGTTGGAGGAAAAGGCTGTTATACATAATATCGCCATTGGCCATGAGTGTTTCTCCACCCCACGTACTTCCCACTTAAATGTGTCTAAGTCTAGGAGCTGCAAGATCTCAAAGTGTACTCCTACTAAGTGTAAAAGGCTACGCTATAGTCTGTGTTTAGAAACACAAGATCTGGCCCGCAGTGTCTCTCCTTAAGTGTTCACTATGCCACCGAAACATGAAAAAACAAACAAAAAATATGTGATACTGCAACAACCACCAGTCTGTGGCACTCCGCTTCATTTGAGTTTCAATATCTGTTAGTTTTATCTTTAATGCTACAAACAGACTAAGAATTGTTACTCTCAAACACTGACTTTCTCCTCAGTAAAAGGTTGGACACTCTTGGTATCGAATATAAACAGTCATTTTCTTCAGTTTTCTCGTTGCTGGGTTACGGAGGAACCAGCCCCTTGTGGCTTCTCTCCCAGGTGATGGTTTGACGAGAGGACGGCCCCACAATGTAACCGTGATGTAACCGGCCTTGTTGAGAGCTTATCACGAGGGGCCCCTGAACCGCTCTTTGTCCAACCCGTCACTTAGGCCCTGTTTGCCGTGGGAGACCGACCGGGGGCCTCAAGCCACTGCCAACATCGCTCCTTGGATCATTCACTTAAGATACGACTCTTGTGGGGAATTGTACTTGTTTCAGAGGCTCTTACACACAGCAAGATGCAGACGGTTAGAAACATGTGGAATAAAGAAGGTAAATGAATAGAATAATGATTGACTAACAGCCCCACCTAAAGCTGCGCTCGCTCGTCTGCCAGTCCTCCCTGTATAATTTACCCGTCTCTTCGCTCTCCAGTCAAAACATTACAAACATGTTATCGCTTTTAATAATTCACTCGGAGTATACGTGAGCCTTTCCGTGACAAAGCCCGCACACGCCACATGACTGACAGCCTGAACAGACGTGCGCCACTTCAGAGGAAGGACTCGGCGGTTCAACAAAAACAGATTTTGCGCTCGTCGTCTCCAAATCAATCCTCGCTTTCCACTTACTGTACGAGAGCGGCGGAGACGGGAGACAGATTGTGAATGATGAACAGTGTGCCAGCGTGTTTTTTCCATCCAATCACTCTAATTATGTTGATGTTTCCCCATAAGCAGCCGACGACTGGAGCCCGGCTCCTGCGCAACTTCAATTAGGACGGGAAGACAAAATGCAAATGTTGAGTGCCAGCTAGCAGCTCGTAATTGTACATGTAGATCATTTGTGATAAAGACAACGCGACTGGTTCATGAAGGTTCTGCAATCAAGACATAATTGTGAGTCTTTCACAACCAGGTCCACATTCCCCAGGTATTCACTCAAATCAAATCAACACCCTAGGTTTCAAGAGTAGAGAATTGGTATGGTCATGGAAAGAATCATTATGCATTATTTTTAAAGCTCTTTTTTGGAATATGTATAATTTCTGCAAGGTTTTATATGTATTTTCCACATTTTCCACAAAGTAACTTAAGTTTGGCAATATATAGGCGAAAATATGCCTTGCTTTACCAATCGTGGAAACAGCTTCTCTTTGACATAATCTACATGAGATTTCCATGTATGTATGTATATATATACAGTGAGGAAAATAAGTATTTGAACACCCTGCTATTTTGCAAGTTCTCCCACTTAGAAATCATGGAGGGGTCTGAAATTGTCATCGTAGGTGCATGTCCACTGTGAGAGACATAATCTAAAAAAAAAATCCAGAAATCGCAATGTATGATTTTTTAACTATTTATTTGTATGATACAGCTGCAAATAAGTATTTGAACACCTGTCTATCAGCTAGAATTCTGACCCTCAAAGACCTGTTAGTCTGCCTTTAAAATGTCCACCTCCACTCCATTTATTATCCTACATTTAGATGCACCTGTTTGAGGTCTTTAGCTGCATAAAGACACCTGTCCACCCCATACAATCAGTAAGAATCCAACTACTAACATGGCCAAGACCAAAGAGCTGTCCAAAGACACTAGAGACAAAATTGTACACCTCCACAAGGTTGGAAAGGGCTACGGGGAAATTGCCAAGCAGCTTGGTGAAAAAAGGTCCACTGTTGGAGCAATCATTAGAAAATGGAAGAAGCTAAACATGACTGTCAATCTCCCTCGGACTGGGGCTCCATGCAAGATCTCACCTCGTGGGGTCTCAATGATCCTAAGAAAGGTGAGAAATCAGCCCAGAACTACACGGGGGAGCTGGTCAATTACCTGAAAAGAGCTGGGACCACCGTTTCCAAGGTTACTGTTGGTAATACACTAAGACGTCATGGTTTGAAATCATGCATGGCACGGAAGGTTCCCCTGCTTAAACCAGCACATGTCAAGGCCCGTCTTAAGTTTGCCAATGACCATTTGGATGATCCAGAGGAGTCATGGGAGAAAGTCATGTGGTCAGATGAGACCAAAATGGAACGTTTTGATCATAATTCCACTAAACGTGTTTGGAGGAAGAAGAATGATGAGTACCATCCCAAGAACACCATCCCTACTGTGAAGCATGGGGGTGGTAGCATCATGCTTTGGGGGTGTTTTTCTGCACATGGGACAGGGCGACTGCACTGTATTAAGGAGAGGATGACCGGGGCCATGTATTGCGAGATTTTGGGGAACAACCTCCTTCCCTCAGTTAGAGCATTGAAGATGGGTCGAGGCTGGGTCTTCCAACATGACAATGACCCGAAGCACACAGCCAGGATAACCAAGGAGTGGCTCTGTAAGAAGCATATCAAGGTTCTGGCGTGGCCTAGCCAGTCTCCAGACCTAAACCCAATAGAGAATCTTTGGAGGGAGCTCAAACTCCATGTTTCTCAGCGACAGCCCAGAAACCTGACTGATCTAGAGAAGATCTGTGTGGAGGAGTGGGCCAAAATCCCTCCTGCAGTGTGTGCAAACCTGGTGAAAAACTACAGGAAACGTTTGACCTCTGTAATTGCAAACAAAGGCTACTGTACCAAATATTAACATTGATTTTCTCAGGTGTTCAAATACTTATTTGCAGCTGTATCATACAAATAAATAGTTACAAAATCATACATTGTGATTTCTGGATTTTTTTTTTAGATTATGTCTCTCACAGTGGACATGCACCTACGATGACAATTTCAGACCCCTCCATGATTTCTAAGTGGGAGAACTTGCAAAATAGCAGGGTGTTCAAATACTTATTTTCCTCACTGTATATACATACATATATATATATATATATATATATATATATATATATACATACATACATACATATATATATATATATATATATATATATATATATATATATGAAACCACCTGCAGAAGCAAACGTAGTGTTAGTTATAACAGTCTGAGAACCACGGATCAACAGCACAACCACAACAGAGGCTACGCTGCTACCACGCACTTCAATGCCACTCAACCCTCGCAATGAAGTACAGTTCATTCACAGTCATACTGTCCCCTTGAAAAGGAAACCACATCTATCCTTTGCTTTCTGTCTGTAGTGAACTCCATTTCAGTCCTGATTTGTTTTCATTTCACATTTTTTGCCAGTTTTCTCCCTTAACATCATCATTTACCAAGTGTAAAACGAGTGGCATGTTCAAAAGTGGGTAAGCAGCATTGTGGGTTAGAGTCATTTCACCATACTCTTATTGACATATCAGATTCGGGGCCTTCATTATGTAATACAGGATATTTCAAGTGCAATTTGCCCACAACATAGCATCTTTTATTTCTCAGCTTGCACTTGTTATTTAGCACCGGTCTTGATAAATGACCCCCTTAGGTTTCACGTCAGAGTATATAAAATCACAAAACTTACCCTGTATGATTCTTATTTTATGTTGTTTATGTTTTGTCCGTGAGGGAGCTGGAGATATCCTGGAAGTTACTACAACACCTACAACTACAAACCACTTTCCCTCACACATTCATTCACAAATATTGACATGCTTTACATCTACGTGTTCTGTGCAAGGTGCTCGAGGTGACCCTATAATCCAAATATGGTCATTTCCTTTCTGGGAGGCACCCGCCACAAAAAAGAAAAAAACGGAGAAATGTGTCGTGCATAAGATAAGCCTTTATTGATATCACAAAGGAGAAATTCACTTGTTACATCAGCACATGTTAACTTTAAGACCGGTTTTCTCAAAATGAGATTTTCGTTCCACTCTTGCAACAACGGCTCCATTTTTTGTAGCTCCTACAGATTCCAAACTTTCCAGTCTTGGGCATAACAATATTTTGGAAGTGTTTTTCTGAGTAGGACCCATCTTTGTGAAGCTATAACTCAAAGACCCTTTATCCAATAAATAAATCCTGCTTCTACTGCAGCAAGGTTATATCCTAATAAACCAACATCTAGAATATGAAGATGATCACTTAATACACTTCTTTTGTAGAGCCCCTGACATTTTTAGCAGCCTATAAATCCAAAACTGTACAATGTAGAATATTTATGATGAGTGTTCCTGGAACTATGTTTAGTAGACATGGCACACACCAAATTGTAGTCCTGCAGAAAAGGTGGTTGCAACTCCCTGTTTTGTAACTTGTCTAAAAAAATTAAAAAAACAAACTATTGGGCGTTTGCATGTGTTTATTACACATGTGGAGGAACTCCAAAAAAAAGTTTCATCCAAATCTGAGAGGGTCACCTGGGAAGATTCTGTGAATTTTGTTTTTTTTTTGGCACGGAATGACCCTTTATGAATAGCTTATTCAAAAACGAAGTCTTTGTAACTAATATAATCAACAAAATAAAACAATACTTTTAAACCTGGCTCTGTCCATTATTTATATTTTGTCGCATAATATGTCTTTTTTTTTTTAAGTGAACACATAAAATGGCAGAAAACTTGAAGCATATGTTTTTCTCATATTTGTATCAGTAATGCTCAGCAAAAGTTTTAAATTGATATCTCTCAGTCACATTTTTTCCCCCTATTCACCTGCAGCGTCTCGCCTTAATATATTCATGGAGGCCGTGACAAAGTAATGTAATAGAGTATATTATATCATCAAACGTAACTCTCAGTTGGCACGCGTCACTCCTTTAATCTCCGTGGCATGAAACAAGCCAAACTTGAACATCAGCATTTCTCAGCGTTGCGTCTCTAAACAGGAGGAAATGATGATTAGTCGCCAGAAGAGCTGCAACCACTCGACACTCTGGAAATCAAGACGAGTTCATCCTGACGATTCAGCAGTGACCCTGGTGAGTACAGTTATATACGACCGCTTGTGTTCATTGATATTCTATTTAGATCTATATTAGCACAAAAAACATTTCCTAAGTAACAAGGGCTAAATTAAGGTTCAGTTTTATTATTTGACTTCCTTATGAGTCATTATTGCCCTGGTTGTATGCTTTCTCCCTCTACCTTTGTGACGCAAGTTTGGAAACATGAAAATTGCTTTTTTTGTTACTTTGTAGAATTGCCACTTGACTACACTGTGTGTCTGGTCATACAAAACCAAAAATGATGCGAGCGAAATTTGGATTAAAAGTTGCAAAACACTTGAAAAGGACTGGCAACTCCGACATCATTTAGAAGTCTCGGTCATTATTAATATGGTCCAGAGCAGAGGTGGGCAATTATTTTCTCACATGAGTAACCTGAATTTAGTAATATATAATAATGAGCCTTGCACTTAATATTGTTCACATTTCTTCCATTGCGAAATGCACAAAATTATATCTGGAACTCACTTGATGTTAATTGTAAAAGAACTGATATAACATTAACAAAGGGGCATATATCATAAGATCGCTCTACTGTCTGCTCATTTTCATTCAAACTTCATTGACTTAGCAGTCTGGATGTATATATTCTCAAGTTACTTTTGAATATAATACATAAATAAGTGAAAAAATAAAAATATAGAGCCATTTGAGCCCACTCTGGCAGGGGATGGTAATGGTGCCTCTGATGCATTTCGGCGAGAAAAAAAATCCTATACATGATGTTATCGGCCTGCAGTTTGCCCACCTCAGGTCCAGAGGAATTCCAGTGGTAGAGCCAGTCTAAAGAAGCTAAAATCTCTGTGTGTGTGATATAGTGGTTTGTTTGTGTTGGTTCCATGTTAATGAACACGCATGATGGGACACACACACGTAAACGCAAGATTGTAGCCATGGACTATTAACATTGTCCCCCATTCACACTCTCAAACAGGCTCTCTCCTTTCGTATGAACCTGTTACGCTGAATAGAAGCATTCACTTACCTTGTTACTGTTGTCTTGTTCATATACAGTACATGCAGCCTCTGGATTCTAATGTTTGGTAATTAAACCTATCAAGACATCAAAGACATTCTCACTTGTCCAACCCTCCCAATACAGTATTTACAGGTATTATGTTATGTTTACTATGTGATGATGGACTTGACAATCACTTCCCACAAAATATATTTAAAATTGTCAGAATAATTGATAAACAATGATGGGCTGATTATGTTGTTTTACATTCCAGATAAAACGTCTTAAATTTGACCTGCATATTTTGTGTTGATTGATATTTTACGATTCCACACAAACACTTTTAAAGTGCATATAGAAAACTTTACAGAGTCAATATTAAAATACAATCTAATATTGACGTCTATCTGTTGACTTCCTTTCAGTCTGTGATGGCAGAACAGGAAACACCAAGTGAAGCACACGGGACAGGGCTGGATCTATTATAGGACCCTCATTTTGAAACATTTCCCCCTTAATTTGACATTTATTTTTAAAGAGGAACAAAAGCACGGCATATCCTTGAAGACATTATACAACAAGAACAAAAGAAAAGAAAACATACACATGCCTACTATACACACACTCCTTACACGCACGCAGGCCAGCTCCCATTAACAACACATCAATTCTAAAACAACACTTAGCATCATATTCCATGCTTGGAACATACATGAGATACACAGGACTTTCCAGAGCATTTCCAGATTTAAAACAATACACGATCTCAGTCAAGATCCTGATCTTAATATTACTTTACAACTAAAAAACAAATACGTTTTTATATGGATCATTGTCGTATCTTGTTATAGGCATATTTTACTGCAGGTAGAGCATTTATGAATAAAGAGCCTTGTATAGAAATACGCAACCTCCCTTTACATTAGCTAGACCGTGTTTTTGTTATGTGGATAATGGCTGTGGTGCAATGGCCCACACCCGAATTCTAATACAGTCATAAAAAAGGCTAAAAGAAAAAAAGGTAATTACCTAGAAATCTGAAGAATTTGGTAAATGCTGGATGTCTGGGATGCATTGTGGCACTCCTGCTTCACAGCAAGAAAGTTCCGGGTTCAATTCCCACCTGGACGGGGCATTTCTGTGTGGAGTTTGCACGTTCTCCCTGTGTCTGCGTAGGTTTCCTCCGGGTACTCTGATTTCTCCTCCCGCTAAAAACATGTACAATAGGTTCCCATCTGCGTCTTTACTGGTTAAATAAAGGTCAAATAAAAATGAAATAAAATGTGTCTGTAAACTTCTGATAGTAGTTTGAAAAATGTCTTAATGCAGAAACTTTGCTGAATAATAGAAGTTTTTTCAATAACTTCATCAAATATCAGTAAGAGGATTTGAAAATGGATGGATAGTAGAACAGTTAAAACTGTAAACTTGTTTTTGACACATCACTCAGGTTTCTCTTCTGTCCTCAGGTAAGACATGTCTGCTACCATGACCTCCGAGGAGCAGTTTCTATGCTCCATCTGTTTGGAGGTGTTCTCTGAGCCAGTCTCCACTCCATGTGGACACAACTTCTGCAAATGCTGCATCTCCCAGCACTGGGGCACCTCTGTGGCCTGTAAATGCCCACTGTGTTTGAAGACTTTTGACATAATGCCGGAGCTTAGTGTTAACACTTTGCTTTTAGAGATGGTTTCTCAGTTCAAACTAGAAGTTGAAAGATCAGAGTCACAGTTACTCAAACCTGGGGAAGTCCCCTGTGCTCTCTGCACTTGTACCAAACTCAAGGCGGTGAAATCCTGCCTTGTTTGTCTGTCCTCATTCTGTGAGAAACACCTCCAGCCTCATCTGAGTGTGCCTGGATTAAAGATACACCAGCTGATGGAACCTGTGAACAACTTGGAGGACAGGGTGTGTCCCAAACACCAGCGCCCCTTGGAGCTCTTTTGTGGCACTGAGCAGAGCTGCATCTGTACCATGTGTGTTCTTCTAGAGCACAAGAACCATGATTTACTGTCTCTAGAGGAAGCATGTGAGCGCAAGAAGCCATCTCTACTGCTCTCGAAGGATCAGTTTGAGCACATGGTGGAGCAGAGGAGGCTGAAGGTTCAGAAGATCCAGCAGTGTCTGGAGCTCAGTCAGAGCGAGGCCCAAACAGAGATGAATGCAGGGCTACAGGCCTTCACTGCTCTCATAGAGTCTGTTCAGAGTTGTCGTGACCTCTTCTTAGAGCAACTCCAAGAGAAGCAGAGTCAGAGTCAGAGAAAGGCTGAAGAGCTGATCCAGCAACTAATGCAGGAGATCTGTGCGCTGGAGAAGAGGAGCACTGAAGCACAGCAGCTCTCATGTTCTACGGACCACCTTCACTTTCTACAGCGCTGCGCTGAGCTCACAGCACTTGCTGGCCAAAATAAGAGGAGCAGTGTCAGCTTTAAGCCTGAGACATATGAAGGGAGTGGGATACAAGCTCTGTCCGAGTTAGAGGATACTCTCTCTGTGGAATTTTGCAAAGTGTTTAAAGAACTGGCATCACAGTCTAACAAGGCTGAACTGAGGAGAGTGCAGCAGTTTGCTGTGAACATCACTCTGGATCCAGACACTGCACAACCAAAACTTGTTCTGTCTGAGGATCTTAAAGAAGTACATCATAGTGATATTCGGAAAGATCTTACAGACAACCCTGAAAGGTTTTCAAAGTATCCTGTTGTTCTGGGAAAACAGAGTTTTGTCTCAGGTCGATTTTATTTTGAGGTTGTGGTTAAAGGAAAGATTAGATGGGAAATAGGCGTGGTCAGAAACTCCATTTATAGAAAGGGCATAGTTAGCCCTAGTCCAAAAAATGGTTACTGGACCATATGGTTTAGAGAGAATAAATACAGAGGCAATGATGATCCTCCAGTGGTTCTGTCTCTGAAGAAGCATCCTCAGAAGGTGGGAGTGTTTGTGGACTACAGAGGCGGTGTGGTCTCGTTTTATGATGTAGAATCTGCAGAACTTATCTACTCCTTCACTGGCTGCTGCTTCAGGGAGAGCCTGCTGTCATACTTCTGCCCCTATGCGAATGATAATGGTACAAACTCAAGTTCTCTGATCATTTCTCCCATTGTGTAGGTTTATGTGGGTTCGGGAGTTGAGAAGGCTGCATCACAGGCTTCAAGTACTCCCATAGTCTTAGTTTTTTAGCTAGCCAACAAAGAAGCTAACCAGTTTGGCTGATCTTTTACAGATATATTGTAAAAAGCACAGTGGGGGAAATATTTAAAATGATGTGGTGGAGCAAAATTCGCTAGGTATTGAATGTTCCTTAAAGTTAATAGCAAATTAGGTTCCAAGAACGTACTGGTCGTTATGATTTACGTGATGAATTACTTTAGAACACAGAAACATAGCACGACTTTGAAAAGTTTCAGCCCGACAGTTAATGGGGCACAATTGTGGAATATTTTTAATTATTGTGATATGAACATTTTTATTTCATTGAGTTGGGGGTGAGCGCTCATAAGCTTCTTGCTTCAGCCCACTCCTTTTGAGCAGAATGCTCAAATAAACAATTTAAAAAATATATATAAAAAATAAAAAGTCAAATATTGTGTTTTTAACAGTGTTTTTTGTAAGGGGATGGTAATACCCATGCATAATTTGAGTGAATAAAGAGTATGCTGTATATTATAATTGCTCTACAAAATGGGTAGTGTAGCCTTGTAGTGTTTGGCTTGGTTTATGATTATTACCTATACTTCCTGCCCTTATCCACATGGAACAAAATCTGGCACATAGTTCAATGTTTTTACTGTCAGCACTAAAAAGGAGAGGGCATTTACCTTTCATATAACATGAGTGTGATTTGTTCAATTGAAAGGACTTTCAGCCAAAAGACAACTTTGAGGACCTAAGCGCTAACAGGTATTATTTTGGGACAATATATGGAGATTTTCTGTTTAGAGATTTCTTCAAAAACTGTTTGTCTTTTGAATATATTTTCAACTAAATAAAGATACAGATATGAAGAGGAGCAAACTATAGACTTATTAGACGGTTATTCCTCCCCATTTACATGAATTACTCCAGTCAAGAGAGAATCCATGATGATCACCCAGTCTTTTCTAACAGCTACAGTAGCTTGTTCCAAAAAAGGGCAAAAAGGTCGGAAACTCCACCCCAGTGAGGCATGCTGAGCGGCAACAAGCCTCCACAGTGCTCCAGGGCCGGTCAATCAAAGCCCAACGCTAACACTCTTAAAATGAATGAATGAACTCTATTGTCATTATACAATAGTACAATGAAATTGCGTAAATTATATATATATATATATATATATATATATATATATATATATATATATATATATGAAGAGTTCATTTGCAAAAGCAGATATCTCCGTTTTGAAATTTTTTCAAAATCGTTTTGGATATTTGTTACTGTACGCGACGGATGCCACCTATGAAGCTAAAGTTGTGTGAATTTAATCAAGAACAAGTGAGTTTATATTTTTATAGCACTGAAACAAGTCTGGTAAAGAAAAACACTGCTGTGTGAAGTGAACTGTTGAAGCATACGTTGAGTTTTTTCAATGGCACTTATCTGTTTTTGCAAATGAACTCTTCATATATATATATATATATATATATATATATATATATATCTGAGCATAGTTTATTGGGCTGAACTTTGTGCCAGTATTTGTTTCATGGGCTAAAAAGAAATAGGCACGCACATCCAAAGGCAGTGAAACCTGCATGCTGGATCCAAAATAAGAATACAGTGATTTAAAGTAAGGGTCCGCACAGCAGTGAAAGCTTCTAATTTTTGTATAGTTTTTGATTCATGTGCATAGGCCCAGGGTGACACTTTATTTTACACGACCCCTAAACCTATAACCTATATACTGTAGGTTTATAAATATTTTACATCATGTAGCACAATATTGTTCTTCCCAGATTGTAATTCAAGTTTACTTACATTTTATTCTAAAGGGATGTAGTTTAGTTTAATAGGTCATGGTTTATTGAGTGTTTTTGCTTTACTAATTATATAATATATTTTAAAATTGTAGTTCTGTATTTTTTGGTTATTCTAACAAAAGGTTCCTTCTTTCCTGGTCAGGATTGTTGTGTGTAAATGAAAAGAATGTTCCCTTGATTCAATAAAGTTATTCTGATCTCGTACTCAATGTTTTCATTTGTTACCCCTTTCACACTACGCTCCAGTCTAATAAAGGCTAAGAGGGGAAACAAAAGGTTCCAAAGCTCTGGAATAATGTAACTAGATCTACTAATCTTTAGAACACTTGCAGCAATTATCAGTATTCTATTAACATTACTCATATGGCTTTATTTGGAATAGGGAAACATCATATAATGTTACTTTCTAATTAAAGCGTACATATAGAGCATCTTTTGACTCCTACCTCTAGTATGGAATTAACCTCTTAACCCCCGCCTTAACGGAACACCTTTTCTCCAGTTCAGCTTTAACCAAATCTAAGCTGAGCAGAGAAGATTTTTCATTGCGCTGTCGTTGCATTTTTGTCACAGTTTTGGCTCTTTTTTGTTGCTTTTTCGTCACTCTTAAGTTGTGTTTCTGCTATTTTTTGTTGCCCTTTATGATGAGTTTTTGTTGCTTTTTCATTACTCTTTTTGTCGCTTTTTTGTTGTTTTTTTGTCACTTTTTTGTCACTCTTTTGTTGCTTTTCTGTAACTTTGTTTTTTGTTGTTTTTTGTCACTTTAGCTTTTGTTTTTTGTTGTTTTTTGTTGCTTTTATGTAACTTTTTGTTGTTTTTTTGTTGCTTTTTGTCGTTTTTTGTCATTTTGTTTTGTTTTTGTCGTTTGTCACTTTTTTGTTGGGTTTTTAGTCATTTTTTGTTGCTTTTTATGTCTTTTTGCCATTTTTTATTTTTTGCTTCCATGTCTCTTTTTCGTTCTTTTTAGTTGCTTTATTGTTGCTTATATCTACAGTTCTGGCTTATTTACCCCTGTCCCAAACATGCCCAAACTTCTGGCTGTAAATAAATCAGTGTCAATCAATATTTGACTTTTGGGGACACAGATGATTATGTAACAAAAACTCCTCCATACACAATTAAAATGTAAAAAAAAAAAAGCTTGTTCTTGCGGTAATAGCCATTAATGATCCAACTGTACATGAATCCGTACGTTTTCTCCTTCACTGTTAAATATCCTGTAGTTTACCGTACAGACAGGACTCGATACGGCGTCTCGCGCGCCGAGCAGGCGGGGAGCCGAGTGCGCAGGCTGTGATCCCACCAGAGCTTCCCTTTCGTCTCCGCGCCGGTGACAAACTGACGCGGCTCCTGGCGAAAAGTGCAACCGGAGCGCCTCGCAATTAGCACTGCTGCTGCTGCTGCTGCTGCTGCTGCCGGTCGATGCTGCTACATTATAGATGAGCATGTTAATTGATTTGGCTGCAGAGTGCGAGGAGTGTGTCTGGTTACTGCAAAGAGCCCAACTGCTGGGAAAAGTGAGTGCGACTGCTAACTCTCGCCGCTATTGCTAAAGAAAAGTTGTAATGACTATTTGCACTGTTAGCTTATAGTTAGTGTTAGGCATATTGTGCTAATTAGCGGTATGTGACGGTAGCATATGGGCAAAATACAGTGCCTTGCGAAAGTACTAATACACCTTGAACTTTTGCACATTTCGTCATGTTTACAACCCTAAACATAAAGATTTTATTTTGATTTTTTTTTACTGAAAGTTCACACACAAGTAACAGACAACTGTGAAGTGAAAGCAAAATGATACATGATTCTGTTATTTTTCAAAAAATAGAAAAGTGAAAAGTGGGGCGTGCGTAAGTATTCATACAGCATGACTTAATACTTTGTGGAACCGCCTTTTGCTGCAATAACAGCAGCAAGTCTTCTGGGGTATGACTCTACAAGGTTTGCACATCTAGAGACTGACATTTTAGCCCATTCCTCTTTACAAAACAACTCAAGCTCTGTCAAAATAGAAGGAGAGCGTTTGTGAACCACAGTTTTCAGGTCTTTCCACAGATTTTCAATAGGATTTAGGTCAGGACTTTGACTGGGCCATTCTAACACATTAATATGTTTGTTTTTAAACCATTCCATTGTAGATTTAGCTTTGTGTTTAGGGTCATTGTCCTGCTGGAAGGTGAATCTCCGCCCCAGCCTCAATTCTCTTGCTGACTCCAGCAGGTTTTCCTCCAAAATGTCTCTGTATTTGGCTCCATCCATCTTCCCAACTATTCTTACAATCTTCCCAGTCCCCGCTGAGGAAAAGCAGCCCCATAGCATGATGCTCCCCCACCATATTTGACACTGGGGATGGTGCACTCAGGACGATGAGCAGTGTTAGGTTTGCTCCATACATAACGTTTTGCATTTGGGTCAAAAAGTTCAATTTTGTCTCATCTGACCAAAGCACCTTCTTCCACATGGTAGCTGTGTCCTCCATATGACTTCTAGCAAACTTCAAATGGGATTTCTTATGGCCTCCTTTCAATAATGGCTTTCTTCTTGCCAGTCGTCCATGAAGGCCAGATTTGTGTAGAGTACGACTTATAGTTGTCCCATGTACAGATTCCCCCAGCTCAGCGGCAGTACGTCGCAGCTCCTCCAGAGTTATCTTGGGGCACTTGGTTGCATTTCTGACCAGTGCTCTCCTTGTTCGGTCTGTTAGTTTAGGTGGACGCCCGTGACTGGGTAAGTTCGCAGTGGTGCTATACTCTTTCCATTTCCGAATGATGGATTGAACAGTGCTCCGTGAGATGTTGAAGTCCTGGGAAATCTTTGTATAACTTAACACTGCTTTAAACTTCTCCACAACTTTACCCCTGACCTCTCTGGTGTGCTCCTTGGCCTTCTTGATGTTGTTTAGTGACCAATACACTCTAACCATAGCTCTGAGGCCCTCACAGAACAGCTGGAATTATACTGAGAGTAGATTACACACAGGTGACCTCTATTTAATGGTTAGGGCAAGGTGTGAACATTCTGCAGTCATTAGGAATGTTATAAAGGCAATTTAATGCACTCAGAAAAATGCTGTATGAATACTTATGCACGCCCCACTTTTCACTTTTCTATTTTTTGTAAAATAACAGAATCATGTATCATTTTGCTTTCACTTTACAGTTGTCTGTTACTTGTGTGTGAACTTTCAGTAAAAAATTCAAAATAAAATCTTTACGTTTAGGGTTGTAAACATGACAAAATGTGCAAAAGTTCAAGGTATATTAGTACTTTCACAAGGCACTGTATATGTCTCCGTGCATGTTAAATCTTCATTAGAATTCAAACTGCAACACAATGTAAATAAGCTAGGAGAGCAAAGTCAGAATCAAATACCTGTAATTTAAGTAATGTTGACGTTTTACATATTATTTTTAGCGTCAGACTACATGATTAAAGAAAAGATAAATAAATCAAGTGTTTTGAACGTGTGCTGTTTGTTGCCAAGTGTACTACAAACACTTTTGTAAGACTCAACGTGTTCCAGAAAGTGTTGAAAACATAAAAAGGACCAGAAAACCCAACAGCGTAAAATGAGTAATGACTTTATGATTGCGTTTGCCTTGTAATTGGACCCACACCTGCAGCAGATGTTCGTACGATCCAATTACAAGAAGAATCACAGCCTTATTTTGGACTTTGGTCATTAGTGTAATGTGAATGAGCCAAGTTTTTTAGTTCTTACATTTTTGCGTTGTTCAGTAATAAAGTAGGAACTTTAAAATGATGTTTTGAAACTAATTCTGTACGAATCTGCACATACAACGCGCGTGGATCAATTAAGTATAACTAATGGCCGACGTGCACGGTGTGATTTTTTTAATTTATTTTTTTGTCTTAAGATTTTTAGATGTCACATTGCAAGACATGGGGAATGTAAAAATCGTGAGCCTGCACTCGTCTGCACCGTGCAGTTCAAAGAGACAACTGTAGCCGTTTCAGGCTTTAGACGACATTATGTTTAGCTGAGGCAAATGCTGCAAGCTAGCGGGTTTATTTCCGAAAAGTGCAGTGAAAGTCCTGTAAAATGCCTTTGTCTGGTCCAAGGACAAGATCCATCCATCCATCCATCCATCCATTTTCTTCCACTTGTCCGTTGCCAGGTCGTGTTGGTCTCTCATAAGGGGCTTCTGAACCGCTCTTTGTCTGACCCGTCACCTAGGACCTGTTTGCCATGGGAGACCCTACCAGGGGCACGAAGCCCCCGACAACAGAGCTCTAGGATCATTCGGGCGCTCAAACCCCTCCACCACATTAAGGTGGCGGTTCCAGTAGGGGCCAAGGACAAGATCATCTTTCAGAAAATTAAATGGTTAAAAATCATCAAATATAACTCAGAAATGCTCCAAATTCAGTTAGTTTGTTTTTAATTATGAGAGACCAACAGACCTGGTTAGAACCATGAGGCCGTCCTTCTGTGGACCCACCACCCGCAGGAGGAGCCATAGGGGCTGGTGCAATGCGATTTGGGCAGCTCCAACAGCTGCTCCCACGACCCAGCAACGGACAAGTGGAAGAAAATGTATGGATGGATGTTTTTAATTGTTATGTTTTGACACATTTGTGGGGGGCTCAGGATTGGACTGAAGGGGCACAGCATGACTACAGCATGTGTAGTAGTTTTTTCCTTGCTCTATACCAGTGGTTGTCTATAAAACAAGAAAAAAAGAAAAATATTTTGAAAGAAAAATACATTTATTTGTGAAAATGTACTACTTTAAACCAGTATTTACCAACAGTCATTGCTAGATGTTACTTTTTATGTAAATTTAGCTGTAAAATAATAACTATTCTTGGAATAGAAACGGTCCCCTTCAAAGAACAAAAGCATCCCAAAAACATCCCATTCCAGCAACAAATTGTGAGAGCTTTTAGGCACAAAATATTCCAAACCTATGATCAGAACCACGAGATAGACATAATTTGTCAACATCAATGTGAGATCCGATCAGGTAATAAGAGCTGAATATTGCTCGCTTTCCTTGGTCACGGACCAAGATTACGTAAACAATCCTGAGCAGTGATTGCGTTCAAAATAGAAATAACACTCATGACAGAATTATATAATCAGTAAATAGCCTGGTGAAATGTGCTTAGGCTTGATTCAACTGCAACTGTTCAGTTCCCTTTGTACATGAGATCTGTTCACACTGTTCATGTTAATGTCATTACCACCATTGCAGAAAATCACAATCGAGATATATTTTTCTCCAACATGTCCAGCCCCAGTGAGCATTTTTCATTAATTTTTTTATATTCTTTGTCTCCTCCTGTGGGGTCCCTGACAAACGAAGACGTGCTCCAGCGCCACCGTCGCTCCTCGCGCCGACTTTAATCAGAATTCTGTTCTGCGCTGTAGTGAACGCTGCAGGTAATTGGACGACACTATCATCTCCAGTCAATTTCACCGAGGGGAAGTGGAAAAACAAACTGCGCTGATTGGAAAAGGGGCCACTGAGGTTCCGACATCAACAAACCATTGCTTTCATTTCGGTTTACTCTGCTCACTCCGAAACTCCAGCACACGCTTTAGGAAGGCAGAGTCACTGGCTAACAGTTGCACAATGGTAAGTAGGATTGTACAGGACCATACTATCACACGGAGTTAATGTAATTAGGTCGAGTTTTGGAGGATCTGCACTTTCCTGGAGTAGTAGCTTGTTGGAGGACTTTACAGGTTAGGCATGTCCAGATCTTGGGTCAATATCATCTCGGGACAGGAATATCTACCTCGTGTACGGAATAGGGCTGAAAGATATATCGTTATCGTATCGATATCGAGATATGAACATTCAAGATATTACTATCGAAAAAGCAAAGATATATTGTTATCGTATTGATATGGAGATATGGACATTCAAAACATTAAAATCGAAAAAGCAAGTTGGAAATAATATAGATTTTCATCAATAAAACTGCACTCTTTATTATTATGTTTTTATTTTCCTGAAAAATGCTCGGTTTTCACCTAAACCATAGTTATATCGTATCGTATCAATATCGAGATATCTGGCATGAATATCGAGATATGAAATTTTGTCCTTATCGTTCAGCCCTAGTATGGAATTAACCTCTTAACCCCCGCCTTAACGGAGCTAATTTTTTCCAAATCTAAAAGCTTCTTGGCTGGAGCTTACAGCCCATAGGCCAGGGTAACACCTCATATGAAACCTAAGACCGCCAAACCTAGCTAAGATTTGTCCTTGCGTTGTCGTTACATTATTGTCACGTTTTTGTCATATTTTTGTCTCCTTTTTGCAATTTTTTTGTCGCCCTGATTATTGCTTTTTCATTACTCTTTTTGTCACTTTTTGATGTGTTTTTGTTGCTTTTTTATTATTATTTGCATTTACATACAGTACATATAACATATATGACATTACAAAACAAACATTGAGTTGACAAGAGATGTGTGGAGGCGTGGTGTGTAGTGAGGTGTGTGTAGTGTAATTCTGCATATGTTTGGGAGACCTAGGTAATGTTGTTATTGTTGTTTTTGTTGCTTTTTTCATTACTTTTTTGTCACTTTTTTATAGGTTTTGCTGCTTTTTCATTACACTTTTGTCATTTTTTGGGTCAATTTTTTGTTTTCAAGAAGCTTTTAGATTTGGGTAATGCTGAACTGGAGGAGATGTGCTCGGTTAAGAGGGGGTTAAGAGGTTAAGCGTTTCACCTTTTGGGACGCCACAGACCAAACCCTATTCCACCAGGACTCACACTCGGGGTAATAATTAAAGGCGGGATACTGCAGGTGAATGAGGGGAAAACATATAATAAATTACTGATATTAATATGAGGGGAAAATGTTTTTATGTTTTCATATAGAAATAAGACATTTTGTGTAAAATGTAGATACACTACACACATACACGTCCTGTCTTCATGTTTGTTTTGTAATGTCATGTATGTTATAAGTGCAGACAAAACAATAAAATAAATAGAAATAAAATAATATGCCACAAGCAACTAAGAATGGTTATCAGTTTCATAGCTGAAGGTATGACGAACAACCGATAAACAAGGATCCCATTTCTAATCAGTAATGTGTCATCTTCACATCGATTGTGGCTCCAGGTTTTTCCAATGCTGCCGACATATTTTATTTGAATGTATTATTCACTATTGTATTCATAAGATGGATGAATGTGCAGCTGTGACGCTGCCCCTTGGGGATGAATAAAGTTTTCTGAATCAAACAATGAAGAGAGGAAGCCTCTAAACTGAAATGTTAGTTGTGGTCCAAACTCATTCCTAACTTTCCCATCATATTTCTAGCATCCAAATTCTACAGAGGGATGGGTTTATCGGCACATTTCACAACTGGCAGGCTCATTTTCATCTCTGGCTCGCTAGTGATAAAACATAAAATAAGCATGAATCAGGGTAAGTTTCTTCTTTATTTACACTGACATTAAAACTAAGATGATGAGGGAGAAAACTAGCTACATCTTTACACTGACCACAATCAATGTAAAAATGTCTTATGTTTGATCAGTCTTGTACAGTTGATCTTAAACGTTTCATGCCAAGTACAATAAAATATTGTCCTAAGTGAGTCAGTAACATCAGGCCTAAGTGAAGATCAAATTAGGACAAAACCAGGTCACAAACGGGTCCTGTCAGTTTGTCTTTGCTTATTGTTCAACATGTGGGTGCCAAAAACACAAGGAATTCTATAATGAAAAGTCCCTTTATACAGTGTAGAACGACAGCATGTTGCGCACACTTGGAGAAATCAAAAATAGTACCTTTGAGAATTTGAAAATAATAGTAATTTCCAAGTGGAGCTTTTAGTGGTTGATTTGAAAAGAAATGTCAGGTCAGAGACGGCACATTATAAACAGCAGGGTCCTGGAAACAGCAGGTTTTCACAGATGGGGGGAAAAATACAGCTGACTACCAGCGCTGCTATGCATTATATTGAACAGACATTTCACATTTAGTATTATTCAAGGACTAAAATATATTGTTGAATAAAATCATGACTCAGTACTGAAAGAATAACCTTAGTGAACCCGTGTTTTTTTTTCTGTCCTGATGGTGAAATCTTGAAAGCTTGTGAGGAGCGGACTTTGAGCGCAGAACTGCTCAGACTCAATCGATCGTTGGATCATAGGTTTTAAAAATGTTCAAGCGTGACAGTACAGTACCGAGTGTAGCAGCATGTATTCAGTATTCAGAATATGGCTGGGGTCAGAGCGGATGTTTTCTTAGTCAACCACAATGTTTGTTACAGTGAAAAGTAAGGAAGTCATGGACGTTTCATAGTGAAATACAGCCATTCTTCCATCATCGGCATTGCTGGCCATAATGCATATCATACAAAAGGTTATGGGTGAGAGATTTTCTAAAGCCAGGTCCTCAACTGCAGGGTCTGCTGAAGTTTTTCTTTTTTTAGGTTTTGGGCCAAATTGGTATCATACAAACTTTCACCAGAAAACAAAACGATACCTAATCTTCAAGGTAATATGTTTTTATTGGACTGATTCAATGTCCTCCATAGATTTATTTCA
The DNA here is from genome assembly GCA_007210695.1 of Neogobius melanostomus. NCBI lineage: Eukaryota > Metazoa > Chordata > Actinopteri > Gobiiformes > Gobiidae > Neogobius > Neogobius melanostomus. Next base: position 857,892 of record VHKM01000099.1, read on the forward strand.
GAAAATTTTAATTCAGGGGCCATTTTCTCTAAATGCATTCTTCACACATAGTGGCGACAATATCTCCGTGTAAGTAGCATCAAATTGTCTAGCCTTGGACTCAACAATATTTGGAATTTTTTTTCCAAAGGGATTTTTTAATTATCAAAGTATTTTTTTACATACACAATGAAGGCTTATTTAAAAAAAATGGAGAAATGGTGAGATATATTATACTAAATAGGTGTAAAACAGTTTTTGGCCTTTTATCTGTTATTTCAGCAGGAGATTGAGATAACTTTGTTTTGCTGTGTTTGTCGATGGAACTGTCAACAGGTTGGACCCGCAAGTAGCTTTATTATCTGTGATAGAGGTAAAGTTCCATAGCAGTCACTCACCCATACGTTTGATAAGTATTACATCACACACACAACAATAAGCTACTTCCGGGTCCAAACTGTTGACAGTTCCATGTTTGACTCCTCTTCCGCATCGTTCTCATTAAATACGAGACGTTTCTTGTCAACTGCAGTATTAAAACAGTGGCGCAAATAGCTGTTCAATGCCATTCAATCAAAGTGGCCTCAGTGTGGTGCCTCTCGGAGCATTTGATGTCCGAAGTGCAGGGCGTAATGAGTGTATAGCAGGCGGGGGAGTGAGGAGTAAGGACGCAATGCTGCAGATGTGTTTGTGTTGAGGCTAAATGCTAACCGTGGTAGGATGCTAACATCTTGGGCATCTTAAACTCTGACTCAGACAGTCTCTGACAGAGGAAGGTTTTCTGTTACCTCTACTATATTATTACATGTTGTACTCCACTTCAGTCTTCCAAACTATTGGAAAACGTATGTGTACATTAAAATGGAGGTGGAGGACAGGTCTCAAAATACTGGAAATATTTTGACTTTATTTATAGTAACAATAACAGACGATATTAGACCGTCTTACGATCTCCAGAGCTGACCTGTTATTACCGTGGGATCGTTTTACTTCGCAATGTCGGACGCTAATGCGAGTTACTCATTTGGCAGCGGGTCACACCTCTCCAGTGCGCACACACGACCAGGCTCCTCAATCCAGGGCTTTTAAACCCAGCATATCGAACTCAGCAGTATTTATGCCAGTGTCCATCCACCCCTGCACCGCATCTCTGCGTGTGGATCCCACCGTGCCTTTATTTACCTGGACCATGTGCAAAGAAGCGAGTATGTCCTTACAGTTCTGTCAGACGCCACATCCTTCTCATTTGTCTAATTTCAATCGTGGACCGTGTTCTATCCATGTCTTCAAACAAATGAGACTTCTCCAAAACACCAGTGAATCTCAGCTCCTTACTGTCGAGTTGCCTAATGGTTACAAATGGTTAGCCAATGGTTTGTCTTTTACACAATACCTTATTGTCTGGAGTTTTATTGTGTTGTTTATTGTTGATTTATAGAGTGACTTTCCTATAGGTTTAGTAAGAATATTATTGCTGTGTTGATTATCACAAAGTTGAATAAATTAGTATTCAATCGTTTTTCTTCAGTGTGTATTTTAAGTTGTCATAAAAAAAATGTGATAAAATCGAAATTGTGAGTTTATAATTCAAAAATAGTGTTTGTCTATTTTTGACACATCGCCCACCCCTAACGGTAATACCCTTGTAAACCTCCAACTGTGATTTTGACGTGAGTTCACAGAAGCCAGCCATTGTGACTGAGCTCACGATTCCCAGCTTTTCTAATTGGTAACTAAAACCCTTTGGAAACGGCACATAAACCCGCACGCCAACACCACGCAGTCCGCCTAATAAAAATCTCATCTCCAGTCCGGCCGTGTCCAGCGAGCGGAGGAACATTGTCATCCGCAGTTTTATAGGCATCGGGGAGAGGCGCAGAGGTGCATGCTGGGAGCGCGTTCACGGCTGACTGACAGAGCCATCCATCATGTCTTTATGGGAGTCCGGCTCAGCGACAGAGGAGCGCGGCGCCCTACAGCTGTCTCCACGCAGCAGACACACATACAAAACGCTAGAGTTAAAGCCACGCAAAATACAGGAAAATCCACTCGCAAAGACTATTTCACACTCTGTAAGAAAGGACTGCCGCAGATAAGATAAATGACTGAATGTTTGTTGAAATAGTTTGGGGAAAATGAGTCTTCAAAAGAAATATGGAGAACTAACTAATTGTCTAAGTACTTTGTGTTGAAATTGGTTTTGCTTGCTCCCCATAAATAATCTATTTGAGCAGTTTGCCTTCTTTATATGTAAAAAGCATTCACTAGGGAACAAATAATTGCATAGTTTTCATAAGAAGGTGTTTTGTTTTTTTGCAAATGTATAGAGGGAATTGTTACTTAAAAGCCCATTTTCTCACATTGTGGCTATGACATCTTCACTTAAAGGGGCTGTGTGGACTTTAGCAGTTTTGTGCTCGCAATTGCCCCCTCAGGCCAAACGCGTAACTGCAGCCTCCATGATAAGCTCGTGCATGAGGTGCTCAGGCTTACGAGCACCAGAAATAACTGTCCCATCCTGGTGAATTTGCAGGCATGACTTAAACTGAGGTAAGAAACGTTACTATTTTGTAAGATATTTAGACCAAATCAGTTTGAGTGAATGTTTTCCAAGATTAAATACTTGAGCAAATGCAGCAAAGTGAATCGAGTGAAGAAGTAATACATATAAACGAATAATTGACGTTTGAAGGAGGAAAACAAAAACTTGTATACTTTGTATGCATAAACGCAGGCCTAATTGAAATAATAAAATATTTCCACTGGTAGAAATGCTACTAGGAAAAGCCAAAATCGTCTCTTCAATTTCCGGGGCCCAAAGTTAGCGTAGCTAACTCGTAAACTATATTGTAAACGGCACATGTTCACTTTTTGTAGTCGTTTCACTACTTATAAATCCGTGAACACTACAGTCATGCTTATTTTGCGGCCAAGAAAAGCTAACATTAGCAGCATTATTTTTGCCATTGTAAATGCAGCACCATTACCACTGTTACTACTCAAATGTTTTGTAGGTACAGCACAATTACTGTTATTACTGACACTACTAGTCTGCTACTAATACTACACAACTTCTCTGTAGGTATAAAACTATTATATCAACTATTTTGGTAACTTCCAAATATGATTATTTTATGGCTTGTTTCAGTGAAGTTTGTACAACATGCACGGACAGTCGGACACCGTTTTTTTGAAGCATCAACAACACTTTTCCTCCACGTATTTAGTCATAATTTCTTACCTTTCAAGCAAAAATAAGCTGCGGGTCTTTTGAGAGATTCTCAACATTTTCCAATGTTTACTCTGGTTCTTTGCCTACGCCGATCAGACTCGACTTTCGCCTTTTTTTGTCACACTCGAATAAACTCTTCGTTTCTTTTGTTATTTGGGGTCTGGGCTGGAGTTTCGATGGTGCTTGAAGCCGGTCTCCTCTTATTCTCCGCTAAATCCATCCTTCTGAAGTTACCACTCGCGCTGCAGCGTCAGTATAGAGGAGATACAGCTAACGCTACAGCTAACGCTACAGCTAACGCTACAGCTGAGCGTGAACGCGCATTACGCATTACGCTGTTTGCTTGTTCGACCCGAGCATAAACTATTTAAGTGACTTTACAGGCATATAGAGGCAATCGCGGTGAAAAGGCCAGGGCTCATTCTACTCACCAGGGCATTGCTGGAGCATGTATGAGAAAGAAATTTTAAATTTGTATACATTTATTTGTGGTTAAACTTATGTATAGTCCCTTTAAAGACAAAAGGAGGAACCCCTATCCAACAGGGACTGGGCAACAAGAACTGAAGCTCCATCAAGGACTGGACGTTCTTCAGCCCTGGATGTATCTATGAATGCACCTTGAGGACAGGGGATGTTTCCATCTGCTGCGGATGCTTGTTTGGACATTACCTCTGTCTGGACATGACCTTGTTTGGACATTATGTTTGCTTGAACACTACATTTGCTTGGACATTGCATTGTTTGTTTTGTTTAATTGTTTGGTGCAGCCCTGTGAGGCAACTCCAAAATGATTGATAGATTGATTGATTGATTGGTACGGTGCCAGCACTGCGTCCTGCCGCAGGAGCCTCCAGCGCATCGTGAGAGCAGTGGAGAAGATCTGTGGAGCCCCTCTCACCTCCATTAATGACATGTACTCCACCCGTCTCGCTCGCAAAGGGGACCCTCTTTAAGGTAAGGCCTTCAGGGAGGAGACTGCAAAATCCACGGCCCAGGTCCAGTTGACTGAAGAACAGTTTCATACACCAGGCTATCAGGAAGCTGAATTCCATCCCTTCCCTGCGCTTCCACCCCTCAGCCACCACCCCTTGCCCCACACCAAGGACTTGTGATGGGAACTGACAATACATCTTTCGAATTGAATTATATACAATTGAAAGAAAAGCACCTACCGAGGCCAACATTTTGACGGACTTTTCTATATCTTATTCCTTGCCTGATTTATTGAATTTGAATTTGAATTTATTCATCGCAGAGGATAACCCCTTGAGATGCACCATCTCGTTTTCAAGAGGGTCCTCAAACATCTCCAATGAAAGCAAAACAAAGCACTGAACTTTGAACCCCGAAAAAACAAGGCATATTTGACATTTGAAACATTCCACTGACCTCCCCAGACCTTCAACTAAAGCAAAACTGAACATTTCAGAGCGGACTTTTATTGTAGCCAGCAAAAGACACACCAGTGCAATATTCAAATTAGACCCTTAGACCATTTTTCGGGGGCCTTGGGCTTCTTGTTGAATTGGCACATCACCGGAGTTTCATAATCCTGCAGTTGTGACCTCAAAACCTAACATTTTATCATGGGAACGAGTTGTTGTTTTTTAAGGTTCCAAGCCTAAATTAAGGCGTGGGGCACAGGTTAAAACTCTCCTAAACAAACTCACTTGAATTGTTCACTGCACTGACCCCCCACACAATATACACTTCAAAATGCGACTCTCAATGAAAAACACGTTTGGACACCCCTGATCTAGGCAAAGGAGTAGGGCTCACTAACAGCCCATTTAGTATCTCCAATATTGTTCACAAATTTGTCCAAATCTAAGAGCTTTTGCCTAAAACTTCTTATACACGAGCACAACGTTGTAAATCTTCGTTTTGTAGGACATTGATCACTGTGTTGATTAGCCCTTGGAGCAAGAGCCACATTCTGAGGCTGTAATTAACTACGTGTCTAGCTTCATTTTCTCATATTCATTGATTTAACCTGGTCCGAAAACTTGCATTAGGCATTATCTTGAAAAGTCGCCAGCGTAATTAATTGCTCGCATATAAAAGCTCTTATGGCGTTCGCACTGGAGACAATTTAAGACTTCGAGAAGCAAGCAAGCAAGCAACAAGCTGCCATAGATAAGATAAACGACTAAAGGTTTTGTGGGAACCGTCTGGCAAATTAGCTGTTTGCAGAAGAAAAGGGGGAAAACAAACCACTCATAACACACAGGCTTCTCTGCGCTTTGAGCAAATTTTCAGCAAATTGATAATGGATAGTCTTCGCTTTCAGACTCAAACTTCTTTCCAATTCATGATGCTGAATAGAGAGCAGTGTTACGCCATATGCGCAGCTGCCTTAACCACTGTTGGCTGTGCTTTACTACTGCGCGTGTTAAAGGATCTGTATCATGCTATTTTAGCCATTCCAAAGTAAAGTATAGGCATTTATATGATATATTGTACCTCTACCACTATGGAGTATTTTCTGGAGGTATTTTTCCTACCCGGAAGACAAAACGCTTGGATTCAGTTAACTCCGCCCCCTCTCTCAGCTCATACAACTTTAGCAGTAGTAGAAATATATATATATCACAGCAAAAAGTGAAGTTACTTCATGATGCAGTTATAAGGAGTTGACATGTGCAACACAGCTTCATGAATGGCTAACACACACGCTAACACACATGCTAACACACATGCTAACACGGGTTTTGATTGACTCACCACTCTGATGTTTCCATTATGGGACTGCGTTGGTTATAAAAGTTAATCCACTTTGATTCTGGCCAAGGTTCACCAAGCATCCATCAGTGACGGTCACGACAAACACTATTTTGGCGGATAGTCGCTGAATCCTGGAGAGAAATTCCAACTTCTGGCGAGTGGTCTCTTCTTTAGAAAGGTTGAATAAAGTCCTGCACCTCTCGCAGCCAAACGCGCTTTTCTCCGTGACATTATCGTTAGGTAAGAAAAAAAGAACAGATGTCCAGACTCCAGAGTAGGTTAGAAAAAGCTCCTTCACAACTTTCGGTGCAAACATGACATGACATCTGTTCAGACACTCAGAGGGTGCGTTTGCTTTCACTGCAGGGGCAGCGTGGACGTCAGGCACTTCCGCTTTTTTTTTTTTTCATTATTTCTTTCTTATGACAGAAATAAAGAAAAAAGCTGTTTTACAAATTATAATCAGGCCGTAAGGCATTACATTACAGACGTAGAGCACTTCCGTTCCGCTGTGACGACACAATTGAACAACCTGAACAACTCAGTGGTTTACCAGGAGAGGGCGGAGCAGCTGCTCAGAGAGCAGGATTCAGGAGGATTACTTAGAACTGCGTGAATGAAGCCAAAAAACGCTCTGGGGGTGTTTTTGATAAGGAAATAGCATAACAACATGCTTAAAAGCTCCAAAAAGTCGATTTTGCATGATATAGCTCCTTTAAGACAAACACACGGAGGTACGAGTGACAAGCCTGTTTGGTAACTGCATTGTTTGGCCGTTGTCTTCTGCTTAAAGAAGGCAGATTTGGCCGTAATTTAGTAATTGCTTTGTCCAGTAACTAGTTGCTTATATCATACTGCGGTGCAATTACTAACACAGTTACTTTTGAGAAGTAAAGAAGTCAACCGATATAGGTTTTGCTAAGGCTGATGCCAATGACGATTTTTGGGGAGTTTTATTAGCCGATGCTGAAATGTTAGTCTGACACGTGCCATGTTAAGAGATACATGGGGATACAGTCTGGAATTGGGTGATTTGAATTTCGCTGACTCCGGCAAAACCAAGACGAGCCAATCATAGCGCAGGAGGCGGGAGTTAACAGTGCGTCATCTTCCGCACTAGGATTTCCCATCAAACACCTGTGCTCCTCCCGTAACTAAAATAGTGAAGATGGCGGCCGCGACACAACGATCTTTTACCAGTGCCCTTTCTTCAGTTTAAAGCCACAGCAAGAAGCTGCTCTGAGGGCTTTAACCGGAACATTTACTTGACTCCACGTGTGGACTACAAACAATCATGGCGGAGGACATAAACGCAAAGCATAGGTCGTTTTGTGTTTGATTGGTTCGCTCTCGTTCAAACTGCGATTGTTAGCAATCGAGTCTCGATTTGGAAATTGCGTCCTATTACCACAATTCCAGACCGTCTTTATATGTATTTATAAATACATACAGTAAATAAAGTCAGTCTGGCTTCATGCAGGCTAGAAATGAATGGCCATTTTTTTAGCCAGTTTGTCTGTAATCCTGTGTGTGATGCTTCTAAACTATAAAGTGTGTCTTTATTAAGGGCATGATAAAGCTGATTTATTCAGGGAGGGAGAAATCAGCATATATTCCAAAACTAATTCTCTGTCTCTTATAGTTCCGAAAGTCTATAACAGTCTGCAACATAAAATATATAAAATACAATCAAAGCCTCTGTGGTGTACAAACTTGTAACTGATTTTCATTGCGATGTTTCTTAGTTCCCCATAGGTCTAGGTAGTTGTGGGCCAATAGCAATACTGCAAAAATACCAAAATATCAGCCTGATGTATCGGCAGCCCGATATAAATTATTGGTCGACCACTAGTCACGAGAAACAAATTAGTTTGTAAAAGTAACGTTCCCAATACAGATTTTTATTGTGCATTTTATTAGCTTCCCTGTTGAGTTAAGAGCACAAGTGCCACCGAGAAAGAAAGTTAATTCTAAGCCCTGTTCAATAATTACAGAGGAGAAAAACAGTTCCAATGGAAAGTCCATTACAGCAAGGAACTTCCAGCACCTGCCCATATTTCCTGTTAGGCTCCTTCGTGGATCCAGGATCTGGGGGCCTGGGCAACTTACCTGTTCTTTACCTTGCCTCTCTGGCGACACTCTTTCCTCAATCGCAGAGCTTCACTACTTTAGTGTTAGCCGTTAGCTTGGAGACAAAATCGCCTGCTTTCATGGATGTGTTTGGTATGTTGCCAGTGACTGCCTCACAAATGGTATGACAGTCCGGAAGCTGGTGATCTGATGACTTCTCTTGTCCGCGCTGTGACTTAGCATGTTGAGTGTGTTGGCGCAGTGTTGATGGATGCGTTTGTCGCGCCGCACCCCAGCGCATCACAGGGCCGGGTCGTCTGTCCGGATCACTCATCTGTTTGCCTCGTGTGCCACACCGCAGTTTGAACCCTGAACCCGTGGAATCAATAGAGGGTAAGCAGTTTACTCCCCTGATGGTCACTGTGTCAAAACGTCCACGGTGATGGATGACCGCTGCATCGGAATACAGAGGAGGGAAGGCGAAGGTGCATGGCCAAGAGGGAAAGTGACTTTGTCTTTCTTTCTTTTTGTTTGATTTTGTCTTAACTTAAAGCTGGGGTACCTAATTTTTTCTGTTAAAAAAAAAAAGTTTTGTTTTGGCCCAAAACTAATTTCTAGCCGTCACAATCCCTCCAGCACACCCACATTGTTCAAGCAAATTAATTATATTCACGTGTCATGCCCATGTACAGCTTTGAGCAGTGGCAAATTGAAGCAAGAGGAACCACCCACAAAATAAATTGTACTAATTTAGATAGTACTTCTGTCATCCATCGTTCTATAAACATTTGAGTGAAGACAATGCAACAAGATCAGTCTTTTTTGCTGTGTTTACAACAAACTCGGTGATGGCAAATATACATTTAATTTAATGGTCCTACAATTTCATTACAACTTCTTGTCGAGACAAGAACAGAAGAAGAGGCAGGGCACTGACAAAGTGTAAATTTGGCTTTGTAATAAAAAATAACCATGGAGAATTTAAGTCATCATTATAAAATGAGTAAAATGCATTACAGGGTCAAAACCATTTCAGCAGCGTGACAAATTGTTTCCACAGTTTGATTGGAATTTTTCATAAGATTCATGAAGGATAATACAATTCTAAATTTGGCTTAAATTAGGTAGTTATCTTTTCCATTTATTTTAGTGAATGTGATATTTACTTATAATGATGATAATCATGAGAGAAGTTTCACTTGTGTTGTTATACTTAACCAGCCATACACTTCATGCCAGAATTTCTCACTAACTAGACAAAAGAATAAATGTTCTGTTCTGGATTCTCATTAGAAAAGTCACAGGGGTCAACTTCAAAACCAAAATCTAAACTCTCAGTGTCTCAACCGATAGATTATTTAGGATTATGAATTGCATTTCTATATGATACTATAATTATCCTTTATTAATGTTTTTTATAGCCCTCACTGCACATGACTCTCTCTTACATACACAAAAAACAAAAAACAGCAGCACATGGGTTTAGATTTGAGGAATTGTCACTTCGAATAAAGACGAGTCACTCCACGGAGAAATATTTTACTAGTACTATTGCTCATGAAATTGACCTCAAAGGGAGGTAACAATATTTAGTGTGTAGTGTTTAGATCACTATTTCTCTAAATCATCTTGGGGGAACAGAGGATATGTCTGCTCGAGAGTCTCACGTTGCCGACCCGTGCAATAACACTTTGATACAGATGGCATATTCGAGAACACCCACAAACAGTCACGTTAGGACCTGCCAGGAGGGGAAATAACTACACGACTAATACCTAAGACAACCTCTTTGAAACATGATCAAATATGGATGCATTTTCAACCAAATAAAGATTTATCGACATGGGGAGGAAGAAAGTGGGGTTCAACAGTCCAAAACAGCACATAACAGGGAATGCTAACCATAATTCTAACGTTAGCTTCATGCTATTGGCTTCGAGTGCCGGTTTTTCATTTCTAGTGGAAAATCTGATTTGTCAAAACATTCCCCAGGACTCGGTTTTGACTTGACTTTATTTGCATGTGTTAAATATACTTAGAACGTCTAAAAAGAGTGAAAACAATGTGATTCCCATAACTAGCTTCCTTCCCCCTCGGCTTGGCCACGCCTCCTAGTATGACGCCTTGTCCTTTACTATACTTTCCATACTGGCCTCTTGATTCGATTCCTGTGTGAATTGAATGATCCCCACATGTCTCCTCAAAGAATAAATCACTGGATAATAACCAGTATAGTGAAATAATGCTTCCAAAAAGAGTTATTTACGTCGAAGATGTCTTTTTTTTGCGATGATTGGACCATTATTGATTTGTTCTTGTGTCTTATTTGCCACACAAATGAACTAAGGCCAATTTTTCCTCACTTCAGTATTCTCTTGAGAAATAAAAGAAGCACTCGCATTATCATGCTTTAGTGGTTTATTCTTTTTCCTTTTTGTCCAAATGACCTCCTGGGGGCTGATGGAAATGTTTACTGATTTCCTTTGCCTACCGTTAGAAAAATATTAGGTTTATACAAGAGATTGTGAATGCTTCATTTTGACAGCCCTTTGCAAAACCAGCACAATCTGGTGATGATGTTCTGAATTTCCTAACAATTAATTTGCTCTTGTGAAACAGCATAGCAACATATGAGCCGGAATGTTCCGTAGAGCGGCTTTGCCTGAACTGTATTCTATATCCATCTAGTCTCCAGTGGTGATGGGTAGATGATACCTCAAAGTGTGTGCCACTGCTCTGGATAATGTACTGTAAGTCAGTGCATTATTTGTCATTGTTCAAGCGTACAACGAACTAGTGTTCAGGTGTTAGTCCTGAGCCGCTGCAACTGAGCCGACTGAGCCGCAGTCGTCTGGTCAGGTTGACCCGCCACTGTGGGCCAACCTGACCAGCATGTTTTTGGAGGTCAGGGAAACCGTAGCATCCGGAGTAAACCTGACTGATCCTCTGAAACGGTGCATCGCCTCCCGGGTTTGTCCCTGTTTCAGAGCGTGGTGTCCTGCACTGGTCAGCTCCTCCACCTCCCCCTTCCTCTTGCGCTGCTCCCTCCGCTACACAACAGTCTTTCACCATCTTCTCCACGTTTGTCCTTTCCTTGTTTCCTGTGGCTCCTCTTGTGACGCCTCCACTGTGCTGCAGGTGTGGTGTCCCCTTGGTGCTTCTGCAGAGTCTCAAAAGAAGACATTTGTAGGTCTCAAATGGGTTTAGCTGACTATCTAGCTTTATGTTTACTTTTTAAAAGCTGCTTACTTCAGGACCATTATTGACTCTGCAGTAAAAAAAAAAAGTCCATCGAACCACAAATGCAGTTCACAAAAAAAGGGAAATAATGCAACTGTACCAAAAGAGAGGGAGGTTTCTCGTTTTGACATCGTCATGACACTAAATGATGAGAATAGGAACAATAGAAACAAAAGAATGAGAATTAATGAAAAGTAGGCTATCAGTGATACAACTATCTATCATATTTTTGTCAAAGTCAAAAGACTAAACCATCATAGACCATCATCTGAACTCGAACTCATGACCCCCTGATTACAAACCGGATGCTCTCCTCACAGAGCTACACGAAAGGTATAACAACAAAACTATGTACTAGCCTATCTATGTTTTTGCGTTGCACTTCAATATGGATGTGAAAGAGAGGGAAAACGATGGCTCTTGTGCTTTACACGCTATATATTGAATCATTTTGTAATCAGAGCAGATTCGCCTGGTGCCCAAAGATCTGGGCGGCCCGGGGCGGGGCGCTTGAGCCCGAGAGCACCCACGGGATCGGCACCCAGTGCATAAATCCCAAATGACAAAATGAGCCAGGTGTTGCTCTCATTCAACTGGCTACTCGCTGCTGCACGTCGCGTACGACACTACATGATACAAAATGACACAGTGAAAGTGTTGGTCACGTGACTTTTCTTAAAATAATACGCTGACAGCTTGGCCGAGGTGTTGCTTTCTGTGCTTGATACCTGTATCAGTACCTCGGCTCATTTAGCCCATCACTAGTCTCCAGATTCCACCCAGACGCTTTATTCCCTGCCATATTAGAGCTATTTGAATGATGACCAATATACCGAATGCTTTAACATGTTTTTAACGAGAATTCAAGGGACCGAATTAGCATAACCATGGTTACCATGGAGACTATTCCCAGACACAGTACAGGTGCTAAATGTTTAATTGGACGTAAATGGGCCACTCTTACAATAACCATAACAGTAAAAAGTCGTTTGTGGACGTGGTACTCAAGTGGGACCAATAATAGTTTAACTCTGTCATAAAAAAGGTACAAGTTTTATAATTTTTCATTCTTTCCTCTCTCTCTCAGGAATCTCTTTTTACAGCGCGATCACTCAGGGATGCAAAATGGTTATTGAACAGACTGGAATCTAAAACTTTCTTTCCTTTCCTTTTGTTTGAGTTTTGTCCACAGGGAATGAGAGAGAAACCTTTCGACAAACCGTGACAAATGATTACATGTAGTGACTGTATTACAGAAAAAACATCACTGGGGTCTTTTATTTTAAGGTGACTTTTTGGGGGAGCTTTTAGTCATGTTATAAAGGTTTTCCGTCATCAAATTCTATACGATGCGAGATGCTTCTTTTGAGACGTAGGTTCAGAACAAACACAAACATTCACTTGTTCCGTAATCCACACGATCATTTTTTTTTTTTTACTTTATCGTTACTCTTGTCCTATTGGTTTGATTTCCCTCTTGAGGAACAGCAAAGGAAGTAAAATAGTAACGCAAACTTTCACATGGGAACAGGGAAATTGACACATCTTACCTATATGAATGTTTTATTTCACAAAATCTTCTTAAAAGGTGCATTATGCAACATTTTAGGTGAAGAAAAAAACTAAAACTTAATATTGGTGCGTTTTTTTCACGGGATTAGAATCACTCGGGGACGTCAGGTAACTTTTATGTGCATTCACACGGGATTAGCAATGTCAGTAATTCACAAGTTTTCACTGACTTTTTTCCTGAAATGATGGCTAGATAATGAACACTGAATGATGACAACAAGCCTGTTCATTTGTGACGCGAATGCTGACTCTCAGGTTTGTTTATGTGAGCTTAGCTTTAGCGAGAGGCCATTTCTTACCGCATGGCGCACACTACGACAAACGACAACAGCGCCAGGTCTGCGAGATTTAACTGTTCTCATTAAAACAGCCGTTTCCTTTCTCCTTTGAATCCATTGACTCTGAAACAACCTCCTCAATCTAAACTTTGCAGGTTGTAGTTTTTCTCTTTTATACTTTTTTAAATGGACCAAAGCAGCATTTTGTTCGGAGTAATGCTTTGATGCATGATGTTATTACTATAGTTTAAATCTGGACATAAATAAACTGGTAGAAAGACGTTTTGAATCGCTGTTGCCCTTATTCATACTTTATTGCGCAAGGTTTAAAACTTTTTCAAACTCCGACATGTGGATTCACACGGGACTAGAATTACCTGGGGACCTCGGACTTTGCAGAATTACCCTAAAGGTAAAGATCGGGGGAACATCCAAATTACTGACATGGCAGATTCACATGGGAATAGAAACTCCGACGACATCAGTGATATTTACTCTTCACCTGAGGCCCCTATGTAATTCCGATCTCAATGCGAATAGGGCTTTAGTTTGCACATTTTTAAAGGTAAATGATCAAGCTCCTCCCCCTCCCCCCTGATTGGACCCGACAGGCTGGTTCACAGGAAAAGCTTGTCTCTTTGGTCAGCGTGGGAGGATACAAGACTCTGGTTAGTTGTTGAGATCTGGGAAGGGACTTTACAAAAGATAATGTACAGTATATATATATTATTACTAGCTTTACATCAAAATGCAAGACAAGGTGTTCAATTTTGCCCATTTTATGCAATTTGTAATACAATGAAGGTACTTGAGTCATCTTCTGTACTCAGTAGCTGAAGTCTTCGAACGTTTCGCCTCTCATCCAAAAGGCTTCGTCAGCGGACTAAAGTCCCGCTCAGCACGCAGCTTAGATAAAGACCACGAGGAGGAGTTGGGGTTGGCCCGGCTCCTCCCCTCTAATCACAGCTATTCTCAACTGTGAGTAAACAACCCCAACTCCTCCTCGTGGTCTTTATCTAAGCTGTGGGCTGAGCAGGACTTTAGTCCGCTGACGAAGCCTTTTGGATGAGAGGCGAAACGTTCGAAGACTTCAACTACAGAGTACAGAAGATGACTCAAGCACCTTCATTGAAGATGGACAACTCCTGTACGACTGAGAGCCTACACAGACAGTACAATACATTTACATTCACTTTAAGTTGTTGCTCAAAGAGTTGTTTTAATATAAACTTTTCACTCAAAGTTTATGCAGAAGTTTTGTTACGATACAGCAGATATCATAATGTTGCATAACTTCCAAATAAATTCTGACACCACTGTGTAGATGATTTATTACCCACATTTAATCTAAACAGAAACTCCTTTTAGCACCACAATATAAATGACTGAAGAAGAAATCTGGTGATTCTGGTTCTCTTAAAATGGCTGCAGTGCCAAAGTGATCAATACAACAGACACATGGGAGAAAGGGTTCGTGTAACCTTCAGACTTGGATATCTAAAATTCTGCTCCCTTTTGCAATAAAATCATCCAGACAGCTAGCGGAAACCCTCTTCTGACCCCATCCTTGAAAACCACCTCCCTGTCTGAGGTGAAAAATTGGCACGGGATTAAATAAAAATAAATAAATAAATTCCATTCTTGGCCCTTGTTTCCAGGGGGGCGAGAGATAGCGTTGCGCAGCAGATGCCTCGCAGGTCGGGCGGGCGGTGAATTGATGCCGCCTCCCTGCGCTTTTGGGCACATTACAAAGTCACTGCGGCGCGGTGATAGCGGCTGTAATTATACTATTAATCAATTGTAATGCATTGCTTTTTTTCTGGGAGCCAAATCAGCCGGCGTCGAGATGGATTACCCCATTCTCTCAAACAAGGGCATTCTTACACTCGCCGCGCATTATACCGGGATGTGGACGGGCTTCGGGGCCGCGGCGACAAATGGAAACTATTATTCTCCGATTGATTTTGCAATGAAGCCAGATATTACAATCATATATGTGAGCCAACAAAAATCATAGAGCTATAGGGAGGATATTGACGGCCCGTGTGGATTGGGCATCTGTCGTCACCGCCCACACTTGACTCATGATGGGTTTGTTAGCGGAAAATCGAATCATATTTGCCAATAGCTATAAGTGAAAAGAGTTTATTGTAACACAAATGTATACAAAGAAGTGCATGTTGGGAGCCCCTCGCCTCAGTGCGCACAGTTTGAAAATAGCTTCTCGTTTCCATTGAAAGGATTTACAATGTTTTTGCCTATTTGGGACTTCTATTTTAACTACATGTGTCCTGAACTCTGTAGTGAGTTTTACCATTCCATTGCCTAAATCTAGTTTGATCATTTGGTTGGTTTTGTGAAGTTTATTTGTGTCCCAGTCGCGAGAGGAACCTCCTTAACGGAACGCGCATTTTAAGATTTTTTAGTAATAGTTCCAGCAACAACAAGATTAAAGTTGTGAGTGCTATGAGACGTTAGCTTGAATTTGGCAGAAACAGCATGCAGCTGTTGTCCTCGGATTTGTAGCTTATACTGTTTAAGTTCAAGGGCTTAGTGTATTGCTAATGGCCTCGACTATTGCATTGAATATGACTGATTTTTTAGAGGGCCGGTCTTGACCCAAAAGTCCTGGGCCGATTTCTTTTCTGCCAGTCCAGCCCTGATTTTTAGTCAGTTTGTAGTCCACAAACAATCCTGGATGTCAAGTAAACGCTCCAGTAAGAGGGGAAAAAAACAGAATACAAGGTGAGCACACTGGTCGCTGTTCTGTACTGATGAAAACATGGCCAACCATTTCTGTATTTCCTGATGCTGATGAACATGACAAAACCATGGGTCTGAACAGAAGTAAACTCAAACAAGAAGAATCAATAAAACATTTCGTAATATAAACTTTATAGCAGTGTCGCAGCATAACTTGATGAAAGTGCTTGTTGTCAACAAATATAACTCATGGCAAAATTGACATGTGATTAGATCAAACCAAACCAGTGCTGGACAAAGTGGATTTACTTACAAAGCTAGCTATAATCAATCTTACAGTGAAAGGTAAGCCAAGGAGGTCACTGATTAGGTCTACCCGTGTCAAGTGTTTCCACAGGTCAGACCAGGGTCAACAAGGTAGGACTGAGCTCAACCCTCGGCCAAAGAGCACTGAACTGATACTAACGTGACATGAACAGACTCCTGGCACCTGATTGGACAGAGGAGAAGGACCATACAATATTTCATATTTCACAGCATCATACTGGTATTGAAAAAGTGGATTTAGCCGCTGCTAGCACAACTTTAGCTGGTGTTGCCATAACATCTACATGTGCCTTACCCTCATACTTCGTCTTTTAGCTGCATCTTTCCTCTAGTATTTGCTTTGGCACCTCTGAACTTTCATAAACCCCACCAAAAGGCAATATTTGTCCACATTGTTCTCATCGTGGCTCTGTTGTTCTGTTGGTAGACTAATACAGCCAGGTGAAGCCATGTACTACAGTGGGTTGAAGCGTGCTACGTGGAAACATAATCTAGAGGTTTTGTTTGTTTGAGTTTTTATTTCGAGCTAAGGCACAAAATCCAAGAAAAAAACAGAAAAATATATATACACAATAAAAGAAAAAAGAAAAAATAATAATATACATTCTAACTCGAAAAGGAGTGGGAAGAAGACAAGCTTATTGACTCCCACCCCTGTTCATAAACTTAAATAACAATAACTAACAACACTGCATATTTCTTACCATCTTACAAGACAACTATCAACCGAGTTGGTTACATTTCAACAGATGCCATACTGCATTATACCAGGTCAACACTCACAGTATGTCACACGCTACAACCAGTGTATTATTTCTGTTTCCCATACCGAATTCATTACCATGTTGGCATTACCGTTATTCATCATCACCATTACAACCCATATAACATTACTCTGTATCAAAATGTTTGATACATAACATACTCCACATTTATTCATGAAAGGTACATTAATCGCAGACCGATTGATGCTCATAATAACAAGAATGATCTTAATGATGTGTGTTACAAGGGATTCGTTTTTTTTGTTTGTTTGTTTTTTCTCTGTGACTGGACCTGCTGCCAGAGGGGAGCAGCCCCCGAGTAACCGGACCATCCTTTGTTGAGTGTCCTATACTATGCATTAAAAGAGACAAATGTTTAGGAGTCTGCTGCCAGAAGAGAGTTTCCTCGAGCTGCCGACCCCCACCTGTCTGCCCTATACTATGGGTTATGTTGAATGCGGAGTACATAGATATGTGCATGTTTTACTTCTAAGAATTTAATTCCTTTATATTACCATCAGCATCAATAGCAGTACTGCTGTCTGAATCGATTGAGTTGGATTCTAAGAATAATCCACAGATTGTTAGGTATTAATCCTAGACTGTTACATTTAAAGTTTAAAGTTAAAATAGTGATGATAACAACACAACAACAATAACAATGGCAATAACAACTGCAATAGTATATTAGTAACAACCACAATATACTTCATTATTAGTTAGATCTGACCTTTAAAGTATACAGCACTTTGTGACACCCATTAGTAAATCAAGTACCCATTTCCTCCTTCTGGTACAATGACCATACCATTTTTTATATCTCTCGTTTTCGTCAGTTAATATAGATTTCTGAGAACACAGGACTGAGGCAACCATATAAACCAACAACATATATAAGCATTGTGCAGTCTTTAAGTACTTGGTAGTTTCTTTCGTTTTAAAATATCCTTGCTATGGTCAGTTGTTGGCACATACTGTAAGTAATGAGACTGATTCCGTCGCGCCTTTTAATCACAAAGTGTGATCAATCAGTACACATCTTTAAGTTACTACAAACTATATCAAGGCTAAGGAATCCATTCGTAGTCCCATCACACGATTGTACACCGTGCCAGCGAGCGTTCCCCGCGTGTGATTGACTCCGCCGGTTATCCGTGTTTCTGCACACCTGCGGGGACCTGAGGAATGTGTTAATGAAGTGAATATGGCGGAGGTGGGAGCCTGATTAATGCGCTTTGCACAGAACAACAGATGGCTGCGTCTTCATGCGGAACAGCAACACGGGCGGCTCTCCTCACCCGACGCTTATTTACACAGTCCTGGGCCCCTTCAGCTGTTTTCAGATCCACATCGCACTGTCTGGACAGAAGAAAGGCTGACACAGAGCTTCCGTATTTCAGCTCGGATCAACTTTTGATTTGAGCTTGAATGGTGAAAGTCGCCACTTTTGTCAACACATGCTCCGTTAGCGTTAGCTGCTGGGTCACTAATTGGTTTAAGAACTGGCGAGTACCCAATTCCACGAATATGTATAGCGGATATGCTTTTTTGCAGGTATTTTAATCGCAAACATCTTTGTCACAATCTCACATTTTGACGGTTCGAAAATGTGATATTGATCTAAATCAGGTAGTTTCACTTGTCACACAGGAAGCCCCTCCCATCCCTCTCGTTCTGTTCCTGTTCTGTTTCAATAAAGTGGAAATAGAAAATAGTGAACTATAGCGAGTGTTTTCACTTTGCAATGAGATAATTAAAGACCTCAGGAGGAGCTTTGTGGGAGAGAAGCCACCAGTGAAGATAAAAAGAAAAAAAAACTCCAAGATGGGCTAGTTGCTAGGAACACTGCTCCAGCTCTGTTTTTGAAGCGAGAACAACATTGTAACGTGGTAAAAGGCTCTAAAAAGTCTATTTAGCGTAATGCCTCCCTTTTAACTGCGGTGACGACACATTCCCGTGATAGTTCACTGCAAGTGTGGGTGGAGTTTTGAGTTGAGCTACACTTGTAACTGTCAGTGAGCAGCAGTGGTGGGCGATGGGCGAAATGCATAGCATGGCAGAGGAGGGGAAAAAAGTTTCACACTGTAGACGTGGCTCTTTCTCCTCTACTCAGCGGCTAATGACACACCAGCTTGGTGTTGTTTGGCAGAGGTGAGTAGTACTGTTACTTTTACTCAAATACATGTACTTGAGTAACTTTTTTAATTGTACCATATAGCACTTCAGTAAATACAGTCAACAAAAATGTAAATGCAACACTTTTGTTTTTGCTCTAATTGTTCATGGGGAGAACTCAAAGACAGGAAACATTTTCTATGAACACGACAGACCCACTTCGCTCAAATATTGCTCACAAATCTGTGTTAGTGAGCACTTCTCCTTTGACGAGAAAATCCATCCCCCCTCACAGCTGTGGCGTATCAAGATGCTGATTATTGCACAGGCGTGTCTTAGGCTGTCTACAATAAAAAGACACTCTGAAACGTTCAGTTTTGCTTTATTCAAGGCGTCTGGGGGGGGGTCAGAATATCAATCAGTATCTGGTGTGACCACCATTTGCTTCAGCTCATCTCTTGTGAGCTTTATTTCGAACAAATTAAACACAATAATAATGCATCTAATGCATAACAATACAACGCATATGTTCGAAAAGGAGTGGGTTGAAGTGTGATCTTATTTAGTCCCACCCCCTTTCTATTCGATATTTTTACAGGTGCAAAAGAAGCGGAAATCAACAACAACCTGCACAACTGAGATACATACATGTAAACAATATTTACAACAATTGTTTTACAGAATATGAATATCTTTCCATAACATACACATCACGGCCATAAAAGTCCAGCGACAATAATGTTACTGATTGTTTAAATCAGTGGTTCTCAATTTTGTGCGCCGCCCCCCTCAGGATGAAGAAAACATTTCGCGCCCCCTCCAGACACACACACACATACACACACCCAAACCCCATCCCCCGCACACCGGCTGCCGCCCATCCCCTCCACCCCTGCACCTTCTTTATTGCACACTTCCCTCTCACTGCCCTGTATGGACCTGCCAGGAAAGTTCTCTGACGTTTGTGGGCAGCCTGTAGTGTTCTCTGGACGCATCTCTGTCGATACATCTGCGTCTTTGGGTTGAAAATAAGTTTCCCACTATTGATCAATGATCACCAACGAGATTCTGATCCGTGCCGCACAAACAGCGCTGTGGGATAAGAGCAGAGTGCATGCACGATGCTGCACAGCCAGGTGTGCGCGCTATGTCCTGTAGCTGCCCCTGTCCTGGGAGAGGCAGTGAACACTGAATGATGGGGACCGTAGGGTGGGACACGGATAACAGGCCTACCCGTGGTGGCGCGTATCCTCTTGAGTGTATTTATTGGTCTTACCGCGCACGTTGTGTGTCTTTCCGGGCGCGCGTCTCTCACACCGCTCTGCTCGAGCCTTTCTTCAGTGGTGTTCCCGATGTGTACTGTCATTAAACAGCTACAGTTTGCTGAGAAAGTTTAGCTTTGAGTCTCCCACTGACCGGGAGAACGAGTCGACCGGGCAGGATGCTGAAGTATTGATCCTGCCTACGCTGTGCCATTTAATGACCATACGCGAGTATTTGACCAATCTTCACCAAATAAACACCAATTTAGAGCACACAAGTAGCAGCGCAGCACTGTGGGATCTCTTAACAGTTAAATGTGGACAGTTAATGTGCATTATTTCCCCTAAATTACCTGGGATCCCCTCGACTTTGAGGTGCGGGCTGCAGCTGCACTGACACCGGTGCACACACTTACGTACGCTTTCACAAAGCGGGATGATTGTTGGCGATATTCAGCACGTTTTCACTGAAGAAACTCAAGCGGCTTATCAGCGTGACTGGGGAGTAATGTCTTCAAGTGACGCCTTCATTTATTTGGCTTCATGCCATCTACACTGCCAACGTTTTTAGATACAGTAACACACGGTCACACGCGCCCCCCTGGCATTGCTCTGCGCCCCACCAGGGGGGCGCGCCCCACTATTTGAGAACCACTGGTTTAAATTATTGTTTAAATTATAATTAATATCCAGCTCTGTAGTTTGTGAAGACCATGTTTTTATACATAGATTTAAATTGGCAAACTGTGGTACATTGCTTGAGTGACACATTCAAGCTATTCCATAGGTTTACTCTGCAAACAGCAAGGCAGAAACTCCTCCTGGTGGTTCGGACAACTGGAGTTTTGAAATTCATGTGCCCCTTAATCTATACCCTTCTTCCTGTTGTCGAAAGAAATCCTGAATACTGGCTGGTAATAGATAATTTTTTAGCTTAGAACATCATTGTTGCGGTGCAATTGTTGATTAGATCCTTCAATTTAAGTAGATTTGACTTTAGGAAAAGAGGGTGAGTATGATCTCTATATCCTGCATTATGAATTACACGAATTGCTCTTTTCTGGAGAAGGACCAGGGAATTTGTAGTACTGTTGTAGCCATTCCCCCAGACCTCAATACAATATATTAAATGTGGTAGGACTAGCATACAGTAGAAAGTGCAAAGTGATTTATAATCCAGTATATGTCTGGCTTTATTTATTATTGATATGCTTTTAGAGATTTTATTTTCAATAAGTTTAGTATGCAGCTTCCAGCTTAATTTGGAGTCAATTAAAATCCCAAGAAATTGTATTTCGTTAATTCTTTCTAGCTCTTCCTCCTTGATTTGGACTTTTGCTTCAGTATTTATTTTTCTGTTCCCAAACAACATATATTTAGTTTTACTTAGGTTGAGTGAGAGTTTGTTCTGATCAAACCATAGTTTTAATTGGCACATTTCTGTGCTTATTGTTTCAAATAACTTGTCGAGGTTCTTATCTGAATAGAAAATACTTGTGTCATCGGCAAATAAAATACATTTGATCAGTTTAGAAACTTTACACATGTCATTCATATACAAGATGAACAACACCGAGCCTAGTACTGAACCCTGAAGTACACCACAAGTTACATTTAAATAATCAGAATTCAACTCACCCATGTTCACATAATGTGTTCTGTTATATAAGTAGCTCTTTACCCAATCAAGAATCACCCCCCAAATCCCATACCTCTCCAGTTTGTTTATTAATATCTCATGATCAATGGTATCAAAAGCTTTTGTTTAGGTCTATGAATAGACCCATTATGTACTTTTTTGATCAAGAGAAGTGTTAATTTCCTCAGTTGCTTCTGAAACTGCCAAGGCAGTGCAGCTTTTTGATCTGAATCCATATTGGCCGTCTGTTAATAAATTGTGTTTGTTTATGAATTCTTCCAGTCTAGCATGAAAAAGATTTTCGAGAATTGAGGTAATAATGAAACTGGTCTGTAATTTGTGAATTGATGTTTGTCTCCATTTTTGTGCAGTGGTATTACTTTAGCAATTTTCTTTGAGTTAGGGACCATACCAGTCTGAAAAGACAGATTGAAGAGGTATGTGAGAGGTTTAGATATGCTTGTAATAACCTTTTTAACCAGAGCCATATCAATGTCATTGCAATCTGTTGATCATAACAATATGCAATAATTATTTTTCATCTACAAGGGAGAGCAGCATGGAATTGACATTTCTATCTATTATTGTTTCATTACCATCCTTGCAAGCAAGTTGGGGAATGCTTACTGCAAGCTTTGGTCCAACACCCACAAAGAATTCATTAAAACAATTAACCATCGACTCTCAATCATCAATTTTAGTTGTATGATCCATAAAATATTCAGGATAGGTTTTCTTTTTTACTCCATTTTTTTTTAGTTAAGTATATTCCATATTCATTTTACATTTGCTTTCTTTGCTATTAGCATATTACTGTAGTATTGACACAAACACATTCAGAAAAGTGTCATAGGCAACATTAACATCATTTACTTAATAAATATCACTCCAGTCCTCTGCAAATAAATCTTGATTCAAGGCAATAATTGATTGTACAGTTTTTATTCTTCTGTAATAAACAGCAATAATATTAGCTGTTGTTTTATTGTTGTAGTTATTTCCATAAACAGTAAAGACAGGTAAGTGGTCACTGATGTCAGTAATCAGTAATCCGCTGACTGCAGTTGTTTTAATATTGTTTGTAAAAATATTATCTATCAACTTTGCAATGTGTGGTAATCCTACCAGGTCAGGTAAAGGATAGAGGCTTAAATTAAACATTGTATTTATAAAGTCATCTGTCAATGTATGCCCATTGGGATTCAGCAAGTCAATATTAAAGTTGCCACAAATGAATATGACTTTATTTCTAACTTTGGAAAATGTTTCACCAACCCATTCATTGAACTGCAGTATGTCAGAGCCTGGTGCTCTGTAAACACAGTTAATTAATGCATTTTGTTTATTTTCTAGACATATTTCTATTGTCAAACATTCAAGTTTTTGTCCATAGCAAATGTCATGTTGTCAATGACCTTAAATCATAAGCAATTGTCTATAAACATTGCCACTCCTCCTCCAGACTTATTTTTTCTGCTGATGTACTGTAACTCATATCCTTCCAACCCAAAGGCCGCCCCTCTGTCCTCATTAATCCATGTTTCCGAGATGGCTATTATGTCGAAATGCTGTGTAAACTGGTCAAACTATTCCTTTATGGTATTGAAATTAGCATACAAGCTTCTGCTATTTATATGCATGATAGATAATTTGCCATGGTGATCAATGTCCTTATTATATTGTTCCTTGGTGATATACAGACATGTAGCATCCTCTGAGCTGTAAAAGTTATTATGCGGATCTATATCCTGTTGACAGTTATAATCCTTGTACTTGCAGTATTCAAATGATTTAGAATTATAATCGCTTTGATCAGAAATGTAATGTACTAAATGTGAATAGTTATCAGATGTAGTTGAGAGTTTTAGGTTGGTACATGCCATTGTGTGAGTTTAGTAGTACCTCCCGTCTTCATGTCCATTCATATGTCCATCTTAGTGCCCATCATTGGTATTTGTCCAACTCCTCACTGCTCCGGATAACCAGTACCTTTGCGTCCTCTGGTGTGCCATTTAGTTTAATAAAGATTTTAAAATTTGACGTCCACGTATTCTGGATTTTCTTTTGCTTTCTTAGAAAGTGTGCTTTTCTGGCAATGTCAGCGTTGCGTTTTGTCAGGTGCTTTTCAGTTTACGTCCTTGCCTGAGTAGCTCTTTATTATGTTTTTTTGTTTACGAACCTCATAATGACCGCCAGTTTGTCAGTGGCATTTTTCCTGGGCAGAGGATGGCACGCTTCAATGTTATTGCAGTCAAGCTCTATTCCCATTTACTGGAGAAATGTAGCCACCTGATGCTCAGCAGAGCTGGCATCAAGCTCACTGGGCCCCCTCCCGCCTCCATCTTTCGCATGCAGGTGATCAGGTTGTTGATATAGACAACAAACACAGGTGCATTTTATTGATGGCTTGTGTTTGTCACATTGTGAACAGTGGCCTTGATTCAGGAGTAGTTCCTTCCTTTTGTAAGCAAGCTGTAATTTAACCACTTCTCAAGAAATCTGGCCTTGATACTTCCATTGTTTCTAATTATCGACCCATTTCAAAACTTCCTTTTTATCAAAATTCTTGGAAAAGAGTGTTCTTTGTCAATTACAGCCTTTCCTTGATGCACATGGTGTTTCAGACATGTTCCAGTCAGGTTACAAAACTTTGCATAGCACTGAGTCTGCACTTTTAACGTTTTTTAATGACCTGTTTTTAATGACTGATTCAGGATTCTGCCATTTTAGTGCTTTTAGACCTGACTGCTGCTTTTGACACAGTTGACGGCACAATTCTTTTAGACCGCCTGCGGGACTGTGTGGGGGACTGCTTTAGACTGGTGCAGGTCGTACCTTAGTGGGAGGTCTTTCTCCGTTGGGCTGGGGACTCCACCTCGTCCCCTGCCCTCCTGCGCTGTGGAGTTCCCCAGGGTTCAATTCTTGGCCCAGTTCTGTTTGCCATTTATCTCCTCTCACTGAGTCAAATCTTCAAGAGGCACAGCATCTCATACCATTTTTATGCAGATGACTGTCAGATTTACTTGCCTCTTTCTAAGACAGCTAAAGGTCCCCTGACACCCTTGCTTTCCTGCCTTAGTGACGTCAAGGCTTGGTTGACCCAAAATGATCTCAGTCTTAATGAGGGGAAAACAGAATTTGTTATTTTTGGGCCCACTGATCCCTTACAAGACTTGGGCCCCTTTAACCTGTTAACTGCCGTCTCCCCTGATCAGGGGGTAGGGTTAGGGTTAGTTAACCCTAATCAGGATATGATTAGGGTTAAGAACGGCAAATGTAACGTAAGTTGTGTTTCACTCACACAGATCTCACACATAGTTTTAGAAACTAGAAGGTCTTGGCTTTCAAATAAGGTATCACACTGGCATATAGGCTGTACGCTCTCCAGTCAATATGCTTTGAGATTTGGATGTAAATAATTGTTAATCCTAACCCTAACCCTAAGGTGGCAGTTAAGTGGTTACAGACCATGTGCACCCCTTTGCCACCAACTTTGGCGTCACCATGGACAGTGATTTATTTTCACTAAACAGATCAACACAGTTGTCAAGTCAGGCTTTTATCATCTTCGTCTTTTATCTAAAGTCGTTTTTATCTTTTAAACGCAGTGGCGGGCCGTGGGGTTTCAGTCAGGGCCTTCAATAGCAACCTTGGTTCACGCAGTCAAATGCATATAAACTGATCGACAATAGGCGTATGAATAAAACTGCCTTTTTGCGTGGCATTTGTTCGCTAAAGGATTTGTCAACAACGCAAACCAAAGCAGCGGTGCCTCCGACTCCAAACAAAAGCAAACACCTTCGGGAACACTCGTACTACCATACGGAAATACACGACACATTACGGCGGAGACAAGCGCGTTATAACCCGGAAACAGGCGACTGTTTTTAGGAGATGTTTTTTGACAAAGCGAGTAAAATAAAAAAGATACTAAACTTAAAGTTTGGTGCTATTTGAGATTCCTTTTTTATAGCGCTCGTAGTCTCGTACCTGTTCCCTGCCCGAGTCCCAGCACAGCTGGCGCGGGGAAACTCTTCTCCTGTCCGGGGAGGCGAGCGTCTACGTCCCGCTGTCGTTCCCACTGCTTTGCTCTCGAAGCTCTTCATAATGAAGGGGCGCAAAATATCCGTGATCAGTAAATCCACTTCATTTTGCCTCGTTCAGACGTTTCCAAGAGGAATATCTGTTTATCCAGTTCTCTTCGGAGTGGCTGGAATATCGTCTTGCCCATGCGCGGTTACATTAGTGGTTTTCCCAGGCGAAGAAACCTTAGGGGAAGCTTCTGAAGGCCCTGGGGGCGTACTGTCAATGTACATCGAATTCTGATTGGCTGATAATTCTGTCAGTCACGCTGGCTGTCAATCATGTGTGCGGCCTGACAACATAGGGCCTGAGGAGGAGCAGCTCGCCAGACGTGTTTAAGGCACTTTTGGTGTAGGAAATTACAGTTACACATCAACAAAACCAATATAAGCAACTCAACTGTGCATTATATAAATAAATTAGAAATTAAATAATTATACTATTAAGACATTTTACACTTTTTTTTCTTCATTTGGCCAGGACCAGCAGAGAAGGCCCTGCTGGCCCTGATGGCACACCACTGTTTAAACGTTTGTGCATACTTTTATTTCGTCACGCCTGGACTACTGTAATGCTCTTTATTCAGGCAGCAACAAAAACGCGCTCTCACGCTTACAGTTAGTCCAGAACTCAGCTGCACAACTTTTAACTGGAGCCAAAAAACGTGATCACATTTCTCCAATTCTTGCGTCTTTGCACTGGTTTCCAGTTAAACTTAGAAATGATTTTAAGATTCCATTGTTTGTTTTTATAGCTTTGAATGGACTGGCCCCTCAGTACATCAAGGACCTCATTCAAGTCTACACTCCAGCGCACGCTCTGAGGTCTGAGGGCCAGCTCCAGCTTGTGGTTCCTTAGACCACTGGTTCCCAAAGTGGGGGTCGGGACCCCTCGGGGGTCGCGAGGCCTTGGGTGGGGGTCCCCAGATGATTGTAGGATGAAATAAAAAAGAAAAAGGCAACTGTTTTTGATATATTTTTGAGTGTAAAACAGCATATCATTCCTGAAATCCATTTATATAATCAAAATAAACTGTTTAAATACATGTTAACTTGATTTGAAAATGTTTTTCTTCCCTAAAGTAGCGTAAGAGGCGATAACTTTATACAAAGGGGGTCCCGAGTTGTCTATGTGTCAGTTTTTGGGGTCCCAGCCAAAAAAGTTTGGGAACCCCTGCCTTAGACGAACCGTAAAACCAGAGGGGACAGAGCGTTCTCCGCCATCGGCCCTAAGCTGCGGAACGCTCTGGCCCTCCACGTCCGAACAGCTCCCACAGTAGAGTGCTTTAAATCTCGTCTTAAAACCCACTTTTACTCTCTGGCTTTTAACACCGCATGAGTTGTGTGGTCCCCGTGTCGTTTTATTTATTTTACTACTTTTAGTTTTTTACTTATTTTATTGTATTGCATTACTTGTTTTGTTGATTTTAAATTGATTATTTATTTCTTATTTTAATCTTTTATTCTTTAAGTGATGACTTTTATTTTGTTGACTGGCAGAGCTACATTGAGATGTGTTTGTGTACTGCTTTTTTACGTAAATTTCTTTTTTTGTGCAGCACTTTGGAACTGTCATGATGTTTAAATGTGCTACAGAAATAAAGTGAAGATTGGATTGGCTTGCATTTTGAATGACATGTTACCCGTTGAGCATGTTTGGGATGCTCTGGATTCGGTGTATACAACAGCGTTAGGTAAATGGTCACACCAGATGCCTCCCACAAAACAGAACTGAACATTTCAGAGTGTCCTTTTATTGTAGACAACCTAACGTGCAATATCAATTCGGTCAAATCAGCGTCTTAATATGCCACACACCGGTGAGGGTGGATGGATTCTCTGACAAAGAAGTGCTCACTACCAGATTTAGACACATATTTGAGAGAAGTGGGTGTATTGTGAATATGGAAAAGTTTTATGTCTTTGAGTTCAGCGCATGAAAAAGGAGAGCAGAGCCAAGAGTGTGTATGAAGGAGCGGCTTGTCAGACAGCTGTGGGGGTTCACTGTTTAGCTATGATCGGCTACACCCACATAGATTTAGACCGTTTTAGACATAGAAATAAAAAGGAGAAGCGTCATTCAATCCCTACGCATGCGGAGAGTTAGTAAAGAAGCTACTCCGGTATACTTTTCGCATTCCATTAGCCTCCTCAATGTATTTTCCCTATAGCCGTTAGCATTAGCCACCAAACATCTCAAATTATGAACGATTCAAATGTTTTCAGCTGTTGTCAACCCATCGACCACATTTAGGGGAGGCCAAAGCCTAGTTAGAAATCGTTAATAAATGTACAGACTAGGATAACTTATTTTAGATAGAAATTAGTGTCTAAAAATGTCCTCCGAGTTACATGCTAAATGCTAAATCACGTTCAAGTTTCTGCTTTTCATGGGTCTGATTCACAAATACGCATCTAATGGACATTAAACATCATCTTATTTTTTTTTATTTATTTTTTTATTTGGTAGGGACAGTGCAAGTTAATGAACAAGCCACACCGGATTGTAGCCTTGGGCTAATTTCCATCCGTCGTCCCCCATGTGCACTCTCAAACACACTCTCATTCATCCTGGCCTATTGTACATGTTTTTAGTGGTAGGGGAAACCGGAGTACCCGGAGGAAACCTACGCAGACACGGGGAGAACATGCAAACTCCACACAGAAAGGCCCCGTCCAGGTGGGAATCGAACCCGGACCTTCTAGCTGTGAAGCACGAGCGCTAACCGCTGTGCTACCGTGCCGTGACATGTACATGATAAAGAAACCACAGAAAAGTATATAAATACTGTGAAATATGTCTCTTAGCCGTACTGTAGCTGCCTTCACTTTTCATATGTACAGTAGTTAGCGTTGTTACCATGGGGTTTGAAGCAGGAGGTTTACGGCTCACGGAGCAAACGTTCCTGTGCAGTTTGGGACTGTTTTAATCAAAGGACAGTCACTCCGAAACTGCAGAGAATTACCTTTCTCAGGTATGAATTATAATTTAAAGTTTATATTGTTATTTTTTCACTTTATTTGGTTGGTATCAGTTTGACAAAACGTTAATGGCAGTTTGTGTTGCTGGTATGTTTACTGATAATCAAAATTAGCCCATTAGGAAATAGGAATAATTATTAACATAAAACATCAGTTAAGTTAAAATATAAATATAATATAATATGATCCATCCATCAAAAAACAAAACGTAACGTAAGTCATGTTGATGTCAAGGCTGCCATCTACTGTTTGTTTAGGTCAATTACAGGTAAATTATGGCCTGTTCGATAAAAACTTCATTATATAATTTTTATATGTGGCAAGAATATTGCAAAAATATCAAGCTGTGATTAGTAGCAATCCTTAATCCTTATAATCACACTTGCATTTGTTGTTATAATGGGTTTTATCAGAAAAATGCCAACAGTTCCATTACATTACATTGGCTGGCATAATAACATATGCCTGACCAAGATGGCGGCGTGGCGTCCGTATTGCGACAATGGAACGAAGCCACTAAGGACATTTCTCCTTTTTATTTCTATGGTTTTAGACCTCAAAGGTGCAAATCACACCAGGTTACACTAAAATGGCAAAATAAGTATGTTTTTTGAGCAGGGAAAAAAATGTTTTCAGCCTGTAGTTCCACTTGAAATACTGATAAACATTGCATTTATTTATGCATTATTATCCAGTGTCTGCGTACATTGGTGTATGAATGAATGGGTGAATGGGTGAGTGGATCGTGCCTAATGTAGGTGGAAAAGCCCTATACTGTATAAGTTGAGACCATTTACCATGGAAAAGAATGAAACACACCCTCATGTGAAAGCATCAGAAGGCTAATCCAAGCGTTCTCGGTGAAAACGCCCAATGCAAAGTTCGGGAAGCGGCGGTTCCAGACTTTGGGGACAAGCGTCGGACTAATTTAAGGACAAAGTGGATTGGATAGCGCTCAGTATTTCTCATCAATACACTGCTTTAGTTGCATTAACCCCTGTGTAATGGATTTAACCTTTAATTACAATAAAGTTGAACTAAGCCAAAAGCCAAGCAGGTTTTTGGGACAGAGGCCAGGCCAATTCAGCAGTTGGCTCTGTGGGTTAGGAGCATGTCTCCATTTAAATCACTTTTTCTAAGCAGATTAGCATAATTATGTCTGACTGGTACACTGATCAGGTGTATCAACATATCATTATGGTTTGTGTTATCGTGTGAATTAAACGACAACAAATGAAGCTTTGGTACTAATCACAAAATGCCAACTGTTCTTTTCACAATAACCGTAACATTTAAATCGCATACGACAGCCTTTTATGTTTTTCTAATTATTACTCAATTTGGGATAATGCCGGAGGTAAGTATGACTCATGGTTTTACACCAGTGAAGTGCTGATTTTATGAAGATATCAAGAAATATTCCAAGGACAGAATTGGAACGCTGCAGCGTTTGTGCTCACAGCCAGAAGATCCTGGGTTTGATCTCATACTGTGTGGTGTACTAGCTATAAATCTTCCCCCCAAAAATGTACAGAACAAAAAGTACAATAAAGTTATCTGCCACAAAGAGCCAAACACAAGTGGAAAGTTTTATTTACCGCAAGGGCTGATTCTAACTGCACCCCCGATTTTAACCCCTAAATCTCAAAAATTCAAAATGATACATTCCTCAAAGTTGACTCACATAATATTTGGTATATCAACATCAGCTGTTCCAAGTTTCATGAAAGTCTGTGAAGTCATTCCTCTGAAATGCGTACTTTTCCCATGGAATGGTTTCCTAGGCCAAATAGAATGGAGAATTCCATATGGAGATGGAATATATTTCATGTTATAGCAGGTCCCCTCCTGGAACCGCCACCTTAACGTGGTGGAGGGGTTTGAGCCTGAATGATCCTGGGAGCTCTGTTGTCGGGGGATTCGTGCCCCTGGTAGGGTCTCCCATGGCAAACAGGTCCTAGGTGACGGGTCAGGCAAAGAGCGGTTCAGAAGCCAAAAGCGAGCCTACAGAAACTAAAATACAGTATTCTACATTATATTTAACAGATTCAAGCAGCAAAGTGTAAAAAAAGGAAAGAAAAAATAATAATCTGGACTGCAATATGCAAACCCTATCCTACTACATGAGGATCTTTTGGTAAAGTGGGTTGATATTTTATGCTTCAGTCAACACGCTCCTCGCCAGTTGGAGTTCCTTTTTTCCCTGGTCTTTGAGGGGCCCACACATTTGATCGCAATCCACAGCGCGACGGATGCAGTTAAGATCTGAGAAGTCTGTCAAAATCCTCCAGTGAGCAGCGGGCTTTGGACTGGCAATCTGAGCCCCGCTCAGCGACTCACAAGAGCATCATCCTTTCGCCCGTCGCCATGGAGACGGCCGCTTGCATCACCGCGTCGCCGGTCCTCTTTGGAACGCTCACGCACGATAGAAGGATAGTATACTCTTGGTGAAATTCGACTTTGCCCCAAATTCAATGTAATCTTGACAAAAAAAACGAAGAGAAAAATGTCATACTAATGAAAACAAAATAAAAATGAAACACAGGGAAGTAAAAATAATGAGATCCGAGCTCCTGGTAAAAACGTTTGATTTAATTTATTCCTTTTCAATCAAAAAGCCACAAACCAAACTGAAATTTGTGGCAAAAAAAAGAACACAACATCTCCAATTCTCTTTCTTCCCCATGTCCTATAGTAAGGACTGGCGGATGGATACACAAAATGAGTCTGTTTTGAGTATCGACGCCGAGTAACTAGTATCTTTACTCATTAGCATATGTAAAATAAAAGGCATAGCAGAAATTACAGGTAGGGGAAAGCTGCAGGCCCGGAGGCGCAGAACATCCACCCTGCAGCAAATTCGCCGTGATAGTGCGCCTCCGTTGGTACAGTGGATCTAGACCGTCGGCTTTTAACCAAGCGATTTCAATGTTTAATTTCTTATGAACAAATGGAAAATGTAGATGTTTCTGTTGATTGACAAAGATAACATAACTTTGAACAGCATACAAAATGCTTGTTATTTTTGTCCCCAAACGACCATGACCTAACCAGACCCTAATGACCCTACCCTAACCAAAGATCTTCAATAAAACTCCAGGTAGAACATAGCCATAGCAATATGTTGGAACAAATGGCAATTCTGGCGGCCATCTTGTGACTGGCCCTTCTAACTGTGAAAACATTTGTTTCTGCTTACTGTAAGAAATGTATTGCTACTTGCTTAAGCCTTGTCTAATACTAGTTAAGAGGAGAACAACGTAGTCTTTGTCTTATGATTCTGTTTTGCTATTGTTTCAATAAATGTCCTACCTTGAAAAAGTACTGGCAGATCCATTTTGGTTGAGATACAATGTTAGTGACGTAATGTCTGAGATATGGTCAGTTTGTGCGTCTGGACTAGAGGCGGAACTAGCAAGTATATAGAGGCGGGCACGAGATTTGCTCGGCAGACTTCCTGATGTTGTTATGATGTAACTTGTATGTGTGATATTAATCAAATAAAGGCTTCTTCGAAAGAATTCACTCTCCTGAGGTATTTTTCTTGAAGTTCCGGACGGAGTAAAGACTGACATAACCCAGTGCAATGTAATCAAATGGAAATACCACTTATGATCTGGATTCTGTTTTGATCTATTTTTAGTTATTTCATGACTCTTTGATAATTGTGACTGACTATGATGTCATATCTGGCAAAAAAAATAAGTTTAAAAAAAATGTGATTCCAGTTTTATAGGAGGCACAGACTTAAGCCACATTTGCTTTTGGATTTTCCTCCGTCAGACACTGCAAATCATTCAGTTATATTTATATCAAATATAACATTTGTTTCCTACTTTAAAAGAGTATTTCTTTAATTTTTAACACGAATTAACTCATATTTATTGAACATTGGACAGTGATACAGTGAATGCTAACCACCGGAACGCTAGCACTGAACCCTGGGAATGAATGGAGAAAACAATGCTAATACAGGTGCTCGCCATATAATTAGAATATCCTGAAAAAGTTCATTTATTTCTGTAATTCAAGTTAAAATGTGAAACTAATATATGATATAGACTCATTACATGCAAAGTGACATATGTCAAGCCTTTATTTGTTATAATTTTGATGATTATGGCTTACAGTCCATTTTCAAAATATTCTAATTTTATGAGATTTTTAATTCGGTGTTTTTACAAGCTGAGCCATAATAATTAAAATTATAACAAATAAAGGCTATACATAGCTCACTTTGCATGTAATGAGTCTATATCATATATTAGTTTCATAGTTTAAGTTGAATAACAGAAGTGAATGCATTTTTTCATGATATTCTAATTATATGACGAGCACCTGTAAACGACTAAAAAACGAGACGTTTCAAAGAAATGACCTGCTCCTGACTGAGACACGAGACTTAGAAGTAATAAACCAATCACAGAATGAATTGATCTCACATTCAGCCGTTGAATCGATGAAAGTGTTGCTCCTGGTTTTTGCAATGGTTGCTACAGGTATAGCCTCGCCGGCCAGTCACAAGATGGCCACTTTTGCCACGTCAATGAGCGTCATGTCCAATCTAGAGTTTTATAAAAAAAAGCTTTGACCCTACCCCAACAACCCGACCTTAACGACCCTACCCTAACCGTAATGACCCTACCCTAACAACCTAACCCTAGCCCTAACGACCCTACGCTAACCCTAATGACACTACCCTAACAACCTAACCCTAGCCCTAATGACCCTACCCTAACGACCCTACGCTAACCCTAATGACCCTACCCTAACGACCCTACGCTAACCCTAATGACCCTACCCTAACGACCCTACGCTAACCCTAATGACCCTACCCTAAGCCTAATGACCCTACCCTAATGACCTAACCCTAGCCCTAATGACCCTACCCTAACGACCCTACGCTAACCCTAATGACCCTATCCTAATGAGTCTACCCTAACAAGTCACAAAAGAACGACTCACTTCACTGTTGCACCACGTGTGCCTTCTGCATCTGTTTGGCATAACTACATTTTGTAACATCTTTATTCTTAGAGGTATTGTCTTGACACCTACAATATTTTAAGTTTGCCAAGTCATTGTGAAAGCACTGAATAAAACATAACGTAGGACTTTTGAGTTTGGAACCATTTGACACGGACAACAGTAGCAATTGGACTGAAGATCTTTCCCGTTCTTCAGAGAGGCCGGGATGATTAATGGGAGTCTCTGGTTCAGAATCCAATTAGCGAGAAAATGAATCTGCACACGGGTGAATTCTCTGTCCGACAAACACGCATTGCACTGGGACTTTCTCATCAACAAATCGGTTTGCAGCATAAATGCCAGGGCTCTGCTAACTAACAGAATGAAAATGCTGCAATTCCAATGGTATATTATCGAGGCAACACTGATTCAATGATCTAAGCTTGTTCATATACTGATTGCATTGTTGCGCTGGACTGAATTTCAACAATGATCTGGTAAGGGCCTCAACTGGCAGAGTGACTATTTCTGAACATTTGGACAACTTTATTGGCAATTATTCAATTTGTTACCTTGACTTGGACATATACAGTGAGGGATTATCTCGAAGATGTTGTTTCATATTCGACGTATCGCCACCTTTTGCTGCAACTTTCCCACGACAGGATTTGCATGTAGGATGTGTAGGATATCAACGACGACAACACCTGGGTCATCCACTTGAAGCTGAATGAGTGACATGTCGGTCGGGTGAAGGCGACCTGGCCACTTGGACAGAAGTCTCACTGCAAAAGATCGATCGTGTTGTGGATTTAGGAGCACATACTTCAGTGGCCTGGGTCACGTTTGGAAACAGTCAGATCAGCGATGTTAAGATTGTCATATAAAGATCAGATACAGGCCTCAAAGTGCATCATATTAACGGATACAAATTCTGCTGCACGTACCAAAAGGTGGAGTAAGTTCTGACCAATAACATTTGCAACATTGGGACACCCACATGGTCTGGACTCTTTAAAATGTACAAAAGCCTGTCTTGTTTTTGTTGGGAAAATAGCATAAAAAAAGAAAAAGATGCCACACAAAACTTAAACAGATCGCATGTGGCTTTGAATGAGTCACTGTCATCACCCACTCTCATCATTAAAGGCTTTAGGTGGGCAAAACTTATTTTTTTTGAATAATTACTTTGGATTTTGAACTTTGGATTGTTTTGTCTCAGACATAGACCACATTCTTGTACTGGATTTTATCAAACGACCAGCATTTAACAAGGCAGACTGACAAATAAGACACGTAAATGATACGGCAGTGCACACATCACCCACATAGTGGGCTCGGACGTGGCTTTTCCAAATGTAGAAAAGGTTGTTTCACAGGGCAAAATGCAAAAGAGATGTCAGCAAAAGCCATTTCCGGACTTGTGCCTGACTTTCAGTGAGTCACTTTGAGATCGGTGTGCCCACTCTCATCATGAGAGTCTTCAGGGGGTACAAAACATTTATTTTTCTGAATACTAACCATTGCTTTGGATGCAAAACGGACAAGTCTGAACAAGTAACTTTTGTCTGGTCGAAAAACACATCTGCAGTAGTAAGATCCTGTCTCACAGAAGACGGTTATGATGTGCAAAGGGCTTTCGAAGGTGAACTTTGGTCTCCTCCTCAAACCGTAAAAACTAGATCATATTTTGTTAGCCAGGACACGTCTCTAGGGTCACCCACTGCTCATGACAGGATGGGTCAAATGCAAAGAAAACAAATATGCATAAACCTTCTGACATTTTCTTAAAATACCTGTATTACATGATCATTCCTTCAAAATAAATGTAATTCAACTCACATTTAGGAAAGAGCCTTTGTGAAGACACATTTAAAATGACTGAATCAGTGGGTAAATGCTCAACAAACTGACTGTTTCAAACATTGGAAATTCAAGCCATTTCCCCAGGGTTGAATTTTGTTTTGTTGACATTATCACATATTATATACAGGAGATAGACGATAGCCATTCAGCCACATGCATAGTAATAGGGCAATGTGACCTGTGAAATGAACATACAGAGCATGTCCCTAAACAGGGCAAACATGCAGTCCACTCAACCCTGGTTACAAGCCTCCACAGTTCTCCAGAGACTGTCAATCGATCCCCAGACGTAAATTTATAAATCATATAACAAAAACCAGCATGAGATAGACGTAACCTGGCATCCAGAATGATACCCCTCTGTATATTTTATACACACGGGGGATATCAGTCTGCCCACAGAGCTCGCTTTTACCGCTGCTGCCATACTCAAACGGATGTGTGCAATCAGAATCGTTTATTTGCGGTCATGTGTT
The DNA here is from genome assembly GCA_007210695.1 of Neogobius melanostomus. Classification (NCBI taxonomy): domain Eukaryota; kingdom Metazoa; phylum Chordata; class Actinopteri; order Gobiiformes; family Gobiidae; genus Neogobius; species Neogobius melanostomus. The sequence goes on from VHKM01000099.1 coordinate 894,174, forward strand.
GTTTGTGAGCAGCGTCACGCCTGGGATGCGGAGTCACCTCAATCACAATCTATGGGCGGCGCATGAGCGAGCTGAGTGCTTTTTTCTAATAAGCGGTGACCGATCAAAAACACATCAGCAGTAGGCGAGTTCTTAATCCTGTTTGAATATTAACGCAAAGCCGCTAATAACGCTGCTGACTTCCGTTCGCTGATTGGTTAACTCCGCTTCCTGGTTGCTTGCATATGTTCCGCTGTTGAAATCAAGTTTATTCGGACTCTTACCCGACTCAGTTGCTTGTACAGCGATGAGTCTGGATTTTTACAGGCAAAGACAGAAGCGCAATCCTCACCCACCGGTTCAACACCTAACCCACCTCGCCTCCAGTGTCTGTGAACAGGGAATCAATGAGTGCATGTGTGATGAGTTCCGTGATATAGGTCACCACCCTATGATGCCTTAAAGATGTTTACTCACAGAAGGAACCTTTAGCAGTTCTTGGTGCTTAAGTGCTAGCCCCCCCTTTTGATCGCTTTCCAACAGAGGACAGTTCCTGCTCTGAGGGCAGTACTTTCTAGTCCGACCAGGAACTCTTGGTGACGTGGATATGTACGTATGTGATGCACGTACATGTGAATCACTGCATTTGGCAGTTAGCTCACCCGTTTGAGTCTTTCATGTGTGGCGCCCCTCTTTGTTTTGTTTGTGTCATCGAATGAATCAATATAACTCTGTTAATACTTTTTCAATGAAGGTACTTGAGTCATCTTGTGTTAATCCTTGTTCGCTTAAAGAGGGGGTATTATGCTTTTTTCAATCACATAGCACCAGTCTATAGCATACTACAATGATGACGTAACCTTCTGTTGGTCTGTATATGCAGTAAATTAAAATAACTGCCTTGTATAAAATTACTCTCTCAAAATGGCTGTACTGAACGCCTTGAAATAGGCCTCTGTCTCTTTAAGAAGCTTTCCGACACGCCCCCTTCAGCACACTGCTGTGCGGGGAGGGGGCTCTGCTGAGCTGAGGAGCAGTGGTTGGTGGCTTGGCTGGTGACGAAAGGTCCAGAGGCGTCTCCAGGAGGTGGGGGCGTTCCTAGGAGGACTGAGGCATAGCTACACCTAAAATGGCTGCCGTCTAACTTTTTACTGATTACTCAAAAATATGTGAATGAGCCAAGGCAACACTCCAGGCATGTGTTTAATGAGGGAATGACATAATAACATGATATAAAGCTTGAAAAAGTCGATTTTACATAATACCCCCCCTTTAAGCTTTGCTTGCTAACATTGTTACATACTTGATTCATTATTAGTCAGTTAGTAGTTGTAATTTGTGTTTGTAAATGCTTTAAAGGAATACCTTCATTCTAAAAAGTTACCCTTTCTTCAAATGTGAAATGTGAAATCCGGCAGCGCCACAGTGCAATCACTTCTAATGACCATGCGGCTCCATTCTATTTATTGCATCGGAGCTTAACGCTTGCAGACACACATTTTCAGCGGAACATTTGACGACTTTAAATAAACGTGCAATTGCTCTGCCTTATGGCCACATCTACTAATGACTCCTTGATTGCCCTTTGCTGCGCTGTGGTCCCAAACCTTTTCTTTCCTTGAGTCGAGTGTGGGAGGTTGAACGTAGCCTCCGCGCAGCCTTCGTTCATGCTTTGTCGCGTCCAGTTATCGTTTTAAGGGATAATAAATCACATGGCGATCTCTGCTTGGCTGATTACCACGGGGAATTATTCAAGGACTAAATTACAATACTTACTGCAGACAGGTAGGCCATGTGTTATTATTCAAATGAGAGGCTGACACCATAAATCACGGCTTTGATCAGAGGGAAGGCGCCGGCGCGGTGCATTAGACTTGTATTAAAGGAGGCTGCGCTGACTCGGACCATAAATCCACTCGTCTTTAATATCGTCTGTATCTTCCCGGCGATCTGAGCGCCAACGCTAACCTCAGAGTGAATGTGAGGGATTAGCATAGTTGGCTACAGCTAGAGTGTTATCGTCGGGGTAAGCGGACAGATTGACAGGACAGGATGTGATTGTGTTAAGCACTAGATAGCACGGTTTGAGGTTGGAAAGCTTACGATCTGGTCTGATAAATATCTAGGACTCGGCTACGAAGAAAGGAACAATTCGATCATCCTGTTTATGTGGGATTAGTGATACCAGAGATTGTTGTTTCAGTCATGGTTTACTACGGCTAACTTCGTAATATGGTTTTGACACTGATAATTAAATGTATTTGGTCATATTTATTCACTGTACGCAGACACGGGAAGATAGAGGGCAAGTGTCTTTCCCAATAACCGTCTGAGCCATTGTCGGCCCTACTTCTACATACCTATTTATTTTGTAATTGGCACTAGGAGATACAGGGGAAGGCAGCTCAGGGGGCCTCATGGGTCTTAGAATGGTGTGGTCATGGCTGTGTCTTCTGTCTTTACAGGTGAGCGATAATTGTCTGCAGAATACCTTCTTGTAAAGTTTTATTTTAAATTGTAGCAACGTCCCCTGTTGTGTAAACCTCTCCAGGTAATGTGTCAGTGAGAATGGCGTGGTCATGGCTGTGTCTTCTGTGTTTACAGTGCACTGAATGGAGAGGAAATACTCTGAAGTTTTTTACCCGACCACGAGGGGTATAACGGTTCAGCTAACACACGGTTCGGTTCACAGTGCAAGTACAAAATAAAACAAAATACTGAGTTGGGTTTGAAAAAAAAAAAAAGCCTAAATGTGTATGCATAGTCTAGTAGTAGAATGAAATTGGCAATGCTTTCTAATTTTATAATAATCAAAGCTCCTTTATACAAAACAACATAGATAACAAATTGCTGCTCTAAAGAAAAAAAAAGGCAGCGCAGTGTAGTCCAGAGGGAGCAGCACATTTGATTTGACGCTTGTGTGTGGGCTGTTCCTGGACAGCATTATGCTTGGACTTTTTTGGAAACAAAGCTTTTGAGGCGGATTCTAACCAAGAATGGATCTTACGCATTAGTCTGCGCCCCTGACAATTGCGCTGTTTCTGTCATTGACTACAGCCTGGTCATCAGCAGGACTGTGAGAACCTTGTTCAAAGCCATGTGTTTTTGGAGGATGTAACTTTGCAGGACTTGAGTGGCTTTCAGTTTAGCTGTAAATGGAGTCAATATTTATTGACTAGGTTCGGGAACAGGACCACGACTATCACACTTTGCACACCAACCGCCCTTGCTTTCACCTAACCACGCATCTATAGCCATATATACCAAGCCACACCTCGTCATCTCAGTTTGTTTGAAACTGGTCGACCCCTCCCTCCCTTCGAGGGGGGTCCCGAAGAGCTGGGTTCATCTGAGACGGAGACCCCACCCACAGTCTTGCCCAGTTTTACTCCACTCTATAACCTTTGTTGTGGCGTGGTCCTTGCTAGTGAAGTGATGACAGAGCCGGTGCTGGCCCTTCTGGGGCCCTAAGCATAAATCCACCCGGGGGCCCTTCAGTACGCATCCTATGGCTATTTGACGAAGAGCGAACCCATTTACGGTCAAAAACAGTTCCACTGTGGAGTAGAGCAGGGCAGAAGTGGAACATAATGACCTCAATTCAGACCCTGCCCCTCTGTGTGAGAACCACTAACCACTTAGCCACTGTCAGACTGGGATTCAGGACTATTACTAGTCTATTTCCCCCACTTTTTAAATCTATGAGCAAATGGTCATATTCTCTCACCTCTGGTTCCTGACCCACAGTTTGGGAACCGCTGATTTAAAACTAACTGAAACCTGCACCTGACGGTTATTTCTGTCTCACCACTGAGAATTAGCCTGTGAGCAGCCCAATTCATGAATTACTTTAAGTAACTGTGCTCATATGAACCGTGTGGATTCAACTCGTCTTTGAGACAAAAAGGCCACGTAGAACGGCTTTTTACTCTCGTCTATTCGCCAAACTACTGTCCTGATCCTCCGCTAGAGACAATAAGAAGAGAGTTTAAATGAGTGTGTGGCGATGCAGCCCGAGTCCGAGCAGAGAAAACATGAGAGCAGCGCCCGGGACACGGGTGACATGCAGGAAGGGAGGCGAGCACCGGGAGACACACAGCTGAGCGGGGACGCGAAGGGGAGAAGCACTCGCGCCTGGGAGCGACAGGGGGAAGGCGGTAGGTCTCTCCTGCTCATCCACTTCAGCAGACTGCTGCGTTTTAGTGTTATATGACGCAAAGTAGGCGGAGAGTGAGTGAGCGCTGTCAGAGAACCTGTCCCCATAACAAAGTGTTGCTTAATCAGTGAAACAACACTGACTGAGATGCGGGGCCCTTGCGGCTGCGGGGGCCCTACGCACCTTGCGTAGTTTGCGTATAGGAAAAACCGGCTCTGAGTGATGATGAAACACATACGCTGTGTTAGGGTGCACGTGCACACGCATGACACGCAGTGCAGAGATTAAATATTAAAGCCACACCACGTAGACTTTTACTCAATAAATAATATTGAAATACAAGCATTTACTTTATGACAGATATTATCATCATTGAAATGTACAAACCAACAGGTGCCTTTGCTGTGAGCGGCTCACCTCTCCAAAGACATGACTTTACTGACAGGGATCACATGACATTGTCAACCAATCCAGACACTCAAGTGTCCTGCTTCATTTCTCTCAAAGACCCCAGATCAGTGACACACCGCAGTATTTTAATCAGCTGTAACAGACTTGTGTAGTGTGTCTGCTCTCGTCGTTACGCGTGAAGCCTCAGTCATTTTATAACCGTGCTGTCGAGTACTGTGGACCCCCCCCCCCCCCCATCCCTACACAAAAGACGGAAAAAAATTGGGTAATCTGTGCTCAGCTTCAGCAAAAGCCAACAGTAGTTAGCTCATCTTTAAGCTACTGCTGCAGCAAGAACTCAGTCATAGCTTCAGCTGATTTAGATAATGGTACATTCAAACATGGTTTTTTTAATCACTGCTCAATAATAAAATGACCAACCAAAAGCCAGACAGAAGTAACCACTCCAAAACCTTAAACCTCTGAAATAAAATAAAAAATCAGAGTGAGAAGGCTGTGTGTGCCCTCTGAGCACGCGCTGAGAACAGCCTGGAGTCGTTTTTCTCCTGCAGTAAAGCCAGGAGGTGACACTTTGGATGCGGTCCAGTGTGTTACTGTGTCAGCGCCTCGCAGCCAAAGCCCAGAGGAGCGGCCCGGTGACCTCCGGGTGCCATGACATCCACAGCGCGGCCAGCATTCTCCCCACGCGCTCCCCCCACATCACCGGGTAATTTACTCCCGGCTCGGCCAGACTGCACTTTTCTCATGCTTCATACACTGAGCAGGGGGAAGTGATAATGGACCAGGAGATTTACAAGCGTGAGAAAAGCCTGCTGTCAGTGTCGAGCTGGGCTTTCGGTGAAGGGAGCGTTTAGCTGCTTTCACAACTGACCGTTCAGTTCATTGTGTTTATTAGTTTGCTTTGCTTCTAGGGCTGAACGAATAATTGCATTTGCAATTTTATCGCAATATCACACAACGCAATTTCCAAATCGCAGAGGCATGCAATTTTGGCCCATGCAGCTGATGGCCGCGGCCCATAGAAGTGAATATTGAGGCGAGAGATGGCGGCGACGTCCGCTCTGCAGCGTGCTTTTGTTTACTTCTCAGTCTAGTTAAGGAGCTGTCGTGGAATTTCTTACCAAAATAAAGGAAAGAAGCTGGAAAGATATTTGTCTGATCAAAAGTGTAAGTTTTAATTTAACACACGTGCGGAGAGCCGACACAGAAATACACGTAAATCCATGGCGAACTCTGCTGGGCAGCGCCTCTGATCAAGTTACTATAGACAAGCACATGAAAGGCGGTCACAGCATCAAGGTGGGAGGAGCCACAGTTTCAGATGTAAAGGCAGGCCATTTAGAGCAAGACGCAGACCTGGCCTTAGAGCCAGGACACATCTTTGGCTCATTGTCTTAGGTGTAAAGAGGCAATCCGCAGCGGTCTTTGTGTCCATTGTGATGCAGAAAGCCGGCGCTCCACAGCAGCCTGACCAAAAGGCTCAGCATGTGCTCCAAACAAGAGGAACCGAGATAAAGCACAGGGGATGGATCCGGGCATTGATTAAGCGGGCCAGATGGTACATCACAATTAGTGTATTACTGGCTTTAGTTTAACTAACTCTAAAGACTGCCATTACACTGGGCAGTAGATCGTGGATGTACAGTGAAAATATCAGCGTTTATGATACAGCCACTGCAAAGGACAATTGCTTTTTTCACCGTTAGCATTGCGTTAGCTGCATAGCTAATCACTCTATTCAGAGTCCCGGGCCGCGTTGCCTACACGCTCTGATGCACTGATCACAGAAACTCCCTCGCCTACGACTGTCTCTGTCTCCACAGAGATGAAGGTGAGCCGTGTGCTGCTTGTAAAGAGTTGTTTGCAGCTCAGTTGGGACCTTTTAGAACCTTAAAGGAGGCTTATGTTTGGGAATGTTTTGGGTGATAACTTATCTCATAAGCACTGAAAACACAAGTAAGAGAGAGGGATATTGTACATCCAATTACACAATGGAGAACTATTTTCACTCAAACTTGGCTGTAAATACTTAGCCTGGCACGAGTCAGACTGATCCTCCATGTTCAGAGATACATGGGGATACAGTCTGGAATTCTTCGATTTGAATCTCGCTGACTCCGGCAAAACCAAGACGAGCCAATCATAGCACGGAAGGCGGGAGTTAACAGTGCGTCATCTTCCACGCCAGGATTTCCCATCAAACACCAGTGCTCCTCTGGGCGTAACCAAAACAGTGAAAATGGCGGCCGTGAAAACAACGATCTTTTACCAGTGCCCTTTCTTCTGTTTTTAATGAGCTGGACTTCTCCTGGCTTTCACCGTGTTTGATTGGTTCACTCTTGTTCAAGCTGCAATCATTAGCCCCGCCTTTAGTCTCGATTTGGAAACTATGTCCTATTACCACAATTCCAGACAGTTTTTATGTATTTATAAATGTATAAATACATCAATAAAGTCAGTCTTGCTTTATGCCAGGTTAGTAAATACTGTTTAAGTGGTGCTAGCCCGCACTTAGCTTTGCCCGTTAGCCTGTTAGCTTCTTCTTCATGATTCTATTAGTGTGTATTGGTGACTCCGACCCGTAGGCAGTCAAGTTGCAATTGTGGTTTTCTGGCCAGAGACACCGATGGAGATGAAAGAGCCCCCAATCATACTATAATACTAACTACTTGTATTACCCCCAGAGGGACTACGAAAAGGATTTATTAATGTAAACAAGTTACTTAGTACTTCCAATAAAGTGAGTATCGGTCAAACCGGTTGTCATTTGTATGTTGAGCCGGTGGAGGTGTTGTCGGCGGCAGCTACTTTTAAAATCAAGTAATCAGTAAAGAAATTAACTTTTTAAAGGAGTAATCAGAAATCATTTCTTTTTCAACATAACTTTGGGTTGATTCAGCAGCAACACATGGAATACACTACACCAGGGCTCGGAAAGCTTGCTTGGTAGAGGGCAGATTTTCTTCATCATCATCATCCATTTTAAGGCCAAAGTAAAGCATCACTTTCTACAAATGCCAGTGCTGTACTTCATATGGCCTGAATGGGTGTTCTGCTGAGAAAGAATTTAAAAGGTATTGACAGTATTTTCCACATTTCTGGAGTACTTTAACAGGCATTTGAGCTCTGATTTGTGTAATAATATTCCTCAAAATCATCTTGAGGGCCAGAGGTTCTACGATCGAGGGCTGGTTTTGGCCCCCAGGCCTGACGTTGCACGACACATTCAATCTTTGTCTGCCAAGCAAAAGTTGATTGTAAATCCTGTTTTGTGCATTTGTGATTGTGAAGCTTTCACTTCACAATCAAGTAAGTTTTAGCTATGTTTTTGATGAAGGAATATAAACCGAGCACATTTTCTCCAGTTTGGCTTTACCCAAATCTATAAGCAAAAAAGTGACAAAAACACACGGCTAAATAAAAAGCAACAGAAATGTGATAACAATGCAACAAAGCAGGGACAAGAAAGTGATAAAAATTAGATGAAAAAGTGACCAAAACGCAGCAACCAAAAAACGTTAGGATCAGTTTTGTAGGCCTTAGCTTTCAAATGAGCCGTTACTCCGGTCAATAGCCTGTAAACTCCAGTCAGGAAGCTATCAGATTTGTGTAAAGCTGAACTGAAGGAAATATGCTTGGTTAAGGCGTTAAGTTAAGAGGTTAAAAGCTCAAAACAGTTAATTTGGCAAAAAGAGAACAGAATGTGTTCATTGAGACATATTCAGGCCATACCTCTGCTACATACAGTGTTAAAGCTTATGTCACCATGTGATGGTGTCGGTAGGTGCAGATTGGCAGCCAGCCACGCGTCTGTCACCAAGTGTAACTGAGAAGTAATGAATAATGCATTCAACTCTAAGGCGGCTTTGAGTGACTGCCAAAGTTCTCTATATGACAAGAATATAATTATTATCTTAAAAAACTTTGCTCATGGTTTTGACGATCTTAAAACTGAACTACCCCCCATTCAACCTTTTGGCAAGCCACTGAAGTCGGAGGAATAAACAGTTTCCCGTTGCCCCAAATCCAAATTATTCACGCGAGTAATTTAAAGGCACATTTTGGGTTCTCGTCTGCAACTGATAACGGCTGAACTTTTTGGCTGATGTTGTGTTGTGACGATGCATGTAGAGATTGACAAATATATTTTTTTTCTTTCATCGTGAAAAATGACAGTCCTTTGGATTTCAAGGGAGTCCAATCTCCACAGTATATTGTCCTTTGAGGATAAAGCTATTCCCCCACACTGAAGCCCCTTTCCAATCCATTCACTCTTCCTTTCACCCACCAATTTCCACTAAATCTTCAGTGAGGGGCTATTGGAGTTCACTCATTAGCGCGCATGGAGCTCCTAGAAAGTATTGACTCATTCCGAGAGTTAACAAAGAAATTATGGTTCATTCTTTGCTTCTTCTGGCTTTTTTTCCGTGGCCAGTGAATAATAGGTCCCATTACTGCTTTCTTTTTAGTTGGCAAAAGTTGATTTAGAAGCCTTGACGCTCCGAAATAAACGTGGAACTGACGATGTTTGCTTCTCCTCGCCACTCAGTCTATTTTGGACTGCTTCATATACAGTGGGGGGAAAAGTATTTAGTCAGCCAACAATTGTTTAAGTTCTCCCACTTAAAAAGATGAGAGAGGCCTGTGATTTTCATTACAGGTATACCTCAACTATGAGAGACAAAATAAGAAAAAGAAAAAATCCAGAAAATCACACTGTGTGATTTTTTATGAATTTATTTGCAAATTATGGTAGAAAATAAGTATTTGGTCAATAACAAAAGTTCATCTCAATACTGTATACTGTTATACCCTTTGTTGGCAATGACAGAGGTCAAACGTTTTCTGTAAGTCTTTACAAGGTTTTCACACACTGCTGGTAGCGCAGCGGTTAATGCTCTCGCTTCACAGCTAGAAGGTCCCGTGTTCGATTCCCACCTGGACGGGGCGTTTCTGTGTGGAGTTTGCATGTTCTCCCCATTCTGCGTAGGTTTCCCCTACCACCAAAAACATGTACAATAGGCCAGGATGTGTGTGTGAATGCATGGTGGTGGTCAGAGGGACCGTTGAGCTCTGGAGACTGGTTAGGCCTCTCCAGGACCTTGAAATGCTTCTTATGAAGCCACTCCTTCGTTGCCCAGGCGGTGTGTTTGGGATCATTGTCATGCTGAAAGACCCAGCCACGTTTCATGTTCAATGCCCTTGCTGACGGAAGGAGGTTTTCACTCAAAATCTCACGATACATGGCCCCATTCATTCTTTCCTTTACACGGATCAGTCGTACTGGTCCCTTTGAAGACAACAGCCCCAAAGCATGATGTCTCCACCCCCATGCTTCACAGTAGGTATGGTGTTCTTTGGATGCAACTCAGCATTCTTTCTCCTCTAAACACGACGAGTTGAGTTTTGACCAAAAAGTTCAATTTTGGTTTGATCTGACCATATGACATTGTCCCAGTCCTCTTCTGGATCATCCAGATGCTCTCTAGCAAACTTCAGACGGGCCCGGACATGTACTGGCTTAAGCCGGGGTCACGTCTGGCACTGCAGGAATTGAGTCCCTGGCTGCGTAGTGTGTTACTGACAGTAGCCTTTGTTACTTTGGTCCCAGCTCTCTGCAGGTCATTCACTAGGTCCCCCAGTGTGGTTCTGGGATTTTTTCTCACTGTTCTTGTGATTGTTTTGACCCCACGGGGTGAGATCTTGCGTGGAGCCCCAGATCGAGGGAGATTATCAGTGGTCTTGTATGTCTTCCATTTTCTAATAATTGCTTCCACAGTTGATTTCTTCACACCAAGCTGCTTACCAATTGCAGATTCAGTCCTCCCAGCCTGGTGCAGGTCTACAATTTTGTTTCTGGTGTCTTTGGACAGATCTTTGGTCTTGACCATAGTGGAGTTTGGAGTGTGACTGTTTGAGGTTGTGGACAGGTGTCTTTTATACTGATAACAAGTTCAAACAGGGGCCATTAATACAGGTAACGAGTGGAGGACAGAGGAGCCTCTTAAAGAAGAAGTTACAGGTCTGTGAGAGCCAGAAATCTTGCTTGTTTGTTATTGACCAAATACTTATTTTCCACCATAATTTGCAAATTAATTCATTAAACATCAGACAATGTGATTTTCTGGATTTTTTTTTCTCATTTTGTCTCTCATAGTTGAGGTTTACCTATGATGAAAATTACAGGCCTCTCTCATCGTTTTAAGTGGGAGAACTTGCACAATTGTTGGCTGACTAAATACTTTTTCCCCCACTATAGAGTGTTAGCGCTTGGGGAGAGGGAGGAGGAAGCCGTTTAGGAAAGGGCCCGTTTCTCAGTCCTTTGTCTAAATGAAATGAGAGCAACAAGAGCCACCGTTTAACTGAACTGGACGGGGACAAATCAGTGTCACATTGGTTTCTGACGCTGCAGGCTTCTGAAGCTGTAGAGAGAGGCGAGCAGACAAAATTGACAAACCACATCCCACTCGACCTTTCTCCGGCTTCTGTGTGAAAGGTCACACAACAGAAAGTGGTGGTGTGTTTAGTCCGTCCTTTTCTTCATGTGCTTGACGCTACATATGTGTCGAAACAAGCTGCTTGTCGAGTGGAGCCACAACTTACAGTATGACGCAACTGACAGCGGGAACCATATGTTTACATACACTTTATAAAAAGACACATTTGTATTTTTTCTCACTGTATGACATTGACTTATTTTTTTTTTTTTTTTTAGGGCAAGTAAAATTTTAAAATAACATTTATATTTAGAGATTTTTTTTTAATGTGTTTGTTACTTTTTACAAAGTCAGAAGTTTACATACACTAAGATTACTATAGTTTATTTATTTGTTTGAGCAGTTAACCTGCTCAAAGGGAGTGGGCTGAAGCCACTATACCTTTAAATAATTTGAAAAAGCCCAGATGATGATGTCATCCACAAGTCTGGTTCATCCTTAAAGGTCCTATATCATGCAAAATCGACTTTTTGGAGCTTTTAAGCATGTTGTTATGCTATTTCCTTATCAAAAACACCCCCAGAGCAGTTTTTGGCTTCATTCACGCAGTTCTAAGTAATCCTCCTGAATCCTGCTCTCTGAGCAGCTGCTCCGCCCTCTCCTGGTAAACGACTGAGCTGTTCAGTTGTGTCGTCACAAAGGAACGGAAGTGCTCTACGTCTGTAATGTAATGCCGTACGGCCTGGTTTTAATTGATAAAACAGCTTTTTCATTATTTTTGTTGTAAGAGAGAAATAAAAAATAAAAAAGGAACTCTCCGACGCGTCTGTCGTGTCCCGGGAGGGTAAACAAACGCACCCGCGGCCGGAGGATCCGATCAGAAGTCATGTTTTTGAAGACTGAGCTCTTTCTAACCTACTCTGGACACGCCTGTTCTTTTTTCTTACCCAACGATAAAGTCACGGATGCGCGTTTGGCTACGAGAGGAACAGGACTATTCAACCTTCCTAAAGAAGAGTTATAATTTATAATTTATATTTATAATACTGCAAATGTGAAATGAGCGGAGAGAGGGGCGGAGTTAACTGAATCGAAGCGTCTTGTCTTCCGGGTTTGAAAAATACCCCCAGAAAATACTTATATTTCTCTCAAAATGAGTACTCCATAGTGATAGAGGTACAATATATCATATAAATGCCTATACTTTACTTTGGAATGGCTAACGTAGCATGATACAGATCTTTTAAAGAGCAACTAAACACCAAATCAAGTTTTTTTTTTACTGATAAACTGTCTCAATGGGTCTCTCATAGTGTTGTCTACTGGTCCCTGACATTATTCTGACATTATAGCGCAACCATGTGTCAAATCCTAACTTTGGCCTGAAAACGAATGGGTTGCGCCCCCTTCAGGGTAAACTCTGCTACTAAATTAGAATTTCCTGATTGACTGGAGACGTGTCCACGGCCTCCACAGAACGTCATAAGCCGCACCAGCTCCACACATCGTCATCAGGTGCTTCCCATTATCCTGCCCATTGTCCTGCCCCTGTACCTGTGGTTTATAACCAAGTCCCTCCCACGTAATCTGTCTGCTGTGATTGTGCCAATGCAAATGTCGAGGTCAATCAAGGCCCACACACTCACGGGGGGCATGTCACCTTCAAACTTCAGAGACCGCCTCTTTTGTGGCAATTTTTGACTTTTGTTTGTGGGTGTGGAAACGGCACGCCCGTTTAGGTACTCTTTAAGGGAAATTTGAAGAGACTCGAGGTGCCATTTTCATTGGTTAAAACAATAATGGAAAGGACCAGCCATCATACAGATGAGAAAGAAGGCGGGTTCATCTCTTCAGAGATGAACGTGCTGTGTTCTGAAATGTGAATATCAAGCCTAGAACAAATGCAAAAGACCTGGGGCCTCATTTATCAAGCTTGCTGCGCACAAAATGAGGCCAAAACTTTACATAGCCGCTCCTCTGCGCAAAAGATGGTTTTTATAGAAAACGAACTGAACGTGAAACATTGCGCTCCTCCACGCAAACTATATAGCTCCCGTACGAGGTACGCACTTTTCAGAAACACTGCTGAGAGACGGGGAGAGGCGAGGGAAGCAGCGAGGGGAGGACAGTTTGAGGAAGTCATGTTTGGTCACTTTTGAAATAGTTCATTTGAACTTTATTTTCATCAGAAATTACAAAGATTAGAATGAAATGAGCAACTTAACACGATATTTGTGAAAAACGGACATAAGTCTGACCAACTGTGTTTAGGTCCAAAGCTCGGGTCACATGCCCTTCAGACACGAGGTCGTCTTAACGCAGTGCACACCGGCACCGCGGCTCCACTACGCGCTCCCTCCTCAGACACCACGGACACTGACCTCTCCTCACTCGGACACTGACCTCTCCTCACTCACACCACCCGGACAGACAGCTCTGCTTCTGCGTGCTCAATGGTTTGGATGAATGAAATGCCCCACAGTTGATCGTGTTTTTATTGGCAAACCCAAACCTTCCTATTGGCAAATACAGCCGGCTCTTCTTTATGTTCTAAACATGTGTTTTGAAAAGTTTTATTGATGGAATATACAGAAAGATGCCAATACGTGTGATCAGAGAAGCAGATCTCACTCTTCATTAAAACTCCTCGAACCCGTGTCGTCCCTGCACGAGCTGCTGCAGCGTCAGCCCCTCCCTCTCTGTCTCTTGCCTTAGGTTAAACCCACTCATTACCGCCTTATGTTTAGGGAAATCTCATTCATAAGTCACTTTGCATTTGCCTTTTATGGTCAAATAGAGGCGGGCAGAGGGCATGTCGTGATGTCCGCAGCTTTCTGCTGCACGTGTGATCAGCGAAGGAAAGATTGCGGTCAGGTGTGCGTACCCGCGCATACGAAGGGTTTTATAAATCGTAAAAAAACTTTGCGTACAACATTTTTGGTGCTTTTGCTACGCACTTTCAAAGTCAGAGTCTCACGCACAGTTTGATAAATGAGGCCACTGGTGTAAATGCTGAACCTGGTAAGAGTTTGTCATTATCCAAAGTGAAGTACTGTACCGACATGGGCTGAGAAGGTACTCTTCCAGGAAGAAGCCCCTACTCCAAAAGAAACATCAAAAAGCCAGTTTGGAGTTTGCAAATGTGGTGCCCACAAATATATGTCTCCACATATGGTTTTAATTAATAATAGATTTGTATGTTAGCACATAAGCTACTGTAATACTCGCCAATGTTTTTATTATAGATCATATGCTTCTAAGGTTCAGGTGAAACAAATGGTTATCTGGGAATGGGCGATGTAATATTTACTGTCACCACTAGAGGGCGGCAATGACGGTGAGACGGCCTTGGGTTACGCATGCTCCAGCTTTGTCAAATCAGCAAAGCAGAGAGCCAAGACGACACAGCACTAACCAGTGGTCTCCGTCTCATTTATTCATTTCAGGTTGGTAAAGTGTCACCAATCACCACAAATGGCTCAAATGAAGCCCACAAAACGTAGCTCTTGTAGAATTGTTTTGTAGTTGAAAGTTGACTTGTAAACTAGTAATATTTTCACTTGTTAGCAATTTAGCATTGAGAAGCTAACCTCGCGCGCTAGCCGTTTATTCCCAATTTTTGGCTCACTATTTTGTAAAGTAACTTGGTCTCCTTAGTCACTCTGATACATGTTTTCTAGTACAGTACATTTTGGTGTAAAATAAATGTTAGTTATTATTTGATAGAAGTCTGTGTGTTAAGCCTATTTGCCTGACAATGTCAAGGTGACATGTATATGCAATTGTAATGCTAATTTTGAAAGATGTCACATCAGATTATTACTATAGTATGTATGGTAGTACTATAGTATTTTCAGTTATTCATTTAGAACCTGCACAGGAAATTTGGTAGACCTGGAGGTGAAGATTTTGTCATTGATCAAATTGTGAACATTGTGAAATGTAGCCAATTAATTTGAGAAATGTATTTTTGTGTAATAACACAAGTAAAGAAAAGTGAACAATGCAGAGAGCCAAGATGACACAGCATCTGTGGTCACCGTCTCATTTATTTATTTCAGATCTAAAATCTCTTTGTTATCGTGGTCACCAAGCCTGGGACCCGTAACGCAAATAAAAAAAAGGATAAAGACTTTAGTTTTTGGAGACATATCCTGTGGTCTGATGAAAAAAAAAAATATATTTTTTGCCTTAATGATCATCATCATCAAAAAGGGGGAATCTTGCACCCTGACAACAACATCTCAACTGTGAAATACGGGGGTGGCAGCATCATGCTGTGGGTTTTTTTTCCTGCGGGAGGAACTGGTGCACTTAACAAAATAGATGACATCATGAAGAAAGAACTCTATGTGAAAATATTGGAGTAACATCTCAAGACATCAACCAGGAAGTTAAAGCTTGGGCGCAGATGGGTCTTCCAAATGGACAACGACCCAAAGCAAACTGCCAATACCGGTTACAATGTGGCTTAAGGATAACAAAGTCAACATTTGTAAGAGGTCATCACTAAGTCCTGATCTCAATCCAGTTGAAAATGTATGGGCAGAACTGAAAAGGCATGTGCACGCAAGGTGGTCTACAGTGGCTCAATTTCACCAATTCTGTATGGAGGAATGGATCAAAACTCCTGCCAACTATTGTGAGAAGCTTGTGGAAAGAAATCCAAATCGTTTGACCCTAAATATACAGTTTAAAGGCAATGCTACCAAATATTAATGAAATGTATGCTAACTTTTGGTCTTGAAAAACGTAACAAAATCATTTCTAAACAATTCTATCTGTCATTTTTCTGGAATTTGACAAATAGAAATAATGTTCAAAATTCTACTTTACCTACAAAAATAAAGGTTAATTCTGGTTTCATGTCAGACAGTAAGAAAACATGCAAATGTGTCTTTTTATCAAGTGTATGTAAACATATGGTTCCCACTGTATGTGTGATGGTTGTGGCTGGTCCTGGTTGTGGTGGGACAGTGGCGTGGTGGCATGCTGGTGATGAAGTGAGGTTGATGTGCAGGGGGCTCTGTATCTTTCTCCCATTAAATTGAAATGTTGCCACATGAAGGAAAACCAAAGTAAAAAATAAAGTGATTGGCACACTTGGTTGGAAAACGCAAAGTCAAGTATTGTACCCATAATTGGTTGAATACTACAAGCCAATGTGCATTACTGGAATAATGTTACAAAGAAAGAAGAAAAACAACAAGAACAGCAACAAAAAACAAATCAGACTTCTCAGACCAACAAATTGTATTTGGGTCAATGACGTACTGTATAAGGGGTCAAAAAACATATTTTCAAAAAGTGTTTTCAAAACAGATGGCATTTTGTGTTTAAACAAGTTATGTTTGTTAAATAACATTTAAAAGTATTTAAATGTATTTTTTGATGTATTTTTAGCTTTTCTGTATAAAAACGTGTCAGGTGGCGCAACCAAGTTTTTTCTAAAATTTAAATAGGTTCCAAAAAATTGTACGAAGTCAAATCTTTGCCAAGTATATCTTAGACAGCCTTTCTCCTCTGAACATTTCATCTGTAATTTGTAACTGACTGATGCTGTAATCAGCAATAAAACAGGAGGACCATGGACTGAGTGCTCGGTGTCAGCCCAAAACAGTTTTCGGTTCAGTATCAGATATTTGAAACCAATAACTATTTTTTTGTTTTCTAGTATTGACTCTGAAAACTTATAACAGTATTGGATCAGTGCATCCCTATAATTTTTAGATGGTAATTTGACATTTTTTGCAGTTGCACCACTTGACTGTCTGGTTGCACCACCTGACATTAGCAACTAATTTCAAATTAAATGGTCTTTTATGTGGACTCTTACATTAGCTTTAGCATTTGTAAGCATGGGTAAACATTTACTTTTAAAACAAATTAAGACTTTTATAATAAAATAATATTTTCCAATATTTACATAGGTTGTACCACCTGACACCAAAAGTGTGACAGAGTCGGAAAAAAGGTATTTTTTCTCAATTTTTGAAAGAGATTTTCAAACCTTTTCACTCAGCCATAAAGACAACTTGTTCTTCTGGCTGATGCTATATCCTGTTTGCTGTTACTACTCTTTATTTCAAAATAACAGCCCTGTTCTTACGGTTGTGCCACCCTGATATTTTAAGATTACAAATTGCCGGACAAAAGTTTTTTAGTGATCTCAAAAGCTTTAAAACTATTAATATTCACAAATGACGGCTTATTTGAAAGATATTTAACATACAGTTATGTCATGATGTTTTATTTTTTAATTGTTACCCTGAAAATACAATTTTCAGAAGCTTTATTAGTCTAATCATTTGCTCGGACGGTTGCACCATCTGACATTTTAGGGGTTTGAGGTGTGAAAACATTAAAACAAAAAAATTACTGAAATGTGATGAAAATGTGTTTTGTAGAATAAAGTGATACATGTAATGAAAAGATCAAATTATTTAAAACGAAATATAACACTCGGACACAAAAATATGCACGTCATGTCAATCACCCATTTATGGTCATACTGACTGAATGTGGAGTCCTGTCACTTGCTGGGGGAAGATGTGTGCGTCACTGGCTCGGCGGCTTTTGTGCGTTGCTGATGTGTAGTTGCGTTGTCGGCCTGCTGCAACTGGGATTGGCTGGGATTGTTGTGCTGACTGTTGTGATCATGTTGTTGTGCATTGCCCTGCTACTGGCTCCAACCACGTTAATGAAATGATGATATTAACAGGGGTGGGAACTTATAAGTGTACTTTCTCCCACTCCTTTTCGAGTTTATGCACAGTATTATATGAAAGCATGTTAATATGTCATGAATGCATGTTAAAATGTCGTAAAAGCTGCATATTAATGTAAAAAATAGTCATGTTTATATGTAATGAACATTGAACTTGGAATAAACAAACAATCAATTAATCAAAAACTTCGGGATCCATTTAGATTCCGAATTCATATACTACAATTAATTAGTGAATGAGGTGGTGCCCTAGACTGGAGTTGCTGTGGAGTTTTGTGGCTTGTTCTACACTTTTCTATAAACTTTTCTCAGGGCTGAGAAAAGTGTCTGTGACTTGTCCTTGGTAAAGTTTTGGCTTTAGTGCTTAGGGATCAACAGCACCCATGCGTCTTTAGATTTTCTTTAGCTCATCAATTAGATTTTTCCAACTGCTGAATTGCAGCTTCACAAATCATGGCCACCACTTAGTAGGCTAGCATCGACATGGCCCATCTTCTTCTCTCCGTACTTCATCCATAACGCCTTCTTGAAAAGATTTCTCCCTGCGTTGAACAGTACGTCATACTCCAGCAAAATTCTCTGCCAATCATCTGAATGTTCATCCATTTCAACAAAGTATCGCACCTCCTCATCAGTTTGTGTAGTCAGAATGTTCAGAAGATCCCCTTTGTGAATCCTGGCGAATGACCCTGTACACATTTACTCAATATCTGGGACTATTTAGAGAGACATTGGTGTTTTTTGAAAAAAAAAATCCAATGTCTTTTCTGTTCAAATCTCTTCTCAAGGTATAAATTGAACGGACACTTAAAGTAAAATCAATATCTCTGCCTTGCATTTTCGTAAGCGGTACCTAAATGTCTCACAAAAGTTCTAATTGCCTGAAACTTCAGCCCATCGATCTCGCCAAAAAAAACCTGAAATTGCGCGCACTTCCCTAAACGCTGTAAAAATGAGCGGTTCGAGCAGCTGTTGTGGATTTGACGGGGGCCGTGTACGGTCTTATTAAAGCGGACAGGTTGACAAATGCGGTAAACTCGCGCTTTCTGTGTTCATTTACGTCCCCCAGCTGCGACTATTATACTCCCCGCGCTATAGGAAGAGATTTACACTGTGCATTCCGGAGCGTTTAGTCAAGTAAGTCAGAGGAGGTTCACGGTACATTAATAAGCCGCGCGAAACAAGATGTAAACACGATAATGTAAAGCTTGAATTCTAACACGTATAAACCTGATTATGCCTACAGCTCAATATAGCGGCGTATTAGCGGTAGCTTTTATAGAAAGTGGCATTTATCACACTCTCTCTTCCTGACATTGCCTTCTGGCTTCTAGTATGCAGTGGATTGTTTGAATAGTTTGTTGGTTGACAGTGGATCAGTGGTTTGAAAGGTTTTGGGTGCGATCCCAGGTTCGACTGTTGTATTTTAAGAGTCTTCATCCACCTTGCCAATGTGTGAGTGGGTTTATGGAGTGACCGGTGCTGGTTGCAGGGGCCATTGGCGCAGATTGACAGCCATGCTTCTGTCAGTCGCAGCTGTGGCTACAGGAGTACAGAACCATAGTTGAGCGTAGAAAGTGACCAAGGAAATGTCCAGTTTCGCCATTTGAAGAGCTTGTCTGACTTACCCGTCCAGCTTGGCGCTCCTAACCATAAATCTAGCTCAAGATCTGGAGTTGGGTCACCAGGCACTGCTCTGCTCCCATAAATCTTATACATGTAGTGGGTGAAATTAAGATGGCGCACCTTGTAGTGATGTGACGTTCATGACCGACTGGCTCTTTAGAACGGCTCTTTACGGTGAACGTTTGAACTCGATCTCAGTTGTGAAAAGAGACGGATCTTTTTATCAGTAATTTATACCCAGAACTCCCTTGAACGAACACAAAAATCAGCCCAACAATGGAGCAGGCCACACAGGTCAAAGCTTTTTACACTAAAGCTTAATGCACACCAAATGATTTGTCAGACAGTTGCAGACTCTTTTCATTAGTTGTGGTGCAATATTAAGCGTAAATATCAGTCCCATTGATGCACGTCTTAGATAGTGTGTTATCTGGCTGGCATGATAAAAATGTTCCCTTTAATAGAGCCAGTCGTTTGAACGTCTCTTTGAAATGAACGATAAAGAGCCATAAATCCCATCACTAGCACCTTGTTCCTCCGACAAAGCATGCTCCTACAAAAAAAAAGGGCAAAAAGGCGTGAAGCAGCAGCAACAAGCCTCCACAGTTCCCCTACGGCCTGTCAATCAAAGCCAAACGCTATAACTTGAAAACACAAATAACATCTGGAAAGGCTCCGGTTCCAATGGGACAGACTTTTGGGGGGAAATTTGCTGCTGATGGGGTCAAGCGCACCACGTTTTAACCCACCACTGCACATGTGCTTGCTTTGGTTTATTCCTAAACCTCGGACTGGTAAATAAGATACACAAGACACCTCTGCTGAGTCGTACAAATGCAGAGGAGCAACCGCTAAGTTCCTCACTCTATCTTGCTTTCGCTCTTTTATTTAAATACACTTCTAGCACGTCTTCCCCACTATTTGTTGTTAGAGAACTAACGCTATAGTGAACTTCAACGCTCCCCATTCTTGGTTTTAGGTAGGACATGAGCGGGAAGTTTCCTCTGTCCCTTTAACAACCTCCTCCCCACTCAACATGGTAAACAAACTCACTACGTTGTGTGGATGTAGCGTGCTGTCAAACGTCGGTGCTGGTTTTAAAAATGTGCTGCAGTGCAACTCCAGCTTTTGATGAGGGGACATTATAATGTAGCTGAAAGGTCTAAAAAGTTGATTCTGCGTAAAACATCTCCTTTAAATATAAATCATTCTCTTTTCCCCCTTTTTTAATGCAATATGTGGTTCACTTAATTTTTGATGGAAAAAGCCTTGAAACTTCATATTTGTCCATTTTCAAAGATGTCTTTAATTATACAGCAGTAAATCCGCCAAAGAGCCTCAATAGTAATCCCATATTTTACACGTTCTTGTCGAGTGGCTGCGTTTCAATTAGCCCACACCATAACAGCCTTCATAACACACTTTTACAGAGACTTGGCTCCGGCTGCCGTGTAAGCCTCGGAGTTAGCAGCCCCTCGTAGGCAGTATAAATGTGAAATAGAGGTTCATATGTGAGTGGCGGCGGTGGCGCGGGGCCATGTCATTCCGCCTCTGATTGCACAGCGGCAGGTAACGCGGGTCCGCAGCAGCCGTAAAGACAGTCCTTGGTCTGACTCCTGCTTTTAACGGCTTCACTGTCGATGTCTTTACAGCCACATGGAGAGAGCTATACAAAAACACGTCAGGCAGTGGGGATCCGACGGCAAGATGACAAGAATCTTGGGTGTTGAACTTATTTCCTTTTGCTATCTTCAGAGCCTTTTAAAACAGGTGTAATTGTCTCTTGTGTGTTGCCTTATTCAAGCGATTCTCTGTGGCCGGAGTTGTCAAACTTAATGGGATTGGGGATCAGTGATGGAAAATAACAGGACAATGGGGGCCAAAGGAGTACATTTCATTACTTGAGTGATACACCGATGCAAGTAAAAGTTTCTCAGTCAAATTTTTATGACAATGACTCTCAACTGGTGGGCCCAATGCAGGACCTGCATCCCTGGCATGAAATCCCTAAAGCTACAGTGGTTCTCGGCTTGGTCTTAAAAAGTAACTTTTTAAAATCTTTGAATGGAGCAAACGTACGTAGTGTTGGCCTCTTAACCCCCGCCTTAACCAAGCACATTTTCTCCAGTTTGGCTTTACCCAAATGTTAAAGCTTCTGGACTGGAGGTCACAGCCTGTGACCAGCCAGGCCTCATTTGAAAGCTAATGAGGCCTGGCTCCCCCCCCCCCAAAGTAAAAGTAGTGTAGCTCCCAGAAAAAAACAAAACGAAAAACAACATTCATATTTTATTGCATTAGGTGAAGTGATGTTTTGGGCTTGGCTTTTAATCAGACATAAAGCAGTGCAGAGTTTACATTTCATTTATTTATTGTCAATAGTTAAACTGTGAATTCAAATATGCCTATCTATAGCAGTACAAACATCAATTAATTAAACCATTATGTTGTTTGTTTGTCTGCAGTACTCTGAATGGATGCCTCTTAGATATGCTTAATATGGTGACAAGGCAAGTTTAATTGTAGAGCACAATTCATACACAATTGAAAGTGCTTCACATTTGCATAAAATTACAAGGAAGCAGATAAAATCAATCTATAAAATGTCAATTTAAAAACATTGTCAGAGTTGAGACCTGTCTCACATCCTCATGAAGACTGTTCCAGATTTTAGCTGCATGAAACTGAAACGCAGCCTCACCGTGTTTATTATTGACTCTGGGAACCACCAGGAGACCCCTCCCTGAAGTTCTCAGGGCCAAATTTGGTTCATACGGCTCTAACATGTCAGAGATGGACTTTGGTGCTAAACCATTAAAAGACTTGTACACAAGCAGAGCTGTTTTAAATTCTATTCTCTGAGTGAAAGGAAGCCAGTGCAGAGACCGGAGCACTGGACTAATATGGTCGTATTTTCTGAAAGTTGCCATCAGTGACACATGGATCTGAGTGTCATCTGCATACTTGTGGTAGGACACATTATTGCTGATGCCGCAATGGAAGCATGTACAAATTGAATAAGAGGGGTCCCAAGATTGACCCCTGGGGACTCAAGTGCCACAGCCCAGATGGTAAACGCGTATATAATGTAGAATGTCAACGATATAATGGAAAATGGCACTGAAGCGGTCGCAACATTAACAGCAGCGCTGCAGCGATGGCATTTAAGAACCGAGAGGCATAACACTGGAGTGCTGATGCCAACATTAAACAAGTCAGAAGAAAGGTCTTTGATCAAAATCCTCATTGAGACCTTCTGAGACCGAGTGTGTCTAAAGTTTAAATCCAAAATGCGTCCCTTTTGAGTAATGAAGAGCTAATGTCACCATCTTACCATAGAGCCTCCATCTTAGGTGTGTCCCAACCCCTTTAAAAAGTCAGTCTAAAGTAATTTGGCCGCTCTAAGCCAACAGTGAATGCACCTCCTCTTCTGCTTCTGCTGCGTTGCCATTCGCTTCTCCCCACTGCCCTCTTGTTGTATTATCCCTTTGGCTTCAGTCCAGGGCTTTGTGTACAAGTATTCGAGAGTGGCCCCCGCACGACAGCGCAGTGGCGACCCTCCAGCGGAAACGCATTAGCCATTTAGATAAACCTCCACGCCGCACTGCGCTGGGTCGGCCCGCACACACACACACACACACACACACACACATCCCCGGCCTCCCCGAGAGCTGGCCGTGGCTCGAGCTCCCCTTTCCCCTGTGTTCTTAAGTGATAAGGGGCCACAGCCACTCTTCATGCCTCATTTGATTTCATTATCACATCCCGTCCGCCTCATCTCCTCGGCGCCCGGGCTCCGCTTTCATCTCAGCGTGCGCCCAATCGCTCATAAGACTGCAAACATAATGGAGGTAGGAGCGACGTCTAATCCAAGGTTTGCCGAACCAATTTTACTCGCTTGCAAAGGAGAGAGAGAGAGAGAGAAAAAAAAAAAAAGGAAATCCTCGGGAGAGATGGCACTCGCAAACTAGACGTGAAAACTATGCATAATTTGTCGGCGGGTTCTGGCGCGGACTGTGAACCAGCCTATTACTCTGTTTATGGGTAAATTGAGTGTGATGCGTCCGCTTGCATCCGGCTTGTTATGTGCAGATGCCTGAAGCCCAGAACGAGGACGGCTATAGCTTCCTGATTCGTAATTTGAAAGTTTAACGCCCCCGCAGCGCGCTCGGATTTACCTGGGAAAATACAAATGGGGGGGGGGGGGGGGGAGCTATGCGGGGGATCATGGCCACCAGGGAAACACGGGGAAATGAAAAAGGGAAAATCCGGATTTTTGTGCAATTGGCAGTCGGAGCAAGAGTTTAGAGACACATCTATCGGTTTTGAGCAATGCTGCTTTGGATTGCATGGGTATTTTCACTCGCCACTCTCCGGTTGGTGGTCAGCTGGTCTACGCGATTGTACAAAATGACGAAAATGGGGACTGTTGCGCCATCACCGTCACTAACACGATACAGTAATGTAACTGTAACATGGTTCATGGTCATGGGTGCTGGCTGGCAGAAATGTGACTGCTATTTTGGACATAGCTTTTCAGGCCAGCACCAATCAGTGCACTATGTTATTACTGGCTAGATACTAGGTGCCTCGCCCAAGAACACACCGGACAGTGCACTTCCAATAATGAACTGCCAACTCCCGGGTTGAGAGAAGCACCTACAGTAAATGTGTCCGCCTTTTAGTCAGTTATCCAGGATTCGAACCACTGACTTTGTGATTCACGGATGAATACTCGAACCACTGAGCCATTGTCACCCTTATGTCTTTATGTCCCGTTACAGAACAAAGAATCACTAGGTCCAATTTAAGAACATTCAGTTGGGCAGAAGTCCAGAACACATGGGGTCAATTTACATTTAGTTAGAAGTACTTATTTATTGTATTGGTAGTAAATCAGAAATGTACATTCTTATTCTTTTTGACAAAATCACATTACTCGTCCAGTTAAAAAAAGTCGTCCTGTTACACTAGCGGAGCAGGACGACTTCTAAAGGAACTCAGTAGTATGGAATCCGATACAAACTTTACATCTGCCAAAAACGACTTAGAAGCCTGGCACTAAAGAGTTTTATTTTTTCTAAAGAGAGATTCCCCTTCTGTGACAACTAGTGCTGGGTACAGTTACATAGTTTTTTTTCGATATCTGTACTTTAACGATACTTGGTTTTCGATGCTGATACCAGAACGATACATTTTCCCAATACCTAAAACATTTGTCGTCTAGAACCAGAAAACAGAACGATAATGTGCGAAAGATCTGCACATTTACAATATGGTAGATGGTCTCAACTTATATAGCGCTTTTCCACCTACATTAGGCACTCAAAGCACTTTACAGCAAGGATCCACTCACCCATTCATACACCAATGTACGCAGACACTGGAGGCAAGGAGGGAGAAGTGTCTTACCCAAGGACACAATGACAGCATGCACCTTCAGGAGCCGGAATTCGAACCCCCGACCTTCCGATCGTGAGACGACCGCTCTACCATCTGCGCCACCGTCGCCCCATATATCCCCCCCATATATCGGGTTCATCTTCTGTGTCACAATTGGGGAATCATTTGGGGGAAAATTCCGATAAATTGTGGCAAAAAAAATTTTTTTTTCAAAAGGGGATAAAATGGGACAAAAATAGGAAAAAAAGAACATAGGGAATAAATTGGGGGAAAAAATGTGTGAAATAGGGAAAATATTAGTAATAAAAAAAGAGTAAAATTTAGGGAAAAAAATGAGAAAACCAGAAAAAATTGGGACAAAAAACAAAAATAAAATGGGGCAAACACGTCCATGAATGCAGTCCCTGGACCAACCTGGATCTAAAGATACAAGATTTTTTTTTCATTTCCTGCTTTTGATATTTGTATTTTTTCAAAACCCAAAGTACCAAAACTGTTTGCGTTTCACGGTACCCAGCCCTGGTGACAACTCTGAGGGAAGTGTCATATTTTAAACCACGCTGGTTTTTGTTCTGTGGAGCAGTGTGGTGCTGCTTTATTTGAACATGGTCTGTAGGAGAAAAGTGCACCATCTTATTTTCACACTCCGCATGGGCCCATTACTATGAATAGGTTGCCTGGCCATCCATCCATTTTTGCATCTGTTCAAAAACAGCATTGTCTGGAACTTTGCAAACAGCCAATCAGTTTCATATCAAAGTTTCATATCGATCTAATCACAGAGCACGTTGTCATGACAGGAACTGAATTCACAAGTATAATATTCTCTTAAATGTACAAAACAAGACAGGACGTGTGTACATGTTGATGCTTCATCTTCTTCTCTTTGCCGTATATCCAAAGTACTTTATAATATTTGTTATGATATTTTAATCCAGGTCCTCTGCTTTATGTTTGTTCTCCACATGAACAAAGCACAAAGTTGTTCCTTTGGTACTGCATTTAAATATGAGGCTCTTTCAAACTGGAAGTTGGGATGAATTTAGTCTCTTTTTATTTAGTCATATTTTAGTCAATAAAAATATATGGACATTTTAGTCTAATGATAATTATAAAAGTAACTAAAATAACTTTAAAAAAACCTATAAAATAACTTTTGTTTTTTGTTTGAATATTTTTGTTTTGTTTTGTTATTGTTACTGTTTGGAAATTTAAATGCATCAATCAGCCAAAATAAACCATTGATTCAACTTTTTATGTATTTTAAGTCCAAGTTTTGTCAGGAAAATAATCACTTTGACTAAATTAAGATACAATATTTTAGTTGAACTTAACACTGGAACCGAGTTACTAATGACTGCTTGTAACCTTAAGTTTGAGTGGCAAAAGCGACATAGATAATTTGCCTCTGCTCTACTCTCTGATGCTTCACAAAACCACCAACTTCAGTGTTTACAAAATACGCCACATGCCGCTTGCACTACAGGTGAAACTCACAAAATTAGAATATTGTGAAAAAGTTCATTTATTTCTGTAATTCAGTTTAAAATGTGAAACTAATATATGATATAGACTCATGGCATGCAAAGTGACATATGTCAAGTCTTTGTTTGTTTTCATTTTGAAAATGTGGGCTTACAGCTTGTAAAAACCCCAAAATGAAAATTTCAGAAAATTAGAATATTACATGAAATCAATGAAAAAATGATTTTAAGCAGAAATGTGGGCCCTCTGAAAACTATAATCATGCTATGTACTTAGTACTTGGTTTGGGCCTTTTACTTGAATGATTGCCTTAATGCGGTTGCGTGGCATTCAAGTAAAAGGTCCAAACCAAGTACTAAGTACATAGCATGATTATAGTTTTCAGAGGGCCCACATTTCTGCTTAAAATCATTTTTTCATTGATTTCATGTAATATTCTAATTTTCTGAAATTTTCATTTTGGGGTTTTTACAAGCTGTAAACCATAATTTTCTAAATTAAAACAAACAAAGGCTTGACTTTAGAGCAGATTATAAAAGGAGAAAAAACATAGTTTTAAACAAAGGATTTTTCTGCTGGAAATAACATCATGTATTCTTCATTTCTTATCAGTTTGTCCCAACAGCAGCAACATTTCACTCTCATAAAGAGACACCTGTCCTTATGTCCATGATGAGGAGAGAGAGCAGCTTCATAGTGTCTTTTATATCAGTACTTTCACTCTTATTCAAGTGAAGTAGGTCCTGACTGGAGACATAATCTTGAAATTTTCTGCTGAACCTCAGGTGATTCATTTCTTTCCCAGGATCTCAACCAGAGGGGTTTCCTAAAAGAGGGAAAACATTTTAATAATTTTGTCATAGTATTGCCATCGAGCAGGGAATAATGTGTATGGTTCATAAATGTATTTGTTGTGAGCAATGAAAGGATGGATATGAGAAACTTTAAAGTACAGGTTAAACAGTATGACTGTGTTGGAGTTTATTTTGCTTTTGAAATAGTGTGACCACCTCAAATAGTTTAAACAGAGACCAGGGGGACAATTTTGCAGAACTTTGAAGTACAGAGGAATTATTTGTTTTATAGAATGACACACACACCTTTTCATTATTACAACTTAGACAAGGCAAGGCAACTTTATTTATACCGCGCATTTCGTACACTAGGCAACTCAATGCGCCTTACAAAAGAAGATATGCAAAATTACAATCAGGTTGAGTTAAGGCAAAGCACATACTGTATATAGAAACATCAAGACATGGGAAATACACAGCACACGAGGTCAAGTGCGGAATTCTTTCTTGGGGAGGGAAGGACGACCGGCCATTGACCGGGGGTGGGGCAGAGGAAACGTGTTGAGGCAGACGCAGAACGACGGGGGCGTGGTTAGTGAGGGGGTATGTGTGTGCAGTTATTTACAGTGAAAGTCAGTGTTTTGCAAAATATGACCCAGAGAGCTCAGTTCTTATCAGGTTTAGCTCCGTGGCTTGGCCTTGAAGGGAAGTGTTGACGGTGTAGGAGAGATAAGCGGTCCAGCTGCTTCAAACCTCCTCTCTCAGGAGGAAGAGAATTATTCCAGAATAGTTCATAAATTTATAATGAATTAGGTTTTACTTGTCTCAGCATTAGTTCAGTTCTCCAGAGCAGGTAGTTCCTTCACAGTTCAACCCTTTTCCTCCCTCCTTTTTCACAATATTCTAATTTTCTGAGCTTCACCTGTATATCCGGCTTTTCTCTGATTGACAAGCATATTAACCAATCACGCTTATCGGGAATTTGAAGAAATCACCCCGATCCCAGATACACGTCTTTGTAAAGAATAGGAAAAGTGTGTATTGTGGCTAGGTTTGAGGCTAATGAATGGGGCGAAATGCTCCTGCTAATAATGTATCTAGAGAACATGCAACACACAGAAAGGTGACCTGGTGAGCAAATCGAATCTTGGACCTTCTTGCCGCGAGAGAATTTACCACTCAAGCACGATGTCAAACAATTACAAACTCAGCTTATTACATTACTAAGCAATTACCTTCGTCCATAGAGGTCTTAATAAAACCAGCCGAATACTCGTAGCCCATACACAAAGCCTCTCCTCCTGGGACACAGCCCAGACCGGTGAAGGTCAGCCTCTCGGACAGTCGTGTGTCATCATTTATTCGGACTCAGTGGATGTCACCTGGTCAGCCGGAGCCTCCGAAAACACGTCGCAAGATGAATGGAGCAGCCCCAGGAGATCGATAGCATTTATCCAAACTGCTCGCCCCCGCCGCAGACCGCGACTTCATCTGGAAACTACTCCGAGTGTGAAAATGGAACAAGGAAAAAGCTGAGGCGCGAGAAACTGGAAACCGCTCTCATGAACTGTCAAGAGCAGTGCGCCATTGTAATTTTGAAGGTTTCTTTTTTTTCAGAACGATTTCAATCTGCAGACTATTGCCTCCCTGCGCTTTCTCTGTTAATACTTTTGGTGAATTATGGCAATGCTAAAAGAGGCTACACTTTCTTTTAAATGTTTTAGTAACATACCTGGATATATTACAGTTCCTGATCGAAGTCGTCATAGCAATTGTAGTGCGTTTATTTGTTTAGGCTCAGGCAGTAGGGAAGTTGTCCAATTTAGGCTTTCTTAATATTCAATTCTATTAATCATCTCGCACCTGAGCCGCTCGGTTTATATGTCTAAATCCAGCCTTTAAGATCTCACACTGCAGTACTCATTCTTACAAAAGTGCAAAGCTGGAATTCATTACCAACTGAACTTTGGGCTATATCTGGCTTTAAAAAGGTCATCTGTAAGCTATAGGGATGGAAAAAATGAGAGAAATAAAATTATATTCGATGACTTTATTGTATGTTTGACTGTCTAGAAATTTTGCGTAACCCTTTCAGTGTAGTACATTCAATTGAATTTCAACAAAATCGTAAGCAATTTTTTTCTCATCAAATTGGGTCAAAACAAGACTTAAAAAATCTGTAATTGTGCGATATATTCTGGTTGCTTGCGATCAGAGAGGCCATTGGCGCAGATTGGCAGCCACATTCACTTTAATCAGCCGCGGTTACATACGCGGCTGACCATCGCAAAGGGTCGATCAGTCAATTTCCCTTTTAATTTTCAAAATGAGCGATTATTTGGCAAAAGAGCATGTTATGAATCATTGAAAAGGACAATCTCATCAGAGAATTGTCAGCTTGTTGTATCAACATTATGCAAAGGGAGTAAATATTTCACAAACATAACCTATTTGTGTCAGATAAACATATTCAAATCAAAAGCTGTAGCAACTGTAATCTTGATTTATTCATAATGACAAAACATTGTACATAATAAAGTTTCAAAGTAACTTTAATCTGATTACTTGTCTGGAACAAAGTAAAGCTTTATATTACTTGTTGATTACTGTAAAACGTAGTGGCATCACTGTCCATGGAGCGCATAATGAACTTTTCAATCACCTGCTGGTACTTTATCAGTGTCCAAAACAGAAACAGGCTCAAAAGCATGGTGATGGTATGAGTTCCTTTCCGAGAACATGTGAACAGCAGACTCTGAAGACAGCCATTAAGATCCTTTAGATGTCGGACCCCGAGGAGAAGAACACCTTTTGTTCTCCGAGCTGTACAGCCCGGCTGCCCTCGTTCAACAGCATTAATTTCATTACAATATTAAAAATGTTATGACTATGGTTTAATGTTGTAGCTTTTTATCAATTCGTAAACTGCTCTGTGTAACTTTTGAAATTTCCCTTGGGGCGGTGTAAAAGCAAGACGCTGCAGGTGAATACAGCAAAACAAAAAAATACATTTAGAGATATCAATTTGGAACTTTTGCTGTGTATTATATAAACATGAGAAATAAAATATTGTAAAGCACCAGGCAGGAATTAGATATTGTAACATCTGCACATGCGCCTGTATATTTCTCCCGTATTTAGCTGCTGCTTTAGATAGGTAATGACCATACCAAAACAATTGTATAAGAGGGATGCCTACAAATTTAGATCCTAATAGCTCTTCGTCGGGGCATAAAAATGACCATATGTGACCAGAATGAAAGACACAAGTCGATTTTGGGGATTTTCACAGATTATTAAAGTGTAGTCTCCAAGCTTTCCAACGATGTGTAACACATGGAAATCTGATAATAGTTGGAGGTGTAGTGGTGATTTGAAGTTAACAACTCCAAAAAGCCCAAAGGGCTGAAAAACCTCTCCAAGTTTTGGGCCATTCTCACCTCTCTGCTGTTGGGAGTGACAATAGGGCTCATTTACATCTCATTGGGATAAGCCATACCCCCTGTCAAACTCCCCCTCAAAGCAGTAATGCACAGGGAGGGAGCAAACAACAAACCATTGTTTACCAGTTTCATTATGTGTATCAGTCTTATTTTTGGTTTCATGTATTGATCTCACCTCACAGCAGAAGGTTGTTATTGTTCTTTTAATTTTTTTAATATCAATTGATAAACTGTCACTGGCTTGAGAATGTGTTGTGCAACACATGTAACTTTTATGTTCAAAATAATTTTAATGTTCAAATCAATAACTGTGATATATTATATACGGTATGAGTATGAATCCAAGGATGAATCAGAATCCGAGTAGATTTTATTGCCATTGTCGTTTTTTGCTAATGATAAATAATAAGCTATAAACTATGGAAAAAATAATAATATATATATCAATCAATAAGGCAAATCACTCAAACATTGCTTAGAGAGCGCTTTTCATACCAGGATGATAAGATAAGTTTACAATATAAAAACAAGAGAAGAGATCTTTGGGTATTTTAATGTTATTGCGGTGCTCTGATTCATGAAACCTCACACAGTAGAATGTTTCTACATATTATCCCCCCAAAAAATCAGTCTCTAGATGTGCAAACCTTGTAGTCATACTCCAAAAGATTTTCTGCTGTTATTGCAGCAAAAGGGGGTTCCACAAAGTATTAAGTCATGCTGTATGAATACTTGTGCACTCCCCACTTTTCTATTTTTGAAAAATAACAGAATCATGTATCATTTTGCTTTCACTTCACAGTTGTCTGTTACTTGTGTGTGAACTTTCAGTAAAAATTCAAAATAAAATCTTTATGTTTATGGTTGTAAACATGACAAAATGTACAGTGAAAATCCTGCGCGCTTCCCCCAGTCCCTCCCTGTCCCTCCCGGAGTCTGTCTGAGAGAGAGTTACAGACTCCGGACATAACTGAAGTTATAACTTTAGAAAAAACGCCTGTACTGTTTTAGTAATGCACATACATTCTCATACACGAGAGGAAAAGCCCGACATCGCGACGTATCGCCGCGCATGGTCGTATTGTGTTTTACGTTTCACTGCACAAGTTACCCAGTAACTGTACCTGGGCATAAAACCGAAAATATGAAGCGGATCTCTCTCAAATAAGAAGTGGCTGAAAGCTAGGGATGCGCTGACTACATTTATGGAGTAGTTTAAGTTTGTAGAGATCTTGATTTTGTGTAAATAGCAGGTTAATTCCTCGTGACTAGATGATTGTCTCCCATGCTAACACCAGCATGTTAGCTAACAATAGCACACATTGGCACGGCGGCCACCAGCAATAAAAAAACAATCTTTCACTCACCCGTCTGAAGTAACATGTGCGTGCTTTCTGCTCAGCGTGGTAAATCCATTTTAAAGCGTAAGTAGCGCCGGCCTCTGATATTATAATAGATCCATATCTGAGAGCCACACAAGGGAAGCTAGAGTCATGACGCTGCACACGCACACGCCCCACGGCGTGCGCTATTTCTCTGACAAAACAAGACTTTTTCAACCTGAAAACTGATCGACAATAGGCGTATGTATCAAATAACCTTTTTTGCGTGGCATTTGTTTGCTAAAGCATGTGTCAACAACACAAATCAAAGCAGCGGTGCCTCCTCCTCCGCTGTGCTGCTTACCCAGTATGTAAACACAGACAAAGTCACGCCCCTACTGCACGCTCCGAAATCAACCCTAAAGTAGTCGGTTTGAACCTAAAAGTTTACGCTTTTAAATATACTAATACTGCTAGCTTAAACCTGTAGAGGCTACTTCGTGACTTCAACTGAACGATTCTGCAAAAAAGTGAAAATCACCAATTTCCACCCAAAAAACTTTGTTTGCGTTTTTCTCGAGACACGGCCTGCCGACTTGTGTCTTTGGAATCCACGGCGGGTCACATATTTGTATTACAACGTCAACTTGGTCGCCTTTCACAGTACATGTGGATACAAAATGTGTTTTTTGTGAATGAATATACACGAATACACGTGACTACCAAGTCACTCATCTTGGTAGTGACTTCCTGGACAAAACGTTATAAAATAAGAATCATAAAGGTAAAGTGTGGTCTTTTTTTATTTTGACATTCAAACTAAGATGTTTAAGGGAGAACACTAACTAGAAATCTCAACATTAACCAAATTTAAATGATATGAGGCTCTTTCAAACCGTCACTGATGTTCACATGTTTTTTTTTCTCTCTTTTACTTTGTGTTTAGCTTTTAGTTGAAAAGTTTAACGACTATAATTATGACAAAATATTGTTGGCTTACGAAATCACAAAATGAATACTGCCTTAGGGGTTATTATTATTATTATTATTTTAAGTGAGTCACATAGTACCTTTTCTGTCAGTCACCATACAGTATTCTTAACAATTATGAATAATGTTTCTTGCTGTGTGCAAATCTCCTCCCCGGGCATGTCTTTATAATTCACCAAGTAAATGGTAAAAGCTATCTATTTATACAGCCTACATTAGGCACTCAAAGCACTTTACATCAAGGAACCACTCACCTAGTCACACTCTCATTCATACGCCAATCT
The DNA here is from genome assembly GCA_007210695.1 of Neogobius melanostomus. Taxonomy (NCBI): domain Eukaryota; kingdom Metazoa; phylum Chordata; class Actinopteri; order Gobiiformes; family Gobiidae; genus Neogobius; species Neogobius melanostomus. The sequence continues at coordinate 927,228 of VHKM01000099.1, forward strand.
ACACAGACACTGGAGATTAAGCCCATGATCCTTTTCTAAGATGTGTGCACCAAAACACCCCACAGACTTTTGAAGAAAACTGGGAATGGTCATGAAGACACATCTTTTTGTACTTTACAAGTCGATTCGGTACCTGCCCCTCCAAAAACCCTGTTTCCGCCTGAAAACCTTGTAAGACTCCGTAACTGTCCCGTCAGTAATGCTCATCCTTTAGCGCGCTCCCCGACCACTCCGATCAGGTTCGCCCTTCGCTCTGCTCTCATTCCCGAAACAGTGGCGAGCTAACCAGGAGCCAGCCAGGAGCCCCAGAGCTGTCCGATTTCTCTTTGAGACGCGTTAGAGTGGATGTGGCAGCTCTGAGACCGCGCAGACGCAGGGCAAATGAGAAGAGACACCTCATCTCTGCGTTTGACCACAGCCGACCTACAGCTGTCACCGAGACACCCGCAAAACCTTGCACTCGCTGCATAGTGGTGTCGAGTGCAAAGTGATGAGGGGAGGGCTCACACTGGTAAATAAGAGTAATATCAAGGGTAAGTGATACGACTGCTATTAAATTGGACAATATGCTTTATGTGATGTGTTGTTTACCTGGGTTAGGATTTCCGCTCACTGCTTATTTGCTTTCAAAGGCTGGCAGAGGAAACACATTGCAAACCCAAGTTAAACGTATTCGACTGAAACTGACAGAGCGGATACGCAACGTCTGGTGTGTGGTGTGGTGTGTCCACACTTAGATCCGCTGCAATCACTTATCACTTTATATCACTTACTTACTTTATACACATCTGTAAATATAATCCCACTGTTGTTCTATGTCAATTGTTGTTGTCTCACCATATTTTACTTTTTATTTTGTATCTTATGTATTTAATATTATTTTAATTGATTTAATATTCTTTTAATATTCCGTCCAAGTACGGCTGGTCTACAGCAGCTCCTCAATATCTGGTCAACTTATGGTCTGGAACATGACATGAAGTACAATAGTTTAAAGAGTGTGGTTATGATTTGTAAAACCAAGGAACTTGACATTTCCAAACTTTTGTCTGTGTAATGATGTTTTGCATGTTGTGAACAAAATCAAGTACTTGGGCACATCATCACTGAGGACTTGTCTGATGATGATGACATTTATAGGCGATGCAGAGTGTTGTATGCCCAGGCTAATACCCTGGCACGGAAGTTTGGCTGTTGTACAGAGAGAGTGAAGCTGACTTTATTTAAAGCGTACTGTACTCCCTTGTACACGGCTCATCTCTGGTCTCATTATAAGAAAGCTAGCATGCGTAGGCTCCAGGTGGCCTATAATGATGCTTTGCGTGTGCTTTTGAAGAAGCCGAGATGGTCAAGTGCCACAGAAATGTTTGTCAGTGCCAGAGTGAACACTTTACAGGCCGTGCTACGATGTACAGCTTTATGTGTCAATTGAACATGTCTGAAAATGAAATAATAGTGTCCCTCACGAATATAAAATGGAGTGCGACACGTTATCAATCTGACTTGTGGAGACATTGGCATGATTGTCTTTTTAAAATGCCATCTTAATTGTTTGTCTTGTCCTTTAGTTTAATGTTTATGGACTACGAGTCCGGAATAAAGTTGAATTGAATTTATGCATGCCCCCTAAAGCCTTATAGTTTAAAGTTTTATAGCTTATTTTTATCTAAATTCTGTGTGTGTTTTATGTTGCACGTCCACATCAAGAAAAATTCCTAGTTTGTGAACCTGTTCTCAAACAATGGCAATAAAAACTATTCTGATTTTGATTTCTCTTCCATTTCCCTGAGTCAAGTGGTGTTTCTAGTTGGGCTGGGACAATACGTTTTCATCACGATACACAGGGGCCGATACGATCAAAAAGGAATTGCAAAACTTCCCAGATTGAAAAAGAAAGCACAAGTTGTATTTCCAAAGGTTTTGATTAAATGTGAATGTGTGGGATTGAGGGAACTAGTTTGAAAAGTGCAACGACATCAAAAAGGCATTTTCCATTTTGTTTAAACCAATCGGCATCAAAGCCAGTATTAACTGATACTATTGATACAGTCACCAGCCTTTAAAGTCATAACTATTTGCTTTTTGACTGTACCTGAGTTTAGATGATGCACCAAACACAGAATGAACCTGAAATAAAACGACAAGCATAAATATTCTAGACCAGAGGTTAAAAAAAAAAACGTTTCAGGCGACAACACTCAAAATCACAAGACCAACAACTCAGTACTCCCAACTGTAAAATATAATTTGCATTTAGAACAGTTTCAGGAGCAAAACATTTAACCCCTTGACCCCCGCCTTAAGCCCTAGTGCTTTTTCTCCAGTTCAGCTTCACCCAAATCTAAAGGTTTACAGCATATAGGCCAGTGTAACGCCTCATTTGAAAGCCAAGACCTACAAAACACTTCTAAACGGATATTAGTCCTCGCATTTTTGTCATCACTTTGACATTTTTCATTGCTTTTTTGTTGCTCTTTTGTGGTCACTTTTTGGTTAATCATTCTGACCTATTGTACATGTTTCTTGAGGTAGAGGAAACCGGAGTCCCTGGAAAACCTGTGCAGACATGGGGAGAACTAGGCCTGCCACGATAATTACTATATCGACTTATCGCTCGATAAGTAAAATGAAGGACGATAACATTTTTAGTCTCGATAAATGCACGTGCTGCGTGTGCTTAAAATAAATACAGAAACATGAACGCTATCACAGCGCTGAGTGAGCGGAGCGTCCAGCCAACCCGTCTTCCTGTACATAAAGACAGCATTGAGCACATCCGCCGTGTATCCAGATCATTTATAGATCAGCGCTGCTTTTGGAGAGAGGCGGGGTGTAAATAAAGTGCCGCGCTACTGATTCCGACACTTTCTGTGAACTTTATCGCAGAGCAAGAGGGACTCGTGTGAAAACACTTGGAATTCCAGCCAAAAGAACGCATCACTGAGAAAATAACAACATTAATGCGCACTGCAGGTATGTCCAACTGAAAACGAAACGAAACCACCGCCCAGTCAGTGAATCAAAGCTAATCAGCGCTACTGTTAGCGAGAGGAACGCGAGCGCTTTAGCCACTATCCAAATACAAGCGTGATAATCCTGAGAACATTACTCAGTGCTTAGGTCAACATGTTACTGTTCATAAGCCAGAGAAATGCTGCAGCGGTTTGACAAAGAGTCAACAAGTTTCCCAAAAAAGCTGCTTCACTCCGACAGCCGTGTGTACAGGAGGTTATATTTGAAAAGAAAAGAACACAACATATGGCTACTCAACTTTTGCAGTAATACAGTATTATCTGAGTCCATACATTTAATATACATTTTATTCTAACCAGATTTTATTTAAAACAGAAGTGAGTTTTTGTCAGGAAATATTTAACCAGAATAATGCAGATGAAATATCAATATTATTGTTATTGGGATATTTTTGTGACAGACCTAGTTTAAACACAGAACCTGGTGAGAGTGTAAGTTATGTTAAAAGGTTGAGAAGCACAGATGGATACAGTGTCCGAGAATATGTCGACCCTTCTAGTTTGCACTTTGTTTGGTATAAGGTGTTAATATTGAATGTCAGAAGTTCATTACCTTTCAATTAAAATAGTTGCTTACAGTTTTCTTTTATTGCCTACAGTATTTGCATTATACTCAATATTATCGTTTATCGCGATATTTTCTGAGACGATATATCGTCCTGAAAAAAAATGTATCGTGGCAGGCCTAGGGAGAACATGCAAACTCCACACAGAGGGGCCTTTTCCGTATATTTGAACCCAGAACCTTCTTGCTGTGAAGCACAAGCGCTAACCGCTGCACCACCGTGCTGCCCGAACAGTGCTTAACTGTCCCATACAATGCAGGCTACGGGCCCCAAAACAACTTTAATAAACAAGGATGCCTTCATTAACTTGAATAATGCAACATAATGCCGTTTGTTGCAGTTGCACATTGCATTGATGTAACGTGCACTTAATCAAGAATCCTTGGAAGCAGCGGCGTATAATCTGCCCAATATAATAATGCATTACATTGTTGTACATTCCTCAGAGGTCACAGAGTGAGGCAGCATGCTGTCGCTATGGCCCCTCTGGTCACCGCCAATTACACGATCACACTAAGTTATTCCTACAGACAGTGGAGAACTATCCAGCCCAAGGGCTCAACAATGCAGGAGCAACTCATCAACTCAAAACTGCTGAACTTTGGCTTTAGTGGGCGAATATAATTACTGCTGCTCCAAAGAGAATAACAATGCTCTTTTATGGTTTTCTTTAGCCTTTTCCGGACAAAAACATTGAAAACAGCAAAATTCTCAATTCCAGCCATTCTGCGTTCAAAGTGTAGTGTAATTTCATCACATCATGGCTTCGTAGCATGTCATTAGCTGGGTTTTAATTCTTTCATTAGAACTATTGCCTGCAGAGGGTGCTCTATGCCAATTCAAAATCCTGACCAGTCCACTCTGTTCTGACTTTTAATTGCCTAGCCATTAAAGTGAAATTTGAAAGGTTCAAAATCATGTTTTAAATGTCAAATTCGCATGATTAGTCCAGTTTAAACTGTTCCAATTGAATAGGGGCGCGTTGACTTGAAACTAGGGCTAGAGCAATTTTATGTTTTGCAATATATTGTGATTGTGGGTGTCTGATCGGAAAACCTGTATAATAATCGCACACACTCAAGAGGCTGCTGTTTCCACTGCTTTTGCTGTCAACAGTTGGTCTAGAACAGGGAATACTAAAGTGGGGCTCAGTCTGGGGTCGCAAGATGATTTCAAGACAATATTTAAGAAGTGTACAACATTGAATTTGATGTTGATGATGATTTCATATTGAAAACTGTACATTTAAGTTAAAACAGCTGAACATCACAATATAGTATCCAAACAAACAAAAATAAACCAGCTTTTAAATGTGTCACTTTTCTGTTACTCCTTTGTTGCCCTTTTGTGGCTTTGTTGTTGCATATTCATTATATTGTCACTTTTCTGTTGCTCTTTTGTGGTGTTTTTGCTGCTTTTTTCTCCAGTTCAGCTTTACCCCAATCTAAAAGTTGACAGCCTATAGGCCAGTGTCTTACCTTTGAAAGGTAAGACCTAAAAAACGCATCTAAACAAATCTATTTCCTCGCGTTGTCACTTTTTTGCCAGAGGTTAAGAGTGAGTGGTTGGAGGTGGTCCGAGGGGCCGATGGTGCAGACTGACTGCCTCGCTTCTGTCAGCCAAGCCGTGGCTACAATGGCGAAATTTGAATTTTTACTTTTTTTTCAGTTCTAACTAGCTTATTCAGAAATTACACTACAAAGCAAAAATCTTCTCATAAAATGAAAACCTAAAATTACAGAAAACTTGCAATACAATTTGTTCCCTCACATTCATGTCAGTAATCTACAGCAAATGTTTCAACTTAATGTCACAAAATTATATTTTTTCGCCCTGCACACCTACAGTGCAGTACAGGGCCTTAAAAGGTACCTTATGTAACTTTTTATGTGGAAAATAGATTTATATTAGTGCGTATTTGACCTTGCAGTGATCCAGCGGCTGTATGTATGATTAGCATGGCGCTATCGCTTTCTATCCCTGTGACCTCTAGGACAAACCAGGATCTATTGTTTTTAGGGTTGTTTTTAGGATAAAATGCTAAATCTTCCATCCACGTTCTAAACAGAACCCAAAACCAAATAACCTTTCAGCCTTGACACTCACTTTGCTTCTGTTGCCACGCTGATGCTCGGCGCTATGTGCCATCACAGGCGCACACCCTCCAATGACCTACCAACTGCTCCACTTGACTCATCCTTAAAAGTTGTTTGCTGTTTGGGGCATTACTTATGAAGCGACCCCAGCGGGATATCCTGACATTTAAAATGAATTACTCTTTCTACTTTACCCTTGACACCTGTTTTAATCGGGACCGCTGAAAACTTGGCTGTTGATATTCCGCGTGCGTTCAGAGTGGCTGCGGATAATGAGACTGCCACAGTGCAAGTTATGAAGTGCGGGGAGGACTGAGGATTGGAAATGTTCTTTTAAGAAATGGCCAACAGCTTCAGGTGTGGGTACAATCTGCTCACACTGCTAAGCAACATATTCGATAAGAAAACAATGATGTGTGCGAAAAGGCAACAGTAGCTACAATCAGCCGATAATTTACATTGTAGTGACGTATAGGTGCTGTATGGCAGCCTGGGGATTTAGGTTGACGAACGGATTCCAGGCACTTTGCCAGCCTTAGCGTTGGTAATTTTACTTCTCGGCGCCAACTATTTTGCTGAATGTCTCTTGGTGCTTCTTCACTGCCTTTCGTGCTCAGATATACAGTGTAATAAAGCCTCTACGGGTCAGAGAATCTTGCTCAAAGACACGATGACTGTATGAAATTGACCGTACGCCTGCCACTATCGCTATATATATATATATATAGATACAGACAGCAATGCGTCATACAAGGGGCGAGGGGGATGAAACTCCCTAGCGTCCAGAATGATATCCCTCTGTTTATTTTGTACATGGGGGATATCAGTCTGCCGAACTCAAACGAATCGTGCAATCAGAATCGTGTTGTTCGTGAGCAGCGTCACATCGGCACATTTGAGTTTTGTGATTCATAATTCTGTTTGAATATTAACACAAAACCGCTATTAACGCCACTGACTGCCCGTCGCTGATTGGTTTAACCTGCTTCCTGTTTGCTTGCGTAAATTAAGCTGTAGAAATCAAGTTGATTTGTAAGAGCCTAAGTCTTACATTTAAGACTAGGCTCAAAACATACCTATTTGAATTAGCTTATGATCAGGTCAGTTAGGTAAAGCTCTAACCCACAGCCTGAAGTAAAGCTGCCTTAGGAGGAACACTGCTGTGGGAAGTACGGTACACTGAGCGCTATTGTCTAGTTCTTCTTACTGCAAACTTTGTCTTACTATGATACAATATTTCTTTTATCTGAAGTCTGTTCGTTACTATTCACATGGTGTCCCACCGCCTGTCTCAGACAGTTGTCAAAGGAGGAGCAGACGAACGGAGGACAGGGACTGGACAAGAAGAACTGAAGCTCCAACAAGGACTGGATGTTCTGCGATCTTGGCCCGTCTGCTGAGGGACTCCCATCGGCCCTGGGTCTCTATAGCCTGTCCGTCCATGGGAGTGGATCCCTCCTTCTGTGGTTCTCCTCGAGGTTTCTCTTTTCTCCCACTGGGTTTTTGAGGTTTTCCCTACCGTGTCGGAGAGGGGACACCCACGCGGCTCGACACCACCTGCTGCGGACCTTTATTTGGGCATTATGTTTGCCTGGATACTTAATTTGCCTGAACTTTATATTGTCTTGTTTACAGTTACAGGTTACAGGTACAGCCCTGTGAGGCAACTCCTGTTGTGATATTTGGCAATACAAAACCATTTAATTGATAGACTGATTGCCAATTTTTCACAATTTTAGTTGTTTTCTGGCGGACTATAAACATATTTATCACACACCAATAAAGTCGAGCCAAAATGTGATTCATATGGATGTCCTTTCCGAGCAAATTGTTCAGTAGAATCAAAAAACGATAGCATACTTTCTGGTTAGCATTGTCCGTTTTTTAAAAGTAATTATGAACTGTTGAACCACTTTGCTCCTCTCCATGTCTCTATCTTTATTTACTAGAAAAATGTATTCAAAAGTCAGCATTTGTTAAAGTAATGGTGGAAAACTGGGAGAAAGTTTAGTTTTTTCCTTCTTTGTTTTCCCCTCTGGCTGCTTCGACCATGACTACATATGGGCAATCCCAAAAATGCATTTTGTATCTATTGTTTCTATTACAAGACAATATTAGAAAAGGCTTACTATATGTTTCACGGTGCAACATATGTGGTAGATATGCGATCTGCACATGACCCATCTTTCAACAGGCTTCGTTCGCGATCTAGAACACAATACAACTGCATGGACAGAACTCTCTAGAGAGAAAAACTGCACTCACAGTAAAGCTTAAAGACCCAAGGTCTTTAAGCAAAAAAGGAATCGCTGCCCTAGACAAGCGGCGAACATACAAAACTTCTTTCTCTAAAGGTGCTTTTCCACAATCAGCCTAAAAAACATGTCCCTGGGCGTTGCTTTGTGGCCCCCCAAGGGCATTGGAGAATGGGTGAAATGCAGAGGACACAATTCCCAAAGGGGGCAATTAAGAATACCTTAACCTCACTCCAAGAAGGTCCCACATGGTCAGGCATTTGAACAGAGGTACTCTCTCACAGTGAGATGAGAATACAACCTTTTTTTCTACTGAGAAAGATAATGTTTAGTGTGTGTTTTGTGACTCCCTATAACTTAAGTATTCATTGCTTTTTCAGATCATCAGATTGAGCTAACACTTTGCAGATGAGCCAACCTTGTTCTAAACAGCTACTTTACCGTAATTTATCTGTGAGCCCTGTCTGACCTAACAAAAAAAAAGGGTCTCAACTGTGAAAAGAGCCGGATCTTTTTTTCAGTTTTACCTAGAACTCCCCTGAACGGACAGAAGAATCAGCCCAACAACGGAGCAGGGGACACCAGTGAAAGCTTTTTGTACTAAAGTCAAAGCTACATGCACTAAAAATGATTTGTCAGACAGTTGCAGCCTCTCAATAATGGTCCTGAAGAAAGCAGCTGTTTAAAAAGTAAACAAAAAGCTAGCTTATCAGCTAACCCCATTTGAGACCTACAAATTTCTTCTTCTGAAACACTGAAGAGGCACCAAGAGCCCCGCACACCTGCAGCACAGTGTGCGTCACAAGAGGGGCTACAGGAAACCAAAAAGGGAAAAACAAGGAGGTATCCAGGCAAGACTCCCAGCGAAGCCACACATGCCTTCTGTCCCTACTAGTGTTCTGGCTAATGGACGTTCACTGGAGACTAAAACAGATTATCTGCTAAGCTCTTCCCAGAAGATGGTAAAAGACTCTTGTGGAGCGGAGGGAGCTGCGCAGGAGGAAGGAGGAGGTGGAGGACACCACGCTCTGTAACAGGGACAAACCCAGGAGGCGGTGCACCGTTTCAGTCGCAGCGGCTCAGGACTAACACCTGAACACTATTTCGTTGTACGCTTGTACAACGACAAATAAAGCACTTACTTACTTTTTTACTAGGCAAGGCAAGTTTATTTGTAGAGCACAATTCATACACAAGGCAATTCAAAGTGCTTCACAGTTGCAGAAAATTACAAGAAAACAGATAAAAATCAATCAATAAAACATCAACATAAAATTATTCAATGACAGTAAAAGGCAAGAGTTTTCATATGCACGGGTAAAAAGAGCTGTTTTCAGCCTGGATTTGAACATTGTCAGAGTTGAGGCCTGTCTCACATCCTCATGAAGACTGTTCCAGATTTTAGCTTTAGCCTCAGCGTGTTTATTATTGACTCTGGGAACCACCAGGAGACCTCTCCCTGAAGTTCTCAGGGCCCGAGATGGTTCATACGGCTCTAACATGTCAGAGATGTACTTTGGTGCTAAACCATGAAAAGACTTGTACACAAGCAGAGCTGTTTTAAATTCTATTCTGTGAGTGACAGGAAGCCAGTGCAGAGACCGGAGCACTGGACTAATGTGGTCGTATTTCCTGGTTCTTGTCAGGACTCGAGCAGCAGCGTTCTGGATGTACTGCAGCTCTAACAGTGAGCAGGCCGTTACAGTAGTCTAACCTGCTGGAGACAAATGCATGGATGAATCACTCTAAGTCTGGTTTTGACACTATTCCTCTGATCTTAGCAATGTTTTTCAGATGGTAAAAAGCAGATGATGTTATTGCTTTGATGTGGCTGTTTAAGTTCAGGTCTGAGTCCATGATTACTCATTAGTTGTGCACAAGATTTTATTCACAAACACGTTTTTTCAAAGCGTAAATATCGGTCCCATTGTGATTTTAGATTATTTAAAACTAAAAAGTGTGCCTTTTATCGATCGTGTCTTGGATATTGTTATTTGGCTGGCATTCTCAGAATTTTATATTAAGAAGAGCCAGTCTTTCGAACTCGAATGAACGGATCCCAAAGACTCCCAAAGATTTTTTACCAAGATCTTGTATTGGTGATGGAAGAGTGTGCAAAGCCGTCTCCAGCACATCCCAAAGATTCTCAATGGAGTTAAGATCTGGACTCAGTGGGAGCATGAAATGGATTGAATCCTGGCATTGTTGTCTTGGAATGCCATCGAGGAAGAAGATATCCATTGATGGAATAATATAATTCTTTGGGCACATAGTGTTGCTGAACCTAGACCAAACCGAGATCAGAACACTCAGGCACTGTATTTGTTAGTAGCTCAGGTCGGTAACACTTTGGGAGAAAGGCGTTGGTATGCAGAGATTGTAGCCGCAAACCGTCTCGTCAATGCAGCATCAAAACGTTGTGGTCCTAATGGACTCGCACAGACCTGGGAAGGTAAGTGCTTGCATTCTAAATGGACTCTTTCTTCCCCTGTACTTCCCACCACGGATGAAGACAAGTCGTACTGTGTGGAAATGTTGACCTCGGTCTTCCACCTGTGCTGTAAAATCAGTCCTGCAAAATGCTGGGAGACGCTGGGGGCTTTGCATGGCTCGTTTATGCCACTTTCTCGGCTTGAAAATAGGACGAAACGGATGGTGCATTTTAGCAGCGTTGCTCTATGATGCAACTCCACCTGGAATACAGTGACATTTCATGTTAATTAATCTTGTGGTGTTGCCAGTGGTATGAGCGTTTCTGTTTCAAAATGATTCATGCACTGGGGTCAAACTGTGCGCTGCTTCGTCTACCACCTCATTCTTCCCGCCGTGAGAGGCCAAACTTTGCTCGTATTTCTTTTAGTGAACTGTTTGCAGCCTTTTCGTGGAAAACGATTACATTGTTGTGTGGTATCTGTGATTTATTAGGATACATTCTTATTGCAAAGTGCATACTGTATATGATGTTTCAAAGAGATACAAACGAGTTGAAGATGCAGCTAAAGCTTCAACAAAGCTAACATACCTGGAGAAATATTTCGCATTATTCACACTGAGAATTCCTTGTGAGATCCCCAGACCCCTCCTGTTAGGTGGTACCCAATTAGTGCTAGTACTTGTGCAACGTTGCCTCCGAGTTTGGTTCCACCACATCAAGGCTTGGCCCGCCATCTATTAACTAGACAAAAATCGTCATGCCGCTGAACAAACTCCAAACAAAGTCAATTTTGCATAATACCTTCTTTTAAACCAAGCTTGTTATACCTCCATAGGCTTGTTAGCTTGCCATCATCCAAGAGCATAGAAATAATACAGGAGACATGGCGTTTGGTCCAAATTTATGCAGAAATTTACAGAATCCTTCAGCCAGCTCAATCTATATTCCCTGTAGCCGTTAGCATTTAGCCATCAAACATTCCAAATTATGAACAACCTATTGACCACATTTATTTATTCATTAATAATGAATGAATATAATATAATGCCCAATGGCCTACTAAACATCACCTTATAATACTGTATGTTATTGTTTGGAAAAAAAAGACAAAAAATCTATAAACGCCATCAAACAGACCTCACTGTACTTTAATACAGCTGAACTCTTCCCTCCATGTAGTCTTTTTGTGCCAATAGTTTAGACTACAAACACAATTTGTAGAATTGACAACAAAGCTAATCAGGATTTATGGCTCATTCCCCAAGCTGCCAAAAGAGGGCGCTCTAAGCAAAACACAAGACACTTATAGAAGCATTTCATTCAGTCATGTATTTTTTCCCCCCCACACCATTTCATGAATATCTTAACATTGTCTGTTTGCATAATTGAAAAGGGGCACAAAGAAGTTGTATAATAGGTTCCCCTTTCTCCAACACAACACACACAGAATATACAAGATGGTTTGATGCACAATTTATGAAAATATGAATGTCAAACCACACATACATAGGTGATTTTATGATTGATTATTTTTGTTTTGTTTGTTTGTTTGTTTTTTACAGAAAAAGCAATGGTTACATTTAAATGTACAGGTATTAATTGTAATTTATAGGATATTAATTGTCCTTTTAATAGTCTTTTAAACTGATGCACAGAGGAGTTCTTCAAATTCAAGCATAGTTTGACTCCCACATCTCCTTCTGGGGTGTTCTGGTAAAAGGAACAGTGAAGTTAAGTTTTTCTACAACTGGTACATTGAATTTTAATAAAAACACAGCTTGCACAGTTTGAGGCAACAGAGATCCCGTCCTGCTGAATACATTTATGATTAGTGTTGGTAAATAAAATAGTTTTTATTTTATAAATAGTTGATTAGTGTGGTCTCTTCCATGGGCTTCTTGAATAATTCTTATACCTTTTCTGGTTGGATAGCAGTTGTGTATGTGTTTCACCAAACTTCTGCGCAATGAATAAAATACAGCAGCATCAATGTCTTTCTAATATTGTGAACATTTCCACTCCAGAGTCTCGCCCAAAACTTAAATTATCTTTAAGTATTTCTTCCATTTAAAAAAATTGCAATTAGAATACACCATAAACTTATGCTTTTGGGGACATCAGCGTTGCCATTCCACGGTTTTCTAACGTAAAGAAACACCTGCGTACGACGTACTACCTGAGTAAGAAGAAGGATTGGTTGGATGAAAATAAGTTTATGGCGTTTTCTAATTGCAATTTTTTAAATGGAAGAAATACTTAATTAGAAAACACCATAAACTTATGTTCATCCAACCAATCCTTCTTCTTACTCAGGTAGTACGTGCGCAGATGTTTCTTTACGTTAGAAAACAGTGAAATGGCCACGCTGATGCATGTCTACAGACCACATTTCAGATCCAACTTCCTTCCTTTTGACGGGGTCTGTCGACGGGGAAATTGGGCACAGTCGCTTTTTAAAGATTGCATCCAAATTTAGAACAATTTTGCCCCCTCTGTTTTCCGGTTCCCCAGTTCCTTCAGTTCTGCCCATCTCGCCCTCTCTCCGCTCCGGCAATCAAAGCAACCCCCTGCTCTCTTTCCTTGAGTGCCGCCATTGCGAGAGTGCGATTGAGCGAATGAAAGGCCCGCTAATTGCAGGGTAAAAAAAAAAAAGAAAAGAAAAAAACTTTTAGCTTGACGTCGTTAGCATGCTACCCACAGGTCTGACTCCGGCGAGCGCTAAATGAGAGCCAGTGAAGAGTGCTTAAGCAGTGGAGGGGCCGGGTCTCGCATGCTCCACCGCGATTATGACAGAACGTGGATAATTACAGCCGGCTGGCCGAAGTGGAGCGGACTCCCACTAGCTCTCGACGGATGGATTTGAAGGTCCTGTGGTTTTCGCTTTCATACAGGCTTTTAGAAACTATTTTTGACACCCAACGATTGATATAGGTACATTGAGAGTATTGTATGCCTTTAGAGAAGACACAGGGTTCACTAGGTAGCTTTAAATTTATGGTTTAATTTTGATGTGGTGCTAGAAAGGAGGATTTCTTTGTTTACCTTGTTTTTTGCGGTTCACAGCTCAATAAATCAGGCAGGAATTAGATATTAAAACATCCCTCTGAAAGAAAGAAAGTTTGGTGTCTGTAGGAGGTACTAAAGTGGAGGTATTGTTGCAAGAGTAGAATGAAAACTTAATTTTGAGGCCCTAAAGTTTTGTGACGCCTGCGCATACGCCTCTATATTTCTTCTTATTTCATCCAGTGTTCTTTAGAAAGTGGGCAATGGAACAGAGTACGTGCACGCACGATCTGCTGGCTTACCTCTCTCAAGAGCCTGGCCCTGGTCCCCGCAACAGGATCAGATTGACAAACATGACAAATTCGTCACATCTGACACGATAATGCCTTTTCAAACCCCAGTCTTATGGCAGGATTTTCAGTCATCGGGGTCATGTGAACGAGGCGAAGGTTGAATTTCCAGCCGAGTCTGACTGGAGCAGGATTGCCCGAACCCATGTAAACCTGGGAGATTCTATTGGGGGGCGCAATCCGGAACCTGAGCTCATCGGCCTGCCTGGGCGGTTTTGTAGTCAGATTAAAGCAGCATGTAAGAAAGTGTTTCTCAACTTGGATGCTGTCAGGGCCCATCATAATTCTACGATGGCAAGCTGCGACCCAAATAAGAATTGCATTTCTTAAAAATCAGGTCAAATACTGTATTTTCTCCGCAATTTCATATACATTTATTCAATAAACCTTCTATCTTTTTAGATAGAAGGTTTGTCCATAGGAAACACATGCCTGGAGTGTTGCCTTGGCTCATTGCTGCGTTCCAAGATGGCGCCGGAGTGTCTGGTTCGCCGTTTTGCTCTGCCAGTGTTTATGTGTTTTACGTTGTTTTTATCCTGTTTCACACGGACCACAAGCTCTCTCTTGGTGTACGAACGCCATGAGTTAATGAACATCAAAGCATTTGTGGACAGATGTGCGAAATATCATAGAGATGAGCCACACAAGTCGCGCCCCACTTACCTGTCTGATGTGCCGGATTACTTGCTTCGGGTGAAAGCCTTGCTACCCAAGAAACGCAGGCGTCGGGGAGTGCGCAGTGGTAGGCTAGTCAGGTTGAAATCCTGGCTAGCCTTATCTCCGGAGTTGATCTGGTGCCCAGCGAGTGTTCCCCGGGACTACGCTGAGTGTCTTCGTCGCCTCATCGCTCGGCGTCAGCTGGCTCCTATCGCTCCAGCTTGGCTGCAGCCAGTGGTCGGTGAGCAGGGAGTGTCTGCGGCTCTTCGCCCTCGCCGATGTCGGCTTCAGGAGCTCCATAATCTTCGCACGCTGAGTCACGTCTCTTCTGCTGCTGAAGTGCCCCAAACTTCTCTGAAATGTGCACTTCTGAACGCAAGATCCGCAAGGAATAAGACATTTATTCTACGGGACCTCATCTTTTCGCACTCGTTGGATTTATTCTTTCTCACGGAGACCTGGATAAGTGCGGGTGAGTCAGCTGCCTTTACTGAACTTGTACCTCCGGACTGTGTTTTCATAAATAAGCCGAGGCACAGTGGTCGAGGAGGTGGTGTTGCGTCGATATTGAAAAACAACTTGTGCTACAAGCCTCTGCCAGCGATGTCCTTTACTTCATTTGAAGTTAGTTGTTTTGAATTAGGACAGAATGAACCCGTTTTCTGCGCGCTGGTTTACAGACCGCCGAAGTACAATAAGAACTTCATCAATGACTTTTCTGAGTTTATGTCTCCTGTGTTGATGGACTATGACAGGTTTTTAATTGTTGGAGACTTCAATCTACACGTCTGTTGTTCAGCTACTCCTTTGGTGAAGGACTTTTTAGATTTGGTTGAAGGTTTTAATTTAGTGCAACACGTTACTAGACCCACACAGATACGTGGCCATACTTTGGACTTGGTTTTGTCTTGCAATCTGACTGCTGCTTTTGACACGGTTGACCACACAATTCTTTTAGACCGACTCCGAGACAGTGTGGGTGTCAGGGGGACTGCTTTAGACTGGTTCAGGTCGTACCTCAGTGGGAGGTCTTTCTCCGTTAGGCTTGGGGACTCCACCTCATCCTCTGCCCTCCTGCGCTGTGGAGTTCCCCAGGGTTCAATTCTTGGCCCAGTTCTGTTTGCCCTTTATCTCCTCCCACTGAGTCAAATCTTTAAGAGGCACAGCATCTCATACCATTTTTATGCAGATGACTGTCAAATTTACTTGCCTCTTTCCAAGACAGCTAAAGGCCCCCTGACACCCTTGCTTGCCTGCCTGAGTGACGTCAAGGCTTGGTTGGCCCAAAATTTCCTCAGTCTTAATGAGGGGAAAACTGAAATTGTTATTTTTGGGCCCACTGACCCCTTAATGGACTTGGGCCCCTTTAAAGACAACGTTCTCCCCTCTGCCACCAACCTTGGCGTCACCATGGACAGTGATTTTAATTTTACTAAACAAATTAACACTGTCGTCAAGTCAGGCTTTTACCATCTTCGCCTTTTATCTAAAGTCAAACCATTTTTATCTTTTAAACATTTTGAACAAGTCGTGCATGTTTTTATTTCGTCACGCCTGGACTACTGTAATGCTCTTTATACAGGCATTACCCAAAATGCACTCTCACGCTTACAGTTAGTCCAGAACTCGGCTGCACGACTTATTACTGGAGCTAAAAAGCGTGACCACATTTCTCCAATCCTCACATCTTTGCACTGGCTTCCAGTCAAATTTAGAATTGATTTTAAGGTTTTGTTGTTTGTTTTAAAGCGTTGAACGGACTGGCCCCTCAGTACGTTGCAGACCTCATTGAAGTCTACACCCCAGCGCGCGCTCTGAGGTCTGAGGGCCAGCTCCAGCTCGTGGTTCCTAAGACAAGACGTAAAACTCGAGGGGACAGAGCGTTCTCCGTCGTCGGCCCTAAGCTGTGGAACGCTCTGCCCCTCCACGTCCGAACAGCCCCAACACTGGAGTGTTTTAAATCTCGTCTTAAAACCCACTTTTATTCTCTGGCTTTTAACACCGCGTGAGTTGTGTGGTCCCTGTGTCTTTTTTATTGATTTTTATTGATTTTACATAGATTATATTTATTTTTTATTATTTATTGTTTTACGATTTTTATTGATTTTATAAATTGATTATTTCTTATTTTAATTATTTATTCCATTTGTGATGACTTATATATATATATATATTTTTTTTTATTCTATTTTTATTGACTGGTTGAGCGACATGGAGTTTTGTGTGTACTTTTCTGTTTTGTGCAGCACTTTGGAACTGTTCTGTTGTTTAAATGTGCTATAGAAATAAAGTGGATTGGATTGGATTTATAGAAGCTTAATATTGAAAGAAATGTAGCTCTGAGAAGGTTCGCGACCGTTGGGCTTGTTGAATTGATAGTTTATTACACACTCCTCATCAAAAAGGGCTGGTGTAGCCTATCATAGCATTAGCATCCCATCCTTGTCTTGTTCAATGGTGGCGTGTAAACAAGCAGCAGCGGCCTTTCTCTTGGCAAAGTGGAGTTTCTGCGAACTGCTTTTGCAGTTTTTGCGGTCCACATTGTTTTGCAAGATGCTTTTGTACATCTTTACCATGTTTTTGTGGAGTTCAGCAGATTTTTTTTTACTGCCAAAACTCTTTGTTAGCTATGAACAAATGAGACCTACAAATCAAGAGATTTCATCCTCTGAAGTACTGAGGAGGCTCCAGGGTGCGGGGGCACCTGCAGCACAGTGGACACAAGAGGCGCTACAGGAAACAAAAAAGGAGCAAACGAGGAGGCATCCGTGCCAGACTTAGGGCACACTCACACTTGACATCCGAACCGTGCCACTCTCTAGCTCGTTTGAGGAAAGGTCTGGATGCCCCGAACAGCCCGCGCTCACACTTGCACAAAAGAATCGATTAGAGCAGTATGAGGAGTTGATTGTTTACATGTAGCCTACAGCAGCAGCACAACAGGTTTAATGTGGAGGGGAAGAAGAAAAATAAACCCAGCAGCATGAAATAATGCAAGTCTACTATGAGCCCCATTGTGGAATCTGTTTACTCCAGTTTTGAATTACCTTTGATTGCAGTTTAAACAAAAGGGGCTGTCATGAATAAAATAGTCGCTTTTAATAAAGCTGATTAGAAATAGATCAGTGCGCGTCCCACTGTCCACTGTTCAGCTGAGGCAGTGGGCGGGGCAGACGGGCTCCTGCATGTCTTTGAGCCTTTCCTCCATAAATGTATTGATAAAATACGGTTTTGAAATAGGCTACCAGAACAGACCTAGTACAGTCAGACCCGAGGCGAGCTGTAGGTGACCGGGGAAACAAGAGCGATTTGGCTAGGGAGACGAGCTCTGTCCGTTCACCAGAAGGTAAATGCAGCACAGCACTGACACGCGTTGTAAATACTGCCTTTTCTCACTGTTTTACCGCGACAAATGCAGCCGCTCATATGACAGCTGCTTGTATCTGTGCATGTGCACATTCACAAGCAACCGAGCCGCGCACTGGCCCACCTCCTCCAAGCGGGCCAAAGTCTGGAACTGAGGAGCTTTCCTGCTGCAGAGCGATCTCCGAGGGAGGTAAGACGCGCGGCGTTAGATTCTGTGTCTACACCAATGACGCCTGGTGCTGTGATGTCGCTGTGGTCTGCTGACACTGCTCACCCTTTGTGGAGTTTATGATCATTAAGTGTCGGCCTTTCTACCTGCCCAGGGAATTTACTATTGTACTGCTTGTGGCTGTCTACATCCCACCCACCTCCAGGCGAAGATGATCTGCGGAGCCCCTCTCCTCTCCATTAAGAACAGGTTCTCCACCTGTCTCACTCGCAAAGCCTTCAGAATCACCAGGGACCCTACGCACCCATCACACAGTCTCTTCAAGGTAATGCCTTCAGGGAGGAGACTGCGGAATCCATGGGCCAGCTCCAGTCGACTGAAGAACAGTTTCATACACCAGGCCATCAGGAAGCTGAACTCCCCGCCCTCTGTGTGCTTCCACTCCTTACTCCCACCCCCCCGCCCCACAACAAAGACGAGAGAATGAACTATTTGAAATGACCTGACAAAAATAAAAATGAATTGAATGAATTATTGCTGTATCCAAAAAGACAACAGCAGCAGCACGGTGGATAACGAACAGTCCGGGGCCGATGGCAGTCACCTTTTGTTTGCGCTTTGTTGCTGGTACTGACCCACCAGCCATGCTTGACACTATTGTGCCTCATGGACTTCATTAATAGAAGGAGAGAACGTGAAGAAGAAGCAATGGCTTTCTCCTATTAACAAAATACATTACATTCATGTCTTTCACCACACTAACAAAGCGATCGGTTTCCTCCTCGCTCCAAAAGTGTGGTGGGTTTGGCCATGTTTAGCTCTGCTCCTTGAGTATTTCCGCTCGGCTGCGTCCCAGACACACAGCGCACACAAGTACTTCCTGTACTCAAAAGACCAAGATTCCTCGCGGATAGAACATGCGCAGAACACAAATGAATGTTCCCTTCGATGGGGATAATCCAATACGCCTTTACATGACCAAATATTTGAGTTGAAAAAGGAGTAACTCAGGGGACATATTCGGGTTTTCAATTTGTTTGTGTCCGTGTTTACATGGTCATACACAACCGAGTCATTGGGGTATGAAAAAGGTTATTGACGGCATGTAAACGTGGTCAGTGTTGAATTTGACACCCAGGCACTACATATATTAACTTTCAACTGTTAAAAATCTAATTAGACTGTAGAATATAGAAAACAGCAGAGCGGGTCACGTCTTGCACGCGCCAACGCAATTATGACACAATGTGAATAAATACAGCGGCAGGCCAAAAGTGGAGTGGACTCCCTCTGGCTCTTGACGGATCAGTTTAAGGAGGCAAGAGGCGCTGCTCTAAATGCTGGAGGGGCCCCGGATGCTGTATGTGTCCCCAGGGGCCCCCCACACCCACGCTATATAAATCACAGAATGTCGGAGCTAAACTGTGGCACGTCCAAGCAGGACATTGGTCACTTCCTCTGAGCGGGGTTTCCATCCTCAGTCACCTGTTTGCTTTAACCATAAGATCAGAAGGATGGATGCGTCGTCACGAGGTCAGTCACAAAAGATTGAAGGGCAATGGTAAATAGGGGAAAAAATGAATTTAAAGATAACAATTTGAAACTTGTGCTGTAGATTTTTTTAATGTATTTGTTTATTTGGTAGGGACACTGCATGTTAATGAACACACCATAGCCCTGGGATAATTTGCCTCTGTTGTCCAAAACTCACACTCTCAAACACACGCTCATTCATCCTGGCCTATTGTACATGTTTCCAGTGGTAGGGGAAACTGGAGGAAACCTACACAGACACGGGGAGAACATGCAAACTCCACACAGAAAGCCCCCATCCAGGTGGAAATCGAATCCGGGACCTTCTAGCTGTGAAGCACGAGCACTAACCGCTGTGCCACCGTGCCGCCTGAGAAAAAATTGCGAGTGTTCAGTCATTGTATGTTTTCATATCAAACTAAGGCACAAAGTAAATAATGGATTGAGCCAGGTTTCATTCTGTTGATATAGTCTCAAAGATGGTGTATGTCTCGTTTAATTTTTGAAAAGACTCGTTATAAGGAAAAAAAATCTGTTCAAATCTGTTTTTTTTTAATTTATCTCTCTCCCTCTGGAAAAAATATTGTTAAGTCCAAGACTGGAAGTTCTGGAGTCTGTAGGAGCTACTAAAGTGGAGATGTTGTTGCAAGAGTGTAAAGAAACCCTCAGTATGAAAAAAAAGGGCCCTAAACTTTAGTAACGTCTGCTGTCTTCCAGAAAGGATAATACTGTCTCAATATTTATGAATGGATAAGCATAGGAAAGCGCCGCACTGTTATGATATCCTTGAAAACTCTGAAGTGATACTAAAAAAAAACATCTTAAAATAAGCATGTGAATACATAACTGGAGCTGTGTTTTGTTTCACTCGGTGAGATGTGGATTCGCATGTAAAAACTTTAACACAATGAATTGCATTTGCATCCATAATTGTGAATATTTGCAAATCTCAATCTCGTGAGGTTGGTTGTGTTGAATCGTTACGTCTGTAACGCGATGCATGGTGATAATGGCCTAAATCCAGTGTTGAGAGTAACGTATTACTAAAGTTACAAAAATATATTACTTTTTTTCAGTAACTAAGGAATATAACATACTACTTACACAAAGTACAGGGACATATTAGTCATGACAATTTAAGTAACTCGGGTTGCAAGTGCATTTAAATGGTTTGTATTGATGTAAGAATGAAAAAATGCCAAACTCTGCCTAAATAAAGTGCAGTACCAAATGAACACTGGTGTATAAGATCTGCAGTTGTGTGTAACTAACGTTGTCAAAACAAAATACGAGAGGATGGAGATGGAGGAAAAAAAATCTTTTACTTTTGGCTAATTATAAACTGAAAATGGTGCAGTCACTCAACAGTAACTCTAAGCACAGTAGTGTAACATTTTGGAACAGTAATATGTAATACAAACATATTGCATTTTTAAAGCTCTAACTACTATTTTATTTATTGGTTTATTTGGTCGGGACAGTGCATGTTAATGAACATACATGGGTCTCATGCATGTAAACACGCCACACTGGATTGTAGCCTTAGGCTAATTTCCATCCGTCGTCCCCCATTCACACTCTCAAACACACTCTCATTCATCCTGGCCTATTGTACGTGTTTTTAGTGGTAGGGGAAACCGGAGTACCCGGAGGAAACCTACGCAGACACGGGGAGAACATGCAAACTCCACACAGATGGAGGTGGGAATCGAACCGGGGACCTTCTAGCTGTGAAGCACGAGCACTAACCGCTGTGCTACCGTGCCGCCTAATATAGGGTGTATTACAATTTTAAAGTAACTTGCCCAACACTGGCTCAGTTGTATTGTGGTGGAGGTTGGTAGAGATGTGCCTGAAGCTGAGGTGTCCAAACATTGTTTTATTGTGCTGGATGGATTGTCGCGAGATCTGAGTTTTCAGGCTATATCCACACGAAGACAAAACACTTATATTTTCAGAAACTTTCTTTGTAAGCACGAAGCCAGCTTAGTAAATGTGTGCGTCCACATGGGTTGACTCAGGTCTGTGAAAACGGCGTGATTCATCTGCCAGGCCTGTGTGTGGCGCTGTGGCGCTAACACCGATAATAGAACAAGATGTAGAGGGCACATGCGCAGTAAACTTGTGTGGAATGTAAACAGTGAAAATAAAACGGATTCAAGGATTTATGATTTACAGAAGAGACGAGGAGGCGAGTTTATTCTTCAGACGTAACGGGACTAAAGCATAAAAACCTGGCAGTGACCGGACTTTGACCGTCAGTCCAAAAACACAGACTGTTTTTCTACTTGTCACCTGTGGCTCACGGACTGCAGAGGAGCAAAGAGGAGCGGAGTAAAACCATCATACTGTAGATCCATGAGTAAAACTCATTATAAGGGCAGTAGATTATGGATAACAGACACCACTCTGGTGCTGTGATGTCATCGTTTTAGTAAAAGTTGCGGAGACGTTGTAACAACGGTGCCACGTAAACGGTGTTTTGAGATGTTTCCACTCTGGGACCTAGTTTGGAAAATGTTCGTTTACAGACCTCCAAAACGCCGGGCTCGTATGGACAATACACTGGATTGATAAAATATCTTTGCGTTTGGTCCTCAGCTTGACTTCGTATGGACAGGGCCTCAGTCTCATTCAATCCATCTTGAAAGGCTCGAGCTGAGATGTCCCTCCGAGCCACAGGTGGATCGGACCAATCACATGGTGGCATTGCTTTGAGGTGTTATAGAGCAAACAACAAGCACCTTTCTCTATACTTATTAACAACACGGCCACAACAGAGACACATGAGGTGCTGCTACAGACGTACAATCGTACATACACAAGAACATACTCTAAATCTAAGTGATTGGCTGAAATGAGGTCCAATCTTTCTGAACGATTTAAAGTGGAGCCTTTCCATGATGATGACAACGTGCTAATGAAATCTGAGCACAATCAGGATAATGTCAGGATTTTCCTAACATTACCAGGAGAATGTCCTACTCTCAATAGCGTCGGCTCATTTCTTGAAATCAAAATCACTCTCTCAAAGCTCTAGGTACATTTGGCAAAATGGCTGTGTGACTCAGCACAACACCATGGTTCACCAGATATCCCTCCCAAAAAAGCAAACCCCTGCTTCGAAACTAAATACTTTGCTGTATAAAAGAAGCCACTGCCTGTGAAGAGCCACAAACATATCCCGTGTGTCTATGTAGCTAACTGAATACAATTGTTTATCAAACTGTAAAAAAAGAATTGCAAACAAATGAAAACTAAACGAGTTTCCCACAAGGCCTGACACATTGCACATTGCACTCGCACTGCCCTGAAAATTGCTACTTTATTGTATTTTTCACAACTAAATGAATGCAAGATATATTCACTTGATGTGCAGAAATGACTGGGTTTTGATACATGTACAATTTGCTTAGGAATCCACCACCCTGCATACCCGGGAAGAGCACAGACATTTTCTCATGCTGGCCAATCAAGAAAACAAACACGCTCAGAACTGCCGCTAACTTTTTTGTTAACTTTTATTCATTAAAATGTCTCAACGGGAAAAATGTTTCTTTGGATGTTAAGTCCATTTTCAAGTTCTAAAGCGATGGCTCAAGGCGAGATAAGTTGGACTTTGTGGTGATCATCCTTTGGACCAAAATGCATTTGTGCACGGCATTATACCCAACAAGGACTTATTGGACAGCAGAAAAATATGCAGTTTTTGTCAAACAGCCCCAAGATATAAGATGCTTCCTTCATGGTTTACATTCATGGCAACTGGTTGTGTCATAGTCTTTTGTTGGTTTGGTATGGGAGAGACATTTTAGCCATGATGCTGTGTTTTGCTTAAGGCCAGGTTTGAATCGAAAAATAAATGACTTTTTCTATTTTTAAGTCGTTTTCGGTCTGTATTGCCTCTCGAGATGTTTTAAGTGATGAAAAAAAAAAAGTTTTATGTGTAATATGTCTCCTTTAAAGGAACAGGTCACCGTTTTTCCATACTGAGATATGTTCTTACCTGAGCTTAGGCCAGTTGATGCGTACCTGTCTGGTTTTTGTGCGTGCGCTCAGTCACGCAAATAGACCAAAGTCGTTGTTAGCATTTTGCCTCTTCCAGCATATTCCTATGGCTCCAAACTGGGGTGAAGTTAGAAACGACCAAGCTCTTCCACGTTTTCCCTTTTGAAATACAGTTACGTGAAAAGTTACACGAGCCGACAGCGCGGAAGTCGAAGTGCTCCTCAGGTGTTATTACGCCTTACAATATAGTTCCCCTTTGTATCGCCTTATAAAATTGACATGTTTAATTTTGTGTAACTATACTTGGATCGTCCCTCCTGGAACCGCCACCTTAACGTGGTGGTGGGGGGGGGGGGGGGGGGGGTTTGAGCGCCCGAATGATCCTGGAGCTCTGTTGTCGGGGCTTGGTGCTCCCATGGGTCTCCCATGGCAAACAGGTCCTCGGTCATGGGTTAGACAAAGAGCGGTTCAGAAGCCCCTTATGAGAGACCAACAGGCCCGGTTAGAGATGAGGCTGTCCTCCTGTGGACCCACCACCTGCAGGAGGAGCCATAGGGGCTGGTGCAATGTGATTAGGGCAGCTCCAACAGCTGCCCCCACGACCCGGCAATGGACAAGTGGAAGAAAATGGATGGATATACTTGGATCATGTAACGACTGGGGCGACGGTGGCGCAGTTGGTAGAGAAGGTCGTCTCGTGATCGGAAGGCCGTGGGTTCGAATCCCAGCTCCTGCAAAAACGCACACTGTCATTGTGTCCTTGGGCAAGACACTTCACCCTACTTGCCTCGCTTTGGGCCTGATTAAAGGTAGAAAAGCGCCATTTACCATTTACTCACGTAACCGTGGAAGAGCTTGGTCACTTCTAACTTCACCCCAGTTTGGAGCCAACAACAAATGCTAACATCATCTTTGGAGCGCACGCACAAAAACCAGGTACGCATCAACTCATCTAAGCTCAGGTAAGAACATATCTCAGTATATAAAAAACGGTGGCCTGTTCCTTTAAGAACAAATCTGCAAGTCAAAACATATCGTATCTAGTTACGGTCATTAGCAGCTTTGGAAAATGTAATGAAAGTCTCCCAAACTGAACCGGATTGGTGCTGCTTCGTGACCCGGCGGCAGCAGTAGCAGGTGTGTGCGCCGCATTAAGTCAATAAGCGGTGTGAGAGGCAGCGACAGGAGCGATCAGTCACTCACTTCAGCTGGGGGCCAGAGGTCACGCCGAGCCTGTCACCTGTTTATTCGACTGTGAAGGCTGTCATGGCGACACGTGCACACAAAAGACAGCCTCTCTCTCACACAGACACACACACACACACCTGGGATAGGTGGGATATCTTTGTGAGGACATTATACAGCTAGCGTGTTCATTCAAATTAATAAATGAAATGAAATGAATGAAATGGGTTTTTATAAATGTACGTAGATGGCTACAGAGTTCTTGGATTGCGGGAGAAAGGGAACCAGCCGGCAGTTCACTGTCCAGAAGTTAGAGTTAAATTCATAAAGTGACTGAATGGAAGGTTTTGTCAGTGATGAGATCATGATTACAGTTGTTTTTTTACCCCATTTTCAAACGTTTTTGTGTCAGTTAACATATCGGAGGCCTCTAAATGTCTTTGAGTACTGTATGTGTGCACTTTACTAGAAAATAAATACAATGTGACAGCAATAGTTTGACTTGCTATCCGCACGGCATTTACTGTGTTGCATGTATATAACTAGGGCTGGGTACCATTAAACAATACCAGTATGGTATCGAGAAAAAATAAAGTTTAGGGACTACTGGTATCAGAAAACTAAAAGTAGCAAAAGCAGGTAGAGAAAAAAAAAAGTTTTGAAGCTGTTGGTCCAGGGACAGCATTAAAGGAAGTCACCAAATGATTTTTTCCCCAATTTCCCCCCATTTTTTTTACACTTTTCTCCCCCCAATTTTTTCCTAATTTTTGCCATTGTTTTATTACTAATATTTTCCCCCATTTTTGCAAGTTTTTAGTACACACTTTATTATTTTTTGCCACAATTTCTCTAAATGTTCAGCCCTTTTCACGTTTCTTGACATTGGAATTAAATATTGCAGAACGTCCAAACTTTATTGTTTTGTTTTCTGGTTCTTGATGACAAATATTTTAGTATAGATATCGAAAAAAAAAAAAAAGTGTTGTTCATGTATTGGTATAGTAAACCAAGCATCTTTAAAGTACTGGTATTTTAACTGTACCCAGCCCTACGTATAACATAAATGAATTTGTAAAAGGGTATGCAAACAAAAACAGTTTACATAACCACATCACTGTGCTTTTTACAATATCTCATGTTCATTTTCTGTTTGGATATCTGTTCAGATATCTTCTCAGGCCATCCACCAAAGAAAGAGTCTTCTGGAATGCCATATCCAGGCTCCATTGTGATCTGCATCGATGGCAACAAGAGTAGTCATTTGAGTATGCGGACGCCGATCATAGTCTTCCCATGTGGAAAATTCCACCCTTGTACAGGAATTTATTTGTGATTCATTTACAAAAGTCTGCGAAATAAAATGTGTAAAATATGATCTGAGGTGGACAAACTTATGTCCGAGTTCCATTGCAATGTTTCTTAGCTGTTTCTGAGGGCTAGGAAGTTGTAGAAGGGTTCATTTTAAAGCTCTGACTGAGCTCTTTCCAATGGCCAAAGTTTTCGGTTGGAGATATCAGCCTTTGATGAGCGTTAGATAGGCCGATATTGTAAAATACTATATCAGTTGACCTGTAACTTGTAACCTTGATGCTGTTGATGTTCTCCATGGTTAGTATGGGAGGCACAGACACACAACGCAAGGATTGAGTCAACTTCTCTCCTTTTTATCTAAAATGATTCATGGCGTGGGCCAGTTTCAGTGACCATCCGTTGTAGTAGAAATATATATGGCTTTTGCATTTAGAGTTGGCCTGCAAAATACATAAGAATAACCTTCTACATTAGCTTGTAAAATTCAACCTCCTGTAAAAAAGTATTTACGGAGAAATGTGCGCCTCCCGACTGGTTTCACTGTGGGGGAGGAGAGAAAAACAGTGGGGAAAGTGCATGTAAAGATAGATGTCATTGAAAGTCAGTCATGGTCTGCGGATCTGCCTTTGTGGTTACCGTGGAAACAGCTGTGTGGAGAGAGAGTGAAGGACGGGCCGGAGAGTCGCGCAGGGGTTCGGAGACAGGGACGGGAGCAGCGGAGAGGAACCGCCGCCGTGTCCCAGCCCAGACAGACGCCGCACGCACTCAGCCGCCGTGAATGTGAATTACATCGGGATTGGCCAAGTGCTCCAGTCCTCAGTGCATAGAGCGGGAACTGTTATAAAAACTGTCACATTAGAGCACTACAGCGGAACATTTCACTCTGAAGCGAAATTGATACAAATGCTTTATAATTAGATGCCCTGTGTTTCCCCTATAAATGTCTGAGTTTACACTGTACTAAAGGAGGACACAAAATAATAATGTGTTCCATTACTAGAAAGGAATCAGGTCATAGTGCCTTTAAGTAGCTCCTACAAACACGCCAGTCTTCCTGTCCTTCTCTTAACACTTTTAAAAATGTCTTTGTTTGATCAATATTTGGTCGTTGAAAACACACATTTTCGCAATTTGCACGAATAAACTGCCTTAATTTATATATGAAAACATAAAATGACAGAAAACTTTTTTTCAGGTTTCCTATTTTATTCATTTTTGCTTTTCAAATTGACTCAAAGCCCAATAAATCGAGATGGCTTCACATTTCTTGATATACTGTATACTTCTTTTCAACATATCACCAGCGGACATAATGAAAATGTACCCTTAATATACCACCTAATCTACTCCCAGTAAAGCTCAGCACAAACTACGTGATTTTCTCGCTGATTCTGCTATAATTTTCAGTTACGGTGAGTCTTCCCGAGGTGTGGCTATTTGAAGGCCGTCGCAGAGCGTCGTGTCTCGTATTGTGTGGGGGGGTCAACAACTGGACTTGAGTTTGAATCATGTGGGCTGTTTGATTTTTAAGCCTGGGTTTGAAAGCACAGGAGAAGCGTGGGTGCTGATGTTCATCCATTATTAAATCCACTTGTGGCAGTACGGGCTGTAGGCGGGCCCTGCCAATTAAGTGCAGGGTTTTGATTGGCTGTCCGTGCTTGCTGCCATCCATAAAAGTGCCCTCTTGTCAGTCAATCTTCCCATGATTTCTCGCACTTGCGCTGCCTCCTCGGCGTTCCAACATCCGGGGTCGAGACACATGCTGATATGGTAATGGCGTCTGTAGCTCGGGCCTCCATTATAGGAGCTACTCCAAGCTTACTAGTGATGCTGCTGTTTTGCCTGTACAGTCTTCTCCTGTGTTGTGTTGTGGTGTACCGCTAACTATCTCAACTAAGCTACTACTGAGAGTATGGCTAGTCCTATCCTGCTCTGTGCTGCCCGACCTGTATGTCCACACAGAGGCCTAGTATGCGGCCCCTAAAAGTGTGTACTGTGATCCTGCTAAAACATTTGTATGCAATCTCCAGGTGAAATTCCTGGTGTTGCATTGTTGGAGGTCAGCCCATTAGTCCGACAACTCATTAGTCCGACGTCTTATAATTCCGAAAATGTCCCATTGAGTAGGGGTTGTAAAATAAAATTAGTTTCAGGCAAGAGTCCACTGACCTTAAGGTTAGGGCCAATGGTTGTATATGGCCCTGGGTTGGCTCTCTATGGCTCTCTAATCCACAACACAACTGGGTTAGAGATCTTGGACTAATGGCACCTCTGCTCAATGGTATTTTTTCGGAATAATGAGACGTCGGACTAATGGGTTGTCGGACCAATGGCACGGCATGGCGCCGCGTTGTTGTGGCTGTGTTGGAGCTAATTTTACGTTATTTCTCCATATTCCATGTGATTCACTACCCCTCCGACTACACACTTGAAATACTCCTGCTTCTTTGTGTCGCCAACTTTTAATTTCCATTTGAGAAAACTATAAATAAGTTCAGAAAGACTCGTACCAGCGTCATTGAACTGTGTTTTGCCGACAGTGATCACATGACATCGTAGACCAACGCGGACCCACATGTTTCCCCTCACAAACAGTGGGCATGGGAACCCCAGAGCTTTGATGATCTGGGGTCAGTTTTTCCCCTCCAAAGAGAGAAATGAAGCAGGACAGAGACACACCGCTGTGTTATAATACATCAGCATCATCTGTAACAGACTCATGTAATGTGTACGCTCTTACGATTCTCACTCGTTTTCTGTGAGCCACCAGTCGTTCTATAATCGCGCTCAATTCAGTCGTGCAGTGTGGTCCCCCCATTCTTCACAAAAGCTTTTAAGTCTGAAAAAAAATGTGTAGTCTGTGCCCAGTCGTCGAGTCTTCAAGTTGGCCCCGCTATGTTTTATCCCCCTCATTCTTTTCGCAGGTGCAGGCGACCAACCCACAGTCACAATAGAGGTTTTTCTATCACATCATCAGCTTTCCACAATGATGACATCCATTCTGCGCCTCTTGTTCTGTTCTACACACGCCCCGATAGAGGGATTAATTATGGGGAGAATGAAAAGGAAGCGCAAACACTCGCACAAAGAGATTCCGGAGCGGCCGATAACTCCGTGACCACTGCTGCTTCTCCGGTAATGTTATCTTAATTAGATTCATGATGGGATCTGGACCTGGCTTTGCATGGTGCTTGGGCCACAAACGCTGGCTGTTTCCACGTTGGCTTTTAATACGGCGTGTAAGCATGAGTGGGTGGAGTAGCCAAAATATGTTTTAGTAAAAGGTTTGAATTTGAGAGAACTTTAGATTTATTTTAAACGCGACACTCCATTAAATACCGAATAATCTGAGTTTAGTTGATCACTTTTGGTAGGATACTCGAAGCAATGACTGAAAGGGTACACGAGACCCGAATGACAGGATGTAGGGTGTCAAGGACTTTGCCATGCCCAAGTCCTTTGCAACAGTTTTGCCAAATGTAGCACTTTGATCGTCAACTGAATGACTTGCCTCCCTCCCCACACACACACAAATGGCCTTGTTCTGTGACAGCCTGCAACTGAAGGGCTGAGTAGAATGAGTGCTAGAGGTTGACAGTGGCTGCACAGTTGTTTGATTTCCTTGGGAGCAATATTCAGGATGTGCTTGCTTCTATTTGGAAATACCTTTTTCCGTTTTTGATCTACTGTAACGAGGCACCACCCTGGCCAGGCAACATTTTCCCTATTCTATACCAGTGGTTCTCAACCTTCTTTAGTAGTGACCCGTCTCAACTTCTATAGCTCTTTTCGGTGCCGTGCCATTGGTCCGACAACCCATTAGTCCGACGTCTCATAATTCTGAAACTGTACCACTGAGCAGAGGTGCCATTAGTCCGACATCTCTAACCCAGTTGTGTTGTGGATTAGAGAGCCATATACAACCACTGGCCCTAACCTTAAGGTCAGTGGACTCTTGCCTGAACCAAATTTTATTTTTCAACCCCTACTCAATGGGACATTTTCGAAATAATGAGACCCCGTGCTTTTCTACCTTCATTAGGCCCAAAGCGCTTTTGCACCACTGTCGCCCTACATAGAAAATATGTCCCCCATATGATCTGAAACTTGGATGACCAGATGACATACATTCCCCTCCCTGTATTTTCTACCAAGTCGTGCTCACACGTTGTTGGTGCGTATCTACACAGAGCAGTCACAGACACAGACCAAACTGTCTGTATTATCTGCAGAAGTGACCCGCCCATCTGTAGCCTATAGGACAGGTTTGTGGACCAGCCTATGCTCTAGCGCTCTCTCTGACAATAAGGCCTTTTGTGCGTGTTGGTCTTTAATCAGGCAGTTACAGCTGATCCGGGACGAGGATCATTTACGGGAAAGCTTCGACTTTGGGACTGTCCCGAATTGTTCAGGATGTATGGTCATCCTACCTGTGACCCCCATGGTGGTCCTGACCCCAGGTTGAGAACCACTGTTCTACACAGAATATTGTCACCATATGAGCTTCTCAAGAACTGCAACACCTTTTCTAAGTGTCACTCTGCAAATGCGGTATAATACATCATGCGTCTAAATAAAGCTATGACATTTCTGTAACTTTTTCCCATACCTCCAACGTGTGTCACTGTGTGTTGCTGTAAGGAACAAAATGTCCCCGGCTGGTAAACACAGGGTGCTGGTTTGGAGAGCAGTGCTGTGAAGTGACATTAACAGCGGTACAGACTGGAGCTGACCTTTCCCGCTCTCTGAAACAACCCCGCACCCTCTGCTCTCGCTCTTCTGATTAATCGTCCGTTGTTCCCACCTCAAGGAGACCGCACGTTTATTTACCCCAGCTGAGGAGCTCCACGCGGGGCCGGGAACAACAGCCGTGAGGTCAGGAGGAGAGGTTTTATGAGGTGTTTCGCACAACGCCCCCAAAGCTAAGAAATGTTAAATAGTACCGCAGTCTGAACTACTTTTCTTATAAAACGTTCTTACATTAATTCAAAGGTTCTTAATGTCCTATCTCATTTCATTTTTAATTTACGCCAAACATTTTGACAGAAAGTAGTCCTTAACATTGAAATCTCATAAGCTTAGCCGTTAGCTCTCTGAGCCAGTTCCTTCAAATGCTTGTTTGAATTGAGCTTTTTATTCCTATTGAAATGAATAGTGAAGCCAGGCCCTCTTTTAAAGTTTGGCAAGGTCTGATATGTCTGTTTCATGGCATTTATACAATTTATGTGGTTTCTCCATCATTAACACACCCATAAGAAGCAGAAACCACCGTCTTTACATACTGAGATATGTTCTTACCTTAGCTTAGACGAGTTCATCTGTACCTGTCTGGTCTTCACGCGTGCCCCCCCTCACATAAACACAGCACAGACGACATTAGCATTAGCGTTAGCATTTAGCCTCTCCTCCTTTCTTCTATAGGCTACATGAAGTGTTACACTATAAAGTATAATTACACAAAATTAAACAATGTGGATTTTCTAAGCGGATAAAAAGTGGAACTATATTGTAAGGCGTAATAATACCAGGAATACTTCGACGTCCGCATAGTAAAGTGAAGATATTACTGCGTGGATATCGAACTATTCCTGGTATTATTACGCCTTACAATATAGTTCCCCTTTTTATCCGCTTGGAAAATCCACATTGTTTAATTTTGTGTAATTATACTTTATAGTGTAACACTTCACGTAACCATATTTAAATAGGGACACCGTGGAAGAGTTTGGTAGCTTTTATCTTCACCTCATTTGGAGCTATAGAGGAGAAGAGAGAGGCTAAATGCTAACGCCGTCTGTGCTGTGTTTACGTTACGGAAGGCACACGTGAAGACCAGACAGGTACAAATGAACTCGTCTAAGCTAAGGTAAGAACGTATCACAGTATGTAAAAACGGTGGCCTATTCCTTTAACTTAATATCATTTAGCATTTAGCTTAAAGGCCACTTTCATACGCTAACTCTTATCTAAAAGGAAAATCTCAAAATATCAGTCCATTTATTAATGATTTCTAACTAGGCTTTGACCTCACATTTACGTAGTTCGTAAGGTCGTTCGTCACTTGTGGTGTTTGATGGCTAATGCTAACGAACGCTGAAAATGTTCCAGGACTAGCCAACTCGCTAACTATCCGCATATGTTAGGATTGAGCGCCGCTTCTCCTTTGTATTTCTTTGGTCCTTACACCACACTGGCCAACAAGAAATTAGCCAAAAACATTCGGCGCACAGAGCCTTTAGGAAGTAGTTAGCCATTAACTCGATATTGTTTTCTCTAAAATCTTGCTCTCACCTTGTTAAATTGCCTAATTGTTTTTCTTGGGGCAAGTATCAGCTCTGCAGTTGGTCTCCTATAGCCATGTATTTGTATTTGGTTCTAAATACGTAATAATACGACTCACGGGTCCAGTGTCCAATAACAGATTTTAGGGTGAACAAGGTTGGAATTAGCTACAAATTACATGAGATTGACTTTTTGTATGTTTTCTTTGACTTTACTTACTGACACATCATCTTGTCAGTAAGTAAAGTCAAAAAAACAACACTCCAAAGTTGACTCTCTAATCCCGCCCTGTCCCTGTTTAAATGCCGCCAGGCTCTGGATTGCGTTCATGGCCATACCACCTCCACTTCCGCCGTTGCTGCTGCCGCTGCTGGGGATAATAAAGAGGTTTGTTGCGGAGCTCAGCACTCGGCGTCTCCTCTGTGTCAACTTTAACTGTGTCAGAGCCACTTAGCGCGCGCCGCATGAATATGGATGAGCCGAGGGGCAGAAAGGAGGGATGTTTACTTCATGTAGGCCAGGCGTCTGCAGACAGAGTGCCCAAATGTGAACCAAAAAAAAGACAACAGCAGAGCCAAAAGTTGATCGATTGGAGATGTAGTCGTGTGTAGGAACAATATTAAGAGCAAGCGACATGTCGTTTAAATGCTCATTGGAGCAGAGCAGAAAACGCTGACGTGCAAAAGTGACAAAAAGAGTAAAGGCAGTCAAAAAAAGGGGACGTCCGAGGTAAAAATGTTTAAATCTTTTATTGTGACATGGGAAGCCAATGTGTTTCGAAACAAATGTTTTTTTTTTGTGAACGCGCGGCAGGCACTGTAACAGACATGCCAAACTCGCGGCCTGCTGGCTGATCATTTCTGTTGGCCCCGGATTTCTTAATAGCATTATAACCGTCCCACTGACAAATTGCATTAAACATGTTAAAGGTACATTTCCCATAAGCCCCTGCAGCAGGTGCACCGATGACACAGCCCTGCTCCCGACACACACCAACTGCTGTAGCATTTGCTGTGTGAAAGTAAATAAATGCAGACGGAGAAGAGGGCTTTTGTTTTTCAACAAAGAAACAGACGAGAGAGAGAGAGCTTGAGCTTTTGAGACAGGTGGGTGAATGTCAGAACATGAGCGCAACTTTTTTTTTTTGCTATAGGCAAAGTTACAACCGTATGGCATTACAAAGCGAACATCGCAAGTTCAAGCACTAAGAATAACAAAATCATGTCTTAACAGTGAAGTGAGGATTTGTGAACTCTACTTTGGATCTAATGTATGACAGTACAACAAATAGGCCAGATGAACGGACATTTTGATCAGACTTTAAAAAATGTTTCCTATTCTTGAAACATACTCACACAAGCACTAGTGCTGTTACGATTTTGTTGTATTGTGAAAAGAATGAGAGTGGCATGTGTGTTTAGCAATACTTGGGTTAAAAAAAAAGACCTCATCTTGGGTTCTGTTTGGTACAGAAAGTAAAACAACATCAGGTGCTCCTTCTGTCTGACTTTCTCTCTCCGGTCATATCATGAGAACGCAATCTGTTTGGTTTGATATTTACTCTCACAGAGAGGCAAAAGATTAAAACAAACAAACACTGCTTTGTTTGCGTCTGTGACTTAACTAAACTTTTAATGTCCACTTGACGTCCATATGGGGGCACATAAAGCCGTGTATGTGTGTGCCAGGTAGGAATGCCAGGAGTAGTAAAGCGCACAGAGCTTGTTAACTGTCTCTGTAGAGTGCGGCATTGGGCTCTCATGAAAATAGTAGTTGACTTTTACTGTTGTATTGCACTGATGCCGGAACATTTGCCTATACTTACTGGAGGTTCCTGGGGACTCTTCTCCATATCTTGAAGCAGGGACTTGGATAGGAGTACTTATGGAAGAGTCTGCCACATTAAAGCAGTACTAACCCCCAGATTCCACATTCCCCGTGCTCGCTCCGTTCCACTCCGCCCCGACCGCCGCAGCAAATACGTTGCTATTTTGAACGTTCAGAAACATTCCACATCGTCCACTCCGCTCCGAGGGCCAACGTCGCCGCTCCGCCTCTCCGCCTTGGCACGATAAAAATACGGACCAACTCTATTTTCAGCTACGTCTGCGCCCCGTCAGCTCCGTCCGTATCAAGCTCAACAGTTCAGAACGCACCAGAAGACAGGAAAGAGAACGGAAACAACATCCGGATTTTCGAAATAAAATGTAGAAATATAAATACAGAACGTTTCAAACATATAAAGTATTTTTATACATATATTTACATTAAAGCTGTGCTATATATAATATTTTTTAAATCGTAGACTACTTGTAAATCACAAAATTACATTACAATATATTTTTAAAATACATCAATGAGTCACTTTCTTTGATAAATAAATATAATTGCATTGAGCCTGTAATAATACTGAATAAACTATTTACACACTGTTAACTCTGTCCTACGTGCATTTTTGTACACACATTTTATCGCGTGATCTCGTACGTCTTGCGCATGCTCTCCTCAGCTCCGCGGTTGGGCGGAGTGGAGCCAGACGGAGCAAGACGTGTGCAGTGGGCGTTTGATTTCGGAATCCTTCGGAGGCGGCCCGCGGCGGGCTGGAGCGGGGCGGTGACGTGAGATGTGGAATCCCGGTGTAAGTAACTCTTGCCCCTAGAGGCCATAAGCACAACTGCAGGTGTCGTAGCAAGTTACGATTTTTTAACTTATTAAATGTCTTGGAGAGTAAATACTACGCTGACAGAAAAGACAAAGGGAGAGAGGGGTGTTGTACATCCAGTTATACAATGGGAATATTTTTTTTCACTCAAACTTAGCTGTAAATACTGTTTTAAGTGGCGCTAGCCCGCAGTTAGCTTTGCCCGTTAGCCTGTTAGCTTCTTCTCCGTGATTCTATTAGTGTGTATTGGTTGCTCCGCCCCGGTGGCAGTCAAGTTGCAAGCATGGTTTTCTGGCCAGAGACACCAGGGGGAGATGAAAGACCCTCCAATCATCCCATTAACACTTGTATTACCTCCAGAAGGACTACGGAAAAGGATTTATTAAGTTAAACACGTTACTTAGTACTGCTTTAAGTACTTTAAGTGATCTGGATTAGAATAGCCAATTGTGCCAAAATTATATGTGCACAGAAGTGAGTCCCATGAGACCTGGAATCAGCGATGCACCGATCTGATACTGGTATCAGTTATCGGAACCGATCCGGCAAAAAAAAAAAAAGTACTGGATCGGGTATCGATTCCAAATATCCAATACTGAACCAATACCTGTTTTGGCTCTCAACGTTGTAAAAACACAACTTTCACCAACTTAATCTGAGTGAACATGGACGTGCCATATCTCATTCTGAAGCTCTGAATCTGGAGAGTTCAGACGTAGTTTTAACCCCTGCAAACATATTTTGATCACCGCGCAAAATGCCACGGCTAACAGCAGCTAAAGTCAGCTAATCAGCTGGGGCAGAAACTATGATTGGATCACCTAAAGTAATCAAATGAAATTGGACACTGCTTGATAGTTGTAATATAAAAGTTTTAATGATTAGATCCCTTTATGTTGTGAGTTGTTTATATTAATGTAACTTTATGGGCTATGCGCACAGTGCCCCACGTGGTTTCCGGCAGGACAATTAGAGCGACGCTGTTCTTCCACTCCCCTGTCTTTTACATTCACGATTAGCAGTGTCCCACAGATGAAGATATAGCTCAAGCTTTCATAAAGGATCGCGAGTTACTGATGTCACTGCAGCGTGTTACAAACATGTGATCACGGGATGTGAATCCCGTGGTAAGAAACACCAGTGGTCCTATGGTAGAAGCTTTTATTTTGGAGCTAAAGGCTAGACTTAAATAATGACAATATAACATGTAAACAATTCGATCAAATTTTACTTACAGGATGATTCTTTTTATTTTGTGTTAGCCTCAAGACAAAAACACCCACCGTAATGAACACTCCAGTGAAGTAATGATTTTAACCTGCTCCAGTCACATCCTCGCTGTCCTTTACAAAATCTTGAGCTATCTCTTTATTTATGTGGGACCCTGCTAATTGTGAACGTATCTTTAATAGGGGAGAGGAAGGACAGCGCTGATCCTACTGTCCAGGCGGAAATCACATGGTGGCACTGTGTGAATATTATGGCGTCAAATTAGGGTCTGCTTTAACGTAAACGTAAAAGAGGTATTGTAAACATAGGTTGTCAGTATTTTAATCGTAAAGAGAAAACTGTAAATGTAACTCTAAACTCCATAACTCCTTCTTTGCATGGTTCACTTCACAAGTTACGTTTACAATTCACAAGCTACGGTTACGATACATTTTTTTCTGACCCTTTTTTTAATGGGGGCGGGCTCAACGCTCATTGGCGAGAGTGACAGGATGTGACATCATCACTATAAGCTGAGATCAAACGCACACTACAGACTCTCTCAGACAAAAAGGCAATAATCCCGGGAGTTTTGTTCATTCATGTGAAATCCATGTGTAATAAAACGTAATTGAGTCATATTTATACATAAATGTTCCACTGTCCTTTGAGTTTAGTCGGTGTTTATCACAGAAATACATTATTCCCGAATTTGAGTGAACTTACAGTATAGTAGAAGTAGTGACTCATTCTGCTGGGGTTCAGAGTTCCGACACATTATATAGTACCTATATAGTATACAGTCCACTATATAGTGCCTATATAGGGCCTTTGTAGCGAATGAGGGGTTAGGGACTAGGGTGGATATTCGGACACAGCCTCTGTAGTGTGTGTGCCTTTGATTTCAGCTTATAGTGATGACGTCACATCTTGTCACTCCAGCCAATGAGCGTTGAGCCCGCCCCCATTAAAAAAAGGGTCCGAAAAAAAAATTATCGTAACCGTAGCTTGTGAATTGTAAACGTAACTTGTGAAGTGAAGCATGAAAAGATGCGTAAATGAAAGTTTTACGTTTACAATTTATTTATTTATTTTTTCGTTTATGGAGTTTAGAGTTACATTTACAGTTTTCTCTTTACGATTACAATACTGACAACCTACGTTTACAATACCTCTTTTACGTTTACGTTAAAGCAGACCCTAATTTGACGCCATAGAATATAGCCCATTGTCTGTCATGTAGCCAAGGATATTTAGTGTAGAAAAGCCCAGTGATCCTTGTTTAATGTTAGTTAAATTACAGTTTTCAAAAGAGGACCATTATGTTGATCAGTTTCACTCACAGCAAGCCACTTTTAAGACGGTGCATTGGTGCATTTCTTATCTGGATGTCAGGACTTTCTTACTGTGAGGCATATACAATGGTCAGATTTTGCATTCAACCCTTACTGAAGTGAGTTTGATGTTGTAAAAAAACACACATACACATTGACATAAAGACTTTAACTTCTAAAATAAGATCAGATTCCCAAAGTGACACGTACTCCCCAATTCCAATTTGTTTCATTCCATTTTTATGCAGTGGCTTGTAACTCGCCTTCACAGCGGCTAATTCCCCTGCTGCCTACCAAGCAACCGACATTATCCACCCTGTCCACTTTAAAGGTGATGCATTTAACCCGTCTCTTCGTACGTTTCTTTGCCATTAAATCTGAAACGTTGTACCTAAAACACAGTATCCAAACCCCCCAGCTAGTCCTTGGTGTCAGTTCCCTGCTGTCAGTGATCTGCCTCTCTCCGCCGCAGACATGTCAGCCGTAGAGAGAGGAAGGCGGCACATCTCTCCTGACTGTGACACCCTCTACTTTCTCTGTCATGTCGCTTCACCTGCAGCTCGGCACGCGGGCCCGTATCCGCCACACTCCTGTCTTCTGACCTCTCCTACGCATCTCGTAACGTCTTAGTGTTAATGTCAACGTCAAAAACCCAGACCTTCACGGTGTTTATTCCATGGCGTTTTGACGGCTCACGCCTTCAGATATTGTCGGGGGGGATGTGTAAATGTAAAGCTTTCAACTTCCTACACAATATGTCATCCAAGTTCGGTCATTTCATTTGGGGGAAGATACCAAACGCAAAAGTCTGTGGGGGGGGGGTGGTGGTATCTCTGGCCAGTAGCCTTACAAAACTTTAAAGCCAGTTCTCTCAATATGAGGTTTTCCATTCATTCTCCACTTCAGTAACTCCTGCAAACTTTACAGTCTTGGAATTTATATTTTGAAGGCAAGATCAATTTTTATTCCGATACAGTCTGTGTTGCCAGACAACAGCGTGCAGAGGAGGGGTTTCATTGGGCATGCAGGTAAACTGGCTGTTTTCCCCCCAAATGTCCCAGTTGAATGAACAAGGGATATTCATGTCGACGTCTCCGCTGTGCAGTACAAGCATGTAGTGTAAAATGGAAAAGATAGATCTCCATGGAGAGGGGCATGCTGGGACCTCGTTTCGGCCCGAGAGTTTCAGGATTTAAACCAGCCCTTTTACCCCTGAAGTTTTAGCTCGCCTCGTAGGACGTTACCTTTGATGATTGAAGTTCGTAGGATCGGTCCCAACACGTTCTCTTTTCACATGGGTTGCTACAAACATAATCTGGGCCTGACACATCTCCATTGCCTTTAATTCTTCCTTTCTTTTTTAATTAATTGCCTCACCTGTTTTTTGTTTTTTCTCTTACTTCGCTTGACTGCACCAACTCAAACTAACAAACAGGGGTGTTCAACTGTAGCGCACTGAATGAAAAGTGCTATGTGAAAGTTCTTTCTGATTTCAATTTCTGATTGGGGCGACGGTGGCGCAGGTGGTAGAGCGAGTCGTCTCGTGATCAGAAAGTCACGGGTTCAAATCCCAGCTCCCGTATATTCTGTTTTGGGCAAGACACTTTACCCTACTTGCCTCCAGTGTCTGGTGTATGAATACGAGTGTGAATGGGTGACTGGTTCCTTACTGTTAAAGCGCTTTGGGCCTGATAAAAAGGTAGAAAAATGCTTTATAAAGTTGAGTCCATTTACCATTTCAACACCTCAGATTTACATGACAAAAAAAAGTTTGTGTAACTTTATGTCTAAAACAGCAGCCCAGGCTCCTGCTGCAGCCCAGTTAAAGCCTGAAATAGTACAACTGTGAAAGTCCATGTGACCCTCACAACAATTAGAAATATCAATACATATAACTCATTTAAAATACAGTTAAACAGTCTTGTTGTAATGTCTATCATGTTTGGTTTGTGATATTGAGAGTGCTGTTGTTTAAAAAAAAAAAAAAAAAGTATTGTGTTGCATTTTATTAGAGTATGTTATGTGTATAATTGTACTTTTATTCCCTTCAGGTTGACACATAAAACTGTCCAGGGACTACAAATGAAAAATAGCCCTTAGGCCAATTCTGGCAATTTTACATGTATAATGTATATATTGTAATTTAATAAAAGGAGTGTAACGGTAACAAAACACTAAATTAGACGGGGATATTTACAATATGTACACAAGTTTAACAAAAATGTAACCAAAACTAAGACAATAAAAGTGTACTAACACAATTAGGCCTAACAAATACAAAACAAAGTCATGACTAACCAGATGAGTGTTAGGTAACGCTTTAGAATACAGCCCGCAAGTTCCAGGTGTAAGTACGTGTAACAAGAAAGTAATTACACATATAAGTACAGGTACTCTTACAGCGTGTAACAAGGGGAACAATGTGTAACAAGGAAGTACAAAGTGTAACAAGGCGGAGCAATGTGTACCAAGGACGTACAAAGTGTAACAAGGCGGAACAATGTGTAACAAGGAAGTACAAAGTGTAACAAGGGGAACAATGTGTACCAAGGAAGTACAAAGTGTAACAAGGCGGAACAATGTGTACCAAGGAAGTACAAAGTGTAACAAGGCGGAACAATGTGTACCAAGGAAGTACAAAGTGTAACAAGGGGAACAATGTGTACCAAGGAAGTACAAAGTGTAACAAGGCGGAACAATGTGTACCAAGGAAGTACAAAGTGTAACAAGGCGGAACAATGTCTAACAAAGACGTACAAAGTGTCACAAGGCGGAACAATGTGTACCAAGGGGGAACAATGTGTAACAAGGAAGTACAAAGTGTAACAAGGGGGAACAATGTGTAACAAGGGGAAACAATGTGTAACAAGGTAGTACAAAGTGTAAACATGTAACTACGTGTCAAGGTGTAGTAAAGGTATTCAAAGAGCAATTAATGGTGCTGAGCTATCACATAGTTGTGGCAAAAGGGAATGTGGTATTATTAATAGTGCATTCATTTTAATGTTGCAGGACAACAGTATTACTGTTGTGAAAGTGAAGACATGACTCCAAGCATTTTTATTGATTGTTTATTTTTTATAGTGAGACACTGTTGCCTGTAACAAGCAGAAACAAGAGTGAACAGAGAAAAATAAAGTGAAACAAGGGAAATTACCACGTTATCACTGTGCAAGTATACTGTAAGCGATGTGTAGGTACAGGAGAGCACGGGCTGTAAATTAAAGCGAGACACTGTTGCCTGAAGAAATCAGAGAGGATTGATTTGGTGCTGGACGCTGCCAGGAGATTTTAAAATGTTGATGGTATCACTGGGGAAGAATTGGACAGCACTTTAAGGGAAGGGTATGCACAGGTTACTGGAATTGACACGGCGTAGAAGATGGGAATGACTGGTTTTGATTTTGGTCATATTTCACTGTACTTGCTAAAACAAA
Source organism: Neogobius melanostomus (assembly GCA_007210695.1). Lineage (NCBI taxonomy): Eukaryota > Metazoa > Chordata > Actinopteri > Gobiiformes > Gobiidae > Neogobius > Neogobius melanostomus. The sequence continues at coordinate 968,117 of VHKM01000099.1, forward strand.
CAGTATTCAGAGATCCAGTAGGTGGCGGTAATGCACTTTCAGTGCCATCTGCCATAAAACTATCAGAAGAAGAAGAATGCAGCGTCAGAGTATCAGTCCTGGGGGGACAACAACAGCCTCTAAACAATCATCTTTTTTAAAATACCTTGTACATTTTTGTCTAACTGTGTACAGTGCCTCTCGAAAGTACTAATACACCTTGAACTTTTGCACATTTTGTCATGTTTACAACACTAAATGTAAAGATTTTATTTTTAATATTTTACTGAAACTGTGAAGTGAAAGCAAAATGATACATGATTCTGTTATTTTACAAAAAATAGAAAAGTGAAAAGTGGGGCGTGCATAAGTATTCATACAGCATGACTTAAAACTTTGTGGAACCCCCTTTTGCTGCAATAACAGCAGCAAGCCTTTTGGGGTATGACTACAAGATTTGCACATGTAGAGACTGACATGTCTAGATGTCAGCAGTTTTCAGGTCTTTCCACTGATTTTCAATAGGATTTAGGTCAGGACTTTGACTGGGCCATTCTAACACATTAATGTTTGTTTTTAAACCATTCCATTGTAAATTTAGCTTTGTGTTTAGGGTCATTGTCCTGCTGGAAGGTGAATCTCCGCCCCAGCTTCAATTCTCTTGCTGACTCCAGCAGGTTTTCCTCCAAAATGTCCCTGTATTTGGCTCCATCCATCTTCCCAACTATTCTTACAATCTTCCCAGTCCCTGCTGAGGAAAAGCAGCCCCATAGCATGATGCTCCCCCCACCATATTTGACACTGGGGATGGTGCACTCAGGACGATGAGCAGTGTTGTTCCATACATAACGTTTTGCATTTGGGCCAAAATGTTCAATTTTTGTCTCATCTGACCAAAGCACCGGTCTGTTAGTTTAGGTGGACCCCCGTGTCTTGGTAAGTTTGCAGTGGTGCTATACTCTTTCCATTTCCGAATGATGGATTGAACAGTGCTCCGTGAGATGTTCAAATCTTGGGAAATCTTTGTATAACTTAACGCTGCTTTAAACTTCTCCACAGCTTTATCCCTGACCTCTCTGGTGTGCTTCTTGGCCTTCATGATGTTGCTTAGTGACCAATACACTCTGACCATAGCTCTGAGGCCCTCACAGAACAGCTGGAATTATACTGAGAGTAGATTACACACAGGTGGCCTCTATTTAATGGTTAGGGCAAGGTGTGAACATTCTGCAGTCATTAGGAATGTAATAAAGGCAATTTAATGCACTCCGAATAATGCTGTATGAATACTTACTGTATGCACGCCCCACTTTTCACTTTTCTACTTTTTGTAAAATAACAAAATCATGTATCATTTTGCTTTCACTTCACAGTTGTCTGTTACTTGTGTGTGAACTTTCAGTAAAAAATTCAAAACAAAATCTTCATGTTTAGGGTTGTAAACATGACAAAATGTGTAAAAGTTCAAGGTGTATTAGTACTTTCGCAAGGCACTGTATGTAAGTAGTAGCGGCAGAACACGAGATGGAAGTATATCCAGACAATGTTGTGATCAGCTATACAGACCCACATGCAACCCACACGTGGCATACACCAGATGATATTCCAGATAAGCCTTGCCTGGCAAGTGGAGATCTGCATGTTTTGGCAACAAAGATACAGAACTACTTCTTCTTTTCTCGGGGAGGTTAAAGTGACATCGGTAAGTCTATTGCAAGGATTCCTAGATCATAAGGTAGCATGGAGCTAAAATTGGCTAAAGCTATGACGCCATTTTCTAGGACAAAACGAACCACTGCCGAGGGCTGTGTGACAGCAACGTTGGAGAAAAGCAGTATAAAGCAAACTGTGTTGCCTTTAAGGCAGTTTATTCTTTAATAAATATCTCAGTAATTTAATAGTTTAAAAATGTTGGAATAAGTCAAATAATCATTGTGATCTTGTATAAATAAATAATTCATGTTTTTCTATAAGAAAAACATAAAAAATATTATCGCTAAAACTACTTCCGGTTTCGCTGCACTACTTCCGGTTTCGCTGCACTACTTCCGGTTTCGCGGTCTCGAGTGTAAACAGAAGCCATGCTACATGTCAGGAGCAGTCAGATGGCAGCTGATGGATGGCATCAGCTGCCATCCACCTTAAAAACATTAATAAGGCAATGCTGTAAGTTTGTACATTGTTTTATATCGTTGTTTAGCTTTATATTTTCGTATTATATCTGTAGTTTATAGGATGAGTGCATTTTATTTTATAACTGCATCAGCCGTTAGCTGACATTGTGCTGTGCTGTGTTTGCAGTTTTCACCGTCCAGTAAAGAGAAAATCAAACTAGTACAGTCTCCGAGGTTTCTTTGCTGGTGGTTTAACTGCGTGTTTCGTCAGACACTACACAAACGTCAGTAGCTTTGAGAGGTATTTATCAAAACAATGATTAATTAGTGGTGTAATGCTATTGATGTTTTTGTTCTTTTTTAAATAGAGGAGCATTTTAAATGTTAACATTGCGTTTTGTTCTTTATTTACTTCTGCAGATCCAGAGTCGCACACCACCCTCAAGTACCTCGCTGCATTGGATCGGCAAAAGAGTCATACGGAATCAAAATGTGGATTTCAGAGGGAAATCTGATTATGACCATGTCATTAGTACTCCATTTCCTACAAACTGACTAGATTTAAAAGACTCGATGCCTGTTTCCCCAAAGCCTTTTTGTTTCTTTGTTTAGGTAGATAAGCCCTGTGTTAAGCAAGTAATTTAAAAGTTTAAGTTGCTGGTTGTCATGTGAACCTTTGGGAGCAATTTTGCGGAAATATGCCAATTGTGAATATAGGTTACCATTGTTGTTCCTTTGCATAAAGGGAAAATCTAGTCCACCTCAGATTTGAGTGGCGTTTATTTATTTGACATTTATTTATACAGGAAAGTCCTACTAAGATTTCAAAATCTCTTTTTCAAGGGAGTCCTGCCTCCGGAGTGGAACCTATTGTTTGTAGTTGTAAGGTAAACGAGAGGAAACCTATGTTGGCATGGGAAAAACATGCACATCCGCACAGAAAGGATCCGTCTGACTTAGGAATCCAACGTGGGACCTTCTAGCTGTGAAGCAAAAGCACTAACCGCTGCGCCACCAATGTGACATGTACTTATGGTGTACATGCACTTTGATAGTGTGATCATTTTTGAAGATTTGTTCTACTTATTTTTATCTGTTCACTCTTGTTTCTGCTTGTTACAGGCAACAGTGTCTCGCTTTAATTTACAGCCCGTGCTCCTGTACCTACACATTAGTTACAGTATACATGCACATGATAACGTGTAATTCCCTTGTTTCACTTTATTTTTCTCTGTTCACTCTTGTTTCTGCTTGTTACAGGCAACAGTGTCTCGCTTTAATTTACAGCCCGTGCTGCTGTACCTACACATTAGTTACAGTATACATGCACAGTGATAACGTGGTAATTTCCTTGTTTCACTTTATTTTTCTCTGTTCACTCTTGTTTTGCTTTTACACGTGTTCGCTTTAATTTACAGCCCTGCTTGTACCTACACATTATTACAGTATACTTGCACAGTGATAACGTGGTCATTTCCTTGTTTCACTTATTTTTCTCTGTTCACTCTTGTTTCTGCTTGTTACAGGCAACAGTGTCTCGCTTTAATTTACAGCCCGTGCTCCTGTACCTACACATTAGTTACAGTATACATGCACAGTGATAACGTGGTAATTTCCCTTGTTTCACTTTATTTTCTCTGTTCACTCTTGTTTCTGCTTGTTACAGGCAACAGTGTCTCGCTTTAATTTACAGCCCGTGCTCCTGTACCTACACATTAGTTACAGTATACATGCACAGTGATAACGTGGTAATTTCCCTTGTTTCACTTTATTTTTCTCTGTTCACTCTTGTTTCTGCTTGTTACAGGCAACAGTGTCTCGCTTTAATTTACAGCCCGTGCTCCTGTACCTACACATTAGTTACAGTATACATGCACAGTGATAACGTGGTCATTTCCCTTGTTCACTTTATTTTTCTCTGTTCACTCTTGTTTCTGCTTGTTACAGGCAACAGTGTCTCGCTTTAATTTACAGCCCGTGCTCCTGTACCTACACATTAGTTACAGTATACATGCACACGTGATAACTTGGAATTTTCCTTGTTTCACCTTTTATTTCTCTGTTCACTATTGTTTCTGCTATGTACAGGCAACAGTGTCCTCGCTTTAATTTACAGCCCGTGCTCCTGTACCTACACAATTATTACAGTATACTGACAATATAACGTGTCATTTCCCTTGTTTCACTTTATTTTTTCTCTTTCACTACAAGTTTCTGGCTTGTACAGGACAGGTCGCGCTTAATTTACAGCCGTGCTCCTTACCTACAATTAGTACAGTATACATTGCACAGTGATAACGTATAATTTCCCTTGTTTCACCTTTATTTTTCTCTGTTCATCTGTTTCTGCTCTGTTCAGCAACAAGTGTCTTCGCTTTTAATTTACAGCCCTTGCTCCTCGTACCTACACCATTATGTAACATATATACTTCGCACAGTGATAATGTCATTTCCCTTGTTCACTTTATTTCTCTGTCTCACTCTTGTTCTGCTTGTTACAGGCAACAGTGTCTCGCTTTAATTTACAGCCCGTGCTCCTGTACCTACACATTAGTTATAGTATACATGCACAGTGATAACGTGGTAATTTCCCTTGTTTCACTTTATTTTTCTCTGTTCACTCTTGTTTCTGCTTGTTACAGGCAACAGTGTCTCGCTTTAATTTACAGCCCGTGCTCCTGTACCTACACATTAGTTACAGTATACTGCACAGTGATAACGTGGTCATTTCCCTTGTTTCACTTTATTTTTCTCTGTTCACTCTTGTTTCTGCTTGTTACAGGCAACAGTGTCTCGCTTTAATTTACAGCCCGTGCTCCTGTACCTACACATTAGTTACAGTATACTTGCACAGTGATAACGTGGTCATTTCCCTTGTTTCACTTTATTTTTCTCTGTTCACTCTTGTTTCTGCTTGTTACAGGCAACAGTGTCTCGCTTTAATTTACAGCCCGTGCTCCTGTACCTACACATTAGTTATAGTATACATGCACAGTGATAACGTGGTAATTTCCCTTGTTTCACTTTATTTTTCTCTGTTCACTCTTGTTTCTGCTTGTTACAGGCAACAGTGTCTCGCTTTAATTTACAGCCCGTGCTCCTGTACCTACACATTAGTTACAGTATACATGCACAGTGATAACGTGGTAATTTCCCTTGTTTCACTTTATTTTTCTCTGTCACTCTTGTTTCTGCTTGTTACAGGCAACAGTGTCTCGCTTTAATTTACAGCCCGTGCTCCTGTACCTACACATTAGTTACAGTATACTGCACAGTGATAACGTGGTCATTTCCCTTGTTTCACTTTATTTTTCTCTGTTCACTCTTGTTTCTGCTTGTTACAGGCAACAGTGTCTCGCTTTAATTTACAGCCCGTGCTCCTGTACCTACACATTAGTTACAGTATACTTGCACAGTGATAACGTGGTCATTTCCCTTGTTTCACTTTATTTTTCTCTGTTCACTCTTGTTTCTGCTTGTTACAGGCAACAGTGTCTCGCTTTAATTTACAGCCCGTGCTCCTGTACCTACACATTAGTTACAGTATACATGCACAGTGATAACGTGGTCATTTCCCTTGTTTCACTTTATTTTTCTCTGTTCACTCTTGTTTCTGCTTGTTACAGGCAACAGTGTCTCGCTTTAATTTACAGCCCGTGCTCCTGTACCTACACATTAGTTACAGTATACATGCACAGTGATAACGTGGTAATTTCCCTTGTTTCACTTTATTTTTCTCTGTTCACTCTTGTTTCTGCTTGTTACAGGCAACAGTGTCTCGCTTTAATTTACAGCCCGTGCTCCTGTACCTACACATTAGTTACAGTATACTTGCACAGTGATAACGTGGTCATTTCCCTTGTTTCACTTTATTTTTCTCTGTTCACTCTTGTTTCTGCTTGTTACAGGCAACAGTGTCTCGCTTTAATTTACAGCCCGTGCTCCTGTACCTACACATGTTACAGTATACATGCACAGTGATAACGTGGTAATTTCCCTTGTTTCACTTTATTTTTCTCTGTTCACTCTTGTTTCTGCTTGTTACATGCAATGGAGTCTCACTATAAAAAATAAACAATCAATAAAAATGCTTGGAGTCATGTCTTCACTTTCACAACAGTAATACTGTTGTCCTGCAACATTAAAATGAATGCACTATTAATAATACCACATTTCCTTTTTCCACAACTATGTGATAGCTCAGCACCATTAATTGCTCTTTGAATACCTTTACTACACCTTCACATGTAGTTACACGTTGTACTACCTTGTTACACATTGTTCCCCCTTGTTACACTTTGTATTTCCTTGTTACACATTGTTCCCCCTTGTTACACTTTGTACTTCCTTGTTACACATTGTTCCGCCTTGTTACACTTTGTGCTTCTTTGGTACACATTGTTCCGCCTTGTTACACTTTGTACTTCCTTGGTACACATTGTTCCCCTTGTTACACTTTGTACTTCCTTGTTACACATTGTTCCGCCTTGTTACACTTTGTACTTCCTTGGTACACATTGTTTCCCCTTGTTACACTTTGTACTTCCTTGTTACACATTGTTCCGCCTTGTTACACTTTGTACTTCCTTGGTACACATTGTTCCCCCTTGTTACACATTGTTCCCCCTTGTTACACTTTGTACTTCCTTGTTACACATTGTTCCCCCTTGTTACACGCTGTAAGAGTACCTGTACTTACATGTGTAATTATTTCTTGTTACCCGTACTTACACCTGGAACTTGCGGGCTGTATTCTAAAGCGTTACCGAGTGTTAATCATGACTTTGTTAATTTTTCACCTTTTTCTGCGACCTGCATTTGTGGTTTCTGTGTTCCACATTGTTTTTCTGGATACTTTTGTACGTCCTTGCAGAGGTTTGGTGTATTTGTTTACTTTGAGAGTCCACAGCAGCTCAGCACTAACACCTGAACACTATTTTGTTGTACACTTGTACAATCAGGCCAGCCAGAAACACCAGCAGCCTTGAATGTTCCAGCTTTTATAGGCATGGCTGCAACAATTAGTTGATTAGGGACCAAATGCCGCACCAATCAGGACCAGGGACAAGCAGCCAATCTTGAAACCAGTCCTCCAATCGCACGGAGGAAAAGACAGCATTATCCACAAACACACGACTAATACAAAAAGGAAGAAGCCTGGGGCCATAACAGTCCATTATTAACCTCTTACTCCCCGCCTAAACTGAGGCATTTTCGCCAGTTCAGCTTTACCCAAATCTAAACAAAATGTCAGAGGGATTTCCAAGATGACAATGTCAGGATTCATCGGGCTCACATGGTGAAAAAGTGGTTCAAAGAGCATGCGATGGATTGGCCGCCACAGAGTCCAGATTTAACCCCATTAAATCTGGCTTTGCGCAGTGGTCACACTCTCCAATCTCCAAAAAATAAACACTGGATCACTTTTTTGACTTTGCAGAAACGTATTGAATCAATGCCACTGCGAATGCGTGCAGTAATCAAGTCTCCAACAGGCGGCCCGAGATGATTCAATCTGGCCCGCGACTTGTATAGCACAAATTCAGTACGTCAGAAGTAAATCTCTAGCCCATTCCTGTGCGGAGAGATGAATTTTTAAAGAAATTACCAGAATGCTCACTCCAGCCACTAGGGGGCATCTTAATTTAAAAAGAAAAGAATTATTTACGTGTCCAGCAGAGAGCACTGACATAATTATTATTATTATAGCCACGTGGTAAATGGATAGTTTGCCCCAGGGCTGCTGTGGCTACAGTACTGTAGTAACTTACCACCACAGAGTGTAGAGTGAATAAATAATGACAGTGAAGCAGACACTTGTGACCCAGGCTTGTAAAGTGCAATACAAGTGTAAGCTGTTTTCATGAGGCCATAGTCAGGCTCATTATTATTCATTTATTGAAAATTGTTTCCTCAATAATATTTTCCCCAAAACAGGAGCTTTTGTGTGTGGACCCCTGCAATACACTCCCAATATTTTTTAGCCCCCAGAGAAATTTACTTGGAGACCCCTGCATTAGAGCACGTGACTTTACGTAGTGTGAAATTTCCAAAAACATATCTTTTCTCATCTTTACATCAGTAATCTACAGCAGGAGTGTCAAATTGTTATCATCTTAAACTTATTGACCCCCGCCTTAAAGGAGCTATATCATACACAATCGACTTTTTGGAGCTTTTAGCCATGTTGTGATGCTATTTCCTTATCAAAAACACCCCCAGAGCGGTTTTTGGCTTCATTCACACAGTTCTAAGTAATCCTCCTGAATCCTGCTCTCTGAGCAGCTGCTCCGCCCTCTCCTGGTAAACCACTGAGCTGTTCAGTTGTGTCGTCACAAAGGAACAGAAGTGCTCTACGTCTGTAATGTAATGCCTTACGGCCTGATTTTTATTTATAAAACAGCTTTTTCAATAAAGAAATAAAGAAAAAATAAAATAATAAACTGTCCGACGCGTCTGTGCTGTCCCACGAGGCTAAACAAACGCACCCCCGGCCGGAGGATCCATGGATCTGAGCAGAAGTGTTGTTTTTGAAGACTGAGCTCTTTCTAACCTACTCTGGACACCGCCTGCTCTTTTTTCTTACCCAACGATAATGTCACGGATGTGCGTTTGGCTACGAGAGGAACAGGACTATTCAACCTTCCATAAGAAGAGTGAACTCGCCAGAAGTTGGAATTTCTTTCCGGGATTCAGCGACTATATCAACCAACCTGATGGATGCTTGGTGAACCTTGGCCAGAATCAAAGTGGATTAACTTTTATAACCAACGCGATCCCATAACCCGATGGGGAGGCCAGACTGAGCGGTGAGTCAATCAAAACGCGTGTTAGCGTGTGTGTTAGCGTGTGTGTTAGCCATTTATGAAACTGCTTTGCACATGTCAACTCCTTATAACTGCATTATATGAAGTAACTTCACTTTTTGCAGCGATATTTATATTTATAATACTGCAAATGTGGAATGAGCGGAGAGAGGGGCGGAGTTAACTGAATCGAAGCGTCTTGTCTTCCGGGTAGGGAAAATACCCCCAGAAAATAATTATATTTCTCTCAAAAATGAGTACTCCATAGTGATAGAGGTACAATATATCATATAAATGCCTATACTTTACTTTGGAATGGCTAAAATAGCATGATACAGATTCTTTAAACCGAGCACATTTTCTCCAGTTTGAATTTACCCAAATCAAAAGAGTTCCAGGGTCAAAATAGGGACAAAAACGAGAGGAAAAACCCAGGTGACAAAAAAAGTGATGAAAAAGGAACAAAATGGTTACAAAAAAGCACAAAAATCAATATGACAAAAAAAGTGAGTTTTGTAGGTCTTGGCTTTCAAATGAGGCGTTACTCTGGCCTACAGGCTGTAAGCTCCAGCCGAGAAGCTTTTAGATCTGGGTAAGGCTGAACTGGAGAACAATGTGCTCGGTTTAAGGCGGGGGCGAAGAGGTTAAAAAAGTGGCAGCCCAAACCGGCATCGATGGGAGAAGCCGTTGAAGGAAGTGGGATGTACGATTCCGGCATCTCAGTTCTCGGGAAAGGTTAGAAATCACTACCTCTCCCAGGTGCGCTGAAATAACAGCATTAATATGCACGCGCTCCGCCGCCCACCTTCAAACCCTGCTCCTCCACTCGAACTCGGCACACATCCGGCACGGCTCGGCTTGATCTCATGAATAAACCATGGTGTCAGCAGCATTTGATTGGTGGCTTTCCAACAAGACCTCTCTATTTTGCTTTTAAATGTCATCCTTCAGTAATCTATTACGGCGCCATAACCTCCGCCATGCGTGCATTCTGTTGTCACATTCCTGAACTCGTTTTTTTTTGGTGCTTCTTATGCTAATCCCGACAGGCCCGTGTGTCACATCTGGCGCGTGGGACGTGACGAGAATATCAACGGCTACCCAGAGTATAGAATAGTATAGAATTAGCGTTGGGGTAATATGGTTTAAAGGATTCATTTGAACTGTCTTAATGTTATTCTCCCATTTGAATAAAAAATAATAATTCTGAAGAAGAATGAGCGCAGAGTAAGTATTAATCAGTTTTTGATTTTATTAAGAATAGACGCTGCAGGTGAATTTGAAAAATCAATGTAAACTGCTCAGATAAAACTAAACCAACGAACTAATTCTATAATATATACAACATTTGTTCAGACTGCATTGATGGTTGGCAGGAGACTCTTAGCTCAACGTTGGAAGTCACAGTATGCACCAACTGTTGCAGACTGGTACAACTCAGACTGGTAGCAGCCCATGAGTGTATATCCTACCTGCAACTGTGAAATGGGATTGTTATTTTGTTGCAGCATATACATGGCAATTAATTGTGTAATTTGCTACAGAACGATCTTGTGTCTGACACTCTTACTAGTTATCCTTGATTGATCTCATTGAACCTTAAAGGGACTATACGAAGTTTAAAAATGTTAAAATTAAGTATTTTCCTACCCCTACAATCTAATTTGTAGAATGAGCCCAGACCTATTCACTAAAACTGCCTCTAAAATCCTGCACTGTCACATTAAAAGGTGTTAATTCGGGTCCGAATTGCCGTCATGCACGAGCTTAATATAGAGACTGCAGTTACGTGTAAGACCTGAGGTGGCAGTAGTGAGTATAAAATGACCAAGTTTTTTGCCTTTTTCTGCGAACTGCATTTGTAGTTTCTGTGTTCCACATAGTTTTCTGGATACTTTTGTATGTCTTTGCCGTGTTTTTGTGGAGGTTTTGTGGATTTGTTTACTTTGAGAGTCTAAAATGGTCCTGAAGAAAGCACCTTTTTAAAGGTAAACAAAATGCTAGCTTTTCAGCTAAACCCATTTGAGACCTACAAATGTCTTCTTCTGAGACACTGAAGAGGCACCAAGAGCCCCCACAGCTGCAGCACAGTGGAGGCCTCACAAGAGGAGCTACAGGAAACAAGTAAGGGACAAACGAGGAGATGGTGAAAGACTGTTGTGAAGCGGAGGGAGCAAGAGGAAGGAGGAGGTGGAGCTGACCAGTGCAGGACACCACGCTCTGAAACAGGGACAAACCCAGGAGGTGCTGCACCATTACAGAGGATCAGAGGAGACAGCGAGAGAGGGCATCCAGCCAGGTTTCTTCCGAGTGCTACAGTTTCCCCGACCTCCAAGGTCATGCGGGTCAGGTTGACACACAGTGGCAGCGCGGCTCAGGCGCAGCAGCTCAGGACTAACACCTGAACACTATTTCGGTGTACAGTTGTACGATGACAATAAAGCACTTACTTACTTACTTACTTAAAATCTAAACATTATACATGTTATCTTTAACACTAAGAGTACCTGTCTTGAAACCGATTGGAACAGTGCTTCTCAAGCTCCCTTACATCTAGTGTTATCCAGAAGACTTGGCTCTCTGAGTACCGCTACACTTGAATCTAATCTGGTTAAAGCCGAACTGTAGAAAGTAGTTATACATATGTTTTCAGGGGGAAATTTGGATTCCCTCTAAGCTATTAATGAGTGAATCAATCTGTAAAAATTCTAAGGTTAAAGTTTAGAAAATCCGGCTGGAGATCTGTATCAAAAGGTCTCTCTGAAAAAAAAATAATAATAAAACCCTTCAAAACATTGTCCAAGACTGGAAAGTGTGGAGTCTGTAGGAGCTACTAAAGTGGAGAGGTTTTGTAATGTCTGCGTGTGCCCGTGTATATTCCTCCCATGTTTAGCTGCTGCTGTCTCCCAGAAAGCAAAAGACCATACTTGGATTTCAGCATCATCTCGGTCACCTTTCGCAGTATACGAGGATGGGGAAAATGGCAGTATTACTTACAGCCTGTGTTGGGTAGCGGTACTTTTAAAGGAACAACTTTTTTTCCATACTGATCTATGTTCTTACCTGAGCTTAGACGAGTTGATGTCTGGTCTTTGTGCCCGTGGAAGAGCGTGGTAGCTTCTAACTTCACCCCCGTTTGGAGCCATAGGAATACATTGGGAACGGCCAAATGCTAACAACTTCTTTGGTTGTTTTGCGTGACTGAGGGCACACACAAAGACCAGACAGGTATGTATCAACTCGTCTAAGCTCAGGTAAGAACATATCTCAGTATGGAAAAATGGTGGCCTGTTCCTTTAAAAGCAACTCGTAAAGTTACCTTGATATTCCTTGATACTCATTACATTACTACACTATTCTATGATTAAAGTAACACATTAGAGTACTCCTGCATTGCCAATAATAAACATCTACGTTTAAAGCAGCCCTTTATTTGCAGATAATGTTTTCCTACACTGAAAGCTCCATTTTACAAGCTGAGCCGGAGAAGCCTAAACCACACAAACATCAGCTCGGCATCTGTAAATGCATAAATAATAGCGCAACAAATCCGCTTCTCTGAGTTTTTATCTATTTATGCTGACAAACTAAGGCAACAGTCTGCAACAAAAGGCATCAACACGCCACAGCCTCCTTCAAAAGCTACAGTGTTAAACGCATAACAGCATCAAAGCTGAGTATGAAGTATACAAATTAGATTTGGACATGAATAATGTGGGATACTTGAATGAATAAGCATGAATATGATGGTTTTGGATTTGAATATTGTGTATATTGTACATATACCAAAAAAATATTGGTAAAAACTATATAGCCTATTTAGAGAGGTGGGCATTTAACTCTTAACCCCCACCTGAACCGAGCAAATGTTTTCCTGTTTGGCTTTACCCAAATCCAAAAGCTTCCACACACAAAAAAGCATCAAAATAGCGACGAAAACACAACAAAAAAGCATTGAGAAAAAGAAAAAAAAAAGCCACAAAAACATGACATCAAAGTGACAAAAATGCGGTGTCAATGTGACAAAAAAGTTACGATCACTTTTGTAGGTCGTAGCTTTCAAATGAGGCATTACACTGTTGCTCTCCAGTCGAGAAGCTTTAGATTTGGAGAAATGGCCGGGGTGACAAGCTCGATTCGGCCGGGGAGACGGGATCAGCCCTATGTTCCCCAGTACCTATGTTCCCCCGTACCTATGTTCCCCCACTTCTATTGATTAAGATTAGGCACCAGCCCACTATCCTTGGCTTCATTCACGCAGTTCTAAGTAATCCCCCTGAATCCTGCTCTCTGAGCAGCTGCTCCGCCCTCTCCTGGTAAACCACTGAGCTGTTCAGTTGTGTCGTCACAAAGGAACGGAAGTGCTCGACGTCTGTAATGTAACGCCTTACGGCCTGATTTTAATTTATAAAACAGCTTTTTCATTATTTTTGTTGTAAGAGAGAGACTGGGGACAACTCCGCGCACCCAGGAGGCGACAGGTGCGTAGAAGACAAGGAAATTAATGCAAAAATGAACAAAAGCTCCCGCACACTGTCTCACTCTTAAGATATTTATTGCAACGTTTCGGTCAAAAGGACTGATGAAGGTCCTTTTGACCGAAACGTTGCAATAAATATCTTAAGAGTGAGACAGTGTGCGGGAGCTTTTGTTCATTTTTGTTGTAAGAGAGAGAAAAAAATAAAAAAAGGAACTCTCTGACGCGTCTGTGCTGTCCCGGGAGAGTAAACAAACGCACCCCCGGAGGATCCGAACAGAAGTCTTGTTTTTGAAGACGGAGCTCTTTCTAAACTACTCTGGACACGCCTGTTCTTTTTTCTTACCCAACGATAATCTCACGGGTTCGCGTTTGGCTACGAGAGGAACAGGACTATTCAACCTTCCTAAAGAAGAGTGCACTCGCCAGAAGTTGGAATTTCTTTCTGGGATTCAGCGACTGGATTAACTTTTATAACCAACGCAATCCCATAACCCGATGGGGAGGCCAGACTGAGCGGTGAGTCAATCAAAACGCGTGTTAGCGTGTGTGTTAGCCATTTATGAAACTGTGTTGCACATGTCAACTCCTTATAACTGCATTATGTGAAGTAACTTCACTTTTTGCAGCGATATTTATATTTATAATACTGTAAATGTGGAATGAGCGGAGAGAGGGGCGGAGTTAACTGAATCGAAGCGTCTTGTCTTCCGGGTTTGAAAAATACCACAGAAAATACTTATATTTCTCTCAAAAATTAGTACTCCATAGTGATAGAGGTACAGTATATCATATATGTGCCTGTAATTTACTTTGGAATGGCTAAAATAGCATGATACAGATCCTTTAAGGTTAGTGGCTAGGGCAGGGTCAGGGTTAAGCTGCTTGATATATGTATGACATTTCACTCTCATGACTTGTGATTGGTTGAAGTACCAACTCACCTTGTAAATACTGCCTTTTCTCACTGTTTTACCGCGACAAATGCAGCCGCTCATATGACAGCTGCTTGTATCCATGAATGTGCACATTCACAAGCAACCAGAGCCGTGCACTGGCCCACCTCCTCCGAGCGGGCCAAAGTCTGGAACCGAGCTGGACCTGGGCACGGTTTGACTACACAAACGACCCGCGCTGAAGGGCCTTTCAGCGCTTGGGCACGGTTCAGATGGAGTGTGAGTGCGCTCTTAGTGTAATAACCTTTACCTACAGTGGGGCAAAAAAGTATATGGTCAGTTCCCCATAGACTTCCACAATGGAATAATGTGTTAGTGAGCACTTTGGAGGTACATAATGTCACGTTTATTTACAAAGCACATTTAAAAACACTGCTGCTCAAAGTGCTGTACACAATAATACAAAAGTGCAATATACATTTAAAGTAGACAAAAACAATGATGCAAATCAGTACAAAACAATTACCATAAGACCCTTAGATCAAAAAACACAACCAATAGCACTGTGTAGTAGCTGCAGATGAACAGACCAGCCTTCGCAGAGAGTTTGTCAACAAATGTGGTGACTGAGTATACTATAACCACCCAAATTACAATTAACTTAGTGAATAGCACTTAAAATTTGAACAGTACTGTGTTAATAAAGTAACTAATAGGCTACTAGATTATTTTGGCTGAAGCTACATTATTTGTTGTGTTAAAAAAGCTCTCAGATAGCTTTTTTAACACAACAATAAATAAATATAAAGTCCGTCGGCCAAAACTCTGGAGTAAAAATAGGAAATGGGCTGAATACAATATTTCACTTAAGTCAGTAATTGGTATAAATATTAAAAAAGGTTCAATATTTCTATTAAAGGCCTTATTGCTTTTTTACAAAGCGCAGTTGAAGCGCCATCATGCTGTAATTGGAAGGCTTTTCTCATTGCACATCGTCACATTTCCAAGAGAATAGGTACATTTGCTTTCAGAACAGTGTGTTCCGAACTCAAGAGCTAATAAATTCGATTTAGATAATTATTTAAACTTGTCCTTCAATAATATTCAGCCGTGAGGAAATGAATCACTCCTTTTACACCTGAAGCCACGTTACAGGCGTCCTACAGCCCAACCAGCGCCGGATAAGGACAGTTATGGGTTTACCTCCTGTCAGACTTTATGTTTGGACTTGGAGTAGTGTTTCTGCGTCTTTCTCACGTCGGAGTTCTTTCATTAGAAATAGCCAAGCGTTTTAAGACCCATTCACATCATATTTCAGAGCTACACGAGTGCATTAATATCTACACTTATAGCAGGCTACATTTTTATTGATAATATAACACAATATTCATTATTGTTTGGCCGATATTCTAGTCTAGCGGAACCTCTGCTGAGTACTTTAATGACCTACTAGCAAGCGCGTTAGTTTAACACTGGTCTTGGTGTTCTGGGCTTCACCAGTTTTTTCATACATCTGCAATAAATGAAGCTATAAGACGTCCGAAATGATTTAACCATGCTAACGTAGTGCATGATGATAACTTTCGACCGCTGTCCCGAGTACAGAACAAAGCGCTGGCGTCGGGGCCTAGCGTCGGGGCCTAGCGTCGGGGGCTAATACGATTTATAAGACGGGATGTTGCCATGCGCAGTCTTAATCTGCCGGCGCGCTAATGTGATAATCACCGGGAATCATCTGATTATCTGCCTTTAATCCCACCAATTATACGCCGGCTGTTGGCTCCACCACCACATCCAATTGAATTTATTTGGCAAGGTCAGGCGGCGTGTCACGCTGGAGACGCATATGTTAACGTTAGAGCTCTGCGCAAAGTAAACGGGGAGAGAGGGGAGGGCTGGGTGGAAGATGGGGAGGCATAATTTGGTTTAAAAATGCATTCATAAATAGGCTGGTTTATATAAGGTTTGCGATAAAAAAAAAAGCTGTGTTGTGACTTCGATCATAATAATATATCATATAAAGAAAGTAGTGTGCACTGCTTAGGGAAATATGTGCGACGGAACAGTGTCTTATCAATTGAGGAAAAACTTGGCGTGTTAAAGTCGGTGTGGGAACCTCCGAGTACTTCACGATTCGATACGATACATGGCTCACGATAACGATAACCTCACGGTACGCCGATACTGCAATAATCGATATATATAGCACAACATAACGATATATCTCAATTTGATCTTTTTTTAACATTGTTACTTTCTGAACAGCTCCATGCTCCACATTGTCCCACTTATATGTGAATAACTGATACCCGACTCACTGAAAATGTTTCTAAAATGAATACACTAACAAGTTTATTATTGTTTATAAAGTAAGATAAATAAAAAAATAAGATAAATAAAAACATTATCATTAAAAGTCATTTATTTGCGTGACATTGCTTAACATTGTAGTGCTTCCCTCTACTGTTCTGAATGACTTGTTGGCTCTCAAATGACTGTGAAAGACTCATTAATATGCATGACATCATCAGCATTGATATCGGAATAAAATGTATCGTACTGTAATGTAAGAGCCAGATCAATCTTTGGGAACAGCCATGAATTGTCACGTTCGAGGGGGAAAATGAAGAGGAATAACTTTCACCTACTGCTCCACCACTAAATACAGAATTATGGATGTATTTTCTACCAAACAGAGACACGGAGAGGAACAGTGTGGTTCAACACACTCCTATAAATACAGAAATAACAGAAAATGCTAACCATAATTCTAACTTTAGCGTCATGCTACATGCTAACCGCTAACTCTGAGGGTTTTTTTCCCCCACTTCTATTTGGCAATCTGTTGTCTCAAAAAACATTCATTAGGACCTGACTAGGGACCGTCATTGTCCGCCATTACTGCAGTACCTCCATATATGGACGGCAAAACAAGCTAGTTTTCCATTAGAACGCATTGCACTTTTCACAAACTGTAAAGCAACTGTAAAGCCTGGTTTCTAATTTTTTGGGACTTTCTACAGCTAGATATTGCTCCTGTGATAACGCTGGGTTAGTTACAATTAATGAAACCAAGCTGGTTTTCGTAAGAAAAACGGTAGAAATCTTGTATACTAATGAGGGCCGGACTTTGATTGACAGGCCGTTAGCATTAGAGCTAATGGCGCGGGCATGGCTACGACTGAACTACGTGCCCTGCGAGGTCCGAGTCTACAGTGAAGATCCCGCCCTTAAGCCCTTTTTAGGAACATGCTCCGTGAGAGCAGGGTAAGCGGAGTCTGTAAATCCGCCATGATTTCCCTCTCGAACATAGTTATTATGGCAAACGGGGAGGAGTGAGGTGACTATTATTATGTCTATGGTCTTAATCCACCTTCTCAGTTCAAGCATGACCTATGTATTCACACATATGGACCCCTTCACTTCTTTCTCTATCCATCACCTCTCCCTCGCAATGATTCTGACCTCGCTGTCATCAAAGGTGTGAACCGCTAACCAGATTGGACTATTTATTTTTTAATCAAAAGACAGTTCAAAGAACGTTTTCTGTGACTCAGGTGGAAAAAGACCTTAGTAACAATAAAACCAATTTGCATGAGGTCTTGTGTATGGGAAGTATACTAAAAGATTCTTTTAAGGGTATTGTATTGCTATTGTTGCTTGGAGCGCCCTCCGCTGCGAGTACGGGGAATTACTCATTCCAGATACAAGACACTCAACAGATACAAGACACAAGACACCATTTGTAGGTTTTACGCAGATTGAGTGCAGAACAGGTCCAGTAACGTTTCCTGGACTTTACCATTTGCGGAGAACACTTGCGGCTTTTATATATTATGGTACAAAATCCGGAAAATACAGATCGGAAGCTTCAGCTGTAGAAGTACAACCTGAGTGAAAGTGAATCCTCAAACCTACAGCTCTGCTTTTGGCGAGAGAACATTATAACATGGTTACGATCTTAATCCTGGAGCCTAAACTAACATTATCCCCGTTATGAGCATAAAGTTAGCCCCGTGATCTTCACTGAGGGCCTTTGCCGCGTAAACGACTCCTCCACTCAGACAATGGCCGCGCTAATGTCACTCACTCTACCACAGGCACAATCGCAGATGGACCAGAACACCCAAATGAACGCTTGGATTTAACGCTCAAACGCCTTTCGACAACTACAGCTCCCGTGAGCCTCTGGGGCGGTGATGATATCCTTATTTGAGCGCTGCAGCTGGCGAGACTATTCTGAGCAATGGCTTTTGAGCTCATCATACAAAATACATACAGTAGGAAATGAACTGGACATGGTGGACTCGACCATAAGACTATAATGCTTTCATTAAAGAGACATTTGTAGATTCGATGCCAGGTAGACTAGCATTTAGCTCTCAGCTAATGGGAATCTATCTCTCCCCTTACAGAAGAGAAATTAAGAATATACAAGAATATACACTGCCTGACCAAAGAAATGTCACCACAAAAACACAGGTCACATGCTCTATGTTGGACCACATCATTCGCCATGTTATTGTTTTTATTAAGCTTCTCTAATGTCAATAGATCCAATGCTGCATTTCATTTCATTTTTCACCTAGATCTTGGATTGATGATTGGAGAGTGTGACCAATTTGACCATAGTTTACTTTTTATTTTGTATCTTATTTATTTAATATTCTTTATGCATGGCCCCTAAAGCCTTATACTGTAGTTTAAAGTTGTATAGCTTATTTTAATCTAAATTCTGTGTTATATGTTTTATGTTGCATGTCTGCACCAAGACAAATTCCTAGTTTGTGAACCTGTTCTCAAACAATGGAAATAAAAACTATTCTGATTCTGCGCAAAGCCTTCTCTAGCACATCCCAAAGAGTCCCAGTGGGGTTAAGATCTGAAAAAGTTGTTTCAGGTGATATTGAACCTAGATCTGACCAGTTACAGCAACCAAAGATCAGAACAGTTAAATCCAGGTGGACACTTATTTTGTTGGTCAGGCAGTGTAGTTAGATGCGAGTGCACATAATTTGCGATCTAGAGCAAATGTATGGGTTGTTTTCTCAATGCAAAGGTAGCCTGTAACTTAAGAAAGCTCTTCAAGACTCTGGAGCAGGTCTGAACAAGACCCAAGGCTAAATTGGTTCTAAACTTGGACTTCACCAGGACAGAACAAGGAAACCAGAGCTCATATCATGAGCAGACAGGAGAAAACAGGACAGGACTGACAAGGAGAGACATTGTATTATTAATCTTTAGAGCACACGAGCAGACGGAGAGCCTCTCAACAACACAATTATATTGACCACACCACTTCAGCAGAGAGGAGAGACGTTCATGGAAAAGATGAGCACTCACTGTGTATTAGTATTTCTCAATTCCTTCTTTCATCAGTTTGATTAACTTTCAAGGATATTTATATCAAAACTGAATGAATAGTGACAGAATGAGCCCTTTTTCTCTGCTATAGATTTTTTACGTTTAAAATAAGACTTCACTTTCATATTGGACAGCGTAGCATAAGCAGGTATTTTGAAGGTTTTGACTAAGATATGGATCTGCTGACCTGTCTCTGGAGGTAATGCCCTGTCTTTAATTATTGCTGTTTATGTGAAATTCTTCTTCTAAAGCAGCCATTCCCAAAGTCCGGGACATCGCGGCCCTCTTATCAATCGGAGATTATCTCAGGGCCCCACAATTTACTCAGGAACTCAGGGCCCCTCAATTTTCACAGGGCTTTGTTATTATTTTACTGCTAAAATGACATAAAAAGTAACATCTAGCAATGATTTTAGGCTAAATACTGGTTTTAATTTGCACATTATAGAAAATACATTAATTTTTTCCTTTCAAAATCAATTATTTTCAAAGTACCTGTTTTGCAGATAAGCTTTTGGAGGCACCCCTGTAGTGCCTCAGAGGCCCCCAGGGGGCCCCGGACCCCACTTTGGGAACCACTGTTCTAAAGGTATTGTTCAGGTATTATTTAAATTTAAAAAAAGCTATTGTAAAAGAACTGGTATAATAAAACCACACACACAAAAAAAATAAAAAATAGGGCCTTTGTTTTAACAGGGGAAGCATCAATTAGTAAAAAAGACATGACAAATATTTGGCACATGTTGTGACAAATCAGGTACTGATCAAGGATATTAGTTATCATAGTTGGTTAGGGTTAAGAAAGGGTTTTTGGGATAGCTGTTTGTTGTTGTGACATGGTTCGAATATGGCAGAGCTACAGTAATGAATAAAACATGTATAATCAAATATATCACTCTCTATTCTACTGAGATTAATAGAGGTATAATCTAACCATGGCCCCTTCAACCCCGGGTATAGACTAGATAGGAATATAGTTTTCTTTAGCCTGTTACATCTTAGACTGGTTTCAATTAGGGTTTATGGACTTTAAAAGTAGGTATAACACTAACGGACTGTATTATGCAACAAAGTCATGGAAATATGGATTGCATGAGTCGCATTCAGTTGCCTTGTGTACAAAATGCGCAGTATAAATAAAGTTGCCTTGCCTTGCCTTGGATTGGAGTGCTTTAGAGAAGAAAAAGAACCCCCCAAAAGTAACCAGGATTACTCAAACCTGCGCGACTGTGCCGAGGCACCCTGCAGAGGAAACTCATTTCTATCGCTTTAATCTGGAATCTTGGCCCTAGATGAGAGTAGGAACATAGATTGACTGATATATAAAGAGCTTTTTCTTTTGGCTCAGCTTCACCTCAACAGCACCAACGAAACCACGGCACAATACTATTACATTTGCATGGAAAATCCCTAAGGTAATTCCATGCAGATCCATAGTGTGGATTTTTAGGCACCTTAAGCCTTGGCAATGCAATCTCTTTCCTACAATCGCTCATGTGTATGGAAAACGGGGATAAACAAGACAATTTACACACTGAAATCCGCTTTTTCATGAGGGAACAACATTATAGTGTGGTTGAAACCTGAAAGAGTCCATTTATTTTGCAATATGGGCCTTTGTCATGAATACAAGGCAGAGCGGCCAGTTAACAAAAGAGTCACGCCCCGGTTGCTCTATCCTCTCTCTTTCCTTGTAAAACTTTTCATTGCATGTCCTGTCCTCTAAAACCCATCACGGAATAGTAGCACCGTGAACTGGACTGGTTAATAGGCCTACGGAGTCCAGTGTATGTTCCACACGCTGCGCTGAGGCTGTAGAACAGAGCTTTGGCCTGTGACAGCGAGATTTGTACACTGGAATTGTACCCGATCGATAAATCCATGAGGAGTGATGACCTCAGCACAGGATTAACTGTGTGTTCAAGTGGAGCAGCATCACGCACCGTCTCCGACTGCACAAGGTTGTCTCATTATTCTCTGCATTTGTGTGTGTGAGCTGTGTTTCTCCAAAGGTTTCAGCGCTTTCAGAGCATGGATACGGAGGTGTGAACGCGGAAATCTCTTTGAAATTTGTATAGTTACATTTCAAAAGCTCATGCAGGATCCATACAAATAGACATTTCTTGATTTAGACGATTGAAAGTTAAGGGTATAACTAATTCTCGTCTTCGCAGGGCCCGGGATTGATACTAGAGCAACTGAATTACGTAGACTTCAACAATTCCTTCGGATAAGAAACGCATGTCAGACTGGAAAATCTGGTTTCTGTAGGTGCGACTTTAAGTGAAGACGTCCCTAGACTGTTTGAAGTCAAGTGTGTTCAGAATGCAGGCTTTGAAGTTCCAAGTTCCCATATAAATCCATAGACTCTGTAGATTTATATTGGAAATCCATTCCGTCCAACGCTATGCCCCCTGTAGTCTTAGTTTAGCCCTCATACGCTCTTTGACTGAGGCAGAGCCACGTTTTCACTAGAGCTTGGTCTGGCATGTGATGGTCACGACGCCAACACTGCTATTCAAACCCCCCAGATTCCACATCTTCCGCCCGTTCGCTCAGCTTCCACTCCGCACCCAGACGCCTCCCTCCAAATGACTGCAAAATCAACGCCCCCTACCTCCACTCCAGCCCGCCCCGGTCCTCTCCGTCGGGCTGCAGATCCGCCAGGAGCGAAGCGTTTGTGAAATAAAGCTCCCAATAAAACAACTATATAGGAGCAGATGAGATGTAAATTCCTGTCACTGAGGAGTGTGCTTCGAAGCTTTATTGGGTCATGTGATTGTTTTTTGTGGCCTGAAGGGATAACAGAGTGAAAATATCCCGGTTATGTTGATGCTATATGGATTGATTTTATCTGCTTTCTTGTAATTTTATGCAACTGTGAAGCACTTTCAGTTGCCTTGTGTATGAATTTTCCTCTACAAATAAACTTGCCTTGCTGATACATTGTGTAAAATAGCAACATTTTCGTTTAAATTAAGTCCGTGTTGAGGGTATTTACGTTCAAAAACCCGGATGCTGTTGGCGTACTCTTTCCCGTGTGGCGCGATTTGAGCTGTGGAGCTTGATCTTGATCTCGATCTCTTAACGGAGCAGAAGATAGACGTATTTTTGTCGGGGCGGAACAGAGAGCCTGTGGAATGTTTCTCAGTAATAAAGCGCAGAAGAAGTTATACTTTTATGGAAAATGAGCAGCCGTCCGGATTCAATTGCTTGGTGTAAAGTAAAATTCTCCTTTACAATAATGACCCAAAAATCCATGCTAATCTGTCCCTTTGTTGGCCTGCTGACCCCTCTGAAAGAACAGCTACTGTGGCACTATATACCTAAGGACCAGTTGAGGCCGGTGAAAGTGGAACTTGTTAACAGTTTTCCTGGGACCGTTTTGTAACTCATGTGCACAGCTAATACCCTGTGTCATTAGCGCCCCCCCTCCTGGTTTCATGTGCTTGATGACTCCTTTGTCGGCAAATGAGAGTTGTTTTTGCCGACGCCGGTTCTGGGAGGTGCACCGGGGAGATATCTAACCTCGATCAGCCAAAGCTCAGCAAACGAAGGCAGCGTTATGAGCGTGGCCTGGTAATATCCGCTTCATACAACAGTCTGGATCTTTTTCATTGGGTTGCGGGCCATTAGCAAAAACTGTCTGCCTCTTAAAGGGACTATACAGAGTTTTAAAATGTTAAAACTAAGTATTTTCCTCCCCCTACGCGTTCCAGCCATGTCCTAATGTGTAGAATGAGCCCAGACCTATTCACCACAACTGCCTCTAAAATCCTGCACTGTCACTCAAAAAAGTGTTACTTCGGGTCCGAATTGCCGTCATGCATGTGCTTAATATAGAGACTGCAGCTACGCATAAGACCTGAGGTGGCAGTAGTGAGCATAAAATGACCAACTTGCATCTAGTCTCTTTAATAGTTTTGATGGCATTTGATAACATTTAGCATCTTGATAACACTGAAATAAAATGGTATTACAATACATTCCCAAATAAGGGTCTCCTTTAGGCAGCTATGGAGTAAAATGTCTGTAACACCGGAACTAATCCAGCTCCACAAAGACTTTCTTTTCTTTTTTTCTACTGACGCAAGATGAGTCAGGCTTTACATGCATTTTCTTTTGGTTCAGAACATGTTGAATACAATCTGCAGACATACATGCTGTTTTTATACGTAGCACACTACCCAGCACTGTTTGGTCCCAGTACGCTAAATGGTATGGTTTTTCATGTTTGCCATTTCCATTGCAATGAGAACAATGAGGACAAATAATGTCTTTTGGTAGGGTTTATGGAGTTATTCAGCTAAAAGACGAACAATGGCGATAACCTACGTGCAGATGTTATGCTAACACCAGCTAAAGTTGTGGTTAACAGCAGCTAAATGCTATCATTGAGAAAAAGTGGAGACACTTGGCTACACAAGTAGACCTGGTGTTGACCTGGGTAGGAATTGCCAGTGGAAAAGGCCTAATAGAATCGTACCAAGACTTCCTCTGTATACTTGTATGTAGCATCAAAAGGATTGCAGTAAGTTCAGAAAAGGCGTGTGACCCTAACAAACTGAGGAGCACTTTCTGGACAAGTACCCACCTTCTGTGTTTTCTACTTCTTGAGAAGGGCACAGACTGAATATGCAAATTACTCGCACTAACACGGCTATCAACTGTATTTGTTGCAGAATAGACTGGTCACCCTGTCCTCCACCGCAGCTTTTGCTCCGGCCAAATGGAACAGGGGAGCCAGGTTTATTTATTCGCCCTGACATATCTAAGGTCGTTTTCACACATGTCGGAGCGCTTTGTGGATCGGCCTGAGAGCGCTCTAGTTTCAGCTAGATGAAAATGTCATTTTATTTGTTCTCCTTTCATGGCAAAGAGAGAGAAAGCCACAATCCAAAATACACAACCATTCCATGCAAAGAGGAACAGGAACATTAAGAGCAATTTTTATAAACTCTGAGCCCATTCTTATTTAAACGGCCTCACCAATGCCTATATAAAAGAATACAATTGACCAGATGTAAATACAATTCTTATATTCCTCTTCATACAATTTGATTATTTTCTGTTTGTACTGTAGCCTATATTTAAATGGAAGAATATTTGAATAGCATTTCAAATCATTTTCAAGAGATTTCCATTGATTCAGCCGCTTTGACAAAACACATTTGTTTGAGCATAGTCCTCGCAAAGGGATGTTTAAAGTGATTTTTTTCTTCAACTTGTCTCACTGTATACTGTAAGTAGGGTTTTCAGCCCTGACTGAGACTAATAATGTTTGTGAAATAACCAAGTCCTTCAAATTTAGACTTCAGAAACAGCCGTGTAGTATGCTCTTTCGGCGCAGCTCCAAATGATTCATCCTAAAGGCGTTTTCACACATGCTGGAGCGCTTTGCGGGTCGACCAGAGACCAGCCTTGTTTCAGCTGCATTTACTTCAAAGTTAGTTCAGTCCTTGTCCATGTGCGCCCACACCAAACGTGGCACAATCAGCTACGTATCAACGATCATCTGTTCAACGAACTTATCCCCATGACAACGGACATCAACCCGTCAACGCGCCGACACACACGCACTTCCCTGATGTTACGCAGTAAGGTCAGTCACTCCTCTCTCTCTCGTGGTTACATACAGGACAGTGAGGCGAGGAGAAATGCTCATAATCGGCTCATGGAGAGGAAAGCTTCACTGTGCAGCAGGAAGGGAACGAGGGGCAGAAGAGAGACATACCTTGATGATATTCAATTCAAATTCAAATCCCCCTGTTTCAGCCGGTCTCAGAGAGGCTGTTTAGACCGGACTAGAGTGCTGCGGTTGGGTTCACACTGACCCAAAAAGCGCCGCTCTGGTCTGGTCTTTAGGTCGACCTAACTCGAGCCTGTGTGAAAACGCCCTTATAGCCCTCTTTTGGAAATAAAGGCATTTAGTGTGAATTACTTCATGGCCAAACAATACATTAAAGGGATATTTCAGGATTTTTTACATTGGGCCTCATTTCCTAGTTATCCAGAGTGTTGTTGATGTCTCGAGATATTTTTTTCTTAAATTCATGCAGTTCTTATATTTGAAGAGTCTAGTGGCGCTAGGCTAGGGCAAGGCTAAAGCATTTCTATGGTATCAGCTAGCCTGCATTAAAAACAGTCTGACCCACTCCACAGTGCACCTGAGGTAAATAACTTATAACGCCAGACTAACCATATAAATGTCTGTGTCGATAGAATAATTTTAACCATTTTGCATTTAAAATAACTTATATTTGAGCAGCATCAGCTTCGTGGCTGTAAGCTAACGCAGCGGCGGAGTGATCTGTGAGAAAATAGTCCCTCAAAATGCGGTAATTCATGTGATACAAGGTCAGTTATATTTCAAAAATGATTCTATTAACACAGACATTTAAATGGTTAGTCTGGTGTTATAAGTGATTTGCCTCAGGTGCACTGTGGAGTGGGTCAGACTGTTTTTAATGCAGGCTAACTGTTACCATAGAAATGCTTTAGCCTTGCCCTAGCCTAGCGCCACTAGACTCTTCAAATATAAGAACTGCATGAATTTAAGAAAAAATATCTCCAGACATCAACTCTGGATAACTAGGAAATGAGGCCCTATGTCAAAAATCCCGAAATATCCCTTTAAGTATGGCGCAAAATAGGAATAATGTAGGATTCTCATTGTCTACTTAAAGAGGGGGTATTATGTAAAATCGACTTTTTCAAGCTTTATATCATGTTATTATGTCATTCCCCCATTAAACACATGCCTGGAGTGTTGCCTTGGCTCATTCACATATTTTTGAGTAATCAGTAAAAACTTAGACGGCAGCCATTTTAGGTGTAGCTATGCCTCAGTCCTCCTAGAAACGCCCCCACCTCCTGGAGACGCCTCTGGACCTTTTGTCACCAGCCAAGCCACCAACCACTGCTCCTCAGCTCAGCAGAGCCCCCTCCCCGCACAGTAGTGTTGTTTAGATGCCACAGCAGTGTGCTGAAGGGGGCGTGTCGGAAAGCTTCTTAAAGAGACAGAGGCCTATTTCAAGACGTTCAGTACAGCCATTTTGAGAGAGCAATTTTATTCAAGGCAGTTATTTTAATTTACTGCATATACAGACCAACAGAAGGTTACGTCATCATTGTAGTATGCTATAGACTGGTGCTATGTGATTGAAAAAAGCATAATACCCTATATTCATAGGCTTGTCCAAATCCAGGCTATAAACTGTTCTAACGTGCTGCGTACATGATAACTGATGGTATCTTATCTCCACTCTTCACATTAGTTTGAAGTTTATAATGATTATTTATGTAACCTACTTTTTTTTTTTTTATTACTTTGTGTGCTGTCGTGTTCTTATGGATGAAAAAGAATGCAAAGGGTCTGGTAATTAAATTCAATCAAAAGTTTATTCCCTGAGCAATACAACTTTAACACAATTTGTCTATTCGCTACTCTGTCCCTAAGCGCATGCACCTCGGCTGGTACGGGAGGTCCGGACATCCGAGTGACCCTGAGCTCAGAGAATATATATCACAAAACAATCAATGAATATACATGAAATGATAAGCCAATCAGAAGGTCCTGGCTCATCCCTCCTCGTTGGTAATCTGACTCCATGAAGCTGCTCCCAGGTTTAGCCAAGATCCAGATCAGCTTATCTGAAGGTCCTTGCTAACATTCTCCACCTTCACACCCTGCTCCCAGGGCTTCAAACATTAGAACAATGGACCGTAAAACCCCCTCTTGTAATGTCACCTAGTTGTAAAAAGGCAGAGAGCTTTGAGCCCACACCAGTATCAGCTGCAACAAAACACATAATCAGTACACTACACAGTATATAAAAATCACTAACATCTAACAAAATAAAATATATGTAGAGATACTTCCACATTATATAAAAATATCTCCACATAACCCCCGTTTGACCTCCATTAGGAGGTCACCATCAGGTTGGACATCTGTCATGGGAAACTACGGTGACAAATGAATAACTCCAGCTAGTCCCTTGTGTCTTGCATGGGTGTTGTCTCCGTCCATGTCCTCTCGGCGTCTGGGTTGTAAACGTATATACTCACCACCAGGGGTGATTTTGGTTTTCTGTGATAACATCATACTGCCATTTGGGCCGAACGATTTTATAATGATCACCTCCAAACATTTACGGAGACAAGGAACCACGCAAAGGCCTATAACACAGAGACACAAAAGAACAGACACAAAAATTACAAATACTCTTATCAAGGCCGCTCGCCATGCCCCAGAGAACAACCAAGCCAACCATTCCTGGGAGGGGTGGCTGTCCTCATCAAAGGCATGTTTAACTTGCTCCATCTGTTGGAGTGCTGTATCAATCTTGTGTCCATCTGCGAAATTATCAGGAATGTAAGTACAACAAGTTTCATTAATCATGGCACAAACACCTCCTTGAATGGCGGTCAACAGGTCGAGCACCATTCTATTCTGTAAGACCATAAGTCGGACGTCACTTACTTCATCCTTCAAGCCAGTCCAAGCATCAGTTGTTGCATTTACATATAGTGATAATCTGTAATCTAATGTCTCTAATCTTAACATGTTTTTGCCCACTCCGGTCCAAGGAAAAAGTGCCAACATAACCTTTTGTCCCACCGTCCAGTGTTTATATTCGGGTGGAACGTCTGTCCCGTATATGGGATCGTGTGGTTTGACTTTTATGGTCTTCAAAAACCTTCTACGCCTTGTCACTTTATTTTGCCTCATAACTATGAAAGTCCCATCTGTAACCCGAACTGGAGCGCATATTCCATTCCAGCTAGGTGGCAATTGTAAATATAGAATGTGGTCACATAACCAATAAACTTTATCAATTACATGAGTACCATTTTTTCCCGGTATCCACTGTGATGCATACGCTCGCCAATTATACCCTTCCTTTCGTTCCACATCTGTGGTGTAATTAGGTTTTATTAAATGAGCGGTTTCCTTAGTCGCATAAATTGGATAAAGAACTTCCTTGCAGGCCGAAGGAGGCAAAAACCCAACATCCTTAGTCCCATTACCTGCTACACACAGGGGGCACTGTTTCCCACGATGACGTTTGGCAAAAGCGGTCAGGGGTTGAGTAACATCGGTCAGTTTTCTAAATTGAAATAACTGTGGACACGAGTCTCGTATTTTAGTATTATTTGTATCAACTATATTTCCATCCACATTATAGCCTCTGGCAGCCAATTCCGCAACACACTCTGACCAATCGTGCGACTGTGGGACAGCCCTAAGAGTAGGTGATTGAGAGTGATGTGGTATATAAGAACAAACATAACAGTTGGAAACATTCTGTTCCTTGGCCTGAAGTTCAACATATCTATACCATGAGTTTAGCTGATATGCATGTTTTATTCCTGGCCCCACTTTTGGATACATCTTATCGTCCGAAACCCATCGCTTATATCGGAGTTGGCCACTTGTCTGTTTTTGTTTGTCTTTAAGTGTATTTTCCCATGGCAAAATGCCCAACACTGCTAGTAAACCCACACCACAAATCATAATTATCCCATAACCACACCCCCGTTTGGACTGAGGGAAACCCAGTCCAATGAAGAGAGCCATGGAAACGTGTGAAAACGACCTTCAGTACAGATAAGACCCTTATCTTTGCACAATGAGCACAGCAGACTAACTCAGAGTGCCCCGGATGTAGACACTGTAGGCACCTGTAAAACTAACACAATGTATAGCAAAACACACAAAAATAATGAAACACAATAATAAATGTTTGAATTAGTCCAAAGAGGTAGAAGATACTGGGTCTGCAGGACGAGTCTGAGAGGCGTGATACCACTTGTCTGGCTTCCCAGCGACCTTGACGGCATGGGAGGTCCTGGCTGTAACTTCAAAGGGACCCGACCAACGCGGCTCTGTCCAATTTCGGCGCAGAACCTTCAGATAGACGTGGGAAGGAGCACTCTCGTCAGCCTCAGGAGCGGGAACAGCCGTGACTTCAGCCTGGATAGAAAGACTAGAAGCTAATGAGTGAAGTTGGTCCCAATAGGGCTTGTAACGTACACTCTTAACAAGATCCGGGTCCTCTGGATCCCGTGGGATCGGAGAGGAGCCGGGTCCTGGCATCAAACGGCCAGTAAGAAGTTCATAAGGAGAGTACCCTGTTGATCTGTTCACGGACTGACGTACCGAGAGCAGAGCAAGAGGAAGGGCCGAAACCCAATTCATGTCAGTTTGAGACATGATTTTGGACAATTTAGTTTTGAGTGTGGAGTTCATTCTCTCCACTTTACCTTGACTTTGAGGGTGCCAAACTGAGCCAAAATGGTGTTTAAGGCCAAGCATAGATTCAACAGCCTGCAAATGTTGATTTTTAAAATGTGTACCATTGTCGGATCTAATCAAAGTAGGAAACCCATGATTTGGTATCCAATGGTTCACCAGAGCTTTAATAACTGAGGTTGCATCCTCTTTGGCACACGGATAAGCCTCAGGCCACCTGGTGAACGAATCAACAACCACGAGGAGGTACCTTTTCCCCCCAACAGGTTTAATCATATCAGTGTAGTCAATTGTAATTTCCGCGCCAGGCCATAATGCAGGTTGATAAGAGCCTGGAAGAGGTTTGACAGTGGGTCTTGAATTGAATTTTTGGCACACTGAACATGTGCGACAATGGTCGCGTATGATGTCAATCATATGAGGATGCCACCATGAGCTAAGACGTTGCCTCATGTGTGACAGGGAAAGATGAGATGGTCCATGAGCTTCTTCTAAAGCAGCATGGGCCATGTCACCCATTGGAAGGACTGGGCGGCCATTTGGGCCAGACCACAGCCCAGTTTGGGGATTTTTAGTGGCGCCTTGAGTGATCCAAACAGATCTTTCCTCAGGTGAGGCACGACTCTGCATGTGAATAACAAAGTCTGTAGATAATGCTGGTAACAAATCAGATGGTTTTAGGGTAGACAAAAAAAATAGTAGCCTGGGGCAAGGAGGGAGCATAACCAGCAGCCAATTTGGCGGCTTGGTCAGCGGCCTCGTTGCCGCGGGCCACCAGAGAATCAGCTTTAGAATGACCTGGACACTTAACAATCGCCAACTTATTGGGCAACAACAAAGCTTTTTCCAATCGCAAGATAAGATCCAGATGTTTAACGTCAGCTCCTTTAGCAGTTTTGTAGCCATTCATTCTCCAACATGCAAGATCAGTATTCACACAATTAACAACAAAAGCAGAATCCGAATAGATTGTGATGTCAAGACCTTTTGAATGCTCCAAAGCAACCACCAGGGCCATCAGTTCAGCCCTTTGAGCCGAAGGAAAGTCAGAAAGCTTGTCAGCCGAGACCGTTTCAAAAGACATAGCACTTGGTTTGACTACTGCATACGCAGCTGACAGGGACCCATTTGTCTGTCTAAAACAACACCCATCAGTAAACAGAGTTAACCCCGTCTCCAAAGGTGTTAAGGAGAGATCGGGACGTGCCTTGGCCAAGGTCTTCATCTCATGTTCACAGTCATGGACATGTCCATCATGATTTATGTTGTCTGCCATGTTGATACCTTCAGCGGTGTAATAAATGTGTGGCTGTTCTAAAATATCCAAAAGCCTGGATTGTCTCAAAGCCGACAAAGTAAATGAAGAAGATTGTACCAATGCAACTACAGCATGAGAGGTCAGGACAGTCAAAGGATGATTCATGACAAGATGAGCACATTTCTTTACAAGGATGGCCACCCCTGCCGCCATCTGTACACAGAGTGGCTGCCTGGCCTCAATTGAATCCAACAAAGCACTCATATAAAGCAACACACGTCTATGACCAGCCTGCCTCTGCCACAAAGCACCACAAGCTATGGCATTTGTCACCTTACAATCTAAATAGAAAGTAGACTTGTAATCCGGAGTGGCCAATGCCTCAGCAGTTGCCAAACTCTGCTTTAAGTCAGTAAAGTCAGTTTCAGCTTCGTCAGTCCATACCAGAGGAGCCGATGAATTTCTCATGCCTTGCTCCCTAACTAAAGAGCGCAAAGAAGCCGTTTTAACAGCAAAATCAGAAATAAAAGCCCTACTGTAGCCACAGAGGCCCAAAAATGATAGCATTTGTCTCACATTTACTGGTTTTGGATGTTTCAAAATAGCAGATTTGTGCTGTGGGGACATGGCACTACCACCAGCAGAAATGTCTCGACCCAAAAAAGTAACTTGGCGTCTAGCACACTGAAGTTTCTTTTTGGAGGCTTTAAAGCCTGTTTCTGCAAGTTTTAGAAGTAAATCACAAGTAGCTGTCAGACAGTCATGTGCGGTTGGTGACGCAATCAAGACGTCATCGACATACTGCAATAGGACAGTCCCTTCTGGCAAGGTGAGGTCAGCCAAGCTAAGTTTCAGCGCCTGGTTAAATAAGCCAGGGCTTAATTTGAAGCCTTGTGGCAAACGACGGTATTGCAGTTTAAAGCCTCTATGTGTGAATGCAAAAACATGTCTGACCTCCTCTGCCAATGGCAGACAGAAGAAGGCATTAGATAAATCAATCACCGAGAACCATTGATGTTCTGGGGTCAAAGATTGCAACATTCTATATGGATCTGGAACTGCCGGGCAAGTATCTATAACCACCTCATTTATGGCTCGCAAATCATGTGCTGCACGATATTTGCCAGGTTCCTTTTTCGGGACAGGCAAAATGGGTGTATTCCAATTAGAGCTAGAGAGTTCTAACACTCCCGCTTCCCACAGCCCTGTCAACGTATCCTCAATGCCCTCTAAGGCTTCAGGTTTGATTTTGTATTGAGGTATTCTAACAAATGCATTTGGTTGTAGCTCAAAGGTAATTGGTTGAATTTTAGTACACAAACCAGCATCATCAGGCCCTAAGGACCACACTTTGTCTGGTACATCTTTAAGATACTTTTCAGTCAACTCATGGTCACATGATTCCCTACCGTGATGACGTGGAATAAGTTGATGTTCCAAAACGGATATGACAGTAGCATTAATGTCTATAGAGTAGGCAGACATAGATGGAGAGTACAGGACGTTAGGGACTTCAGATTTTTGCCAGTCCTTTGTTTCACTTAACGCTTTGGTCATGGGGCCTAGTTCTTTAGCCTGGTATCCAGGAGAGAGAGCAAGTGAAATATGAGGTTTAGCAGCCTCAGACATTTCATACCATTGTTCCTGCACAGGTGTAAGCAAACAATTTGCAGTCACACCTTGTTCTCCTATGTACAATTTAGTTGTTTTAAGGGACCATTCATGTCCGCTAAGACTAGCCTCAAAAGCTTCTCTGTACACCAAATCTTGATTTCTATCATAATACAGTGTACAGTGCAGTGGATCAATGGGTGGGTGGTATGGCGCAAGTGATCTAAACCAAGGGGCCCATAGATCAAAAACTCGGGTCAGTTCATTTGTAGAATCCTTTAACTTTGCCCAGTATATGTCTGCATACTGCGGTTGATCCACTTTAGGCGTCATCAGCCACTGTCCCGTGGATGATGATGCAAGACAGCGATGTATTTGTCCATCAGGGAAAGTCACTGTTAGTCCATCAGGGGAGCACAAAATTGATGCTCTTGCTTTGATCAACAAGTCTCGTCCAAGAAGAGAAACAGGAGTCTGTGGAGCCACAATGAATTGATGTGTCATATTCAGTCCTGCCAGATGAGTAGGCACTGGCTTGGTGAAAGGCAGAACTTGCGGTTTTCCCGAAAAGCCCACTAATGAGATAGTGTTTGTAGATAACAGTTCTCTTGATACTGGATAATTCACAGATGAATGGGTTGCCCCTGTATCCACCAGCATGCTAAGAATCTGTCCATCCACTTTCACAGGCAACATGGGTTCTGCAGTGCCATGTCTCTGGACTTCCGGGGACCCTATGCTTCATAGTAGCCAGTATCCTCCCCGAAGTCAGTGTAGTACTGGCCACCGGCATAGGGGGCGCCTTGAGCGTTGTTATAACCGCCTCGTTGTTGGGTCCAGGGTGCACCACCTCGACCCCCTCGTCCTCGAGCATTATTGGGTTGATTCTGGTTCTGCTCCTGATTCTGGTTCTGGTGAATGTTCTGTTGTTCTATTGTGATCGGGCAATTGTTGGCCCAGTGTCCAGGTTGTCCACAAATGTAGCAATTCCCAATGACTTGATTTCTGAAACCACCACGGCCTCGACCACGATTGCCAAAACCACCACGCCCACTAGGAGCTCCACTGATCCACATTTGAGTAGCTTCCTTATTTTTCTTTTTTTGTTCTTTTTCTTTATTAGTTTTGTCGCGTGCCTCTTTTAGGTGGATTTTTAAAAGTTGCACCTCCATGTCTTTTAATTCAGCAGCACCGGTTTTTACTTGCTCTCGCTTCTGGTTAATGGCGTGCACAACGTGCACCCTAAATTTATTTTCGTCTCCTAATAATAATTCAGGATTTTGGCATAATTGCTCTTTTAAAGATTTTGGTATTGCGTCTAAAATGGCATGCATAAAAATCAACTGACCTTCATGAGTTTTAAATGGATGACGGCCTGTTCTCTCAGTCCATGTGTCCACACTCTTGTGATACCAAGTCTCTCCTGTTTCACTTTCATCCCACGGCGTCACGGTTGGAAGAGAGGTTCTAGTTTCTGGAAACATCTCTCTCAGAGCCCTAAATGTCTGACTTGCCACAGGCCCAAATGGAAGTTGATCTGGTTGGTTCTTAAGTCCGGCTACTTTTTCAACTTTGGCAGCAGTATAGGAAGATGAGCAATGATTTAAGACAGTTCTAAATCACCTATAGCTACTTCTCTGCCACGCATAGCGGCTACAAACTGCATTGCCCATACATTACCTCCTGCAGTCAGCGGGGGGAGTTTTTGGGAGATCCCATCTAAATCCTTAAAGTCAAATGGCTTATAAACCAGTGGGCCGCCCCCTGTTGCCAACAAGGGAAACTGCATTTGTGTTTTCGCATACTTTTACCTGTGTGCAATGCCTTATAATCCACCTTTTTCTTTGGCCGCAGTGGTCTTTCACATGTAGCTGCTAACTCTAAAAGATTTCTATTAGCTGCACCCTCTGGTATGTCTGGTTCTGAGTCCGTGTCACTGTCAGTTGTAGATGATAAATCCTCTGAGTCTGTATTCTTTTTAGTCGCTTTTATACTTACCTTAGAGCCCGTTTCTTACCTGTAATTCCTTTCTTGGTCTTCTTCTTAAGTTTTCCTTCTTTTTCTTCTATAACTTTTTGAAGTTCCACAATTGCATCCGCCGTTTGTTCTTTCTCATCGTGTGTCTTTTTCCATAGGCATTCCATTTCCTGTTCCCTCTCTTGCAACTCTTTATACTTCTCGGGTTCCTCTTCTGCAATCAAACCTTCCTTTTCTTTTTGTGTGTGTCCCATATCAAGCCCATACACCATCATTAATTGTTCACAGTCCCCCAATTGCCGATGCAATTGTTCCAATTGTCCTTTAAGTTCCTTTAATTCATTGTCTTCCTCTTCTTCCTCTTCTTCTATGTTAGTCCTATTTGGAGTGAGAAGGTCAAGCATTGTCTTTGCCACCTGTTCTCTAATCAAAGATGTATCCATCGCTGTTGTGGACACACGTGGTGTACTCGTTGAAGGTCTGGGAACAAATTGTTTGGATTTTGGTGGATGGTTTAGCATTGACATGGTCTGCACTTCTGATGGTGTAAATGGATCAGCTTCCTCCGTATCAGTGCGTATTTTTCCTGTAAACCTGATTATTGGCATCTGTGATCCACCAGATGGTGCTGTTTTCTTATTTTCTGATTTGTAAGGAGGGGGCGGAGCCGTTGCTTCCGTCACCCCTTCTGTAGGCAGGGCTGGGTAGAGGGAGGCACATTGGCCACTCCCCCTCGACCCACTCTGCTGGCATCTCAAAATCTCAACATTTCTCATTTTTTCCTCCGCCAGAGCGAAAGCAGATACAGCCAATACAACCTTTTAGCCTTTATTCTCCTTTTTTCACTTGCACACACCCTCTTTTTCAACTTTCTCTTTGTCACCCATCCCACATGGGATTCTATTTCGTCATCCAGACTCATCACTTCATCACGCATGCGTGTTTCATCTTCAAAGAACCATGTGCGCACTTTCGAAAATTTGGCGCTCTTAACTTTCCTAAACCTTCTTTGATACACTTCGACCAGTACCTCCTAAAACTCTTTCGCTCTTTTTTTCTTTTCTCTGCTTTCACACCACTTAAGATCTGCTCTTCCACTTTAGCGCAGATATCATTCAATCGCGTTTGGTCCTCCATCACACTTAGCTCCTTTTGTTTGCATAAACTCACCATCCCCCTCACCAAAAACACATTCTTGCATATCCATTTCGGCAATTTTACTTCACACACTCACACACAATTTTCTTCAACAACCAACAATAAAAACAGCAATATTACACATCAACAAGACACAGCGCTTTCACAATACCCCGTCACCATATAAACAAACATCTAAACATAAACTGGCCAGAACAATATCTCTTATTTTCTTTATTCTCTCTATTTTTTTTCTTTATTATTTCACCGGTTTTTGAGGTCCGCAACGTCCACAACGGATACCGGATAAACGTTACTACGCTTCGCCCCGTCGAGCTAGGC
This sequence comes from Neogobius melanostomus, assembly GCA_007210695.1. Classification (NCBI taxonomy): domain Eukaryota; kingdom Metazoa; phylum Chordata; class Actinopteri; order Gobiiformes; family Gobiidae; genus Neogobius; species Neogobius melanostomus. Next base: position 1,004,336 of record VHKM01000099.1, read on the forward strand.
ACCTGTCTAAGGCGCGGAAAAATTTAGGTCCGTTCTTCTTGACGCAACCAAGGCTAAACGCGTCCACCTTTATTCTCTCTATTTTTGTCTTTATTATTTCACCGTTTTTTAGGACCACCACGTCCTCAGCGAATACCGGATAAACGCTACAAACTAGAGTCATAGAGCTCGGAAATTCCACCCATCCGTGAAACAACACCCGAACTCCACTTGCGACTCGGTGCGATCGCGTCCACCTCTCTCTATTTTTGGTCTTTTTAGAATTTATATCACCAACAATCAACAACAACAACAACAAGACCGTTCTTTCCCTACTCTATTCCCGTAAGCCGTCGATTAGACAAACCGTGCTCCAATTACTTTACCAAAATTAATTAAATTTCAAAATTTAGAGAATCACAGGTATATCTCAAACACCCAAAAAAACAGACGTGCAATCGTTATTTTATCGTAGCCAATATGGACAATTTAGTATTTTAATACAACAGGCTGTCCTTACCTTTTCAAGAGCCGCGCGGCAACTGCACATCGATTTTTCGGAGAGAGACAACACGTGGTTCCTTTGTTCAGCAAAAGCGTCTATTGATGAGGCGCTTCAATTCAATTTCACCCTCACATCGGGGTCCACCAAAAACTGTCGTGTTCTTATGGATGAAAAAGAATGCAAAGGGTCTGGTAATTAAATTCAATCAAAAGTTTATTCCCTGAGCAATACAACTTTAACACAATTTGTCTATTCGCTACTCTGTCCCTAAGCGCATGCACCTCGGCTGGTACGGGAGGTCCGGACATCCGAGTGACCCTGAGCTCAGAGAATATATATCACAAAACAATCAATGAATATACATGAAATGATAAGCCAATCAGAAGGTCCTGGCTCATCCCTCCTCGTTGGTAATCTGACTCCATGAAGCTGCTCCCAGGTTTAGCCAAGATCCAGATCAGCTTATCTGAAGGTCCTTGCTAACATTCTCCACCTTCACACCCTGCTCCCAGGGCTTCAAACATTAGAACAATGGACCGTAAAACCCCCTCTTGTAATGTCACCTAGTTGTAAAAAGGCAGAGAGCTTTGAGCCCACACCAGTATCAGCTGCAACAAAACACATAATCAGTACACTACACAGTATATAAAAATCACTAACATCTAACAAAATAAAATATATGTAGAGATACTTCCACATTATATAAAAATATCTCCACAGTGCCAACTCTGCTCCACATATAAACTTGCGTGACCGTATTGGATGCCCATCCTTTTGGTAAATGAGAACGCGTCGTGCTTTGTGCATGCTTTTTTTTTTTTTTTCCGGAGATGGGTCCTCTGGGGAGACATTTTACCGCGATGAGCCATATTAGCCGCGCTCCGGAGCTCCAGCCTCAGCAGAAAAAGGCGGCCGCTTTATGAGCGCGGCGTGGGGGTCGGGAGCAGTCAGCAGGAGTCCCCAGCTGGGAGCTCCGAGACGCTCGCAATTACAGCCACCACACGGGGAGACACCGCGGGACGTGTGACCCCGATGCATTGCATCAGAGGAGGAGAGGCCCAGGCACAGGGGCGCGGTAGATAGGAGACTAAACAGACTAAACACGCGCGCAGTTGTGGCTGAGTTTGAAAATCGAGAGGCTCGTGTTTTAGACACAATACAGCGCTCCAGTTTCCAGGGGAGAATTATTATCAGACGAACTTTGAGGGCAGGGACTTCGTTACAGGGAAGGTCTTGATCAAGAAAGGTTAGCCTGACCAAAAATACATACACTCACCTAAAGGATTATTAGGAACACCATACTAATACTGTGTTTGATCCCCTTTCACCTTCAGAACTGCCTTAATTCTACGTGGCATTGATTCAACAAGGTGCTGAAAGCATTCTTTAGAGATGTTGGCCCATATTGATAGGATAGCATCTTGCAGTTGATGGAGATTTGTGGGATGCACATCCAGGGCACGAAGCTCCCGTTCCACCACATCCCAAAGATGCTCTATTGGGTTGAGATCTGGTGACTGTGGGGGCCATGGTAGTACAGTGAACTCATTGTCATGTTCAAGAAACCAATTTGAAATGATTGGAGCTTTGTGACATGGTGCATTATCCTGCTGGAAGTAGCCATCAGAGGATGGGTACATGGTGGTCATAAAGGGATGGACATGGTCAGAAACAATGCTCAGGTAGTCCGTGGCATTTAAACGATGCCCAATTGGCACTAAGGGGCCTAAAGTGTGCCAAGAAAACATCCCCCACACCATTACACCACCACCACCAGCCTGCACAGTGGTAACAAGGCATGATGGATCCATGTTCTCATTCTGTTTACGCCAAATTCTGACTCCACCATCTGAATGTCTCAACAGAACTCGAGACTCATCAGACCAGGCAACATTTTCCAGTCTTCAACTGTCCAATTTTGGTGAGCTCGTGCAAATTGTAGCCTCTTTTTCCTATTTGTAGTGGAGATGAGTGGTACCCGGTGGGGTCTTCTGCTGTTGTAGCCCATCCGCCTCAAGGTTGTGCATGTTGTGGCTTTACAAATGCTTTGCTCCATACCTCGGTTGTAACGAGTGGTTATTTCAGTCAAAGTTGCTCTTCTATCAGCTTGAATCAGTCGGCCCATTCTCCTCTGACCTCTAGCATCAACAAGGCATTTTCGCCCACAGGACTGCCACATACTGGATGTTTTTCCCATTTCACACCATTCTTTGTAAACCCTAGAAATGGTTGTGCGTGAAAATCCCAGTAACTGAGCAGATTGTGAAATACTCAGACCGGCCCGTCTGGCACCAACAACCATGCCACACTCAAAATTGCTTAAATCACCTTTCTTTCCCATTCTGACATTCAGTTTGGAGTTCAGGAGATTGTCTTGACCAGGACCACACCCCTAAATGCATTGAAGCAACTGCCATGTGAGTGGTTGTTTAGATAATTGCATTAATGTGAAATTGAACAGGTGTTCCTAATAATCCTTTAGGTGAGTGTATATATGATAAATACATTGAGCCAGGATGGACTCCTTAAAGTGATAGTCTGTAATTTTGCAAATTGAGGAGAGATAAGAGTGAAATTTGAAAGTGAACAATGAAATTCCTCCCCTCTTTTATTCTATTTTTATTTATGCTTATTTCCTAATTGTTATAACTCCACCTCTTAAGATTTGTGCTTACTTATTGTGCATACGATACCTCTTTTTTTTTACTATTTAACTGTCTGCACATTTCCTGTCTATTTTGCACACCCTGAGTGATCTTACTGAATGCCAAATGTAACAAGTGAATTTCTCCATAAAGGATTATCTTATCTTAACCAGAAAGCCCTTCTTTTTTGCAAAATGAGAAGAGCAGGAACAGAATTTTCAAAATTAAACAAAAGGACCTGTTTGCCCTGGGACACCCTACCAGGGGCACGAAGCCCCCGACAACAGAGCTCCAGGATCATTCGGGCGCTCAAACCCCTCCACCATGTTAAGGTGGCGGTGCACGTTTTATAAAATTTGTAAAACATTTACACTTCCAGACTATCACTTTAAGGCGAGACGCTGCAGGTGAATAAGGGAATACATTTAAATGTAGAGATATCAATTTAAAACTTGCTGTAGATCTGGCCTTAGTATGAGGAAAGATTTTATTGTAAGTTTTCTGTCATTTTTTTGTTTCATATGGAAACAATATGCATTGTCTGCATATAAATGGCCAACATTGTCTTCTCTTCAGCGAGGAAATCTACAGAATGGATCAAGCAGGTTTCAAATGTTTAATTTTCAAACTTTTATCAAAAGTGATTTGGGATATCTTGTTTAGTTATTCATAAGGCCGGGACTTGTTTTGATTTATTCCGATTCATTAATTACATAAGGTTTAACTGACAAAAAGTATGAATGTAAATTAATCACACTTTACTTTAGCCACTTTTTCAGTTTCCTTTTTCCTGCAAGACGTGCTTAGGGACGAACGCGGCGTGAAGCCAAAAACTATTTTACTGTCAAGCTTGTTAATTCTCACAGTTAAACCGACATAAACTTATTTAAAAAGATTATTCTCCAAAATAAATCAAACTATTGTTGTCTTTGAAGTGTTTGAAATGATCCCACAGGAAAATAAGGAAAAAAGGAGCGAAAAACAAAGAATCATTGAAGATTTACCTCTAAACATAAATTCAACCCCAAAATAAAAGACGCTTAAATGCGATTAATTACTTACAAAGGCCATCATCTCTTCCCGTCCTCCCTGATCTTGGGGCTAGTGTTATAGGGACGGCAAATGTGATGTAAGTTGTGTCACACAGACCTTGCACATGTTTTTAGAAACTACAAGATGAGCAAGCGGCTCTTCAAGGTGAACGGTTCGAACCAGATCTCAGTTGTGAAAAGAGCCTGATCTGATTTTGTTTTCAGTCGGTTTTACCCAGAACTCCCCCGCACGAACACAAGAATCAGCCCAACAATGGAGAAGGCGACACAAGTGAGAACTTTTTTGGACTAAAGCCAAAGTTAAATGATTAAACGAAAAATGATTTGTCAGTCTATTAGCTGTGAGGCAAGATTTTATTCAAACACATTTTTCAAAGCGTAAAAATCAGTCCTACTAGTAATTATGGCTATTTACATTTTTGAAAATGTGTCTTTTATGGATCGCGTCTTAGATATTGCGCGTTATATGGCTAGTGTTATTACAATTGTATATAAAAAAGGGCCAGTGGACAGCTCTTGAACTGATCCCAAAGACTCAGCTCCCAATGAAGAGCCGTATATTCCATTACTAGTCTTTCAAATGGGGTAGGACACTGGCATATACAGTGAGGAAAATAAGTATTTGAACACCCTGCTATTTTGCAAGTTCTCCCACTTAGAAATCATGGAGGGGTCTGAAATTGTCATCGTAGGTGCATGTCCACTGTGAGAGACATAATCTAAAAAAAAAATCCAGAAATCGCAATGTATGATTTTGTAACTATTTATTTGTATGATACAGCTGCAAATAAGTATTTGAACACCTGAGAAAATCAATGTTAATATTTGGTACAGTAGCCTTTGTTTGCAATTACAGAGGTCAAACGTTTCCTGTAGTTTTTCACCAGGTTTGCACACACTGCAGGAGGGATTTTGGCCCACTCCTCCACACAGATCTCTAGATCAGTCAGGTTTCTGGGCTGTCGCTGAGAAACACGGAGTTTGAGCTCCCTCCAAAGATTCTCTATTGGGTTTAGGTCTGGAGACTGGCTAGGCCACGCCAGAACCTTGATATGCTTCTTACAGAGCCACTCCTTGGTTATCCTGGCTGTGTGCTTCGGGTCATTGTCATGTTGGAAGACCCAGCCTCGACCCATCTTCAATGCTCTAACTGAGGGAAGGAGGTTGTTCCCCAAAATCTCGCAATACATGGCCCCGGTCATCCTCTCCTTAATACAGTGCAGTCGCCCTGTCCCATGTGCAGAAAAACACCCCCAAAGCATGATGCTACCACCCCCATGCTTCACAGTAGGGATGGTGTTCTTGGGATGGTACTCATCATTCTTCTTCCTCCAAACACGTTTAGTGGAATTATGACCAAAACGTTCCATTTTGGTCTCATCTGACCACATGACTTTCTCCCATGACTCCTCTGGATCATCCAAATGGTCATTGGCAAACTTAAGACGGGCCTTGACATGTGCTGGTTTAAGCAGGGGAACCTTCCGTGCCATGCATGATTTCAAACCATGACGTCTTAGTGTATTACCAACAGTAACCTTGGAAACGGTGGTCCCAGCTCTTTTCAGGTCATTGACCAGCTCCCCCGTGTAGTTCTGGGCTGATTTCTCACCTTTCTTAGGATCATTGAGACACCACGAGGTGAGATCTTGCATGGAGCCCCAGTCCGAGGGAGATTGACAGTCATGTTTAGCTTCTTCCATTTTCTAATGATTGCTCCAACAGTGGACCTTTTTTCACCAAGCTGCTTGGCAATTTCCCCGTAGCCCTTTCCAACCTTGTGGAGGTGTACAATTTTGTCTCTAGTGTCTTTGGACAGCTCTTTGGTCTTGGCCACGTTAGTAGTTGGATTCTTACTGATTGTATGGGGTGGACAGGTGTCTTTATGCAGCTAAAGACCTCAAACAGGTGCATCTAAATGTAGGATAATAAATGGAGTGGAGGTGGACATTTTAAAGGCAGACTAACAGGTCTTTGAGGGTCAGAATTCTAGCTGATAGACAGGTGTTCAAATACTTATTTGCAGCTGTATCATACACATAAATAGTTACAAAATCATACATTGCGATTTCTGGATTTTTTTTTTTAGATTATGTCTCTCACAGTGGACATGCACCTACGATGACAATTTCAGACCCCTCCATGATTTCTAAGTGGGAGAACTTGCAAAATAACAGGGTGTTCAAATACTTATTTTCCTCACTGTAGGCTGTAAGCTCTCCTGTCAATACACATCAAGATTTGGATATGCATAATTTGAGAAAATAACTCTAACCCCAACCCTAAAATTGCAGACAACGGGTTAAAACTTCCTCTTGCAGGAGCACACTCACGGCGTTCATTCACGCAGTAGAAAGGGGGGAAAAAACACCACACACAGGTGTTGTCCAGTGTCTACAGTCACAGAGCAATCTTTGCCTAATTCTAATTTGATCACACAATAGAGAGATAATGCACCCTGGTAGACTGTATTAATTAGAAGTATCTTGTAGGACACAGTCACTGACCAAATCCAGCTGGTTCCATTGATTGGACTTGTAATTAAAACACCTGAATGTTGTATCTCTATTGTTTTTACTCCATTTCTTCATTATATCTGTCCTCTTTTTAAATGTGCGCTTCCTCTCTTTTAGCGAAGTCGTCGTCGGCGGTGACGGTGATGGATTCTGGGAGCGTGACTTTGGCCTCAGAGTTAAACTATGCTAATGGAGTTGGAAGGTGTTTCTGTTTAATAACAGCGGTGCGCGCCAGAGTGAGGAAAACTTTCACATTTTAATTAACACCAAACAACGCTGTCAGGCTCTGAACACACACAAAAACCCACTGAGCGCATTCCAACACAACAGACGCCTTATTATCTGCGCAGTGCAATTTTATTTACATTTTCTATTTGGGCCAAAATTACATAGCCCAAATCCAGAGCTTCCCAAGATGAAATTATTAGGTTCGGAATAATGCATTGCCAAACAAAAGTGTGTTTCTTATTCATGCATACACACACTGTAACAGAATGTCAGTAAAAATGTCAGTGTGACCTAAAATATTTACATTCCTCTAAAATGTACGTTGTGTAAAAGAGGTGGCGAAATCGGGGGTTTTGTTGTTGTTTTTTTACCATGTTATAATGTTGTAGGATTATCAAAATAATCGATTTCTGGATGCGAAGTCAAGTGCAGGCCTAAACACAAAAATATTCTATCAATCATCCACACGAACCCGGCGGTCTGTAGGGGGTCTGTGAACTAACATTTTCCAAACTTGTGGGCTGTTTCATAAAGCTGGCTTACTCTGTAAACTAGGATTATTTGGCCAAGTCTGGCTTATTTTGTTGTCTTTTCGGTTTCATAAACCAGGGTCACTCTGAGTCTAGCTCAGTTACTATGGAAATATAGTCAAAGAACTTAGCCTGGTCCGGACCAGAGGACTATTTCATAAAACTTGCTCAGTAAAGCTAGGCTTAGGCTCCAAATCCTGGCTTATGTTAGGCACAACAATTCAAGCTGTGATTACTGGGTTTCACCAAAGGGACACCGAGATTAGCACTTGCCCCGTACATAAGCAGACCACACTAACAATCACAGAGTTCATTGAGAAATCATGGCCAAGCGTGAACGCGCAGCATACTTCACAAGCCGCTAACTTTGTGCCGCTACGTTAGCTCCATAGGTAGAGCGCAGGGCTCCCATCCACGAGGTTGTGAGATTGATCTCAGCCTCGACTTATATATTTTTTGGACTGGGCACCCACTGGGAAGAACATAAATTGGCGCTTATGAATTTAAACACATCATAAAATAAAATAAAACACCGTTGACACAGGACACAGGTCATGAGGGTGGGTCCTATGCAGTGCTTAATTTGATCCCCCATTTGGGGGAACGCATTCCCCCAATTTTCAGTTTTTCAGGGTAAAGGATCCGGCAAAGATTTTATCTGATATAATGGTGTTTAATGAGAGTGTTGCGGCAAATGTTTTGGCCTGTTCCCTGAATCCATCACATCAAACCAAAAGTGTTCCGAAACTACTAATTTACAAATTAAGCACTGGTCCTGTGGGATAAGGTTCCTTTTATTGGACAAGCTTTTTGATGACACATAATGGCATTAATGTGTCACACAACTTTGTATTTCACAGATGAGAGACAAAGACAATGTTGGTGTATATTTATAATTTATTGCATCAAGTAATTGATTTTGTGATCGTCATGTTTTCTTTTTCACATTTTATAGGCCAACATACATTTTGGCCACATGATGGCGCTAATACCCTGCTTGTGTCATTTACATTGCCCATTGGTGTTGGATTCCACGAAGAAGAAACATAGCTTGTGCTAGTTCTCTGACTATATTTCCATAGTAACTGAGCCAGACTTAGAGTGAGCCTGGTTTATGAAACCAAAAAGACAACAAAATAAGCCAGACTTGACCAAATAAGCCTAGTTTACAGAGTAAGCCAGCTTTATGAAACAGCCCTCAGGCTAAGAGCAGACTCAGCACAAGCTATGTTTCTTCTTCGTGGAATCCAACACCAATGGGCAATGTAAATGACAAAAGCAGGGTATTAGCGCCATCATCTGGCCAAAATGTATGTTGGCCTCAAAAATGTGAAAAAAATCACAAAATCAATTACTTTATGCAATAAATTATAAATATACACCAACATTGTCTTTGTCTCTCATCTGTGAAATACAAAGTTGTGTGACATATTAATGACATTATGTGTCATCAAAAAGCTTGTCCAATAAAAGGAACCTTAGCCCACAGGACCCACCCTCATGACCTGTGTCAATAGCGCTTTTCCACCTTCATTAGGCACTCAAAGCGCTTTACAGCAAGGATCCAGTCACCCATTCACTTTCTCATTCATACACCAATGTACGCAGACACTGAACCTGTCTTGAATTAGTGAGATTAGCCAAGCTCGGTGTCCCTTTGGTGAAACCCAGTAATCGCAACTTGAATTGTTGTGCCTAACGTAAGCCAGGATTTGGAGCCTAAGCCTAGCTTTAATGAGCGAGTTTTATGAAATAGCCCTCAGGTCCCAGAGTGGAAGGATCTCAAAACTGTTTATGTGGCTCCATCGTTACAGCGTCTCTGCAACTCTTACTAAAACGATGACAGCACAGCGCCAGTGTCGTGTCTGTTATCCATAATCTACTGACCTCATAATGAGTTTTACTCTGCTTCTCTAGGCTCCACCTTGGTCCGCGAGCCACAGGTGACAAGTAGTAAAACACGGCAGAGTTCGCCTCCATTCAGTCTGTGGTTTTGGTCTGACAGTAAAAGTCCAGTCACTTACAGGTTTTTCTGTTTTAGTCCTGTTACACCTGAAGAATAAATTCACCTCCTCGTTTCTTCTGAATCTGAATCTGTTTCATTTTCACTGTTTGCATTCCGCAAAAGTTTACTGCGCATGCGCTATCTACATCTTGTTCAACTATCTGTGGTAGCGTCACAGCGCCACACACAGGCCTGGTAGATGAAACGCAGCAGTTCTACACACATGACTGGCTTCATGTGGACGCAGACTTTTACTGAGCTGGCTCCGTCTTTACAAAGCACATTTCTGAAATTATAACATTTCTGTTTTAGCTCGCTGTTTTGAAGGTTGCATATCTAGCGATCCAATGTTGGAATGCAACAATTACAGACCAGCAAAAATACCATATACAAAACAGCTTCTGTGGTTAGCAGAACAAATATCCGGGGTACTTGACACAAAGTTGACCTCATTCAGCGCGGCCTTCAGATTTCTCTTCATCTCTGCATACTCCACCTTCAGGTACGAAGAAAAGGATGTTCTGTGAGGCAGCTCGACATTGATAGTGGGATCGTGTTTATCTCGGCATAAAACGAGGATGAGACAGCCGTGTTTAAGGCCAGCATTTCCTCCACAACATACTCCCCGGCCAACTTCTCCCACTCTCCCCGTAGTGGTTTTGGTGATGGGGGAACCCTGCACTAGTCGTATCTTTCTCTGTAAGTTTGAATGTGCTGTGCTGTAACTCCAAATGTTTCTTCAAATTTGATGCAGTGTTTTTGAAGCTACAGTGGGAGGAAAATGTATGTGAACGCTTTGGAATTTCTCCCATTTCTGCCTAAATTGGTCATAAAATGTGGTCTGATCTTCATCAAAATCATAAGAATGGGTAAACAGTGTCTGCTTAAACTAATACCACCCAAACATTTACATGTTATCATATTTTTATTGGCCATAACATGTAAACATTCACAGGACAGGGAAGAAAAAGTAAGTGAACCCAGAAACCATGATTTTGACGTTGTGTGTTCCACCCAAACTATTCAACTTTGGTTTGTGAAAGAGCACTTGGATGCACCATAGCTCTACTGGAAAAATATACTGTGGACTGATTAACCCAAAGTTGAATAGTTTGCGAGGAACACACGTTGTGTGTGGAGGAAAAATGTAACAGCACACCGACATCAAAACCCTCTCCTCACTGTGAAGTCTGGTGCAGGAGAATCATGGTGTGGGGCTGTTTTGTTGCCTCAGGGCCTGGACAACGTGCTATCATCAGTGGGAAAATTAATTCACAAGTTTATCAAGATATTTTGGAGAAAAACCTGAGACATTCACAACAGCATGGAATAAGTAAGTGAACCCCTGTATTAAATATCTGGCTGATCCTTCTTTTGCAGCAATAACTGCTTTTCTGTAGTTGCAGATCAGACGCTCACAACGATCAGGATGAATCTTGGACCATTCCTCTTTACAAACCTGCTGCAGTTCAGTGAGATTCAGGCGGTGTACTTACTTATTCCACGCTCTCCTGTGAATGTTTACATGTTGTGGCCAATAAAAACATGATAAAATGTAAAGGTTTGGGTGGTATTAGTTCAAGCAGACACTGTTTAATCGTTCTTATGATTTTAATAAAGATCAGACCACATTCTATGACCAATTTAGGCAGAAATGTGAGAAAATCCAAAGCGTTCACATACATTTTCCTCCCACTTTGTTGTCAGCACAAACAAACCTTAATATCATCATCTTTAGCCGACACACGCTCAAAATTGTGACTATTAAGTGTTTCCAGCGAGAAAACGCAGCTCTCTCTTCTCTCTCCTTTGTTGTTTACGTTTGTGTGGTCCTCATGCTGAAAATGTGATTTGTAGCTCCCCGAGAAGCAAATGTACCTTTTTACAAAGGAACATGACAAAAATGGTAACAGTTGGATAATTTACTTTCATCTGATAACTGCTTTGTAAAAAGTGGTGATGTGAGGCTTAGGTTCAGACTGCAGGCTTTATTTTTTGCTCCTATGCGACCTGTATCTGATCTTTTCATAACAGTCTGAACGACACCGATCCGATCTTGGATATGTGTTGCAATGCGACTCCAGTCTCAATGGCCAGGTCGCATTTATCTGACACACGTCATCAATGCGCTACATGCTGCATTGATGTAGCAATGCAGCATGTAGACGGGAACGGACAGGAAAACTACACGTGCACTTGTTATGAATGAAGTTCGCGTGAGTGACGCCGCTTACCTCCCTCTCCACCGCTGGACTTCACTTCTTGTAAAAGACATCGATGCCTCTGCTCCACAAAAGTCCATAGACCAACAAAATTGTCTGTCTTCCTTCATAAAAATGGGGTTATTGATGTATTGTCTCCGTTAGCTTCCCCCAAGTTTACATTGCTAAATCCGCGGCGCTGTATCCCGTTTACTTCCTCAAACAGCAGAGCGCTGTGCCGTCTACTGCCATGCATGACTCATTAGAGCCGCATCCCGTTCAGACGGAGATCACATTCAGGTCGCATTCGAGAGTAATATGAACGACCTCAAAAAGAAATCGCATTTATTTAAAAAAAAATCAGAATCGAGCATTAAGACCTGCAGTCTGTGTTTCTACTGTAAGTAACGCGTTATTGGCATCACTGGACCTAAGCACCAAGAGGATACACACTCAGACATGAGGAGAACAAGTAACTCCTCACAAATAAAGGCCATGGACCAGGAGGAATCAAACCTGTAACTGTCTTGGTGTCTGTCTTTGCCTGCACTCTTATTTGCAGAGAAAGTGAGTGAATGGTTGCAGATGAACTCTTGTTTGGAAAGGTGCCAGAAGCGTGGTTCACACTTTGCAGTGTGCGAGCAGGAGGTAAGTATAGTCTTGATCTGTGAATTTACACTAGCGGCTGTGACCTGACGAAATGTCAGCACAATTGTACAGACACCAAACACTTAAGAAAGGGTTTAGAAAAAATGTGAAGGGTAGCACATCGATTCATAAATCCAGACAGAGATACTCACATAGTTCTTTATTTGGCTACAACATAAAAAGAACGCTATCGCGTTTCGGCATAAGCCTTCCTCAGAGCGTTTACAGTCAGGCCATTTGCTCTGACTTACATAGCCTTGATGTCTACCAGATGGACATGGGACCCAATTACAGGTGATAATACCAAGAATACTTTAGCGTTCGCATAGTAAAGTAAAGATATTACTGCGCGAATGTCGAACTATTCTTGGTATTATTGCGCCTTACTGTACAATATAGTTCCCCTTTTTATCAGCTTAGAAAATCCATATTGTTTAATTTTGTGTAATTATACTTTATAGTGTAACACTTCACGTAACCATATTTAAATAGGAAAAACGTGGTAGAGTTTGGTAGCTTCTATCTTCACCTCATTTGGAGCTATAGAGGAGAAGAGAGAGGCTAAATGCTAACGCCGTCTGTGCTGTGTTTACGTGAGGGGGGGGGGCACACGTGGAGACCAGACAGGTACAGATGAACTTGTCTAAGCTAAGGTATGTAAAAACGGTGGCCTTTTCATTTAAGAAAAGGTATGACACACATGGCCACCTCCCCACACTCGTGTTCACACTGAAAGCAGCGACAGTTCAGTGGCAAAGAGACCTTGGCGCCGTGCGTCAGTGTGATGTTGGCCTGCTGCTACATTCAGCAAAACCGAATGTTGCCTGAAAGAAGCCAAGAGGCACTTTTCACCAGGGATAATGAAAAATGTCACGAGAGGTACAGCATGCAATGGGCCGACTTTGGGAGTTCGGGAGCGCCTTGAACTGAAACCAATGGGTGCTGGCTGCTCTGCTTTGCGACGACGACACTGGATGCCGCCATTGCTGTAGTACCGCGATATAGCCGCTAGGCCCCCATTGAGAAGCATTGGACTTTAGACACGTTAAAAACAACTTTAATGCCCGGTGCCTAATTGTTTGGAACTGTCTAGAGCTAGATATTCCTCCTGTGATTACGCTGGGTTACACAATCAGAGGCACCGGGCTGGTTATGGTAGGATACATTTTAGAAATCTCCTACTTAACGGGGGTCTGACTGTTAGCATTGGAGCTGCGCGAGCTACACGTCACGCAAGGGCCGAGTCTACAGTGAAGAGCCCGCCCTTATGCCCTTATTAGGAACATGCTTCGTCTGAGCTGGGGAGGAGGAGTCTGTAAATCCGCCATGATTTCCCCCTCGAACGTGGTCATTGTGGTAAACGGGAGGAGTGAGTATTAACGGTCTATTAATAATATGTCTATGACTGAAACACCTGAGGGAATGGCAAAGTGTCTACGTGACTAATTGTTGACATTTTCATATCGTCGTAAAGTGGCAAATCAGGCTACTAATAGAGGCCATACCACCTTTGCTCTGCCCAATCCCACAAGACCCTGGAAGCTAAGCAGGGAAGGGCCTGGTCGGTACTTGGATGGGAGACCGTTTGGTAACACCAGGAAGCCTAGCGAATGTAGTGAGTGAGTGAGTGGTTGGTGGTGGTCGGAGGGGCCGATGGCGCAGACTGGTTGCCTCGCTTCCGTCAGTCTACCCCAGGGCAGCTGTGGCTACAATAGGAACTTACCACCACCAAGTATGGAGTGAATGAATAGTGCAATGTGCAATGCGTCTTTGAGTGTCCAGAAAAGCGCTTTATAAAACCATAGACCATAGTTTACCATAATGACCACATTCGAGGGGGAAATCATGGCGGATTTACAGACTCCTCCTCCCCAGCTCTGACGAAGCATGCTCCTAATAAGGGCATAAGGGCAGGATCTTCACTGTAGACTCGGCCCTTGCGTGACGTGTAGCTCGCACAGCTCCAATGCTAACAGTCCGACTTCCGTTAAGTAGGAGATTAAAAAAAAATTCTTTCGAAAACCAGCCTGGTTTCTTTTTTTGTGACTAACCCAGCGTTATCTCAGGAGGAATATGTAGCCGTAGAAAGTGTTAAAAAAATTGAAACCAGGCATTAAAGTTGTTTTTAGCGTGTCTAAAGTCCAATGCTTTTCAATGGGGCCTAGCGATGATATAGAGGTACTACAGCAATGGCGGAGCAATGGCGGCCTCCAGTGTATGCGGTCATAAAGCAGAGCAGCTAGCAGCCATTGTATAAAACCAATGCATTATTATTATTATTATTATTATTATTATTATTATTAATAATAATAGCACAGTAATTTGGATTGCAAAGGGCAGAAATTCCCCATACATTTGGGGAAACTTTCAATGGGAACTTTAGCTCAGGAACTTGGGGAAAGCTTAAAATAAACACTATATTCTTGCGTTTGTTGTTGAGTAAAAATAAAAATGCGCTGTTAGTTATTTAAGGCGAGACACTGCAGGTGAATAGGGAAAAAAAGTAAATGTAGAGATATCAATTTGAAACTTTTGCTGAACATCACTGATATAAATATGAGAAAAAAATGTATTGCATTTTTTCTGTCATTTTATGTTTTCATATAAAAATAAGACATTTTGTACATGAAAATGGCCAAAATTGCCTATATTTTGGGCAACGAAATAAAAATAATGGATTGAGCCAGATTAAAATTTATGGTTTCATTTTATTGACATATTAGTCACTAAGATTTTTTCAGAGGGGATTTTGGATATATTGTTTAGTTTTTCAATTAACTAATCATAAGTGAAAAAATCTGTAAAAACTCAAATTCCGCCTGTTTTTTTGGGTTCAAAGCTGAATAAATCAGGCTAGGAATTAGATATTAAAAAATCCCTCTGAAAAAACCTTCATAATATTGTTAAGTCCAAGACTGGAAAGTGTGGAGTCTGTAGGAGCGACTATAAGGGCTCACCAGCTGCCCGAGTGGGGCCTTCTCTCATTCTGAGAAAACGAGCTCTGAAGTTTTGTAGCGAGTGCGCATGCGCGGAACTTTCTTTTGGCTCTTCCGCACCAGGCGTCTCCCAGAAGGAAAAATACCATATTTGGGCGATAGCGTCATCACGGAGGATCCCTTCGCAGCACATGTGGATGTAAAGTCTGTCAATATTTGTGAATGAATACCCGCATTAGAGCGGTCTTTCGACGCGCCGCAGCAGCTACTTCCGGGTTACCGCCGCCTCGCAAGCGGACAAATCATCATAAAATAAGCATCATGCGGGGTGAGTTTTGTCATTGTTATACTCTGACATGAAAACTAAGATGTAAAGGGAGGAAAATAGATAAAAATCTCCACTTCGACCACTGCGTGAAAAATCAATACTTTCACCTGCCGTGTCTCGCCTTAAGTTTTTTATTATGTCAAACAAAAACATAATCCTCTAGTTACATGTTTCCCATTTCTCGACCTGTATTTTGCAGTGTGCTGATGACAGTAGGTCCAAAAGTGTTCTCCTTATTTATCATGGCGCTATGGATTTGTTAGCATGCTGTTGGGTGAGAGTGGAGGCTTGCGTATTTTTTTAATCATGTTTAATTCCCCCCTGCTGCCAGCGGAGGTTGCTCAACTCAAACCTTGAGATGAAACTCAACATCTCCCTGGATGTAAGGGTCTCCTTTCTATACTAAATGATCAGGATAAATACTGCTTGAACAAAACTGTTCTGATCTGGGGCTGCTGCAGTTGGTCAGCTTTAGGTTCAGCAACACTATGTGCTAGGGTTCGACTTCTAGTAGTATCGAAGTTAGATATTAATTTGAGCAGGTATCAGCTGTCCGCGTGTTCAACAGCCTGTCAGTCAGCAGCCTGTGTCAGCGCCCAAAACGTAAACTAAAACTATTAGAGAGCTAAATTGCTCTCTAATTTGACTAAAACCCTGAATAAAGCTCTAAAACTAAATACATCCATTGTCAAAATGTAGGATCTGATTACAGATGCTAGGCAAGAAGCGAGTGTGGCTAACGTTAGCTTAGAGGCCCATTCATTCTTATGTGTAGCTTAACCTAGCCGCTTCCATTTGTGTTCGTGCATCAGTTAGCACTGGATTACAAGCTGTTTTTTCCCCTAAAAATTCTTGACAAAATGAAATGATTCCAATTTTCGTGGCAACACTACTATGTGCCCAAAGAATGATCAGCTATATATTACAGCGTGTAACCTGTTTTTAGAGGCGACTTATCTTTTGGTCAGGCAGTGTATGTAAAAATGCACTGACCAAAAGCAGGTTTATAAGCTACGGTTATGCACAATATGTCCACTATTATGTTCACAAAAATAACTGCTGTGAAGAAAACAGCCCCCGACAAACCGCCAGAGACACTTTCAACTCCGCCACCTCTTTGTGTTTAGACAGAGACAACCTCCATCTGACGCGGCTCTCAGAACCCTCTCCCTCCCTCCGCTCCTGGATGAAGCGCCCGGTAAATGTGCCTCTTAAACAAAGCTGTGCCATATTTGAAGAGAAATCAGAGTTTTTTTCCCCCTCCTCCTCTAAGCGCTCGGTAAACGCTGCACACCTGCCGCGCGGGAGGATCTCGAGTCTCTGTAGCTCTTCAGACAGGCAGCGGGTTTGGCCTGGAGCCGTTTCCCAATGCCCGAGGATATATGTTCAAGTCAAACGCTCGCAGGAGCTGAGGGGGTGGGGAAATGTGGAGGCTGGTTAGAGAAGGAACAGACAAAAATAAAATCGTACAATAGCTTGCAGCTTGATGAAACGGAAATGCACTATGTTCACAAACCAGCCCTTTGGATCTCATGTGATAAGCTCTATAAACAAACATATACAAAAAGACTTTACTACGCAGACACATGGGCAGAAAGAGACAGACCTCGCTGATTTAGTTGGATCCAATTATGCCTCGTTACTCAAATATTCCACACGTTCAGTCCTACTGCACGCAAACATTTCTTGTTTCAGTACAAGAAATATGTGACACGTCCTTTCTTCAGTCAAAGAAAATGCATAAAACTGAACATTTCTGCCCCGCAGTGGGCAGCCTTCATACCATACCTTCCCCGCTCAGTAGTACGATATTGGTTGTTCCTGATCCTGATTCCTGATCCTTCCTCCGTAGTCCACTTCATTGACTTCCTCGGGCGTGGGCTTCTCCAAAGCGGAGCCGCATTTGAGCTCGACTGGAACGGTCTC
The DNA here is from genome assembly GCA_007210695.1 of Neogobius melanostomus. NCBI lineage: Eukaryota > Metazoa > Chordata > Actinopteri > Gobiiformes > Gobiidae > Neogobius > Neogobius melanostomus. Next base: position 1,021,835 of record VHKM01000099.1, read on the forward strand.
TACTGGAGCGAGCTGCTGCGTCATGTGTCAAATTATATGATAAAATATCTGTTTTATGAATATGAATCTTTCTGTGAAGCACTTTGGTCGTCCTGGTGTCATTGTAAAGTGCTATACAAAATAAACATTGATTGATTGATTGAATAAAAGAGGCTAGAAAGCTGATTCTAAACTGGTTTACTGTTTGAACATTTTGGCCCGAATAAAATAAAACGATTTCTGCAAGGATTTGCAAAGAGTTCCATTCAAACATTAAATATATTTAGCAGGTCCAGTTTAATGTAGCCTGGTTTTACCATACCCTCGTACTCATTTCGTTTCATACAGAGGGTCTGGATCTTCACAATTGAGCTCCGTTATCAGGTGGGAGGGGTGAACTCCTTTGAAACGATTGGATCTGATTTTCGCTAGCGTTTGAAGCGAGCTATCATAACTCTTGGGAGCATTCCTTGCGCATTCCAAGGCTTCAGTTATAATTTCTGGATATTTGGGAGCCGAGCTAGAACGGATTGAAGAGCTTCCTTTACGTTCGTATCCCCCGCTCGCCGAGTGGTAGGTTGAAATTCAACCGATGAAACGCAGCCACTGAGATCAAGCCCAGACGTACATGTAGGGAAATTATAATTTACCGGAGTTTACGGATGCTAAGGCCAGGCTAAGTTTAATGATAATTGCGTACAGACTTACGTTAACAATCAGGAGGAGTTTTTAAAAATATAAAAATATAAAAATGATGTATTTTCCTCCCCCTACTCGCTCCAGCAATGTCCTAATGTTTTAAATGAGCCCAGACCTATTCACCACAACTGCTGCTAAAATCCTGCACTGTCTCTCAAAAAGTTGGTACTCCGTCATGCACGAGTTTAATATAAAGACTGCAGTTACGTGTAAGACCTGAGGTGGCAGTAATGAGTATAAAAATGACAACTTCCATCTAGTCCCTTTAAGATGAATTTTAAATTAAATAAAACAAATGTTTTACATCTTACAGCACTTCTACCATTGACTCTTTTTAAACGTGGAACATTTATTGAGTACAAACATATGTATCAGGTGAAAAAAGCAGATAAAAAAACCAAGGTTGCAGTGCATTATGGGTAATATTCAGCTCTCCGAGGCAGCGGAGGACCCACAGGTGCATCCTGGGTAAATGAGCCAAATGAGGGAGGGAGGGGTCTAAGTGAACTGGAACAGCACTCGACGGCGTGTGATGACGTGGATTCCGTCTGAAGTGGTCGAGATGCCGAGGATCCTGGCTGTTGAGAAACAGCCATTGTCAAAAGTGCATTTTTGAGTGGGAGACAAAAAAAATACATCAGAAACCACCTAGAGAACACTCACATGAAACAGAGAAACTTCTTCTGGAACTAGAGTCACCTGGACTGTATTTTTGGGTCAATATGTCAGGAGCAAAGGGGAGTCCCTCCAGGATTTTGCGGGTATTTTATGTGTTTGTTGTGGCTACAATGCCTGATTTTGCGGGCCATTTTTCTGAAACTTGTGATATATTTTTTACATAAAAATCAAAGTTTAAAGATCCAGTAGCAGACAAAGCGGTGCACGCCGTAGTCAGACCCAGACGAGTGAGAGGAGGCGGGGAGCAGAAGCAGCAGCCCTCGCTGTCGTGTTTGTGCTGGACACTTCCTACGCGCAAATATAACAAGTAAAATGGATTCAACTGATCAGAAACTCTAAAATTTGCTGATTATTGGAATAGTTGCGGGAAAGTTGAGGGCTTTTGGAAAATTTGCATTGCCGCATCGCGAAATCCTGGAGGGACTGGTGTTAGAGGATAAAATTAAATCGCTATTTATCACACTGGGCCAAGCTGTACAGTCGTACTATCTCTGTCATAGCCTTGACTGTGGTGCTCAGGCGCCCACTCTCAGCCACTGAATGATTAACCTGCGTATCAGTATGACGCTCTGAGAGGGTATGTATCCCTCTTCTGTGGAAGCAAAGACAGACTTGAATGGTAGGACTAGCGCAATATCTCGAGTTCATGTCTCCAGGTCCCGCACCGATCTGTAAATAAACTTCTCCTGCATAAGACATCCTGACTGCTGCCTATTCTTCATCTACCCTCTCGGACACCATTGTTAATTCTCTAACAATTGGGAAGGGGCAACTGCAGTGGAGCCAACCCTCTTCGAGAAAGAGAGAACATGCAAACTCCACATGAAATCAACAGAACTAGGACACCTCTCAATCCCGCCCTGAGAGACTGCCTGTGTCGCCCATATCAAAACCCGCCACCGGCACGGACGGGAAAGGAGTATGTGGGCGCGGGACCAAGCAGAGATTGATTAGAATATCTAGGCCGACGTCGAGCGCTTTGCCGTCGCCTTGTTTTGGTTTGCTGATTACTGCATCCATCCGTCTGCTACAAGTTTCTGGTGAACTGTTCATTTAAATTAGGGCTGCATGACATTGATTATGCGATACGGCGGTGCGGTCGCGATAACAATATCATTGCGATATTTTACCAAACCATTTCATACACGACATGTTCCTTTCAAATGAAAACACAAATCGCAAGTTTTTTTAGCGAGCAGAAGTAATCAAAAAACACAATATCAAGATCAAAACAAGAGTGAAATTGAACTAAATTAGGAAATGTTCTTTAATTAAGTTCTTTAGTGATGTTGCGATATATTGTGGCGTCTTGCGATACGCATATTGCATCACCTAATATCGCGATACGATATTTTGTGCGATACTGTATATTGTGCAGCTTTAATTTAAATAAAGATTTTCCTCCGTTTCTTTGCTTGCTGTAAATGCAGACAAATCAAAGGCTGTCCCATTCCTTAGGGCTTTATGTTTTCAGCCCTATAGGCCCTGTGTTTTGAAGGTGTAGGGAAAGGACCAGGACTGCACGATCAGCCCAGGACAGTGAGGCGAAGGTGCGCGACAGCTCATAAAACAACTTCCCATATCTCTGCTTAATAAAAAGCAAAGTGAATGTAGCGCGTCGCCGATGATAAGTGTAATAACCGCGGCTCTTCGGGGGAATTAAATCCTGCAGAAACGATCTCGCGGATTTGGCTGAGATTAGGCCTCGTCCCGGCGGGTTCGTTTGTGGACCGTTCTGCGAGTGTCTGATTCTCATCTCTGGCGTCTTCCCCCCCGATGTTTGAAAGAGTGTAATATACGTTTTTTTTTTTTTGTCGTAGCATGAGACGACTTTGAATGCGGGGTGGAAATTCCTTTGTGCCACCAGCGAGGGCTCCAAAAGTGGGGAAAGTTGGTCAGAAACTATAGCCGTTTGGACTGTGATATTGAAGCTGAATTCAGACTTTTTTTTTTTGCTCAGATTGTTTAAGTATAGATTTCTCCTGGTGTTAAGTTTTCATCTCTTTTCTTAAGATTGGTTTTCCCCATGTATTGATTTCATGCCATATTCGACCTTTTATATCATGCTAGCCATATGTTCCCCTATCGCCAGATGGTAAACGCAGAGCTTTCCCTCATGACCAGTTAACTACATCCATGTTTCGGGTCGGCTACAATCAAACTGTCAAAACATTTGTACGTAGATGAAAATTCAACCCTCTTTCAATTAAGATGTTATTGTAATTTCCTTGGTGTTTAGTGTGTGGTGTTTACTCGGCGCCAAATTACATATAGTATAGATCCTTTGTTTAAAAAAAAAAAGTCCATATATAAGCACGGTTACATTATATCTATAGAACGCAGAGGTGGGAGTAAGTCACTAAATGCAAGTCTTGAGTCAAGGCCAAGTCGTGAAGGTCCAGGTCCCAATCAAGTCCAAGTCAATCGATCATGGGATCAAGTCAAGTCGAGTCATAGCTTTTGTCAAGTCAAATCAAGTCTTGCTTTAGCCGGCAAGTCACCTCAAGTCGCAAACGCCTGCATTTCTTCTTTTCAAAATGTGTTCTACTTGAAAATATGCAACAAGTGCTTTCTCAAGGTGTAGACATTTTGAAAATTTAGGCTAAAATCAACTTTTAAAAATCTAATGGATTTGTATTTAAAGTCTAATTAATAATAAATGGCCTTAAAATAAAATAAAAAAATAAAAAATTATATATATATATATATATATATATATATATATACAGTATATGCTCCGGTCTATGTACAGAATTACTGGGACAGCATTTTTAAGGCAGGGGGCCCGGTGGGGTGGGGGGCTACTTAAAAAAAATAATTATAGTTTCTGGCAGTTTTTCTGTCAGTGGTTCCCCTGTAATGCCCCAGCCCATGTATACTCGGATTGGCCCCTGCTCAAAGTAGATTCCGCTCAGCCTTCTGTCCCGCCGTCACTGGGCTCTGTGTGGCTGCGGAGAATAGCAACTAAATACTGTAACTTTTGTGTGAACCCCTTAAAACGCAGAAAAAAAATTATGTCATTAATCCACCTCTTACGCATCGTACTTCTGGAGGCTGCCCGTCTGCGCTGTAGGTGCAGTCCATTGTTTGAACATTTTCCTGTCCTCAATAAACGTCTATGAATCTTCACCTCTGTCTTCACTCACTTGAGAAAACTTTGATTGCATCCAAAGAAACACACATTTCCTCCTGCCTTTTTGCGCTGTATTGATTACGCTGTGTCGGGAAACCGAAAGCATGTGGCTAATTACCATATGTAAACATAGATGCGCTGGTTTTAAGCAATGAATCCTGTCTTTCAACAGTTACACTCAAATAAATAATAACTATTAAGTCACAGCAAGTCACTGAGAGTCATTGGCCTCAAGTCCAAGTTAAGTCTCAAGTCACAAACAGCAGGTCCCAAGTCAAGTTAAGTCTTTTTGAAGCTTTGGTCAAGTAAGTCTCAAGTCCCAAAAATTGCGACTCAAGTTTGACTCGTCAAGTCATTTAACTCGAGTCTCCCACCTCTGATAGAACGTAATGGACACTACACGTGTTCAAAATTAAAGAAATGTAATCATGGTTTGCCTGTTTTCATTTTTCTTTTTTTGGTTTGTTAATTACCACTATTGTGAAATGATATAAAAACCATAACATGCAGAATGTGTCTAATGCCAGTGCTGTTGCCCACAAACGTCCCGTTACAGACACTACATTAAACACTATTCAATTCAAATTTCAGTGGTTCGTCGTTGCAAAAATTCTTTCAATTGTAGTATTTTGTAATACTGAACTGCCAAGGTCTGATCCTTTCAAAAAGCACAGACACAGTTTTAGCAACAGTTTTTTGGTCTAAAAATTGCGATGACAACGCTGGGCTATGTCTCATATTTTTAACCACGCTGTTTTTTTTTGTACATCAGAAATGAAACGTTTAAGTATGTATTAAGTGTTTGATTGACAGGTTCTGGAGCTCTGTGGAGGCTTCCCGCCTTTTTGCCCTTTTAAAGAGGGGTATTATGCTTTTTTCAATCACATAGCACCAGTCTATAGCATACTACAATGATGACGTAACCTTCTGTTGGTCTGTATATGCAGTAAATTAAAATAACTGCCTTGAATAAAATTGCTCTCTCAAAATGGCTGTACTGAACGTCTTGAAATAGGCCTCTGTCTCTTTAAGAAGCTTTCCGACACGCCCCCTTCAGCACACTGCTGTGGCATCTAAACAACACTACTGTGTGGGGAGGGGCTCTGCTGAGCTGAGGAGCAGTGGTTGGTGGCTTGGCTGGTGACGAAAGGTCCAGAGGCGTCTCCAGGAGGTGGGGGCGTTCCTAGGAGGACTGAGGCATAGCTACACCTAAAATGGCTGCCGTCTAAGTTTTTACTGATTACTCAAAAATATGTGAATGAGCCAAGGCAACACTCCAGGCATGTGTTTAATGAGGGAATGACATAATAACATGATATAAAGCTTGAAAAAGTCGATTTTACATAATACCCCCCCTTTAAAGAACAGGATTTGTAAGAAGCCGTCCATTTTCTTCCACTTGTCCGTTGCCGGGTCGTGGGGGCAGCTGTTGGAGCTGCACCAGCCCCTATGTCTCCTCCTGCAGGTGGTGGGTCCACAGAAGGACGGCCTCATGGTTCTAACCGGGCCTGTTGGTCTCTCATAAGGGGCTTCTGAACCGCTCTTTGTCTGACCCGTCACCTAGGACCTGTTTGCCATGGGAGACCCTACCAGGGGCACGAAGCCCCCGACAACAGAGCTCCAGGATCATTCAGGCGCTCAAACCCCTCCACCACGTTAAGGTGGCGGTTCCAGGAGGGAAATTTCACAGACCACCACAATTATGATTAGGGTCAGATGTGATGTAAGTTGTATTTCACTCACACAGATACAGTATGTTTATAAACTAGAAGGTCTTGGCTTCACAGTGGCTGTAAGCTCTGTCAATACGCATTGGGATTTGGATATGAATAATTGGAGAAAATAACTCTAACCCTGATATGGCAGATAATAGGTTAATGATCTATTCACCCCTAACATTGTGAAATGCACATTTTCTTTACATTGAAAATTAGCTTAAAGAGTACCTAAACGGGCGTGCCAAAGCCTTTCCCTACCCACAAACAAAAGTCAAAAAGTGCTGTGAAAGAGGCGGTCTCTGAAGTTTGGGGGTGACATGCGGGGGTGAGTGTGTGGGCCTTTGCATTGGCACAATCACAGCAGACTGATTACGTGGGAGGGACTTGGTTATAAACCACAGGTACAGGGGCAGGACAATGGGCAGGACAATGGGCAGCACCTGATGACGATGTGTGGAGCTGGTGCGGCTTATGACGTTCTGTGGAGGCCGTGGACACGTCTCCAGCCAATCAGGAAATTCTAATTTAGTAGCAGAGTTTACCCTGAAGGGGGCGCAACCCATTGGTTTTCAGGCCAAAGTTAGGATTTTACACATGTTTGCGCTATAATGTCAGAATAATGTCAGGGACCAGTGGACAACACTATGAGACACCCATTGAGACAGTTTATCAGTAAAAAAAACTTGATTTGGTGTTTAGTTGCTCTTTAAATTGACAACGCTGGAGCAGATTAAGAAAGTTGGACTCAAGTGACACCAATTAAAGTGACTTGCAAGCATTAACATACGTATCTATGACATAATAATCATCTATTTGGAGATATTATTGTGTGAAATCTTAAACACAGTCATGACACTTGGATTGTAGATGACCTGCAAACTGTTGTATCGTGTATTATGTATTCAACTCAATTAACTTTACCATCAATTCTACCTCACATGAAGCTCATGCAGAGACTGAAAGTGCATTACGCATTAACAACTTTGGTCCAAAAAGACAAAACTCAAACTTGCAAATATCCACAAAACCAACCAGGTGTTGGTTTCATTAAACTACTGTACAACATGATTCAAATATTTATCTGTGGTTCATTCATTTGCAGATTTCCTAATCACCGTATTCTGCTTTTCTTGCGGATCTGTAATCAGATAATTGCGTGTTTTATTCACATGGTGACCTTCAGTTTGAGTCACATTTGTGCTGAATAAAAGCTGTACCAGTTTGAAGAGTGTCGACGCTTTATTACAGTTGGCTGCATTCATCGACTTCTCCGTGTTTTAGGCCTAGTTTGGACGCGCTTAGTCCTGGATATATCACTCATTTACACCCAATTTAATCTCAGTTAACTACAGTTTGAGTCCTCATCTTTTACTGTAAACACACTCGACAAAACTGGTTGATCTTTATGGAGTATTTTTGGGAAGAGAATCGGCTGTTTGGATCCCAGATGTTGCCGTATGTAATCCAGAACATGGAAATTGAGACTTGATTGTTGTAAATCAGTAGTTCCCAACCTGTTGTGTAAGGCAAGGCAAGGCAAGTTTATTTGTAGAGCACAATTCATACACAAGGAAATTCAAAGTGCTTCACAGTTGCATAAAATTACAAGAAAACAGATGGTAAATGGTCTCAATTTATATAGCGCTTCTCCACCTACGTTAGGCACTCAAAGCGTTTTCCAGCAAGGATCCACTCACCCATTCATACACCAATGTACGCAGACAAGGTGGGTGAAGTGTCTTGCCCAAGGACACAATGACAGCATGCACCTTCAGGAGGCGGAATTTGAACCCCTGACCTTCCGATCATGAGATGACCCGCTTTACCATCTGCCCCACCGTCGCCCCAGATCAATCAATAAAACATCAACATAAAAGTTAATCAATTACAGTAAAAGGCAAGAGAGCAGATAAAATACTTTCAGTTTTCATATGCACGGGTAAAAAGAGCTGTTTTCAGCCTGGATTTGAACATTGTCAGAGTTGAGGCCTGTCTCACATCCTCATGAAGACTGTTCCAGATTTTAGCTGCATGAAACTGAAACGCAGCCTCGCCGTGTTTATTATTGACTCTGGGAACCACCAGGAGACCCCTCCCTGAAGTTCTCAGGGCCCGAGATGGTTCATACGGTTCTAACATGTCAAAGATGGACTTTGGTGCTAAACCATGAAAAGACTTGTACACAAGCAGAGCTGTTTTAAATTCTATTCTCTGAGTGACAGGAAGCCAGTGCAGAGACCGGAGCACTGGACTAATGTGGTCGTATTTCCTGGTTCTTGTCAGGACTCGAGCAGCAGCGTTCTGGATGTACTGCAGCTGTCTAACAGCTCGTTTAGAAAGGCCAGTGAGCAGGCCGTTACAGTAGTCTAACCTGCTGGAGACAAATGCATGGATGAGTCTCTCTAAGTCTGGTTTTGACACTATTCCTCTGATCTTAGCAATGTTCTTCAGATGGTAAAAAGCTGATGATGTTATTGCTTTGATGTGGCTGTTTAAGTTCAGGTCTGAGTCCATGATTACTCCTAGATTTCTAACCTGATTTTTTGGTTTCAGAGCGAGAGACTCAAGGTGACTGATAACACTTTGTCTTTGTGTCTGTGGGCCAAAGACAATGATCTCAGTTTTGTCTGAGTTTAGTTGGGGAAAGTTGTTTTGCATCCACAAACTGATCTGTTCTGATCTGTTTGAGTCCGTAGTTATCCTCCCTACCTCGAGGATCCTGTCCAAATCTTTACAAAGTGATCTAGTAAACTCTAATTTATTCATGATTAGTAGATGTTTCACTCATTTCCTCAGAATAACGCTGGAGTGAGAGTGACCATCGGGTTCTTGGTCGCCTCAATGACCAAGGCCCTTCTCCCCTGACTGCTTAGTTTGGATGGGCAGTCAGCTCTAGGAAGAGTCCTGGTGGTTCTGAACTTCTTCCATTGACGAATGTTGGAGGTCAATGTGCTCTTCAGGACCTTCAATGCTGCAGCAATTTCCCTGTGCCCTTCCCCAGATCTGTGCCTCGATACAAACCTGTCTCAGAGTCTACAAAAAGTTCCTTTGACTTCAGGGCTTGGTGTCCGCTCTGACGTCTCTGTCAGCTGTGGGACCTTATAGAGAGGTGTGTGTCTTTCCAAATCAAGTCCAGTGCATTTGATTTAGCACAGGTGGACTCTGGTCAGTTTGTAGAAGCATCTCATGGACAGTTAGTGGAAATTAGATGCCCCTGAGTTCAGTTTGAATGTCACTTTGTCATTATGGGGTTTTGGGTGTTGGGTGATAAGAAAAATAAAAAGAATTAAAATCCATCTTGGAATGATGCTTTAACATAACAAATGTGGGAAAAGTCCAGGCGTGTGAATACTTTCCGGATTCACTGTATATTTCTCACAGGGTTCCTGCATTAAAATGAATTGTGCCAAAATCAAGGCCTTAAATATCATTTAAAAGCATTACATTTGATTCGAATTGGCATTAAATGTATTGGAAAATTTTAACAACGCTTAACAATTTTTTAAGTTAATCGAAAATACCAAAATATCAAGTTGCAGTTTTGCAAGATTGACCAACTTTTGGCCTATTTTTTTAGGCATAAAGAGCACACCTGCAGCACAGTGGAGGCGCTACAGGAAACAAGGGAGAAACGGAGGGAGCTGCGCAGGAGGAAGAGGAAGGACGAGGAAGAGGAGCTGACTAGTGCAGGACACCACGCTCTGAAACAGGGACAAACCGTTTAGGAGAATCAGAGAAGACTGAAGGCAGCCAGGTTTCCTCCGGGTGTTCTGGTTTCTCCAACCTCCAAAAACATGCTGGTCAGGTCACAGCGGCTCAGGACTAACACCTGAACACAATTTCGTTGTACAATTGTACAATGACAAATAAAGCACTTACTTACCTACTTTTTTGCTTAAAAGTTTCCCGTTGTGTCCAATTCTCTTTCCTCTGTTTGATGCTTAAAGGGTTCATTTCTTAGGATTTCCAAACATTTCATCAAAGTTGCAAAAATGTACCAAGTGATTTTACCAAAAATGACAAGTTCTCGTACAAATATGGTTCCACCAGAAGGTTTATTAACTTTTGTTTAGTTTCTTTGGTAGGGACAGTGCCTTTTAATTGTAGCCATGGGCTAATTTCCATCCATTGTACCCCATGCGCACTCTCAAACACACTCTCATTTATCCTGACCTATTGTACATGTTTTTAGTGGTAGGGGAAACCGGAGTATCCGGAGGAAACCTACACAGACACGGGGAGATGCAAACTCCACACAGAAAGGACCCATCCAGGTGGGAATCGAACCCGGGACCTTTGAGCTATGAAGCATGAGCGCTAACCACTGTACTAACATGCCGTAATCTGGCACCTAAAGGATTAAATACATGGTTGATTTTTTTTTGGCACTAAAATATAGTATTTGGGCATTCAAAATGGCATTAGAAAGCATTACATTTGGCTTGCTTCTGCCTGTATAAACCCGTTACTTTCCAGATGCTCTGTATATCACCTCCTTTTTAATCTGAAGTATTTCTCAGTAGCCCAAGCCGTCACATACTGTACCCCACGTGCATCCGTCTGCCTACTCCAGATTGTGAAACAATGTACATTACCCCCGCTATTCTTGCTAACAAGCTCCTGCGCCTTATCAGCCCAGTGCACAATGATCCCCCGCTCCAGCCATCTGCATCAGAGAGGCGCGTTAGCCGCTAATCGCTCCCACCATCACGACATTACGGCCTGGGTTAATTGGAAAAAGTGATAGCTTTCAGCACTTTTCATTCCAATCAGCCACGGCAGCAGCACGTTTCGCAGTTAAGAGGCGTTTTTAGCACTTCAGCGCTAACGCGGCTAATGCAGGCAGGGCAGCGCGGAGCCGGGTGTGCTAATGCTACTGTACCTTAATGCGGCAAAAATTACTGATGCTATCTCCAGAGCCGAGGAAGTCGGGCCATGATGGAGCGGCTTTTGAAGCGCAATCGCTGATCGCTGCAGTGAAGTTTAGAAATTCTAATTTTCAAACATGTTAAAGAATGGTTATGATTTTTTTGTTTTTTTTTTATCCGTGTTGTAACGTTGTTCCCTCGTCAGAAACATATCTGGAGTAGTGTTTCTCTTCAACTGGGTCAACCGCCAATATTTTCAGCAACACAATCTAAATGATGGAGAGAGCCAGGTTTAAATCTATGGTTTTATTTTGTTTATTTTAGTTACAAAGATTATGTTCAGCTGAACCCTAACCCTGTCACTTCCTGGAAATCTCCAGCTCCTTCGTGGACAAAACGTCACACGATAAGCACCATAAAGGGTACGTTTTGTTGTTTTATTTTACTCTGACATTTAAACTAAGACGTTAACCTGTTATCTGCCATCTTAGGGTTGGAGTTATTTTCTCCAATCCAAATTCCAAAGCACACTGACTTATTCATGTAAGTCCTTTTGAAGCTTTAGAGTTAATTTCTGTGATATTAAAAGGTCTTCACTAATACCCTTTATATTCCCTGCCTCAATATATCGAACTTCATGTTGTTATCGTGACAGGCCTTTTCATAGCAACGTCGCTTCTGATCCTTCAGTGTCAGCTCTTCATTGTGAAGAAGGCAAGGCAAGTTTAAAATGCATTACAGTTGCATTAAATTACAAGAAGGCAGATCAAATCAATCCATAAAACATCAACATAAAAATGAATGAAGTACAGTAAAAATCAAAGAGTGCAGATCAAATATATTCAGTTGTCATATGCCATTTTACAACTTTTAGAACCAGACCATTTTCCTTGTGTCGGGGCCCTGATATCATGTGTGCTTTCTTAGATGAACATTGTTAAGTAATGTAGTTACAGTGATGCTAATGCTAACATGAGGTCACATGTATTCTTTGATGTCCACTGATTTGTTGTTTTTTAAATGGTAAATGGACTCAACTTATATAGCACTTTTCCACCTTTATCAGGCCCAACGCGCTTCACAGTAAGGAACCAGTCACTCATTCACTCACTCATTCATATACCAATGTACGCAGACACTGGAGGCAAGTAGGGTGAAGTGTCTTGCCCAAGGACATAACGACAGTGTACATTTGTGGGAGCTGGGATTCGAACCTGCGGTAGTCTCCGATCATGAGACTACCCGCTCTACCACCTGCGCCACTATCGCCACCATAATGTTGTTTTCATAATCTAACATGCTACTAATTAGCATGCTAATGCTCACATGGTCTCAATTGTAATTGTGACCATTTTGATGTGATTTGTGATATGCTAATGTTAGCTTAACAATATCCTTCTAAAACTGTGTTCTGTTCCTAAAAGAGAGTATTGTTGGTCTTGGCCCTGTCCTGGGTTCCATTTCTGGATGGCGAGCCACGAATCAAGGTTAGGACCCCAAGGACGTACCCTGATAAACGTAACCTCTGTGCCCATGTCTGATAGGAGGCTTCGCAGCCTGTCCCTTTTCCCTCGCCGGCCTTCTCGAACCGAGCGATCCGAAACTCCTCCGGCATCCATAAAACAATACGGACAATCCGCACTCACACGTTTGATACCCACAAAGCGTTCGTTGGGACGGCCCATTGAGTTCATTTTGGTTAGTGTAAGCATTTTGATTCACATTGACTTGTTGAGCCGACTTTTGTTAATCTCTTTGGTTAATGCTGGTAATTCTGCACTTTTGTAAATATTGTTTATTTCCATTTTCACTTTATTCAATATATTTTCACTTTAAAATCTCTATCACTGTTCCATTGTGTTTATTCACTGCACTGCCATCAAGTCTTTTGATATTCACCCACTAGTCTATAATCCATTTTTTTTGTAATATCAACTTTATAACCACTGGATTAACTTGTATTAACTTAATACTTGCGTCTTTGACCACTCCAAGATGGGGTACAATAGGGCAGCCTACCATAGTTTAGAAAATTCCACCACCATGTGACCATTACAATTCAAAGTACCTTTTATCAAATCCATCACGCCCTCTCGATTCTGAACTTCTCCTTCCCTCGACTCCCGAAAGATAATAATCCAAGACACGTGTTTTTGTGTGTGTGTGTGTAATTCTTTAATTGAAACAAGATATTTCCAGTTAACGGCGTGTCTTCGAATGCCCCGTTTTCATATTCCGCTCCTATCTATTGGCCGGTGATGAATTCCGCTCCGACGATAAGCACTTCTTTCGAGCTTCTGGCCATTTGCCTCGGAGTGAATGAAAACTGGGCACGTGACCGGCTGAAGAAACGTGGGGAAGGGAAATGAATTGGCTTTTTTATTGGCAGCGTTAAAAAAAAGAGAGAGAGAGAGAGAGAGAGAAGTAGAGGGAACGAGAAGACAGAGACAGAGACAGCGAGAGGGATGAAAGAGAGGGAGCGTTATAAAAGGCAGGCAGGACTTGAAAAGGCGATGAAACAAGAAACATTAGCTTAGGAAACAAGCGCCATAATCCGTGCAATTAAACAGAATGGCGGCGTGGGTTTTGTGAGCTCCGGGCGCCACATCCGTCTCCTCTGTTTGTCGTACTGCTGTCTATAGGGGCACAATATGGGAGAGAAACTACGGGAGACAATCTATATGGAGGGACATTCTGTAGGGGGACAGTCAGACATCTTTAATACAACTCTAGATAGGACGTGGCCATAGTGACAAACCGGAACGAATGGCAAGCTCTGGCGGCCATATTGTGACTGGCCGTTCAAACAGCAAACGTGCTGTAGCGTGCGCACCGCTATGTCAGGATGGACTCGTAGTTTGTTGATGGAGGGCAGGGAGTCCGCGATAGGCTTTATGAAGTCATGTTCGCAGCGACTCGCCCTCTGTCTGAGCACGGACAGCGTGAATAGCAGACCGTTAGAGCAGCGATGCAGGTAACATTATACGACAATCTATCACCGTCTTTGTTTGTCTTGTTATGGAAGTTTAAAGTGCGCATGAAGCGCTTCTAAAGCTGTGGTGTTAAAGCGCAAAGGTTATTAGTTTATTGTCCATCAAAGTTAAGTTAAGCACTAAGCAAAGAAAACTTAATGAGAGGTCCCACACAGTTCTCATTTTAAAGGATCTGTATCATGCTATTTTAGCCATTCCAAAGTAAAGTATAGGCATTTATATGATATATTGTACCTCTATCACTATGGAGTACTCATTTTTGAGAGAAATATAAGTATTTTTGGGGGGTATTTTCCAAACCCGGAAGACAAGACGCTTCGATTCAGTTAACTCCGCCCCTCTCTCCGCTCATTCCACATTCACAGTATTATAAATATAAATATCGCTGCAAAAAGTGAAGTTACTTCACATAATGCAGTGTGCAAAGCAGTTTCATAAATGGCTAACACATATGCTAACATGCGTTTTGATTAACTCACCGCTCAGTCTGGCCTCCCCATCGGGTTATGGGATCGCGTTGGTTATAAAAGTTAATCCACTTTGATTCTGGCCAAGGTTCACCAAGCATCCATCAGGTTGGTTGGTATAGTAGCTGAATCCTGGAAAGAAATTCCAACTTCTGGCGAGTGCACTCTTCTTTAGGAAGGTTGAATAGTCCTGTTCCTCTCGTAGCCAAACGCACATCCGTGACAATATCGTTGGGTAAGAAAAAAGAACAGGCGTGTCCAGAGTAGGTTAGAAAGAGCTCAGTCTTCAAAAACAACACTTCTGCTCAGATCCATGGCTCCTCCGGCCGTGGGTGCGTTTGTTTAGCCTCGTGGGACAGCACAGACACATCGGAGAGTTCCTTTTTTATTTTTTTTTATTATTATTATTATTATTTTTTTCCCTTTATTTCTCTCTTACAACAACAAAAATGAAAAAGCTGTTTTATAAATAAGGCATTACATTACAGACGTAGAGCACTTCTGTTCCCTTGTGACGACACAACTGAACAGCTCAGTGGTTTACCAGGAGAGGGCAGAGCAGCTGCTCAGAGAGCAGGATTCAGGAGGATTACTTAGAACTGCGTGAATGAAGCCAAAAACCGCTCTGGGGGTGTTTTTGATAAGGAAATAGCATAACAACATGGCTAAAAACTCCAAAAAGTCGATTTTGCATGATATAGGACCTTTAACATGAGCAGTACAGTAGTAATGCACATTTCATGCCCAAGTGAGTGTCTGTGGTTTAGCCTGAAGCTACTGCAGCTTCTGACAAAGACCTCTTTTAATTTCTGTTTTATTATAGCTGTCTGATACTAAAATACACATTTGTGCCCCATCGCGAGAACCAGGGACACAAGTCGGCTGACTCAGTTTCCCACAAATCGAGAAAGAATTTTGTTTTTTTTTAATTGGTGATTTTCGCTTTTTTGCAGATTATTTTAGTTGAGATCACGAAGAAGCCTCACCATGTTTTAGATAACAGTATTGGTATATTTAAAAGCGTGAAATCTCAGGGTGAAAAAGTCATAGAAATAGCACACGCTGTGGGGGCGTGTCATTGTGTGTGTGTGTGGCTCATGGTTATGCAACGCTTCCCCTGTGTCTCACGGAGGCCGCCGCTGCTAACGCTGGAATACGACTGCAGACGTTCGTTTTTCTCCGTGAAACCAGTGAACTTTTCCAGGCCAACTTTTCCAGTGCGACTGATGATGCCCTGGCTGTAAGCACGCACAACGCCCTGCTGACCATTACGTTTCCCGAGCCAACTCCTTGCCTTCAGAGCGTGTTTTAAGACAGAAGGATGTAGCGCGGATTTGCATAACTCTACATGAAAAAGAACTGAGCCATGACTTGATCA
Organism: Neogobius melanostomus; assembly: GCA_007210695.1. Lineage (NCBI taxonomy): Eukaryota > Metazoa > Chordata > Actinopteri > Gobiiformes > Gobiidae > Neogobius > Neogobius melanostomus. The sequence continues at coordinate 1,037,748 of VHKM01000099.1, forward strand.
CGAGTTTGCTGAGCAGAAGGCACGCAAAGGTTACATCAGACGGGTGAGTGAAAGTTAGCTTTTTCTCGCTGGTGGCCGCTGTGCCATCATGTCTGTTTGCTTTTTAATGAGGCTATTGTTGTGCTGTAATCTAACGTGGTGTGTTCAGTTGATTGGATTTGTTTGCGTTTTGTTTTTGGTCATGTGTCAGGTGTGTGCAGGTTAAGGATAATATAACGTAGTCATTGTCCGTGGCACTAATGACCGTGTGTCCGTTCTTCTTTCCCTCTGGTCAAATGTGTGTATGTGTTGGGATAATGTTGCTAGCTGTCATTGTGTTGCTAGTTGCTGTAGAAGTAGGCTCTATGGGAAGTGGATTTATGCAAGAGACATTTATTTATACTACCTGTTTGCAAACCTTTTTTTTTTCTTTGATGACACATTTTTCTTGCTTTTGTCTTTTCTCCCCCCTGTGCTTTACAGCTTTACAGGGGGAGCGGGTTTGGCTTATCTAAAGGAGGTGTAAATGAGCCCTATTGTCACTCGAGCAGCAGAGAGAGGTGAGAACAGCCCAAAACTTTAGACGCCTTTTTCTTGCCTTGGGCTTTTTGAGTTGTTAACTTCAAATCACCGCTACGTCTCCAAATATTATCAGATTTCCATGTGTTACACATAATTGGAAAGCTTGGAGACTACACTTTAACAATCTGTGAAAAGCTCAAAATGAACCGACATGTGTCCCTGATTCCTGTGGCTGGGCACATGTATTTACTGTTGGTTAAAAAACAACAACAAAAAAACACTACACTAAATTGCCTTTCTGCAATAAAACTGTAAATGTGAAAAGTTAGAAAATGTGAAAAAAGATAACATTTGGTAGTAACATTAGAATTCAGATCCAATACATCATCTGCACAGCTATTGCTCTCAGTTGAATAAATGTTTGTTCTGTTGTAAAGTTTGATTGATAGTTTATTCCGAGTTCAACAATCAAATCAAAGTCTGTTCTTTGCATATGATACAGAATAATACAGTGTTTGGATAAGCCTGAGTGTAGATGATTAAAGAATAGAAATAACATTCGGAAGATTTCCATTTGCACTTTCTAACATAGTAATACTAAATGCTATGTACTTACTGAACACGTTGTATTTGTAATTTTACTCACACTTTTGTGAGCTCTACACATGTTAATGTGCACCAAAACAAAGGAAATATAAATGGACTAGTTGAAAACATTATGCATCATTTAAAATGCACCAGAGTGCACAAAATCTCACCTAAATCTTAAAAATCTCCCCTGATTGTTTTGTTTAGAGGTCCCTCTCCTCTAAACCAAACTTAGAGTCTCTGAAGCATAAGTCATTAGTAGAACTACAGTTCTAAAACTAAATGAAAGCTGACTTTCAAGTTTAGAGAGTAAGTAGTGATTGTAAACCTCCAAATCAATCAATCAATCAATCATATTTGCACTACTATACATAAAAGTGGATTATTTGAGTTCATTAATCATAAAATGTACATGTCCATCCATCCATTTTCTTCCGCTTTATCCGGGCCGGGTTGTGGAGGCAGCAGTCTCAGCAGAGATGCCCAGACTTCCTGATCCACCCACACCTCCTCCAGCTGTTCTGGGGGGACCCCGAGGCGACACCAGGCCAGCTCGGAGACATAGTCCCACCAGCGTGTCCTGGGCCTTCCACGAGGCCTCCTCCCAATAGGACATGCCTGGAGCACCTCCTGAGGGAGGCGACCAGGAGGCATCCGGAACAGATGCCCTAGCCACCTCAGCTGGCTCCTTTCGACGTGAAGGAGCAGCGACTGTTTCTTTAAAAAAATCTGCAAACCACCGCGCTCCGCCACTGTCACCTTTTTCACCTTGTATGTGTTTGCATGTCTGCTCATTTGAAAGCTAAAGCCTACAAAACTCATCGAATCTTTTTCCTTGCGTTATTGCCGTGTTGTGGTCACAATGTTCCCCTCTGGGGCCAGGACTCCCCTGAAAAGAGATTCTTAATCTCAGTGGGACTATCCTGGTTAAGTAAAGGTCAATAAATACATTTTACAAAATTCTTTATCGTCTTCGTCACACATTTTTGGCACTTTTCTGTGACTCTTTTGTTTTTTGTTTTGTTTTTTGGTACGTTGTCATAAAATCTTTGTCACTTTTTCATCGATTTTCATCAAATTTTTTTCCAAGAAGCTTTTAGATTTGGGTAAAGCCGAACTGGAGAAATTGCCCGGTTCAGGTGGGGGTTCATTGGCGTCTACCCCTTATTCCGACAACCCTCCATTGCGACGCCCCACCCCCCAGTCGACACTTTTTGATACCCCCATTCCGACAATAGTTAGGGTTAGCTCACGATTAACCGGGCCTGTTGGTCTCTCATAAGGGGCTTCTGAACCGCTCTTTGTCTCGAAGCCCCCGACAACAGAGCTCCCAGGCTCAAACCCTTCCACCACGTTAAAGTGGCGGTTCGAGGAAGGGAGTAGGCCCACGTATTTTTAATAATTATCTTGTGTTGGAATGGCAGGACGTTGCACAAAAGGTAAAGTGCCACCACTCCGACAAAGGGGGGGGGAAATAGGACAATTAGACCTAGTGGGGGGAGTGGGGGGGGGGGGGGGGGGGGGGGGTCAAAATGGCAACGTGTAACCTGCTCCATTAACATCTTAGTTTTCATGTTAGAGTATAAAAATGGTAATATAGCGCTTTTCTACCTTTATCAGGCCCAAAGTGCTTTACAGTAAGGAACCAGTCGTCCATTAACACATCAATGTACGCAGACACTGGAGGCAAGTAGGGTGAAGTGCCTTGCCCAAGGACACAACGATAGTGTGTGTTTGCAGGAGCTGGGATACGAACCCACGACCGAGACGACCCGCTCTACCACCTGCGCCACCGTCGCCCCAAATGACCACAAAAATGACAAAAGTTACCCCGTACGAAGCGTATTTCAGGACATTTTGTCGCAGGCGAGGCGGAGTGATCCTAGAAGTAGCTACAACATCGCTTCACAAAGCCGTCTTCATTCACAAATATTGACAGATTTTACATCCACGTGTCCTGAAGGGTGTCTGCGATGACGTTATCATCCAATTATGGTATTTTTCCTTCTGGGAGCTGCCTGATATGGAAGAACGGAAAAATGTTGAAATTGCACATGTTACAAAACTTCAGGGCTGGTTTTCTCTAAATTAGGTTTTTGTTCCACTCATGAAACTACTTTAGTAGCTCCTACGGACTCCAAACTTTCAAGTCGTGGACTTAACAAGATTGTTCAGAGGGATTTTTTAATATCTTATTCCCAGCCTGATTTATTCAGCTTTGAACCACCAAAAAACAAGGCAAAATTTGAGTTTTTACAGATTGTTTCACTAATAATTAGCTTCAAAATCCGCTCTGAAAAAAAAAAAAAACGTGTTACAAGTACAATTTAAACCTGGGTCTATTCATTATTTAGAATCCGTTGCTGAAAATGTCGGCCATTTTCATGCACAAAATGCCTCTTTTTTTAAATTATGAAAACATAAAATAACAGAAAACATGCAATACATTTTCCCCCATATTTATACAAGTGGTGTTCAGCAAAAGTTTCAAATTGATATTTCCAAATTATATATTTTTTCCCCCATTCACATGTAGTGTCTCACTTGGAGAAAATTGCAGACGATTGGAATCGTTGTGGGAAAGTTGCAATGAAGCTTGAGCACAAATTCAACCTGGAGACGTACCTGCAGCTTCACTCATCTTTCACGGCTGCTTCACCAGCACCAATCACGGCCCCATCGCAAGTGTGCTTTCGCATCAGCAATCAGCGCAGCGCTGTCCCGCTCAGCCATTCACAGTCCAGGATCCCCTTCATAAGCTCCCCGGTCAATCACTCGGAGTTTCACAGCGTGCAGCGACCCTCCTCCGCCCCTCCTCCTCCCGGGCTTGGCCCGTCACATCTACGCGCATCGGGTCCCGTTATACCACCACCAGGTCCAGGCTCCGGGGAAGATGCTGGCCATCATCATCAACACCAGGCAGTCCGTATAGTTCGGCCATCTTCCGCCGGGGTCTGAGCCCCAATCTCAAGTAAGTTCAATAAAACTTTCTAACGCATCACGTCTCTGAGAGTCTTTTCAGGTTGAAATGGGTTTTGTGCTGTTTGATTTTGATTCGTTGCGATCACAACATCGCATAATCCTTTCAGGGGGACACATTTACATAGAGAGAATCTATGAGGATATTGTTCTACAATCAATATGGGGCAATCCGCATGACTCATTTTTTGAGCACTTGGGTTTTTCAAACAAAAACAGGACCAGGACAACAGTCGCAGGGTTGCCAGATGTACGATAAATATAGTATTTGTACGATCATTTTAACCCCTGTACGATGTACGATCAATAATTCAAAAAAGCCCTAAATGTAGGATAATTTCAGAGCGCCAGATAAAGTCTGGTTAAATTCACCGTCCCCTCTCAACAGCGCTTTGCTTTCGCTCTGATCTGGAGTTAGACTCAGCCTCCGTATTCACGTAGGTGTAATATCTGCTGCCAGAAGGAGAGACTGTCCCTGGATCAGTTTTACAGTTCCACTATGGCATTATCCTCCTGCCTTGGCTGCAGTCATGGCAGTTGATTGGTCAGCAAGACGTAACCTCGTCTCACCTCTCGCGAGTTGGTAATTTGCCCGCTTCTTTAATACGGCTTAGCTAATTATTTTTCCTCATTCTAACGCCTCATGTGAGTGTGTGTGTTCTCCAATCTGATCAAACTGAATCCAGCAATCGACTGATTACTGCAACCCCTAAAGAGCTTATCCAGGCATCAGTGTCTGAAGAATGGAGGGGGATGTCCGCATTTCAAACCTACAAAAGCTATGTTGTTGCGCTCAATAACTTTAGCAAACTTGTACAAGAACGTCTGCATCAGAAGTGAATGATGAGGAGGTGGAGTTCATCTCTTAGGTGAGTGCCTGTGTTGTCATGTCATGCGTGTGCGTAATGTAATAAATGGTACAGTGCGTGAGCCTGTGTTGTAGTTTGTGGTGGTGATGATATGAGCCACATTTTGCGCAGGTGCTACAGCGCTATTGACATATTTATAGTGTATGATAGTTTGTGCTGAAATACGATCGTTTTGGACACTTACGATATATTGGTTTTGAGAATCTGGCAACCCTGAACAATCGTAAGACAGAAAGGAAATCAACAACAATGCCCAAAAGGAGTCGGCTGAAGCAGAAAACGCTTGTCAATGCCTATACCTCGCTCTACTTATTTACACATTTTTAATGGCGATGATGATGATGATGCACATGCAGGAACAGTCTATATCATTTTCTCTACATAGAGTAAGAAAGTGTGTCCGAATGCGCTCGGGAACATCGCCGCCTGTTTGTCCTCTCTCCTAACTCTCTCCACCATGTGTAGTTTTACCGCGGCAGCCTTGGATTTTGTCGGATTTTCGGCCCCCCGGCTTTGAGCTCTAAATTCCCGCGCAGACTGAGAGGGAGCGGGAGGGAGTGTGTCCTTGTGTCTGATGCTGTGAATCACCCCCAGACTTCAGCCATAACTCCACAGTCCACAAGCCCAGGGAGAGGAGGGGGGCTGGGCTCACGCAGGACGGCTGCAGGGGGAACAAAAAACGACTTTTTATTTATTTATTTATTTTTTATGAAAACACGAATGCGGGTGAAATAAATAAAAAAAAGGCAGTGGATTACAAACATGTTTTAAAGGGATTTTGTCATGACATGAGGCTGGACAGACCGGTACTTCACACTCAAACCCACACATATTGAAATAATATCCACAAGAGGGAGAGAGGAAGGAGGCGAGATTTGCCTCAAGTGTCGGCTGGAAAAACTATTCCACTGTCACCAAAGCACAAGCACGCAGTTGCTACTTCCGGGATATCTCCGTCTCGCTCGCGGACAATATAGTTTTGTTTCGTTTCGTTTATTTGTGTATTTGAGCAGTAAACATTCTGCTCAAAAAGGGTGGGCTGAAGCAAGAAGCTTAAAATAAAAATAAAAAAGAGTCTCATTTCACAATAGTACAAAGGACATAGTACAAAAGGAACAAAACAACAACAAAGAAACAACAGCAAAAAAATAAAATAAAAAGGATTATACACAATTACAGCATCCGATCAAGGTCCAAATGTCCATTTTCCAGATGGCATTTACATTAAGGAAGATAGATAATACATAGCTGAAACTCATGTACTGCATACATTCCCAAAAAGGAATAATACTAATTACGAATGATAAGCTACATAAAAAAACGTAATCAGTCGCATACACAGCATGCACACATACACACAACGTACCCGATTATGAATTAACAATATCCTATTGTAATTACATTATCCATCACAATTAGCAGCATCATATTGTGAGTAGCCTCACTGACAAAAGAAGAACTTGTTACATTTCAAAGCGTTTTTTTTAACACAGAACAAACTCACAAACCACTGTTTGAACTGATCATATAAATAACAGAAACAAAGCACAACTACAACAACTGTCGTGTTTCATGCAAGATCTCTACGAAAGCAAGTAACACAGGTGACCAATAATATATTCCTTTCAGGTGATTACCAATGCCAAACATTACCGAAAGTCACTATTTGTATGTTAAAAGGCACATTAATATACATATTATACTCCGAGCTCTTGCTACTTCCCAGTTGTTATTGCCATCCTCAGTACAATATTGATTTGTGTATTAATTAATTTTATATAATTTTTTACAATTGTATTTATTTATTTATTTTGTGTGTGTGTTATGTATGATGTATATATATATATATATATATATATATATATCCTTAGAAAAGATCACGTTTCCATAGAGACAGAACTCGCTCATATACATTGCTCAACTATTCTTACTGTATATGTCAAAAACACAAAAAAACTATGGTCTCAAACTAATTCCGCTGCCGTTCTGACTGACATTTTGCACAATGGTAAATGGTCTCAACTTATATAGCGCTTTTCCACCTACATTAGGCACTCAAAGCGCTTTACAGCAAGGATCCACTCACCCATTCATACACCAATGTACGCAGACAAGGTGAGTGAAGTGTCTTGCCCAAGGACAAGGATATGAACCCCCGACCTTCCGATCCTGAGACGACCCGCTCTTCCATCTGCGCCACCGTCACAAACAATCTTTTGCTCAAAGGTTTTGTCCAATTTACGTTTGGATTTCCACATTTCCCGTCAGTGCAGCGCAGATTCATAGCTTCAGATGGAGAGGACACGACTACTGCGTTTCACTGGAGACCATTGCAGACCAGTATAAATGAAGTGTCTCCTGCTCCGAAACCAGTTCATTTAGTAATCATCAAGTTCATGTCAGAGTGGCCTAAACTTCAAACTTGTCAGCCCTACACGAGGCATGCACATATTATACAGCCTATTTGTCTTTATTTGAAATCAATAAAGAACCGGACCCATAAGAGAAATAATCAATGAATGAGCAGATCCAAAATCCCCTCTGAACAAATCTGTGTAACTAAACAAAACCATCCACTTAAACCTGCAGCTCCATCCGTTATTTGGATTCCGTCGTCTTTTTGCCCTCCTCCTGCCTGCTTCTGTTTGCAGCTCTTTCTCCTTCCAAAGCCCCTCTGTCTGTGTGTGTGTGTGTGTGTGTGTGTGTGTGTGTGTGTGTGTGTGTGTTTCTCAGAGAGATACTGAGCGACGGAGTGATGGATGAGCTCCGGCCTGCACATGCAAAAGCAAAGTGGGAGCACTTCAGATGGCACTGCCCTCCAGGGACGCTCCTCCAGAAGAAGAAGAAGGAAGGACGGGAAACACACGGCTCTACTCTCTTCAGCCAGGCCCCGTCTGTGTCAGAGCCGTACCACAACGAAAAAACCCAGACAAAAGAAAAAGGTCATTATTGAAAAGTAATGCCGTGACTAAAACTCGGAGGAAAGGAAAACACAAAGATACAGAAGGAACAATTGCAAAGCAGATCTAAGCTGATTTTCATTTGATTTCTTTCTTTTCAATCGAAGAAACAAATTAGTAACTAAAACCAGACTGCCGCTCGGGATTTTGTCACACAAATCTGTTTTTTTTTCTAAATTGAAATTAAATTTGTCAAAAGGCTTGGAGTAAAATAAATGGAAATGTGTTTATTGGATGAAAGTGAATTGGACGGGAGCACGTTAAGTCTGGGGGGAAAAAAATCTGCCAAAAAATGTCAAATTTGGCCGTGGGGTTTTTGTTGCGGTTCAAAGCGGAATAAACCCAAAGTAGGAATTTCTAAGTCATTCCTAACTTCCCTTACATATTTTTACAACACAAGTTTATGGGCACATTTCACAACTTTTACAGAAATGCTTTATTTATTTATTTATTTTTTTTGTGCAAAATAATGTCTTCGTTTACAAAGGAGGACAAAAACATGTAGCTCCACCGCTAACACAATATCAGATATAGTGGCCTTTAAGCACAATGCTGTGATGTTTGGAGACTGTGGGTTGTATTAAAGTCTGTAAGTTTGCAAAGAGAGGAGAATTAGAGTTTTGGTAAACGATCAAACTCCTCCTCTCCAGTGTTGGGCAGGTTACTTTGAACATTGTAATTTACTCTATATCAGTAGTTACAGCTTTAATAATATGTTTGTTATGTTTGTATTACATATTACTGTTTCAAAAATGTAGCAGTTACAGTACTTTGAGTTACTTTTGGCAAAATATAAACTAATAAAATAATGATAATGCCACCGAGCAAAAGTGCAGTCACAGATTTTCTTTTCCTTCTCTTTCCCCATTCTCTCGTGTTTTGTGATGACTTTAACTATACACAGCTTTAGATGTTATACACCAACTACCAACTTGATTTTATTGGTTTATTTGGTCGGGACAGTGCAAGTTAAGGCGTTGTTCCACATAGCCCGAACCGGCCGCGCACGCCACGATCTACGTGCACGTATCGACACTAGCCCGCAGACCTTTCTGTTTCCACCACACACACACATGCATTTGTTGTGGGCGGAGCCGCATAGAGCCGCACGCTGTACAGATCGTCATTAAAAGTTTTTAGAGCCGCGATGAGAACAAATGTGGACAAATGCTGTCATCTGGTGGGAGTTATGGAATCATTTAGAGGAGCCAAGCTGTATTAAAACAGAAAATAAACTGCTAAACTACAAACTATGAAGGTAAGCTACATGCAAATGTTATGTTTAACACCAGCTAAAGCTGCGCTAACAGCGGCTAAATGCTATTAAATTAAATTGCCCTTTTAGTACAGCGGTATGATCTTGTGAAATATTAAATCTTTACGACCTGCGTGTCAATAGTGAGGTCTGTCCACTCTCTCGTGGCCAATCAGAGGCCAGCAGTCTGTTCCCGTCACATCAGACACGGGTAGCCCACTTTGGCCACAGCCAGAGGTCGGGCCCAAAACCTATACCTGGTCAGACCGGTTTGGCACTGGCCTTTGTTATGGAAAAGCTCGACAAAGCGGGTGAAAGAGCCATTCGGCTGACACGCGCCTGCATGTGGAAAAGAGTCTTTAATGAACAAGCCACACCAGATTGTAGCCTTGGGCTAATTTCCATCCATCGTCCCCCACTCACACTCTCAAACATCCTGGCCTATTGTACATGTTTTTAGTGGTGGGGGAAACTGGAGTACCCGGAGGAAACCTACGCAGACAGAGGGAGAACATGCAAACTCCACACAGGAAGGCCCCGTCCAGGTGGGAATCAAACCCAGGACCTTCTAGCTGTGAAGCACGAGCGCTAACCACTGTGCTACTGTGCCGCCCATTTGGTGATGCATTTCAGGGGGAGTTTCAGACATTTAAACGCTAATATATGACCATATTTTGTGTAAGTAATATATTAAACTCCTTAGTTACTGAAAGAATAAATATATGTTTGTAACTTGCTCCACTCTTTAACCAGAAAGCCCTTCTTAGTTTGCAAAATGAACAGAATTTGCGAAAGGAAAAAAATTAAAAAAAGTAAATGATCAAGCTCCTCCCACTCCCCGCTGATTGGACGTGACAGGCTGCTTCACAGGAAAAGCTCATCTCATTGGTCAACGCCGGAGGATACTAGACTCTGATTTGGCGGAGATTCGGTAAGTAGGGATTTCACAAAAAATAATATATGCATATACAGGTGCTCGTCATATAATTAGAAAATCATGAAAAAGTGCATTTACTTCTGTTATTCAACTTAAACTGTGAAACTAATATATGCTAGACTCATTACATGCAAAGTGAGATATGTATAGCCTTTTTTGTTATAATTTGATTATTATGGCTCAGCTTGTAAAAACACCGAATTAAAAATCTCATAAAATTAGAATATTTGAAAATGGACTGTAAGCCATAATCATCAAAATTACAACAAACAAAGGCATATCTCACTTTGCATGTAATGAGTCTATATCATATATTAGTTTCACATTTTAAGTTGAATTACAGAAATAAATGAACATTTTCATGATATTCTAATTAAATGACGAGCACCTGTATTTTTATTACTTACTTTACATCGACATGCAAGACCAGGTGGTCGATTTGCGTTTGTCTCTTTTTTATTGTTTACTTTATTTGTCATGTTCTTGTTGCTTTTACAGTCCATTTTCAAACTAACCTAATTTTTATTTGGGTTTTTTACAAGCTGAGCCACAATAATCAAAATGATAACAAATAAAGGCTATACACATCTCACTTTGCATGTATTGAGTCTATCATATTATTTCACCTGTATTCCCTTGATATTTGGAAAGTAACTGTATTCTAATTACTCCCAAATGAAAGTGTAAGTGTTATACTCAAAATGTATTTAGTTACTCCCCAACACTGCTAACGACGACTGCACCGATCATGAAAACCGCCTTCTGCAAAATAACAACTACAACGAACTGAAAGGACTGTAGACATTCTTCCAAACGGTCTTCGGCAGGTGAGTCTATCATTCTCTGCGCGAGCGAGAGAGTGCGCGCACCCTCCTTCGCTTTGAGAGAGAGAGAGAGAGAGAGAGAGAGAGAGAGAGAGAGACAGAGAGAGAGAGAGTATACGTTGAGCCACCGAGCGAAGCGCCACATACGGAAGGCAGCGGAGGAGGCGAGAGGAGGCTCCTGCCAAACTGACTACGCGTCGCCGTGGGGATCCGTACGCGCACAGCCTTCCCGTGGAGTCGTGGACGTTTATCAGTCGCAGTCGCCTTCTCTCCAAAAGAAAAAAACAAAACAAAACAAACAACAAACATCCTTTAGGCTATTTCCTACCTTTCCCCCTTTCTTGTTCTGGACTTTCCCCGTCGACTTGGAATCGTAAAAAACGAAATGACATGAACGTTCGCTGTGGATTTTAGCGATGGATCTACCGCTCCTCCTGCGCGCGTTGACGCTCGCGTTTTGCGCAGCCGTCCACGCCGCGTCCGCCGCGTCCTCCTGTGAGTACAATAATATACAGTGTTTCTTCCCCACCTATACGCATGCACATTTTACGCGCGCGGGCTGCGATGTCAACTCTTTGCGCACGCTGCCCTCTGCGTGCACCCTTTTTTTTGTTTTCTTCTTTCTTTTGGGGGGAGGGAGGAGGATCTCGTTGGAATTGGACTAAAAACCAGGACTGAACGAGCATCGGTTTGGTATCATCATCAGTCCAAAGTGAGACTAGCCCACAAAGCCTAAAAATGTGACTAAACGAGGACTGAAGAAGCTCTAAACCAGGACTAAACAGGGCAGGGAGACTGTATTGTGGCCACTGCTTAAACGAGGGATAAACCATGACTTAACCAGACCTAAACTACATTCTAAAACAGGCAACTAAATTAGGACTAACCCAGTGTGTCAATGTGTATGTCCAGGACTATAACCAGGGTTAAACAAGGACTAAATTCATGGACGCACAGGCTGCACATGTGTCTGGGACTGAACCAAGGACTTATCCCAGAACCAAGCCAGGACTCAAATCATGTCAAACTCGTGAGACATGTGTCAAGGACTTAACCAGCACTAACCTGGGTCTAAACCAGGACCAAACCATGACCAGTTTAAAATCCATCGGCGGATCTATAGAACTACACTGGGACTAAACAAAGACTAAACAGGGACTTGTTTAGAACCAAACCAGTCCTACTCCAAGGGACGATGTGAAGGACTAAACCAGGGATAAACCAGAGATAAACCAAGACCAAATCATCTAAATAAGCTCTAACCTGGGACCAATAATAAACCGGTGATAAACCAGGACTAAATTAGTTTCGGCTGAGGGATGTTTCAAGGACTAGGATAACCAGAACTTGCTTTGACTCATTTGTAACGCCTATAGGACTAAAACTGAAGTCTAAATAAGCACTAACCTGGGGCCAATAAACCGGATCTAAACCAGGACTAAATTAGTTTCGGACTGAGGGATGTTTCAAGGACTAAACCAGGACTAACGCAAATCCAAACCTGGGTTAAACTTTAGGAATAAAACAGGACTGGACCGGCACTTTGTCACAACCCAAACCTGCCGTACTTCAAGGAGGATGTCAAGGACTAGTCGGACTAAACCAAGCACTAAATCAGACTAACTAACACAACTAAGACTCAAACTGAAGTAGGACTAAACCAGTATAATCACAGGGCTAAATCCAAGGGCTAAAAAGCACTAAACCTGGACCAAAACTAAGACTAAGACAGGACTTAGCCAGGGCCACACCAGGACTACAATGGTCTAAATGTAAGGGCTATATAAGCACTAAACCAGGAACAAACAAAGAATTAAAAAAAACAAAGCTTAAACCATGACTAAAATGGCTCTAAAACATAAGGGATGTTTCAAGGACTAAGCCAGGGCTAAACTAGGACTGGACGAGGACTAAAAGCAAGTCTGCGCCGGGGCAGAACGAAGACTAAACCGGGGCTAAACCCAGAACAAAACGAAGAGTCGATTTTCATTGACATTTCCATGGCCGTCTCACGCGCCATCACCCAATTACGCACAGCCAAAACAAAACAACAACAAAAACACAAGAAAATCAGCGCGCCTTCCCTGTCCCTCTCCGCGGCTCTTTTTAATTGTCAGAGTCGCCCTGTGTAGTGTAGGACGCACACGGCAGCCTCGCGCGTGAAGGTCGCAGGCACGCACGCGCGCGCCTCCCTCCGTGTGTGCGCGTGCGGCCGGTCTACGCGACAGATTTGGCGTTAAATGGAGTTACGCGCGTTCATCAGAGCGGCAGATTGAATGAGAAAAGGGGGATTGTGCGCGCGGAGAAGATAGAGAGAGAGAGAGGAGAGAGAGAGAGAGACAGAGAGAGACAGAGTGGATCGATAACAAGTTTGGGGCCGCCGTCAGAGGGCGCTGTTTCACCCCGGTGTGTGTGCGCGCGCTGTGGAGTTGAAGTGCTGTGGCGATGTGTGTGGAGGAATGTGATTTAATGATAGATACGGGCGATTCAGTGATTGTGAGAGGGGGGGGGGATAGAGGCAGGTTTGAGGCGAGACGCTGCAGAATGAGATATTATTTTTCAAATCCCTCCGGAGATATAAATTATATATCAATAAATGTTATTAAAGGTGCACTATGCAACTTTTTATGTGGGGGAAAAAAAAGTTGATATTTGTACATAATTGACCTCGTGCGGCTGTGTGAGTGGCCATATGGCGCCTTTACTTTTCGTCAGGGTCGGCTCTTGGACGCTCCAGGATCAATAGGGCTCTACTCGCATCCGGGTATTTCAGTGCGCCGCGGATGCAACAGTGAAAACAATGGTGGTATTAAACTGCGTTTTTGCCTGTGAATGACGGATCATGTTCAGTAAATCCTGCGTAAAAGCTGTTGTGCGGGTGGATCTTACATTTTGTCAGAACTAAAAAAAAAAAAAAAAGAGGAAATTGTACACAAATTGATATTATACTGAGGATGGTAATGACAACTGGGACGTAGCAAGATCTCAGAGTATAATATGTATTAATGCTTTTTAATGCATTACACTATGTAGGGCTTTCATAATACATTATACATGAAATAAATAAATAAATTGTGCACAAATTGATATTATACTGAGGATGGTAATGACAACTCGGAAGTAGCAAGATCACAAGTATAATATGTACTGCATAGTAACGTGCCTTTATAACATAAAAATAGTGACTTTCGGTAATGTTACCAAGGTTTGGCATTGGTAACATGCTGAAATATATTATATTAAGGTTTGCAGAACATTGTAAACATGCTGAAATATATTATATTAAGGTTGGCATTAACATGCTGAAATAATATTAGCATGATGGTAACATGCTGAAATATATTATATTAAGGTTTGCATTGGTAACATGCTGAAATATATTATATTAAGGTTGGCATTGGTAACATGCTGAAATATATTATATTAAGGTTTGCCTTTTGTTCTTGCTTTGTACTAAACATCGTACATGAAACGAGACCGTGGTTGTCGTTGTGCTTCGTTTTGTTTTCTATATGAACATTTCAAACAATGCTTTGTAATTTGGTCTGTGTTAAAAAAAAAAGCCAGTTTGAAGGTTCTCCTTTGACATTGATGAAAATCAAAATATGATGCTGCTAATTGTATGATTGATAATGTAATTGCAATAGGTTAAAGTTATTATTATAGTTCTGTCATGTAAATGCTATATTGTAAATGTTTTATTGATTTTGGGGGTGGGGCTTATAAGCTCTCGCTTCAGCCCACTCCTTTTGAGCAGAATGTTTACTGCTCAAATAAACTAATAAACTAAACTAAACTAAACTACAACTTCAATCTTGTAAACTGAGTAAGTTCATGATTAGAATCCACGTCTGCAGATCTAAACAAATTGTGTGGATTATGTTTTAAAGATTAACGTAACTGTGCCAGACACATCAGGCTCTAAATGCTACCATTTACTTTGCTTTAAACATAAAATAAATTGTTTAATGTCGTGACACGCATTCACTATTATGCTTTATCTAAATCTAAAGCCGAATAAACTAGAAATAACGTCGCCTAAGAGCTTCTAAAACATTTTTAGTCTGCATTACGTTTAACTTAGATCAGGATTATTTCCAACATAAATGCATGAAATTCAGCACAAAGTTATAGGCTAACTCTTGGCAGTTTGTACAAACATTCATCGAGACCAATTAAGTCCAATTTCTGTTTATATCAGACTTTTGCCTCAATAGGCAGGTTATCATGGTAATCAAATGACATTCATCACAATCCGACAATTATTCCCCTTCATAAATCCTCTCAAATTCAATGACAACCACCCAATGCAGCGATCTCCCATTGTTTTCAATGAAGCGAGAGAGTTGTATTCACCTCCGCTGATTTGTGACGTAACACTGTAGAGCCCTATTGTTTGGAAGGTTATCTCTGCAGACAGAGCCTCTCACCAGAAAAGCTACAAACCAATTGATCCAGGAGCTTTTTAGAGACCACCGTGATGGAAACTAAAGGTGCCATGACCACTCATACATCCCATGAGGTCAAATACACACAAATATCAACTTTTTTCCCCCACATAAAAAGTTGCATAATGCACCTTTAATGGCAAGCCCAAAGAACCTCATTCTGAGAAAGCGGCTTTTAAAGACCCTATACCTGACTTTCTTTTTTGTAGGGTAAATTACTTTTGCCCCATAAAAGCACGTTGTAATAGAAGTCTGCATTGTAATATGATTTGTTGACATCTCGGTTGCTTTTCGTGCTACACGTGGATACCAAACATGTCAATATTTGTGAATGAGTAAACCGGCCAGTGCGGCGTGATGTTGTGGTTATTGCCGGGAACTCTCCAACTCAGTAACGGACAAAATAAGCATCGTAAAGAGGGAGTTGATCTATTTTTTACTCTGACATTAGAACTAAGTTGTTAAGGGAGAACACTTGGTCTTATTCTGTTCATACATTCATTACAAAGATTTGTTCACAAGGGAAAAAAACGGGCTCAGATAATGTAAAATCCTTCTGTAAAAACTTTTCAATAAAATGCATTTCAAGAGTTTGCATTCGTCCTTATCATTGTTTGGAATTGAAAGTCAATCAGTGCATTAGTTAAACATCTTATCACGAGGATTAGGACATAACTGCTCTCAATTGTCGTGGCGCTGCTTCTGTTTGTGGGCAATTCTGGTATTTTTCGTCCATACCCGATAATCAGACTGAGATAGCGGGACTCCATTCTGAAAGCTCAGGGCAGAAGCAGCTTATATAGAAACGCCGAGATGGAGCTGATCACAGATTATTGGTGTTACACCGAATTTGAGGAGGACTGGAGGAGATTAAACACACTGGCTTCATATCTGCTGGATTTCATTTATTTTAAAACCACACTGCACAAAATTCCAGGTTGCTTCGCCTTGTCACACGTCACCAACTAAACAGTCGCTAAAGTGAAAACATAAACAGGCTTTATGTTCAGCTAGACATCGACAATGCTCAGTTTTTACAATGGATTGTCAAAATAAGAGGTCCTCATGTATTTAAGGGGTTTTCACACTGGCTCTGGTTAGGTCGACCTGCACCTTATTGTGGAAGTTCTTTTGGGCACATGCGCCGTAAAGGGCTGGAAGGGTAGGATGATTCTAAGGGCCTGGGGCTGACAAGGGCCCATGAAGATCATGACACTTTTTAGCAGATAGACCTGTATATGAAAAGGCTTATATGCTTTAAGACTGCAGGCCCTAAATAAAGCAAATTCTAATTATTATTCTGTATTTTAATGAATAAAAACATGTTCTTATTTTACACCCCCTTCCATTCATAATGGCTCACTCCTTCATACTGCTGCGTGCCGAAAGGCACTGTGTTTGGTAGAACTGGAGATCCTCGCACTAGGCTTCTTCACAGCCATATCACATCAGAAGTCAGGCAGGCCCTGGCAGGCTCCAAACACACGCTTTGATTTCATCTTTATCGTGTCTTCGAGTGTTGAGATGCTAAAGCAGTGCGTTCTCTCTTTGCACTTCTCCTTCTCGGAAAGAGATGCGCAGCTTCGAGCTCACTCCGGCCGCCCACAGCCGGGCCCCTCAAACCGGGAACACTGTCATTAAACACCGATCACTGCCCTGAGGCTGCAGCATCAGCTCGGTCACACAGAGCTGTATGCCCTTTGATCCCCGACCACGGCCCATTTCATTTAATTCTATTTATTTATTTATTTGAACAATATACATTAACCTCAGAAAGGAGACATGCATTGTACCAGGTTGTAGCACTTGTGCTAATTTCCACCTGCAGTCCCTGGGCAGACTCATGTCAACAGACAAAGTCTTAGAAAAATGCACGTGTTAAAAATACATTTCCCCCCAAACAGCATTAAAATGAAACACACTCTTCATTCCTAAGCATTCATTTGCAAATACACTCTTGCATACACACCAATTACAGTACATTATGGGAACAGTTTTTTTTTTAAACAAGCCATTTTTTGGCTGGTGTAAAACAGTGTTAATGTGCACATGTGTCAGCTCTGTTGGAACATATTCTACTGTCTGATGCCACACTGGAGAAGGCTGAGCTGCTGTTTTTACACTGAGGAATCCTACACTCGCCCCGAACAGTCGACCGAGTGGCTCGAGATGAAATTTCTGAGCTCAGTGAAATAAACGTTTGTAACGGAGGAGCTGCCGTACCATTAATTATCTTGAACAACAGACAGAGATTTGAATATGATTATGTTTTCAAAACTTCATATACTATGTTTTTTAAGAATATGAGTATCGGCCAATCTATCCCCGAATAAGTCCGTAATAAGTGTCATTTAATAGTGCAAATGACTACGGCGACTTGACTCGCGACACGCAGTATTTCAGTCAAACTGTTACAAAAGCTAAATAAAACACGAGACTGAGGACTAAAGCTTTAGGCTGTTGTGTTAACTGGAGCCAGGGTCCGTACCTCACAGACCAGTGTGAAGCTGCACCTCACAGTCAGAAATAAAGTTTAGAGCAGGGGCGGAGCAAAGGCAGTAGAGGCCTGGGGGTCTGGGCCCCCACTCACCCAGATTGATAAGCTGCAGTGTTTTGTCAAAATAAAAATTTCATTTGACTTTAGAAGATAAGTTGTCTTATGCCTCTTTACGTGAGCCGTTATTTTCCCACCGTGTGCTGAAATATTTTACTTGTTCATCTTTAATAGGCAACACCCTCCTTTATCGCGTTAATATAATGTAGCCCTACAATAGAATTTTAGATTCAAGATTCACTATTCAAGATTTTTATTTGTCAAACCATGAGAATGATTTGAAATGATATTTCTCTCATCCTTGATTGTGGAGCGGGGGTGGGGGAAAAGGGGTGGGAGGGAGGGAGGGCAGGGAGTTCAGCTTCCCGATGGCCTTGTGTATGAAACTGTTTCTAAGTCGACTGGACCTGGCCCATCTCCTCCTGAAGGCATTACTTTGAAGAGACTGTGTGATGTAGGGTCCCTGGTGATTCTGACGGCTTTGCGGGTGAGACGGGTGGAGTACATGTCCTTAATGGTGGGGAGAGGGGCTCCACAGATCATCTCCAGCTGCTCTCACGATGCGCTGGAGGCTCCTTCGGCAGGAGGCAGTGCTGGCGCCGTGCCACACAGTGATGGAACTGGTCAGATGCTCTCTATAGTCTCTGTAGAAACCACACAGTGATGAGCTGGTCAGATGCTCTCTAAGTCCTGAGAAACCACACAGTGATGGAGCTGGTCAGGATGCTCTCTATAGTCCCTCTGTAGAAGAGCCACACAGTGATGGACTGGTAGGATGCTCTCTATGTCCCTCTGTAGAAGCCACACAGTGATGAGCTGTCACATGCCTCTATACCCTCGTAAAGAGCCACACAGTGATGGAGCTGGTCAGCATGCTCTCTATAGTCCTCGTAGAAGAGCCACACAGTGATGAGCTGGCAAGCTCTAAATCCCTGTAGAAAACACAGTGATGAGCTGGTCAGATGCTCTCTATAGTCCCTCTGTAGAAGACACACAGTGATGGAGCTGGTCAGCAGCTCTCTATAGTCCCTCTGTAAAGAGCCACACAGTGATGGAGCTGGTCAGATGCCTCTATAGTCCTCTGTGGCCACACAGTGAGGGTCAGGACCTAGTCCCTCTGTAGAAGAGCCACACAGTGATGGAGCTGGTCAGGATGCTCTCTATAGTCCCTCTGTAGAAGAGCCACACAGTGATGGAGCTGGTCAGGATGCTCTCTATAGTCCCTCTGTAAAAACACAGTGATGGAGCGGTCGGATGCTCTCTATAGTCCCTCTGTAGAAGAGCCACACAGTGATGGAGCTGGTCAGGATGCTCTCTATAGTCCCTCTGTAGAAGACCACACAGTGATGGAGCTGGTCAGGATGCTCCTATAGTCCTTGTAGAAGACCACACAGTGATGGAGCTGGTCAGGATGCTCTCTATAGTCCCTCTGTAGAGAAACCACACAGTGATGGAGCTGGTCAGGATGCTCTCTATAGTCCCTCTGTAGAAGAACCACACAGTGATGAGTGGTCAGGATGCTCTCTATAGTCCCTCTGTAGAAGAGAACCACACAGTGATGGAGCTGGTCAGGATGCTCTCTATAGTCCCTCTGTAGAAGAACCACACAGTGATGACTGGTCAGCATGCTCTCTAAGTCCCTCTGTAGAAGCCACACAGTGATGGAGCTGGTCAGGATGCTCTCTATAGTCCCTCTGTAGAAGAACCACACAGTGATGGAGCTGGTCAGGATGCTCTCTATAGTCCCTCTGTAGAAGACCACACAGTGATGGAGCTGGTCAGATGCTCTCTATAGTCCCTCTGTAGAAGACCACACAGTGATGGAGCTGGTCAGGATGCTCTCTATAGTCCCTCTGTAGAAGAACCACACAGTGATGGAGCTGGTCAGGATGCTCTCTATAGTCCCTCTGTAGAAGAACCACA
Source organism: Neogobius melanostomus (assembly GCA_007210695.1). NCBI lineage: Eukaryota > Metazoa > Chordata > Actinopteri > Gobiiformes > Gobiidae > Neogobius > Neogobius melanostomus. Next base: position 1,057,586 of record VHKM01000099.1, read on the forward strand.
CAGTGATGGAGCTGGTCAGGATGCTCTCTATAGTCCCTCTGTAGAAGAACCACACAGTGAGAGCTGGTCAGATGCTCTCTATAGTCCCTCTGTAGAAGAACCACACAGTGATGGAGCTGGTCGGATGCTCTCTATAGTCCCTCTGTAGAAGAACCACACAGTGATGGAGCTGGTCAGGATGCTCTCTATAGTCCCTCTGTAGAAGACCACACAGTGATGGAGCTGGTCAGGATGCTCTCTATAGTCCCTCTGTAGAAGAACCACACAGTGATGGAGCTGGTCAGGATGCTCCTATGTCCCTCTGTAGAAGACCACACAGTGATGGAGCTGGTCAGGATGCTCTCTATAGTCCCTCTGTAGAAGAGCCACACAGTGATGGAGCTGGTCAGGATGCTCTCTATAGTCCCTCTGTAGAAGACCACACAGTGATGGAGCTGGTCAGGATGCTCTCTATAGTCCCTCTGAGAAGAACCACACAGTGGAGCTGGTCAGATGCTCCTATAGTCCTCTGTAGAAAAACAACAGTGATGGAGCTGGTCAGGATGCTCTCTATAGTCCCTCTGTAGAAGAACCCACACAGTGATGGAGCTGGTCAGGATGCTCTTAGTCTCTGTGAGAGCCACACAGGATGGAGCTGGTCAGGATGCTCTCTATAGTCCCTCTGTAGAAGGCCACACAGTGATGGAGCTGGTCAGGATGCTCTCTATAGTCCTCTGTAGAAGAACCACACAGTGATGGGCTGGTCAGGATCTCTCTATAGTCCTCTGTAGAAGTTGCACATAACGGAGGCTGGGACTCTAGCTCTTCTTAACTTGCGGAGAAAGTAGAAAATTAAATGAAAATTAAAATCCACAACTTGAACCACTAACCTGCTGGGGCACCTCTAAAAGGCACAACATTGCAGGAAATACAATCTGTTAAGTTAAAAAATTCTAGTGGAGCACCACCACCCACCCGTTACTGTATGCATGTACTTTTAAAGTAGCTGTTAACCCTAACCCTGATTAATCATGGACTATGGACTACTACAAATAACTAGCATCATACTGTCTGTTCAGTCCACTTTATTTCTATTGCACTTTTCATAAACAAGCATTTCCAAAGCGTGGGTTTTACCTACCACACTCCTGTATAATGAGCATATGTTACCTGAAAGACATTTATTTATATGGTTTATTTGGTTGGGACAGTGCATGTTAATGAACATACATGGGTCTCATGCATGTAAACAAGCCACACCTCCATTACAAATGACAAACGGAAAGCAGCTGTTCTTTTCATAGATTCATGAAATCGTTATGGCTTTAAATTTGTATCTTTTCTCAGTCCGTTATTGGAACCTTTCCGGATTGTATATTTCTCCCTCATTCTCGAGAGGTCGTGACTCAGTGGTGAATCACATGAGCTCCAGCACATATAGACTGCACACAGAGTCGGCCTCTTGATAATTGGATGGAACTATTTTCTGCAACCAAGCCCTCGAGGATCCATGCAGTATTGTAGACGTTTTGTCTTGGATTCTGCTGAAGACGTGATTAACAAAGGTTTTTAGCTCGTTTTTCTCCCTCAGCATCGTAGTTTTAATGTCAGAGTGAAAAATAGAACAAACACGACCTTTACGATACTTATTGTATGACAATTTGATGAGTATTGCTTCGGAGTTCTTCAGGAAATCACTACAACACGGCGGCGCTCCCTCGTCTTTCCCGCGCTTGTTCATTCACCTATATGTTTGGTATCCACGTGTAGCTGGACAGGCTGTGACAGAGATGAGGCTGTGATCCAAATATGGTCCTGTCAGCCACTGCAGCGACGGAAGAAATGTTCACTTCTTTCTAGACATGGGCTTTTGAAGGTTTTCTGAGAGCGATTTCATTCTCAGCCTGATTTATTGAGCTTTGAACCACAAAAACAAGACAAAATTTGCATTTTTAAATAACCCAGGCTCCAGCCATGATTTAGATTTCTTCACTGAAAAAAGAGGCCATTTTATTATTATGATATGAAAACATCCATTGACACACACTTCCCTCCTCATACACTATTAACACTATTAATGTCAGTAATTTTCACCTCCTATTCACCTGCAGCGTCTTACTTAAACCATCAAACTGAGAAGAATCCGAGCTTTAAAACAAGATCAAACAAATTGAATTGAATTGAATATTTTATTTTGAGCCATACAAACATAAGTATATAGACAGTGCACAAAACAAATACAGAGACAAGGTACATACTGAATCTGTCAAAATATATACATTTCATCATTTCACAGGGATCTGTCTTAGGCCCAAAGTTGTTTAATTTATATATTAATGACATTTTTAATGTGTCTAAATGATTAAAATTAGTGATTTTCGCAGATGACACAAACGTCTTCTATTCCAATGACAATTATAGTAATTTAGTAACTAACATAAACTGTGAACTAAGGAAATTAAAAACATGGATGGACATTAATAATTGTCCCTCACCTAAATAAAACAAAAGTAATGTTTTTCGGTAATTATAATGGAAAACCAGACTTAGTAAACATAGACGGTGTAGTTTTAGATACAGTATCAGAAATTAAATTCTTAGGAGTCATCATTGACAGTAAATTAAGCTGGAAACCACACATAAGACACATACAAGGTAAAGTCTCCAAAAGTATCTCAATCATAATAAAGCAAAGTTTTCTTAAATTACAATGCATTATTTTTGTTATATAGTTCATTAGTTTTGCCATATCTAAACTACTGTGTAGAAGTTTGGGGCAATAACTATAAAAGCTCATTACACCCCCTTGTTATACTCCAAAAACGGGCTGTAAGAATTATACATAAAGTAGGATATTATGATCACACTAATATATTATTTCTGCAGTCTAAACTGTTAAAAATGCATGATTTAGTTGATTTCTCTACTGCCCAACTGCTGTTTAAAGCCAACAAAAATGTGCTACCTGCAAGGATACAAATGCTTTTTGCACGACAGAAGGGGGATATAACCTGAGGGGGTGTGATAACTTTAAGATCAAGCAGTGTCTTCCACTAGGAAAAGTATGTGTGTGTCTGTATGTGGAGTTAAACTCTGGAACAAATTGGGGGCAGAAATAAACAATGTCCAAATATTCATCATTTCAAATCAAGATATAAAAAATGGTATGGTCAAAGTACCAGAAGGAGGAAATGGGTACTTGATTGCTAATGGGTGTCACAAAGTGCTGTATACTTTTAAGGTCAGATCTAACTAATAATGAAGTATATTGTGGTTGTTACTATTATACTATTGCAGTTGTTATTGCCATTGTTATTGCTATTGCTGTTGTGTTATTATCATCACTATTTAAACTTTAAACTTTAAATGTAATGGTCTAGGATTAATACCTAACAATCTGTGGATTATTCTTAGAATCCAACTCAATCGATTCAGACAGCAGTACTGCTATTGATGCTGATGGTAATATAAAGGAAATAATTCTTAGAAGTAAAACATGCACATATCTATGTACTCCGCATTCACATAACCCATAGTATAGGGTAGACATGTGGGGGCCGGCAGCTCGAGGAACCTCTTCTGGCAGCAGACTCCTAACATGTCTCTTTTAATGCATAGTATAGGACACTTAACAAATGATGGTCTGGTTGCTCGGGGCTGCTCCCCTCTGGCAGCTGGTCCAGTCACAGAAAGAAGAAAAGAAAGAAAAGCCCGAATCCCTTTTAACACATATCATTAAGACCATTCTTGTTATCATGAACATCAATCAGTCTGCGATTACTGTACCCTTCATGAATAAATGTGGAGTATTTTATGTATCATTCAAACACTTTGATACAGAGTAATGCTATATGGGTTGTAATGGTGATGGTGAACAACGGTAATGCCAACATGGTAATGATTCTGTATGGGAGACAGAAATAATACACTGGTTGTAGCGTGTGAGATACTGTGAATGTTGACCTGGTATAATGCAGTGTCGCATTTGTTAATATGTAACCAACTCGGTTGATAGTTGTTTTGAAAATGGTAAGAAATATGCACTGTTGTTAGTTATTGTTATTGAAGTTTATGAACAGGGGTGGGAGTCAATAAGCTTGTCTTCTTCCCACTCCTTTTCGAGCTGTAATGTAAATTATTTTTCTTTTATTATGTATATATATTATTTCTGTTTTCTTTTTCTTTAGCTCGAAATAAATATTCAAATCAAATCAAATCATTCCTTTTCTTTCCTTTGCCCCTATAATTGGCAAAAATAAAATAAAAATTAACATTCTAACTCGAAAGGAGTGGGAAGAAAACAAACGTATTTACTCCCACTCCCTATTCATATGATTAAATAATAATGATGTGGTTGCTACAATGACATATTATTGTTATATAAGTTGGTTACATATTTACAAGTAATGCAACAATGCATTACATTAAATCAACATTCACAGTATGTTACACTTTATAACAAGTGTATCATTTTTTCATTTCCCGTACCTTTAGTTAGAATACTCAGAATTCTTTTTTAGCTGCAATTTTAAATATCAGTCCGTTCACAAGTTTAACACATTGAAAACTTGTTAACATTAAAAATCACATTTTGTACGGTTGGATCTTAACACGGTTCCAAGTAGAACTTCAATATGCAACAAGTAGAAATGAGGGTGAGACAAAACATGTTTTGAGTGAACATTTTATATAGGACCTTTAAATAAGCCAGAAAAGCTGAGATTCTATCCTTTTTTTTGGTAAAAATAAAATAAAAAATGTGTCTGAGAATAAGGGTGTCGTCTATAATTTGCATGTGGCATTGAAAATACTTGTAATACATTTTTGCACCACCAGAGACCGCCAGAGCGCTCCAAGACATTTGTCCACGATAAGTAGTTGCACATGGCTAGCTAGTTTTCCAATATGAAGCGGGCCAACAAAAGCACAGCGTGGGAGCTCTTTACAACGAGAATGACGGGTTAAAAAGCGGGCTAATGACTGCAGGTGAAATAAATTTAAATACGTCTAGGGCCTTGTGAACGCAAAAGTCAGTGACCTACTTTTACTGCTCTGTAAATACCACTACGTTTTATTTCTATAAATTAATTTTGTTTCAATGTTTTACAGCTATTTAATAACAGTGTTAAAAATGAAATACTCCTTTCACGTTTGTCAGTATAACGTAACAGGGGGGTGGGGGTTGGTTAATGGTTAACCGAGTATTAACCGTAAGGGCCGCGGTTAACGGTTAATGAAAAGAAGAATGAAGATTGAGAACCACTGGTCTAAATCGTACACAAAGAATACACAAGTTATAAACCAACGTTCATCTGACATTTAGTGCAATGTTTTGAAAAGTAGGCCTCTGCTGTTCTGGCAGAATGATCAGACCACCTTTGTCCCACAGTGAAGCCTCATCAGATTGGCGTTATTAAAGTGTTGTCAACGATTATACGATTATGGCGACGCATCACGCAACGATGCATTATCCTCGCCCTTCGAAAATATCCTTCATAAATATTACTTCCCGGTGCCGGGCGTAGACAGAGGAGTATGAGGACGGAGCGGCCGCCTGCCAGTCACCCATTGTCTGTAAAGGTCGTAGCCGCCATACCCTTCCCTCTATACCCTCCTCTCCTGATAGACATGATGGACAGGACGGTGAGACACAAACAGAATACATACATATAGAGAGAGAGAGATGGAGGTCCGATTTCACAAGAACTCCAGATGTGACTGACAGCCCCGAGTATAGTTAAGGATTCCAATTACATGCTAATGGAGAGCTATCAAATGTGTCTGGGACGGTACTTCGAAGGCAACGACGATGAAATAAAGTGTTTTCAGATCCAGGGTAACAGACGGTGTAGATTACTAAAGTCAGGTGGGTTTAATTCAATCACTGGACGGTTTCACGCGCATATTAATTCACAATTATTGACATGTTTGGTATAATATGGCCATTTGCTTTCTGGGAGAGGGTAACACCCGCCATTCCGACTCCCCCCTACTCGACATTGAGGTCTAATTGTCGGATATGTTCCATCCTGAGTAAGAACATATCTCAGTATGTAAAAACGGTGGCCTATTCCTTTAAGGATAGTGGAGTTTACAAGCTAACCTAACCTTACCTTAGCCTTAACCTTAAGGATAGTGGAGTTCACAAGCTGAACAAGCTACCCTCAAAACTTGTCGGAAAAGCCGTATCAAAAAGTGTTGGATTGGCGGGATGTGGCAGTGGAGGGGTGTCGGAATGACGGGTCGACCCCCTGGGAGAGAGCCGTGGTCAAGAAGATGGGAGAAATATACAGCTGCATGTGCAGAGGTTACTTTAGGACCCTGTGGACTCCACACTTTCTAGGCTTGGACTTAACAATATTTTGAAGGTTTTTGAGAAGGATTTTTAAATATCTAATTCCTAGCCTGATTGATTGACCTTTGAACTGCAATAAAACAAGGCAACTTTTTTATTTATTTTTTTACAGATTCTTTCCCTTATACATACCTTATTCAAAAACTAAAATGATCTAAATCCTTTCTGTGTAACTAATATTACCAGCGGTCCAGTTTTCCCGGACAGTCCCAGTTTTGAGCCCTCTGTCCCATGTCCTCGTGGATTTCCACAAAACCATCGATTTGTCCCTATTTACACAAGCTCTGTCCCAATACTAATTACTTGAATCGCAATGACTTTTAGACAGTTTTACTGTTCAAACGTCTCGAGTCCCGGTCCTACAGCTGTGCGGACAGAGGCTGGGCAGGCACCTGTCTGTGTCCAAACTTCTTGAAAGAACAAACCTCGGTGAATGACAGCGACACGCCACTTGGAAGCGTGCACTTGTGTGTGTGTCTACCATCGCACAGAAAGCAGCTCTGCGATTCTCTTTGCATATGAAAGAGACGGAGTAAAAGGAAAGGACACAATGTACTTAATTTGTAAGATATTATTTCATCCGTTTTGCAAACATATCCGCCACAGCTGTCTCTCTTATCTTGAAGTCGCTGCATTTAGGCAGAGAGACATGCTGTCCCCCGCCGTGTCCCATGAGGAGTCGTGCCTCAGTGATATAGCAAACCCTCCGTGCAGACTTTAAAAACACAATGCACGTGGTCCTTATGCTTCTGTTTTGTGACATCAGTCATTCTGTCCAACGATCGCCTCCTGTTTTCTTAGTTTAGTCCCATATTCCCGTTTGACAGAGGTTGAGCCCGCTCTGTCAGGTAGGTGCTGGTCACGGTTCCAACACACCGCTACACGAAGGGGCGCGAATGCGTCGTGACTGTGAAATGCCGAAAAAGTATACTTTATGGAAAATGAGCAGTGGGCATGATTAAATTGCTTTGTGGGCCGGCCAGGGCCTCGGGATGGGGCTTGCCCAGGTCTGAAGTTGTAATTTATTTTACTCGCCACTGCCACCTTAGGTCTTGCGCGTAACTACAGTGTCTATGTTAGTATTTCACTTCACTTATTTATTTATTCATCCATGTTCAGATTTTTCTTTACAGGGTCATAGTACATGGTGAAAGGATCATGATGAAGACATTGTCTTATTGTCCATGCCCTTTGTAATAATTACAGAAAAATCGATGACCAAATCGGCGGGTGATCCGTTCAACACATTTGTGACACTCATGTTGGTATTACAAAAATCAATCATTGTAACAATTTTACGAGACTTATTTTATTTTATTTTTATTTTTTTCCCCGTTTCAACATACGAGTTTTTATATTTCTCCATCTGCATCTCCTTGAACATATTTTTAAATGTATCTATTGTTTGAGAACATTTTAATGTGTCCTTTAATGAATTCCATAATCGTACCCCAGCAACCAAAAAACCCTCTGTCTTAATGAGATTCGGGAGAACGGTACAAAAGTTTCCCCTTCGCCTTGTGTCGTCTGTGATCAAGGTCAATTTCTTGTAAATATGTTCTGGTACCAACTTGTGCTTAATTTTCCACATGGTCTGTAAAATTTTTAAATTAGCAAGATCTTTAAATTTTAATAGTTTCAGCTCCACAAAAGGTCGTTAGTATGTTCTCTAGAGCCTTTATGACTTATAATTCTCACAGCCTTTTTTGTAGCAAAAACATTCGATCTGTTACACTTTTGCATGCGTTTCCCCAGATCTCGATACAATATGTAAAGTAAGGGACAATTAATGAAGAATATAAAAGTATTTCAGCCCCAGGCTTACAACATTTTTAAATTCCGTCTTTTAAATTCCCTTTCTAATATAATTTATGATATAATTTATTTATCATATGAAGACAAAAAATCCATTCAGCCGCAGCATCTCAGGTTAAAACTGTCTGAAATATCACTCCAGGTAGTTATGCTCACTAATCCATTTCACATCTCTCCTTGTATAGAAAATCATGACAAAAACAGAACCGTTGCACATGTAAATTAGTCACGATGCCTTTCAAACATTTGGTAATTTCAATGAGCCCGCTGTGATTTGCATTATATTGCAGCGTCCTGCGATGTGGATATTGAACCATTGCGATCATTTTCCAATATGTATTGCACCCATTGGTTTATTTACAGTAAGTGTCTCTTGGCGCAATAACGGATCCGCCGCAGCCTCTTTATGAACCCATACCGAAGTCCACCTTGCCGACATCCTACCCCACTTAGCCCAGCCCTGATGGATGCTCCCGCTCCCTGCCGTACATCCGAGAGCCTTCCCCCCCCCTTCTCATCTGAGCCGCGCACGTCCATCCTCATCAGGCCGCCGCGTTTGAGAAGCCTGGCAGCGTCATAAATGAGTAATGCGCTTGTCATTTCAAAAGAGCGAGCCACTTCTTACTCTCCCTTCTCCCCTGCCTATAGCCGAGTGTCATGGCCGCCCCCACGGGAGGCTCCCAGACGCGCGACCCAGGTGTAAACAATGTCACGGCTAAAGGATCCGCGGAGAGGGAGCGTTCACGGAGAGGACGCGCTAAAGATGACAAAACGCCGCGGTCAATCAGAGGGGAACGGGGAGGAGACCGGGGACGGTGATAATGGGAGATAGTAACTTGAGGACGTAACTACGCTTCTAGGTCAACGTGTGCGGTAATTGATGCACCGATCCAGCTTTTTTTTTAAACTTCTGAGGCTTGAGTGATATCTGATACCAACCGATACCAAGAAACTTTCTTAAGTGGCTCATGTAACTTTAAAGGAACAGGCCACCGTTTTTTTCCATACTGAGTTCTTACCTGAGCTTAGACGAGTTGATGCGTACCTGTCTGGTCTTTACGCGTGCGCTCAGTCACGGAAAAAGACCAAAGATGTTGTTAGCATTTAGCCTCTCCTCCTCTCCTCGAAGCGACCAAGCTCTTCCACGTTTTCCCCATTTAAATACGGTTACGTGAGGAGTTACACGATCCAAGTATATTCACACAAAATTAAACATGTCGATTTTCTAAGCGGATACAAAGGGTTACTATATTGTAAGGCAGGGGAAGGCAAGTTTGCATTGTGAAGGGCCGATTTTTATCATCGCCAAAACACCAAGGGCCAAACCTCACCATTGTAGCCCAAAGTAAAGATTTTCTGCAAACGCCAATACATTACATTAAATTATGAGCAAGTGGTATGTTCTGACCGGAGATTTAGAAATACACTACACAAAGTAGTTGGTTTTAAGCATTGGCTTAAATGACTTCAATTGAGGAAGTCTTGTTTTGAGCGTTTTTTACTCTACTTTTTTTTTCTTTTACTTTTTTCCTGATCTGGCCAAATTTGAGAACATGTCAGACTAGTTCTAAAGTAAATCTCACTTGAAATAAGAAAGTAGAACTGCCAATGGGACAAGACCAATGTTCTTACCCAATCGGCAGATAAAATGACTTGAAATAAAGACTAAATGTATTGAAACGAGTCAGAAACATACCAAAACAAATGAATAATCAATAATGTCAATGATCTGGGTCAAAAGCCCAACTACATCTTAACTCGCCAAAACAACTCAAATTAAAACTAATCCTGTTCATGACTTTTTGCAGTGGACTGACGGTATTACACTCTTACTTTAACAGGTATTTGATCTCTATTTTGCATAACAATAATATTTCTCAAATCATCTGGGGGCCAGAGGTTTTGTGCTAGAGGGCCAGATTTGGCCCCCGGGCCTGACGTTGCCTACCCTGTTGTAAGGTGTAATAACACCATAGGAGCACTTCCACGTCCGCGCAGTAATATCACTTTACTGTGCGGACGTGGAAGGGGAGACGTGAGGGGCGTTGGGGACATGTGGCGATCTAGTCATTGTACGATCTTTCACAAAAGCTCTTTAGGCTTGGAGAGAGGACGGTCAGCATCACAGCACTTTTTGTTTTGTGTTAACTGGTGAAATATTCGCAGAGATCTTCACATTTTTTGGGGTTGCAACTGAGCTGCAGTCTGTTTATGGAGCTGATTTACGCGCGCCGCATTTACACGGATACACGCGCTGTCTGTAGTTTAATTTGGTCAGAGGTTTTACTCAAAAATGATCGTTCCGTTACTTAGTTTTATCGAGTAGTCAAGGATGGAGAAGAGAGCGCAGCAGTGAGGGGAAGGGCCGCACAGGGGGGAGACAGACTTAGTTACAACATTTTTAAGTAGAGAAATTACTTTACTTACGGGGTCAACCCATTAGTCCGACATTTCATTAGTCTGAAAATGTCCCATTGAGTAGGGGTTGAAAAATAAAATTAGGTTCAGGCAAGAGTCCACTGACCTTAAGGTTAGGGCCAATGGTTGTATTAAGGCTCCAGAGGCGTGCTGGCCATAGGGAGAGCTCGGTTCCGGTGCTTCTGGGCCGGGCCATCAGAATAAAATAATGAAATAATAACTCACTATTCCAGGCCTAAAGGCTTTAACTGGGCTGCAGCAGGAGCATGAGCTGCTGTTCCAGATATAAATGAAGTAACACAAGTGTAATTGTCATGGAAATCTATCAAAAATAATGACTGATTAATGAAAATCTGAAAAATATTTGCATTGAACTTTTCATTCTTGCGGCGGGGAGATACCATTTGATATTGAACTAACTCAGAGGGGTGTTTATGTGGAACACCCCTCCGCTTTAGTTCAAGTTGGTGCAGTCCAATCCAGCGGAGACAAGTGTCTGCGTGAGTTAAGAGACTAAAAGACAGTGAAAGGTAGAAAGGTGGTCAAATAAATGTTTTATCTACATAACTTGTGCTGATTGTGGGTTTGTGGCTCAGACTGTGTGTGCAGCGGCCCATGTGAAAAGAGAAATTGTTAGAAAATTGTCAATGTGTGGTATTTGATCCAGCGACCTCTTGTACTTGAGACCAGCGCACTATTACGGAGCTATAATTCCGGGCCGGGCTTCTCCAAATTCCCGGGCTGAAATTAGGTCCCAGCACGCCCCTGTATGGCTCTCTAATCCACAACACAACTGGGTTAGAAATGTCGGACTAATGGCACCTCTGCTCGATGGGACATTTTCGGACTAATGAGACGTAGGACTAATTGGGCGTCGGAGTAATGGCATGGCACCTTGCTTACCTTGTATTTCAACAAAAAGCAGTTTTTCCACTGTTTGAAATGGCTTCTAGGAAATGAAATTGTGAATGGTCCTCTTTGTAAAGGAGACGTTACATATGAAGGTTTTTAATGAACGGTAATAGAAAAAGACCACTTTTCTACACCAAATATCCTCGGCCATATGACTTCGTGACCCATCCTTCAAAATGCCACTGGGGCTGCAGTAGGCAGGCGCCCCGGGAACCCTTCTCCAGATGTGAAGCCAGGCTAATGGTCAGAATCACCTGGCTGGAGGATTCACCTATTGTACATGTTTTGAGTGGTAGGGGGAAAAGGAGTAACCTTCGCAGACACGGGGAGAGCTTGCAAACTCATGAGGCTCATGAACATTAGCCTAAAGGAGAGCTGAGGATTTAACGTTTTTATTGCTGGAATGCTTTGTTGTGTTGTATTGATGTTTTTTATATATCAATACATATACAAGAAGATTAGTTTTCTTGTTCAGCGGAGAGAGCGCTGGAGAAAAAACGTTTTTCATTGCTTTGGTACCTTGTACTTGACGCATATGACAAATAAACTTGAACTTGAGCTCCACACAGAAAGCAGGGTTTATACAGGCCGACGTAAGTCAAAGGTTTTAAAGAGGGGGTATTATGCTTTTTTCAATCACATAGCACCAGTCTATAGCATACTACAATGATGACGTAACCTTCTGTTGGTCTGTATATGCAGTAAATTAAAATAACTGCCTTGAATAAAATTGCTCTCTCAAAATGGCTGTACTGAACATCTTGAAATAGGCCTCTGTCTCTTTAAGAAGCTTTCCGACACGCCCCCTTCAGCACACTGCTGTGGCATCTAAACAACACTACTGTGCGGGAGGGGGCTCTGCTGAGCTGAGGAGCAGTGGTTGGTGGCTTGGCTGGTGACGAAAGGTCCAGAGGCGTCTCCAGGAGGTGGGGGCGTTCCTAGGAGGACTGAGGCATAGCTACACCTAAAATGGCTGCCGTCTAAGTTTTTACTGATTACTCAAAAATATGTGAATGAGCCAAGGCAACACTCCAGGCATGTGTTTAATGAGGGAATGACATAATAACATGATATAAAGCCCCCCCCTTTAATGCCCAAATACTATATTTTAATGCCTCAAATGCAGAAAAACAAAATCTGTGCATATTTCATTTAAGACTTGCAAACATTTCATTAAACAGACAAACAAAACAGCCAACTAATTATAGTTACTATAATTTTGTCATTTTTGATGAACTTATACAGTAAAAATTGTTGAGCAATGTCATAATTTCCAATACATTTAGATTTATTAGACAATAGACAAGGATTTTAATACTTTTTAATGCCCTGTGTAGACCCTGAGAAAGGCTCTATCCAGGGATTGAACCTGGGACCTTCTCGCTGTGAAGCACGAGCACTAACTGCTGTGCCATGTGCCGCCACGGTACATAGAACAAAGTGATCTGATCATTAACTTGAGCGGTTATTCTTTAGCAGGATTTCATCATCTAAATTACAAACACAGATGCCTGTAACAGTGGCCAGTATTGTTTTATTATTTGGGGTTAGCCGTAGTTTCGGTCCTGGTCTTTAGTATTTGCTGTTTCAAGCATGTACTGTATTTATAAACTGTATTTTGAGCGTCGATCAAAAGTACATTGACCGAGTGTAAAACTCACTCAGCGGTTGAATTCTCCAGGTTCAGAGCTTCAAAATGAGACGCATAGTCCATATCCACCGAGATGATGTGTGTGAAAGTGAATAATAACTTTGCGGCTTCTAAAACAAAAAGACTGCAGCGGAATTCCCTCGCAGCAACACAACGGGGACAAACCTTCCTTACTTTGAGTTTGTAACATTGGCAGTACACCAGAAACAACGCCACCTACTGCTCTGGAGTCATAAGGCTTTTAAATGGGACAAAACTCACTGTCACCTTTACTTTACTTTGGAGCCTGTATACAAACGTAGGAGAAGAAAGTATCATACTTTTTAGATGTAGCGACAACAGTACTCAAGTCAAGTACAGATCCTCAAACCCTTTCAGTAGAACTTAATAAGATATCCAAATTTCCATCTGAGAAATTTGAGATCTGTTTGTGTATCTACTATGTCAACTAAAGTAAACTTGAAACGCACTTCTGTACGTGCTTCATTAAGGATAAGGATTATCTTATCTTTGATCATTTGATTGATTCCGTTTCCCCTGCAGTCTCTTGCCGTTTTAAAACCCCCTCAAAGCCCCGTTTGTTTCCAGCCTGACGTTTGAGCCGCACAAAGCGCCGCTTCTTTCTCTCTCCTTCTTGTCTGCTGCTAAAGTGGTTCCCCCCATCTCCACTGCTCTCATTTCCTTGGGCTCGAAGGCTTGTGTTTCCCAATCAGAGTATCGACACGCGCTTCCTCGAATTCCGCCGCTTACGGACTAATTGTCAACTGATCCGCTCGCCGCCGCGGAGACAGCACCAGACGGCTGGATAAATGAGGACGCTCCTCACTAGGATCGCCATTGATTTAGATTGGCCGTAGAGCCGATAAGTGCATGGAAGAAAATAATACCAGGTAGTGATAATCAGTCACCAAAAAAAATACTTGAATGCAACATATGGGCTAAAACTCCAGTGTTACAAACTTTACCGTCCGTCCAGGTCTAGGCTGGCTTATTTCAGTGCAGATCAATAAATCAATCAATTTTGCAATTCTTCATTTCTCAGCCTCTCCTCACATAAACCGTGCAGAGAAATATAATGTCGGGCAGTGGTTTTAAGTCGAATAAACAGGTTAACCGACGGAATGTGTATGTGCAGATTCTTCATCCAGGTGATAGAAAACCAACAATAACAAAATTACAAATGTATTTGATTTTTTTTGTTTTTGCGGTTTCGTAAAAGGCACAGAATGGGAAAGCTGAGGGAGAGAGCTGAATGAATGTTGCCTGGAAAATCGACACTCAGGTGATCGTGACATCAACTAATTTTTTTAAAAGGGGTATTATGCTTTTTTCAATCACATAGCACCAGTCTATAGCATACTACAATGATGACGTAACCTTCTGTTGGTCTGTATATGCAGTAAATTAAAATAACTGCCTTGAATAAAATTGCTCTCTCAAAATGGCTGTACTGAACGTCTTGAAATAGGCCTCTGTCTCTTTAAGAAGCTTTCCGACACGCCCCCTTCAGCACACTGCTGTGGCATCTAAACAACACTACTGTGCGGGGAGGAGGCTCTGCTGAGCTGAGGAGCAGTGGTTGGTGGCTTGGCTGGTGACAAAAGGTCCAGAGGCGTCTCCAGGAGGTGGGGGCGTTCCTAGGAGGACTGAGGCATAGCTACACCTAAAATGGCTGCCGTCTAAGTTTTTACTGATTACTCAAAAATATGTGAATGAGCCAAGGCAACACTCCAGGCATGTGTTTAATGAGGGAATGACATAATAACATGATATAAAGCTTGAAAAAGTCGATTTTACATAATACCCCCCTTCAAACCGAAACATACGCGAGCAAACAGGAGGCGGTGAAGGGCAAACATGTGCTGTTGATGCGGCGTTAATATTTGAACAGGATAATAAATCACGAGACTCCTCTACCTTAGATGTGTTTATGGTCATTGATTTTATTGCTGTTCTATTACGGCATGTTTGTAGGGCTGCCCCCTGATGGCCGTTAAGTAACTAAATGATCGGTGTAGTCTTAGTCGACCACAATTTTCATTGGTCAACTATCTGCCAGATTCCACATTCTCCGTGTTCGTCCCATTCCACTCCGCCCTGACCTGCTATTTTAACCATTACGAAAGATTCCACATCGTCCTCTCCGCTCTGAGGGGCGTCCGTCGCCGGCCTGCCTCTCCGCGATACAAATACAGAATAATCAACTCTATTTTCAGCTCCGTCAGTGCCGGTCGGATCAGGCTCCACAGTTTAGAACGCACCAGACAGGAAAGAGAAAATAAACACCCTCTGCACCTATAGAATTCTCTGTGTGGACGTCGAAGTGCTCCTAAGGTGTTAGTGTAGGCTCTCGGTCGTACAGGTGTTGTCCATCTTCAATGAAGTTTGTTTTCTTGTGTCATCTTCTGTAGTCGGTAGTTGAAGTGTTGAACGTTTTGTCAGGGCACTAAGGTTTAGCTCAGATATAGACCACAGGGAGGAGTTGGCTTGGCTTAGTCCCTCCCCTCTATTGAGAGCTAATCTCCCCTGAAGGTAAACATCTTTGTAATTTAAGTCTTTGTAATTCTGTTTCCTAACGACCTAACTCACACCTAAGTTTCAGTCTGAACGACCCTAATGTCAGCTGATCACTGCTCATTTCAGCCTCATTAACATGACAAAGCCCCCAAGATATGGGCTTTGAGAGGTTTCTGTACACTGGAGAAAGATGAAATCGAAGTCCTCCGTTCCTGTTCATGAAGGGGTTCTTCTTTACAGAACTGTGACTCCTCGTTCAAACCACAGTTTTTCTTTAGCTAACATTTTGACCTCTCTGTCCTCACAGGAGTGGTTGGTGGCTTTGAGGTGTAGGTGAACAGCAGACCGAGGGCCGCTTGTGCTTTCCCTGCGGTGTTTAGAAAGCCTCCTCTGTGAAACTTGTTTGGTTTCTCCAATGTAATGTTCTTTGCATTCCTCTTCTTTGCAATGACTAGAATAAACCACATTGCTTTGTTTGTGGCTCGACGTTTTGTTTTTGGGATGAACACATTTTTGTCTCAGTGTGTTTACTGGATTGTGGTAAACTGGAATTCTGTTCTCTCTTTTTGTCTTTGTGCTTAGTGAACGCCCAATTAGAATAGCCACAGCCTCTCTGGACGTGTTGCTCCTCTTTGGTCTTTCCTTCCGCACTGGTAGGCACCTCTTTAGCGCTGTGTTGGAGAGTCCTAATGCCCCTAGTTTGTGCTGGAGCGGATGGTTGGAGTCAAACATCAGGTCCAAGGTGTTATTACGCCTTATTATACGGCCCTTCACAATGCAAGCAGAACGCTCCATTGATTTGAATGTGATTTCCCAACGTTCTACCGTCATTATTTTCTGATAGAAGACCTCTGAAAAAAATAATGACCGCTGCCAATGGCAACGGAGTTTGTGCTTGTAATACAGGTCTTTCATATCACTCCGCAGTAGTAGTAGCGGACACTATCTCTGTCCCCGTCCCTGCGAGAGAAGTTGGGGAAATCGCTTGTGAAGTTAACGGGAGTCCGACTTTCAACTTACCCAGAGATTCACCACCATTCCTCCTCTCCAACTGCACCTTCAACTAAGTAGCTAGGCTAGGGTGACCAGATTTCTGACTTAAAAAACTGGGACACTATTTGGGATTTAGTTGCATGGTCAGCCAGGGAGCCATTTATTGACTGTTTTTCCTACGCTAAATGTTATATCTGCTTGTTGATGTCTTACACCAGCCACCAATCAGCATTAACATGATAGACTTGATATTTTTATTGGTTTCTACTTGGTAATGGACATTTGCATGGCCCAAAGACTTGAATTTTCAAGCGAAGTTTGTTACTTTGTGGATCATATTGGCCAAAAACTGGGACACTTGGGACAGATCCTGTGTAAAACTGGGACAAATTAATGGTTTTGGGGAATGCATGGGGACATGGGACAGAGGACTCAAAACTGGGACTGTCCCGGGTAAACTGGGACGTCTGGTCACCCTGAGCTAGGCTAGCAATAAGTAGCTAGCCATGCTCCTACCAGCCTCGCCACACTGCCTGGAATCAACAAACGTTGCCAAGCAACGCGCAAACTATTGGGAACTATTTGCCGCGGAAATCATTAAATAAACCTTTCTGCCTTCATAAAAGTGTATGACGTTTATTTGTGTGTGTTGGCAAACAGCCGTATAATAAGCGGGATAATGTATAGAACGCCGGTCATTATCGGGAAAATAAGTACCTTCAGTTCGCCCTGTCGGTACTTATTTTGCCGATAATGACCGGCTTCTATACATTATCTCTTACTTACAATATAGTTCCCCTTTGTATCCGCTTAGAAAATCGACATGTTTAATCTTGTGTAACTATACTTGGATCGTGTAACTTCTCACGTAACTGTATTCAAATAGGAAAAAACGTGGAACAGCTTGGTCGCTTCTAGCTTCTAACACCCCCGTTTGGGTCCATAGTGGAGAGGAGGAGAGGCTAAATGCTAACAACATCTTTGGTCATTTTGCGTGACTGAGGGCACGCGTAAAGACCTGACAGGTACTCAACAACTCATTTTAAGCTCAGGTAAGAACATATCTCGGTATGGAAAAACGGTGGTAGCTCATTGACCCGCTTTCTCCGCTTCATTCTTGCTTTTCCCGGGGCAAATGAGACAAGCACCTCCGACACGGAACCAGCCGGCATTTTTTTTTTTGGCTTGGGGCAGGCCTACATGTTTGGTTTTTTATCCCATGATTATCACAAAATGAAGAAAGCCCAAAGATGAGGTGTATCGTTGTCTTGTGTCTTGGTTTGCTGTGTCGGCCTGTGCTCCGCTCCGTCCGCTCTCTGTTATGATAGCACTATGGCGGTGGACGTTATTGTTAATGCCTTCCTTATTGAATGATCAGTGTTTCTTCCACAGCTTTGCACGCTCCCATAAGGGCCGTTGTGTTACTTAGGAACACATTACAGGACATAAAGACGTGATCAACATGCACTCCGCCGCTCCAGCAAAGGTTTTCTACCCGTTGATACAGCTGGATGTCGTATCGAGGCATAAAATCTGGCCAGGAGCGCAAGCGGATCAGACTCGGACAGATCGCAGTAAATCACCCGTTCCTGAAAGATGTCGTCAAAAATTACAGGAATTAACAGACATCTCGGAGCCAGTATCTGTAACATAGCCCTTGTAACAAAATCGTTTTATCGATAAGAACCTAAGATACAGACAGTTGTCCTGCTTTATCTCTGGCCCTTTCACCTTTTCTTGAACCGGTTTAGCTGCTACATTGATTTATTTTTATTTATTTTATTTTATTTATTGGTTTATTTGGTCGGGACAGTGCATGTTAATGAACATACATGGGTCTCATGCATGTAAACAAGCCACACCGGATTGTAGCCTTGGGCTAATTTGACAACGCAAAGCCTCAACGTTTCCCCGATGACTAACTTAAGGCTCATCTTTAAGGTGAGACGATGCAGGAGAAATACATTTGGAAGTATTCATTTGAAACTTTCGCTGTACATTGCTGACAGAAATGTTATCGTTTCCGATCAAGTGGCGAGCTTCTGCTGCATATCGGAAGTCGTAATTGACCAGTGACACAAGGACTGTAGGTCTGCGAACTACAGTATATCAACATTGGTTTACTGTTGTCCTATTCTGACCTGGGACACATGGGCGTCGGACTGGGGGGGTAAAGGGTACTGAGTACCCAGGGCCCAGAGTAGAGTAGGGGCCCTCAAAAGTGCTGCAAAAAGCGTTCTGTATTGTACTTTCTACATTTCCTCATAATTAATACTATAAGAATTGAACATAACCGGGCGGAAATACAATGGTTGCTGGACAGAATTTTGCACAAACAATAATGATGGATGAATCTCAGGGCCCTGACACCCCTTTAAAAATGTGCCAAATGGTTCAGCCCACACACCGGCGTTCAGGACCGCGCTTCAACTCAACACTTTGATGAGGTGAGCTCTGCAATGCAATGACACAGAGCTAGGAAAGAGAGATATTAGTGTTGCCTCGCTCTTATGTGCTTTTATTTAACACTAGCCTATTCTAGCGGACCTTAGATGCAACTTTCTTGTCATAAATGACAGTTAAACATGAGGTGAGGCGAGTCCCTGCCTCTGTGGAAGGTGCGGAGTCAGAGAAAGAACCAGAGACAGAGCTCCTTCTCTCCTCGTTTTAACCCCTAAAGTTTCTCTTTCCTATATTTATTGTAATTGACTGCAATCAGGCCAATACAGTGATAAAAGCCTCAGGTCGCTCACGCTATTTTTGCAGAATTAATTATGCTAATTAGTCGCGAGTCAGCGTGGTTCAGTGAAAAGGTGGAGGGCTGGTGCCATTTAGCCTATTCCACCGTAACCTTTTAGAACAAGAATTTACTGACAATACACTTGGAGGTAGTCTTCAAATATGTGAGAGACTAAATGAGGCCAGGGAACAGGCCCTTGAGTGTTTTGTTCATGCCTGTGGGCCAAAGAGACAACATGTAGTGTAATTATGTTTTGTAAAATAGCATTTAAAAGTCACAAATGTGTTATTCCCAGCACAGATATCCTATGTCCCTGGTGCAGCCCTCCTGTTTAATGTGGTATGCTAATATAATTATGTTCTATCTAAAGCTAGCAATTTCAATTGGCCCAATGAAAGTAGAATATTCCACCATCAATTTAAATATCTATATCACTACCGGGATTAAAGGCTATTCAATTTCTGTAACTGAAGCCAAATCAGATGAAATTTCAAGTCAAACACCAAGGGTCCACCAGGGGTCCACCAAGATAGTTCGTACCCGGGCCCAGAATTTGGTGCTACGCCCCTGCTGGGACACCTAGCTCGATTTTGGGGTTCAAAGCTCAATAAATCAGGCTAGGAATTAGATATCGGAGGATATCTCTTAAAAACCTTCTAAATGTAAAGTACCAGACTGGACAATATGGTCTCTGTAGGTGAAATTTAAAATGAGAAATTAGAAGAAAAGCTTTGCGCCTCAATGGCTGGTAAACGCAGAGTTCATAAGTAAAAGGATACGAAATATTATTGACCGTATCCTCGGCAGGCATTGTGTGGCGTGGTACTTGGGGCGCTTACCTCTTCAGCATTACATCTTGGTTTCAGTAGTCTCTTTGGCTGCAGTGTTTATTATGTACACAGATTTCATTGAAAGGAGTTCGTACATTTTTCGTACATTATTTTCGCTTACATTATGATGCACTGTCCTTTTGAAGGTGAGAAACTGCAGGTGAATACATTTAGAGAAATCAATTTGAAACTGTGGCTGTAGATTACATACAAATATGAGGGGGGAAATGTATTGCAAGTTTTAGAGCTAGACAATGAATCGAAATTTAGTCTAAATCACAATCTGTATTTTGGTCAATCTCAATAATAGTCATAGGTCTTTATAATCGTCAGGTTTGCAGACATTTATTTGACAGAAACAGCACCCAGTTTTGGAGTGGAAGATTTTTGTGTGTTGGACGGAAACATTTGTTTTTGTTTAAGCTTACATTTTTATACAGTAAAAGCTCTAAGTTCAGCTACATGTCTTTATTTCATCAAGAAACAATGAAATCAAATTGAAAAAATTAGAAAACACAATTTTTTTTTTGCCAAATCATCCAGCCCTAGCAAGTTTTCTGTGATTGTATCATATGAAAAAAAAGACATTTTATGTTTAAAAATAGCGTTAAAAATCTGTAACATTTCCAAATGTTGTCTTGTGTTTTGGGTTCAGTGCTCAAGATATTAAAAAAATCCCTCTGAGAAAATCTTCAAAACATTGTTAAGTCCAAGACTGGAACGTTCGGAGTCTGCAGGAGCTTCTAAACTCATTCATTGCAAGAATGTTGAAGAAATCTAATTTTCAGAGAACAGCCCCTAAAGTTTTGTAACACCTCATTATGCGCGTGTATATTTCTCCCGCCTTTAGCCGCGGGTGTCTCCTAGAACAGGATCACAGTATCATCGCACTGTCAATAGTTGTGAATGAGTAAGCGTGGGAAAGATGAGGGAGTGCCGCGATGTTGTAGTTATTATAGGCTGTGTATGGGAGTTACCTTTTTACTTGACTATACTGTACCAGAAGACCAAATGAACCAAAACCACATTCTGACCTTTGCACAATATGGACTTTTTCAGCCCCACCTGATCATCCTCACCCATGTTCATCCTTGAAACCTAATCTCCAGCAGGGTGCAGCAGTATGAATTATGAATCTTGTGTGCGCAGGTGTTAAATATAGCCGATTGAGGCGCGTCGGCGTTGGCGAGCTGCGCGGTAGGGCCCGGGTCATGAATGTTTGAAGCCCTCCTCTGCGCACACGCCCTCCTCCATGTTTGTTTTATTTTAACCCGCTGCGGTTTGGGGCATTAGCGTACATTAGCTCACGCCGCGTTAGCTCCCGGCGGACACGCAGGCAGTGGGCCAAACGCTCACCGCTGTTCGCCTCTGAATATGGAGCGGAGAAGTGGCAGTGCTGACACTCGCCTCACGTTCTACACATGAATATTCAATAGCGGAGGATAAATAAATAAACTGAGCAGAAAAGAGGCCCCATGGGGGAACGATGGCAACCTCTGTGGGACTTTTGGTATCTTCTCTTAATGTAAATCTAAATCTACACATCTGGGGTATTCTTCTCTTTTGATTTTGTAACAGAGGAGTTCCCCATCGTCCTTGTGTTGTCAATCTGTCTAGGTCTAGAAACCGAGTATTTGGAGTCCTGTAACAGCTGGACTTTTCTGCTTCAGTTCCACCAGGTTGTGAAGTGAGAGGTGACCCACCGCAGTGTTAAAACATCTTTCACTTACTGTTGTTGTTTTTTTCACTCCAGCTGCACACAGTTGATATCCACCTCTGAGTTAGTCGAAACATCATTAAGTTTATTCCACAAGGTGTTCAATACAAGCGTGTGCTGTTTAACACAAGCTGGTGTACGTCAATAGTCTGTGTGTCTAAGGCAGCGGCGGTGGTAGAGGGGCAGAGTCTCACACTGTAGTAACAGGGAAGAGTGAGAGATGTGCCGCTGGATTGTCAGATGAATCACAAGAATATAAAAATATCCCTGTGGATACATGTACACACCTTTATCCGGGCTCAGTGTTACATCTGTGTCACTTGCAAATCGTTGTTAAATTTAGCTGAGACATGGTTGACATCCAGTTTAGTCATAATTTATATAGAGCTGGGCTTTGTTTCAGTAAGCTTCTGCAATGTCCAAAGATCTGGTGTAGCGTTTTTCATCAAGATCTTGTATTGATGATGAGAGAGTGTGACCACAGCCTTCTCCAGCACATTCCAAAGATTCTCTATTGGGTTGAGATCTGGACTCTGTGGCGGCCGATCTAGCTCGTACTCCCGAGTCTTCCTTGTCATCTTGGAATATGCCCGGCCATCAGGGGAAACGAAATCCACTGTTGAAGTAAACTGGTATTTCAGCTGATCTCGTTCTTTGGGGACATCGTGTTGCTGAACCTAGACCTGGCCAACTGCAGCAACACCAGATCAGAACATTACTTTGTTTTGGTCAGGCGGTGTCTTTTATGAGGTGGTGCTTGAAACATTTACTAACCATCGTAATGGACATGGATGTCAAACTTGTCGCAGGTCTCGGTATGGGAATGTGTACTTAAAGCAGTACTAAGTAACATGTTTACCTTAATAAATCCTTTCCGTAGTTCCTCTGGGGTAATACAAGTGTTAATGGGATGATTGGGGGTCTTTATCTCCCCCTGGTGTCTCTGGCCAGAAAACCATGCTTGCAACTTGACTGCCACCGGGGCGGAGCAACCAATACACACTAATAGAATCACGGCGAAGAAGCTAACAGGCTAACGGGCAAAGCTAACTGCGGGATAGCGCCACTTTAAACAGTATTTACAGCCAAGTTTGAGTGAAAAAAAAAAATTCCCATTGTATAACTGGATGTACAACACCCCTCCCCCTTCACCTTTTCTGTCAGCGTAGTATTTACTCTCCAAGACATTTAATAAGTTAAAAAAATCGTAACTTGCTAAGACACCTGCAGTTGCGCTTATGGCCTCTAGGGCAAGAATTACTTAGTACTGCTTTAAATGGATCTACTTGTACAAAACAAATTGGTAACGCCATCGTTTCCAGTTCCATTCTTTGGTCAGCTGAGGTATTCATTCAGACAGTTACACCCTGGACAGCGAGTGAATTTATGGATTTACAGGTATTTGGTAATAATCTTAAACACATCTTTATCACTATCTTCCACTTTGTTGGTTAGAAAATGTGATATTGATCTAAAGCTGCTGAAACCAAATATCGCTTACTGCTATCTATATTGACAATCATTATAACTATGATCTAGCCTTTATCCTGCACACGCCTACGGATCGACCGTACATAACATACACTTTGATAGTGAGTCAAGCATACACATACTTCCCTCTGTAGCTTTGCCCGTTTATACAAAACGCAGCGGTAATGAAGTGTGTGCAGAGGCGGCGCGCTCACAAAAACAAAGTTGCAAAGCAAGGCTACATGTTCGAATAACAAAAGCAGAATGAAAAGCGTTTGGAAAAAGTAATAGCCAGCTCTTTGTGCCTCTTGTGTGAGCGCTGCGGAGATTAGTCCAAGGTCTGAGCGTGAATGTGAAAATGAAAAGGGCTTTTAGTCAGAACGCGGGGTTTAATTGCCGCGTTTAAAAAAGCTGTATTGAAAGTGAGCGGCAAGGACGTGGAGCGACTTTGCTTTTGTGTGTTTTTATTTTAAAGTTCTCAAACATTTCGCAAGACGTACCGTCTGATTTCATGTTCAACCTTCCACGTGCCACCTCTTCAGCACATAGAGGTCGTCGACTTTCTGCCGCGTCAACCGTTACAGGCCGTCCAAACTCGCGCAAATTACTATATTGACTCATCGCTCAATAGGACAATCGTGTTTTTAGCTATCACAGCACCGAGCATCAGTCTGCGTTGTCTCTGACCCCATAGAATATCACACAGACTAGACTACCCCAATTCCACTTCTTATAGGGAAGGCGGCATATCCAAGTGCAGAACGCGTCGACTGTATCCGCGCTTTGGTGCACTCGATAGCGGCGAGGGCCCAGTGGGGTGAGAATTTTCTAAACGGAGCCTGAAAATGCAAAAGAATAAATAAATACAAAAATAAGCAAATGGCCCAGCGTCTGGGGAAATGTGAGCGAGGACCAGAACCTCTCACCTTGGCGTCCCAATCGCTTTCGCCAACACTCGAAACACAGGCGATGGTCCCTGACTGACATTACTCAGCCTGAGACCTGTTCCGTAGGCTAATGTTCAAATCCCAGAGTTTGCAGGGGTTTGACAAACAGGAATTTTTAACTGAATTTAAACAAAAACTGCCTATATCTGCTCTAAATTTGCATGGATATATGAGTGGGTTGAGTTTTTGTCAAGAATAATTGCAACAGAATTACAAAATGATTTAGTCAATAGTGTCTTTAATGGGATGTTTTCTCAGGACGGGCGTCCAAATTTCATGTGGCTGTAAGTTTAACTCAAGAACAGTGTCGGAAGACTGGGTTTGGCGGTGCTCGTCCGACTGCTTTTATGTCAAGTGTAAAGTTTGCCGGAGGACATTAGTTGTGTGGGGTTGTTTTTTTTCAGGAGCATGAACATTTATTACGCAAGTTTGTTTTTTGACCATATTGTTGTTTTTTTCATTCCAGACCCAGTCAAAAGATTTTAGCTTGATCAATAGTTGTTGGGTTTACACTTTTCTCACATTGGTGATGTCGTTCAGCACTGAACACCTTGTACTTCTGGACACTTCAGGTCAGTTACAGCTGCTGAAAATGACAGCACTCGTAGATTATGGATTCATGATTTCTCCAGTCTTTGACCGTTACTTGCCGTCTTTTCCTGTCAACTCACTTCTCACGAACCTGTTGGCTATTGGCAACAAAACGTTTGATGGTTCTGTATCCCGTCCTGATATATATATATTTTTTCAGAACAGCTTTTAACAATCTGTAACTTTTCTGAGTTTTTCAGATGGTTTTTCCTTCCCATTTTGTGTGAGGAAAACAGCTGCATAATAATTCTCCTTCTTATTCAGAGCGTGGACCTTCTTTGACCAGACGTCCTCTCATTACAAACATCGCCATCACCTGCTGGGACACTTCAATCGAACAAGACTTACAGTTTTACACTGTTTGGAGTTTGAAAAAGTGAAGAAAAAAGAACAATATGATCAAAAAACTCACTTCCAACTTTGTAGGAACAATTTGTAATGGCCCCTTCCTGTTCCAACACTGTGCACCAGTGACAAACTCTCTCAGACATGGATGAGAGAGTTTGGTGTGGATGAACTCGATTGGCCTGAAAGGAGTCCTAACATCAACCCCATAGAACACCTTTGAGACGAATTAGAGCTGAGACTGAGAGCCAGAGCTTCTCTTCCAACATCAGTGTGACCTCACAAATACACTGCCAGACGAAAAACAAAGTGCCCACCTGTATGTAACAAACTGTTCTAATCTGGGGTTGCTGCAGTTGGACAGGTCCTAGGTTCTGCAACACTACGTATTTGCTCCAATGAATGTCATCTTCCCTGACGGCATGGGCATATTCAAGATGACAATGCCAGGATTAATCGGGCTCACATTATCAAACAGTGGTTTGACAGCGTGAGACTCATTTTCACATATGGGCACCACAGAGTCCAGATCTCAACCCCAATGACAATCTTTGGCATGTGCTGGAGAAGGCTTTGCGAAGTGGTCATACTCCCTCATCATCACTACAAGATCTTGGTGAAAAACGCAACAACAGGTCTTTGGACATTGCAGAATCTTATTCAAACAAAGCCCAGCTCTACATAAATTATGACTAAACTGTATGTCAAGCATGTCTAAGCTAAATTTGGATCTTTTGATGCTGCAGAAGCGTTTTGAAACAATGCCACAGCGAATGCAAATATCAGAGTGAGTGACCTTTTTTTTTGTGGACTTTTGGTTTGCCCTTTGTAAATCTCAAGTTGATGATGAACAGCCATATTGTCAAGCCTTTCTTTCCAAAGATAAGGTAACATTTAAGGAAGTTTCTGCAAACAAGTATTACTTACCAAGTACTTCCTAGCTCGGGTTAATCATGGGCTAACTGTGGACTAATAATGAGTCAATGTATTACAAACACGCCTGTTCATAAATGGTTTACAAATGATACCGCATATATCTTTTAGCTCCTTGCTTAATAAGAAGTGTTCATAATGAGTTCCATAATTGGATCATGGTGAACTCTTTTTTCGCTTGTCTTGCTGCTCTCGGTAATGACTCATTTCGCCTGTAGTCAGAAAACACCGCCGCCACATGATACTGCCGTTATGTTAGAGCGATTATCCTGCCCGCTCCCCGGGGAACGCTCCGATCCATGCTGACGAATGTGGCGCCAGGGAGCTCTCCTCCTCGCTTCAGCTGGAGCGGACTGCGTTTCCCATCAGCCACTGCAGCATGTGTACGTTACAGATGGACACTTTAGTTTGCTTTATTCCTGGCTGTGGCCGTTTCAAATCGATAAACTGATTGGGTGTGGTGGACTATGGAAGATAAAGTGGTTCAGATTGTGCTGAGAAAGTGACAAACTGTTACAACGCAGTGCTGGGTATTTTACTCCAAAAAGTTGAGATTCAAATAATTGCTCAAGTCTGATTTAAGTTTTGGTGTGGATATGGTTTGGACAGAGATAGAGCAAACTGAATGACTCAGATCGCTTGCTTGATAAAAAAAAATTCCATTCATAACTTTGTGACCAAAGGGTCGGCGCCTCAAATCCCATAGGGGCGCTCTATGTTTGTGTCCTTGGGCAAGACATTTCACCCACCTTGCCTCCAGTGTCTGACGCTGGTGTATGAACGAGAGTGTGTGAATGAGGGTGCCATGCCATTGGTCCGACAACCCATTAATCCAACGTCTCATTAGTGGAAAATTAAATAGAAAATTTACCATTGAGCAGAGGTGCCATTAGTCCAACCCAGTTGTGTTGTGGACTAAAGAGCCATATACAACCACTGGCCCTAACCTTAAGGTCAGTGGACTCTTGCCTGAACCTAATTCAACCCCTACTCAATGGGACATTTTCGGAAATAATGAGACGTGGGTTGTCGGACTAATAGGCTGACCCCGTGAATTTCTGAGGGCTTTTCTTTTTCAGAACCACTGTTTTAACTTTTTCACTAATCGTTCCTGATGCCATCTATTTTTTTATCAGGTTGCACTGACTAGCACATAGCTCACACACGTAGGTAACATATAGGGCCAGATCTTGTGCCTGGCGCACGAGGTGCACAGTCCACTGGCGAACTGAGTGGCGGATAATGCGCTATTCGCCTTCATCACTTCTGAGAGGAGGTGACCTTGTGTTCTTCCTTAAGCCTTAGGCTCTCACAGGTCAAACTAAAAACTTTATTAACCCCATCGTGAGCTAAACAATGTCGAGAGAGAGAGAGAGAGAGAGAGAGAGAGAGAGAGAGAGAGAGAGAGAGAGAGAGAGAAGAGAGAGAGAGAGAGGAGAGAGAGAGAGAGAGAGAGAGAGCTACAGCCGTCCGCTGTGGCGCGGATCGGCCGTGTTGGCTGTAAATGCGAAACAAAACAAATGCACATGTTCACCCCCCACTCCCCCACAACCCCTCCCCCGGCCGCAGAGTCGATCTGGTTGGTGGAAAAAGGTGTCTCCACCCCAGTTAAATGCGCTAAGTCTGGAGTGGCAAGATCACGAAGTGCGCTCCTACTTAGCGCAAAATGTTACGCTACAGCCTGCGTTTTGACACAAGATCGGGCCCGTAAGTTAGTTGCCCTGACAGTCCCGACCAGGGTTGCCAGAATTGGGGGCTTTTTAAGCCTTGCCGCGGGTGAAAATAATACGTCTGTAATTATTTACTGTATATAGCGCCTTTCACAGACATGGTCACGAAGCACTTTACAAGAGACAGCTTCTTGTCTCCGCCATCACATCCATTTCTGTCCATCTCCTTTCTTATAAATCCACTGGAAAAAAGTCCTCTTTCTTTACGTCTATAACTATAAACAAGTTCAGGAAGAGTCATACCTGCAGACATTGAACTGTGTTGTGCCGACAGTGATCCCTTGATATTGTCGACCAATCAGTACACACACGTTTCTCATGCAACAACAAAAAATCATCACAAGAGTAAAAAAAAAAACACAAAACAGCAATGAAAAGGCTTCAAACGTGCTACAAAAACATGACAAAAAAGTTACAAAGGCATTAAAAAAAGCAATTAAAAGATGACAACAACCGTCATGAAAGCAACAACAAAGAATCAAAAAGTGACCCAAAAAAAGCATTAAAAACATAAGACTTTTGAATCCCCGTAATGCTTTGCGGCAGAAGCAGTTTCTGGTTTTGGCGTGTCAATTTGACAACGTAAACAAAACCAGAGAGGACGACATTTCCATATAACTATAACGTTATGTGCATGTAAGAAAAAGAAAAGTAGTCTGTGTAGTTAATAAATGTTGTGACAATCATACTGGATGGAAAAAAGTACAATATTTTGTATCTATTGATGTATTAACTGATGTTAACATTGCAAACATGCAAACAGCAGTTTGCGTCTCATCTTTGTCATTTTCAAGTTGCATGTTCTGCACTAAATGATGGCTAAGAAACCATTAAAAGGCATAAAAATAAATATTTGTAAAAATATATATAATAATAATAATAATAATAATAAGTAATAATAAAGACAAATGTACTTGATGGATTTTGATTCCATTGTTATCAATAATTATTGTAATAAAGACACCTTTTTTAACAATGGGCATCTGGAAATGAATTAAGTTGGCACAGCGTATAAAAATCATTGATATCCTTCTGCTTTAGCATGATTATTCTGTGAATAATGTGAACAAGAAAATTAACCATCACAATGCTTGGATATTTTGCCTAAGAGCATAGGTCACCCTGTTGTGTTCTCTTGTCTAACACCAGAAACTGCTGCGTCGGAAGTATGAAGACGAGAATGGTGAGCTGCCCTATGACAAAAAAAGTTTAAAAAAACACACAAAAAACGACAACATCAAAACAGCATTAAAAAAGCATAAAAAACGTGACAAAAAACAAAAGGTGACAAGAATTTAAAAAAGTGACAAAAGCAACAAAAACACGCAAACAAGTGTTAAAAACGTGACAATAAAGCGACATAAATACCTCCATAAAGTGACAAAGCAGCAACGAGAATGAGGCGTTACATTGGCCTTTATAAGCTTTTATCCATCCATCCATTTTATTCCACTTGTCCGTTCCCAGGTCGTAGGTAGCCCGGTGAGACGAGATTGATTCAACTCTGTATTTTTTTCATACATCAGGGAATCAGTCTGGATCCCCAGCCCCGGTGGTGGTATCCGCAAAATCAAATTGTTCCTGTGCAATCAGATTAGTTTATTTGCGTCACATGTTGTTCACGAGCAGCGTCACACACAGGACACGGATGTCCCTCAATAACAATCTATGACCGGCACACGAGAGAGAGAAAGAGCGTATCTCCAGTCGGTGGTAAATGACCAATAACACATTGACAGTAGGTGAGTTTCGTGATTCATAATCCTGCGCAAATATTAACCTAAAACCTCTAAAAACACCACATGTTTGCTTGTGGGAAATGGAATTGATGCAACGGTGACCAGACTCACTCGCTGGTACAGCGGTGAGTCTGGATTTTTCAAGGCTCAGGCGTGAATCACATTGCACCAGCCCCTATGGCTCCTCCTGCAGGTGGTGGGTCCACAGAAGGACGGCCTCATGGTTCTAACCGGGCCTGTTGGTCTCTCATAAGGGGCTTCTGAACCGCTCTTTGTCTGACCCGTCACCTAGGACCTGTTTGCCACGGGAGACCCTAATAATAATAATAATAATAATAATAATGCATCGGTTTTATATAGCGTTTTTCTGGACACTCAAAGACGCTTTACATTGCATTAGTCATTCACTCCATACTCGGTGGTGGTAAGCTACTATTGTAGCCACAGCTGCCCTGGGGTAGACTGACAGAAGCAAGGCAACCAGTCTGTGCCATCGGCCACTCCGACCACCACCAACCACTCACTCACACACTCCATTCACTAGGCTTCCTGGTGTTCCCAAACAGTCTCCCATCCAAGTACCGACGTGGCCCTTCCTGCTTACCCTACCAGGGGCACGAAGCCCCCGACAACAGAGCTCCCGGATGCAACCCCTCCACCACATTAAGGTGGCGGCTCCAGGAGGGGTATATAAGCTTTTAGATTTGGGTAAAGCCGAACTGGGTTAAAAATAATTAACGATGATATTTTCTACCTATTTTTGTACTTAATTAGGCCTAGTCATTTTAATAGCTTATTACCCAGATGGGTAATGAAAAATGTTTCAATGTGGTGAACTAGCTTGAGTAATTTGCTCATTGTAATAATGGTTGAAATTTTAATTCATATGGAGGTAGGAGGTACGTGACTGGTCGACCCAAAGCTTCAGGAGGTGAACGGTTTGGGAACCGCTGGTCTAGTCTGTCCTCAACCACTGCAAACTGTTGGTAGAAACACGGAAATGCATTAATCCCAGTTCATTCCATTCTTTAGCTTCATATCAGTTTGCTCTTGCTCAGAACTCTCCACCACGGATCTTGTATTTACCCCGCGCATCTCGTCTTACCTTTGCCGTCCGTCTGTTGACAAAAGCCTGTCTCCAGCGATCAGACATGTTCTTTTAAGTCCTCCTCCGCTCCTCGGAGATTGATGGCGCTCTGAGCTTGTCTGCTGTTGTTTACCTACGCTGTTTTTCCTTCTCTCTCTCTCTCTCTCTTCCTTCGGGCTTTTTTCTCTCACTTACTGTGTGGAAGGTAAAAATAGCGGGAGCTGCGACGGTTTACAGCCGTGAATGGGCCTAATGTGATTTGGAAAGAGCTCGTAGCAAGTATTAAACGGGATGAAATGAGATTGTAAACTGTGATAATAAACATGTGCAAGAGAGGGAGGATGAATTGGATTGCGGCTCATCAACCTACTTACAGATTTGGCTTTTTGACATTGAAAATGATTCTATTCTAAATGTTCCTTTCAAACCGGCTGTAACGCTTCCATTCTCTCTATTTGTAAAGTTGGAAAAGTAAAGCTTCTGTAACTTTTTAATCAGCGTTATCACTCTATCCCCAGGAGGTCTAAGTTGCAGTGCTTTAAATGTGTCGAGAAGAGGTGTTGAAGTCGGAGCTGTTTCCACATGACGACCTGTAAACGCACCTTCAACTGTCAAACAAACTTCATTAATGCTAAAATAGAGTCTTTGGATTCACCAGAGCTGATCTTAATCTGCTGCCTGCTGATCGTTTTAGCAGTTTTTTTCAGCCTCCCCTTTCAGACAGGAGAGTGCTGGAATTGAAAACGTGAAAAGAACATGAGAGTGAGGGCCTTAACTAGTTTACGAAGTATAAATAAAAGACTAAGATCATTAAAGTCGTAAATATCCTTGCTAGCAGGACAGTTGCATAGTAGTATATGTGAGGATAAAACTAAGGGAGGACTGAAGTAAAACTACATTTTTCAGATTTTGGGCCAGTTTACTCGGAAACTTTACTCGTTACTTGGAAACAAATGTCCTAATTTTTGAGGTGTTTGATCTCTGCACTGCCGTTTCTCCGGGAAAATGTAATTTGAAAGACCTTTTTTGTGCGACTGCATCTGCGCTTAAATAACAAGAGCACATTTACCACCATGGTACTTAGAGGTCAAGGTCAAGTTTATTTCGATAGCACATACTGTATACAACAACCAACTAACGTTAGCTTCATGCTGTGTTAGCTAATGAGCGCCGTTTTTCGCTTCTGCTGAACAATTTTCTGCGAAAAAAACATCCACATAGACCCGATTTTGGCTGTACTTTATTGGTGTGTGATAAATATGTTTATAGTGAAAAGAGTGAAAAATTGTGATTCCAATGATAGGTTTACTTCCCCCTTGTATGACGCTTTACTGTCTGTATCTATTAATACCTTATTAATACTTAAGGAGCACACCTTAATATAAAGCGTACTGTTGTTTGTTTTCAAATATACCGTATTTTCCGGACTATAAGTCGCACTTTTTTTCATAGTTTGGCGGGGTCTTATACGTACGACTAATATGTGATTTTTTTTTAATTCAAATATATACTTTCACACGCCACTAGAGGGCACTGCAGGGTAATCGAGCAGCAGAAAGAAAGTTTGGAGTGAGCGAGAGAGCGGAGGTTACTGCAATAAAGTAAACAAAACAAGCTAATCACGGGCTAAAAGCTAGATGGCCACAGCTAGAGGAATGAGTTCGCTGTTTATGTGACGTTAACATACAGACTCCTATTTACAGTATTAGTTTGTTGTTTATGCTTCATGTTATTAACCATCAATGTGTTACGTTAGCAAACCGTACACCTATACAGCCTGTTGTTTTTTTTAACTAGTGCGTCTTATACTCCGGAGCGACTTAAGTCCGGAAAATACGGTAAAATATAGCCGACTGGGCTGCAATTGACGTTACATAAGTAATATTAAATAATCGTACTTTTTCTAAAGTCCCTCCCTTTGCTTATCTCAGCAGCCAATCAGAATTCCTCGGTGGAGGAAGGGGGAGGGGGCTTGATCATTTACTCTGACATTGTTTTCTCTCTCTCCTCATTTTGGAAACAAGGAGTGGCTTTCTGGTCCAATCAGGAGCGGGGGTAATTGTTTACTTTGGAAATTTCTTGCAATCTTACAAGCTGTCACTTTGAAAATCTTTTGGAAGGGTTTCTTTGGGGGATTTTCCTAACTCTTTAGCCTTAGCCTGATTTATTGATGTTTGAACCCCAAAACAACGGCGAATATTACTTTTTTTATTATAAAACTTTTCCCACTGATAGCTAAGATATCTAAAAACTCCCCCGTGTCAGTAATACGTCGACAAAACCTGTCCACCTCAGATTTTGTCGCTGTAAATATAAAAGGCCTCATTCACTTATGTACATTTATTCAGCAATTAACAGCAAAGGTTTCAGTGTGTCGCCTTTAAAATCCATTTGGATAGAATAATTCATCTCCAGCTCTAGTCTCCGCCGCCCCATGTTTGTCGGGCTAAAAACTGCACTGTAATTTGTCCCATGTGTGTGTCTATGTCCTTGGGCTGGTCCTTAATTAATGAGGCCACTGCGACGCGTTTGAGACCCCGGGCAGAAGCCGACATCTGAGCGCTGTCTGTCTCCCGCGCTCATCAGTGTTTTTGCGATCAGATGAGGCTGTGTACACAAATTACAGCGGCTCCGTGACTGTTTAATTGAACGTGAAACGCTGCAGTGAGAAAGACTAATATTGTTGCGGCGCGGCTCGCTGGGGCTATCAACTGAGAACATACTTTGTAAACATAAGGTATGCTGTTTAAATCTACTGTTTCCTCAAAGGATTAGCTAAATCTATTTACTGTGCCTCTCTTTTGATCTACATCAAAAACAGACTTGGAGTTGAGCGCCCTCTGCCGCTGTTTTGTATTACTACATCTAAAAAAATAAATAAAACAGAAGTCCAAAGGGTATTTTCAAGACGCATGTATTATCAACAATAAAAGATTACATAATTAATAGGCACATAAACAATAAAAATACAAAAACATTTAACCCCTTAACACCTGAATTTATTTCCAATTATAGAAAAAATATATTATCAGTGTTTTTGCTTTCAAGCTGATGCTAAATGAAGTGGAGATTGTTAATTTATCTGTAGCACATAGTACAGATATAGTTTTA
Source organism: Neogobius melanostomus (assembly GCA_007210695.1). NCBI lineage: Eukaryota > Metazoa > Chordata > Actinopteri > Gobiiformes > Gobiidae > Neogobius > Neogobius melanostomus. The sequence continues at coordinate 1,091,466 of VHKM01000099.1, forward strand.
GGTATGTCGCTAATTAGCGACAATAGGCATAAATACAGCAGCTCACTGCTGCTGCTTTCATCACCTGATGTAGGGGGAAATAAAGCAAGGTGCAGACAATTTATCTACATAACATAGACATGTCACCATTTTTATTACTAATTATCATATTTTACTCTCTTTTCTGAGGTTTTATTATTCATTGTACATAAGATAACTCCATTTACCATTACTTATTTGCAAATTATATTACAATTGCACATAATTTTCGGACGTGGAACTCTTGTTTGTGGTCCAATAGGTCCACTTTGTGCAACATGAACGGTTTCATTTTGTTCTGTGTAAAATAAGGGATACATTTTTTATTATATATCCTTGTATGTTATTGTTACAATGATTATAGAAATTCACTAGAATGGCATGTTCTAAAAAACGTTTTAGCACTGTAATAAATCTAAATACTACTAAAATGTGGTCACTGTGGCCGTATGCATGCCACCAGATGGCGATTGCAGTTTTCCATTATGGCCTGACGTCGCTACGTACCTAAATCATCAAATAACAAAAAAAAATCCATCACACGAGGTTCATTTCAATAAATAATCTAAAGATGGAAACGATGAGCAGCTACATAATTTTATTTTAGCACAACTCAACTTACATTTGAAGATTTCATCGAAGTTGCAGCCTCGATTTGCAGAAAAGCTATTTCCGCTAAGTAGCTCCCATGACCCGGATGTGGTTCCTTCTCTAACCGGTCCTACGAGAAAATAGTGCTTGCAAAAGGTTCCTAGGTACGGCATGGATGTGGGCAAACAGGCATCAAGGGAAAACATGCATTATTTTAGCCACAGTCTTGCAAGAAGAGCTATGGCACTGATTAGCGACACAACAAGTGACTGTCTGTCTAAGGTGCAGGGGCAGTGTGTTCCACAGTTTAGGACCAGTGACAGCGAAAGAGCGGTCGCCTCTGGTTGTCCTTTTTGTTTTGGAAACAACCAACAAGACTGAAGTGTCCTAAAGTAGTTCAAAAGGCTGGTAAAGGCTCCAGCACACTCCAGCATCAAAACAGCCGACATTCTTAGGATCATATGCGCCAAAAAGTCACAGGTATAAAACGCTTTCACTTGAGTCCTGACCCACACCAGGGTCAGTGTTTAAGTTGTGTTTAAGTCTCATCTTCGCAGGTGGTAGAGGGGTTGTTTCGTGATCGGAAGGTCGTGGATTCGAATCCCAGCTCTTGCAAGTGCACACTGTCGTTGTGTCCTTGGGCAAGACACTTCACCGTACTTGCCTCCAGTGTCTGCGTGTATGAATGAGAGTGTGAAGGGTGACTGGTTCCTTACTGTAAAGCGCTTTGGGCCTGATAAAGGTAGACAAATATAAGTTGAGTCCATTTACCATGGTCTAGCACCAAAGTACATCTCTGACAAGCAATTTTGTCCAGGCCTCGACTCTTTCCACAATTTATATAATTTTGTGCTGCATTTTCCTCGCCGAAATGCGCAGCGGTCAATCAGAGGCACCATTACCGTCCCCTGCCACAGTGGACTCAAATGGTTCTATATTTTCCTCTTTTTTTTTTCATTCATTCAAGAGTGACATTAAAATATTCAACAAAACTGCAAGTCAATGCAGTTTCAATGAATAGGAAGAAATGATCTGATCTGAAAATCAGTACGAAAAAGAGAGTCGCTGCTCTTAAAAGTAGTTTAATCAGACTGGTGGGGGAGGACCAGACCAAAGCTCACAATTGTCCGCGACAGAGGAGCGGGTGGCAGCCTAATTGGTGCGGCCTCAACAGAAGGAGTTGTTGGTGGTGATGGCGACACCGACATGTTTGATCAGACCCTTGCAGGTAAGTCCTATCCAAGACTATCTAATCCTGTCTAAACGAAAGGGCATTTATTTGTGTAATATAGGCCACTGACACAGATTTTCATTATGTGCTTTATTGTAGAACACAAGCCAACTCCAGGCATCACCGTGCAGGCAGACGCTCACCCAAGATGCTGCAGCACAATCCGCCCGGGCGGCCCTGGCAAGACAAGACGTGATATGCAACCAGCTCATTATGATAAATAAGGCTCTTCTGTCATTAAATGACCCCTTGAATAAAATCAACGACAATGTAACAAATAAAAAATGATGTTGTTGTTACTTACATTAAAATAATTGAATGAGAGCCTGTCTAAGCCGCATGGCCCGGGGTGCAGCGGGTGCTGGCCACTGTTCTCTTGGTATCGGCTGCTCCGCGTGTGCGTCAAATGGCACACCGTGGTCCTCTGCGATGTTGTGGAGGACCGCACAGGCCAGGATTATATGGCACACTTTATCCGGGGAGTATAAGAGCGTACCCCTGCATGTCCCAGGCAGAGCCACCTTCCCTTGAGGAGACCAATGCAGCGTTCCACTGTGGCGCGCGTCCTCGCGTGCGCTTGGTTGAAGCGCTGCTCCTGTTGCATGTGTGCCTTTGTCACCCAGAGCATGAAAATTAATTGAAATGTAGCCTACATTTATTGAAGAGCTGGCAGCCACGTTTCACTCACCGAGAAGGTAACTTTGTCCTGTTTAGAGCTCCCTCATGCAATTTTTGGCCAACGCTGCTGTGCTGAAAAATAAATGCATCGTGGGTGCTCCCAGGCCAGCGGGCTACAATGTTTAGGAGACGCAGCTTGGCATCACTGATGAGTTGCACATTAATAAAGTGATATCTTTTTCTATTCACAAATGCATAATCATTGACGAATGGTGCTTTCAGACGCACATGCGTGCAGTCAATTGTCCCAATGACATCAGGAAGGCCGGCAATCTCATGGAATTCCCTCTTGATCATTGCTTGCTGGGCTGCGTCATATGGGGATGACGCAGCCCAGCTGACCCTGGGGTCAGACTTCAGATGGCAGCTAGCACAGACGGTAGGATGCGGCTCATTGTTGGCTGGGTTATTCCAGACCTGTCTGCTATTTCTCTTTGGAACGACCCAGTGGCCAGGAAACCCAGCGTGGACAGCACCTGAAGTGGCACAGAAATGGCACAGGAGCGCCTGGTCTCACGTCTTAGCTGCGGCTCCAGGTCTGCGCACAACAGTATTAACACGTGTCTTGGTAGACGGAATCTACTGATCAACCAGTCCTCTGACTCACTCAGTAAGTCACTTCGATCACGGAAGATCCTCTCTCATCTTAATGCAGCATGTGCATCTTCTAAAAGCGCAAGGTCTGCCATTATAGAGAGGGGGTCTTTCGTGACTTCATTCCTCTATTTATGGCTGTGCTGGACCCGCATTGACCAATTGCCTTTCCACACTGATTGCGGGGGCTTAAAAATGAATGAATGTATTCATTCATTCATTCATTCATTACTTAATCCATCAAATTGCAGGGCAGTTTGGATCTTGCAGCTTATCTAATGAAAATGACTATCTTGGCGCAACTATAGAACGATTAAATTGCAGTTTTGCAATGAGTGTGGTGTGAATAAAATATTGTCATCTTGGGAGGTGTTTGTTGTTTAACTCTTGATTTTTCTGCGTGATATACGATGGAGATTAAGATTGGTGTATATTTGCACCACCTCCTGACTTGGTGTAGGATATGAGCGCACCGTACACCAGGTGCTCATATTGATAAATGCCAAAACATGCGAGATTTTTGGTAAACCCCACATACGCTCTGATTTCACCGTACGCAAGTTTGATAAATGAGGGCCACTGTGCACTCGCTCTTCTGGAGATCCGTCGTAAAACTCCTCTTTAACAATGATTCTCACTCGTCTGGTCAGTCATTAGCGTCCATTTGGAAAAAAACTTATTTTGCATAATCCACAACAACGCCGGCTTTTCTTCCTCCTGCAGTCGTTCCTCCTGATGTTTGGGAGCCAGTTTCTGCCACCCCCTGGAGAACCCCACTGTTATTTGTCCCGATTTTCCGCACGTTTGTGAAAAAAAAAGAGGGACAGTAAGAAGAGCGCCTTTCCCACACTTCTTACTGTCCCTGAATGCATCTCCCCACGCTGCCTCCACTGACCAAAACAACAACGCGTGGTTACAGTAGCAGTACCACCATGGATAAGTTAAAGCTTATTTACAACTTTAGACATGTAAAACAAGCGGCGATGGGCGTAGTGCAGGTGGAGACAGGCCTGTTGTTCTGGATTATGCAAAATAAGTTTTTCCAAATGGAGCTAATGATCGACCAGACGAGTGAGAATCATGGGTAAAGAGGTTTAAGAGCAGCAAGTTCTATGACGGATCCCCAGAAGATCGAGTGCAGAGTTAGTGTAGTGTTTTTATGCTTATTCTGTGTGAGTAAAGTCGGCCCTTAATGTGCGGCTTTTCCACTGACTCATCTGACATGAAGCACGTGCGTTGCTATTGTGTTTGTCTTGATAGATTCAGCCTGCATTTGCCCGTGTTGGAACAGGAGCATAACTTAGTTAGGGGTTGAACTGGTGTGACTGTCCCATAGACTGTGAAAAACCTTTGCTATTCTACAGTAGGCTATATGGACAGGCCCGACGCTGAGCTGGTCTACTTGCTTTTTGTGGAACCCGATTTGGCAACGAGCCACATGAGTCAGGGGAGAGCACGGCGGAGCGAGACGTCTCTACCAATGGTCTCTGGCTGCTCTGCTTTGCGACGACGACACTGGAGGCCGCCATTACTGTAGTACCGCCATATACCCGCTAGGCCCCCATTGGAATTCATTGGACTTTAGACACATTAAAAACAACTTTAATGCCCGGTGCCTAATTTTTTGGAACTGTCTAGAGCTAGATATTCCTCGGAATGTTAGCATTGGAGCTGTGCGAGCTACACGTCACGCAAGGGCCAAGTCTACAATGAAGATCCCGCCCTTATGCCCTTATTAGGAACATGCTTAGTCAGAGCTGGGGAGGAGGAGTCTGTAAATCCGCCATGATTTCCCCCTCGAACGTGGTCATTGTGGTAAACGGGGAGGAGTGAGTATTAACGGTCTATTAATAATATGTCTATGATCTCTACTCCGCCTCCAACCCGGTGTGTGCGGCAGGCAGTCTTGTCCAAACGTCTTCCTGCACGCCTGGTCAGGACTCCTGCAGTGCAGACGTCCCCATCTTGCGGGATTTGCGGGCGGGAGCGGGACAAAACATTGCAGATGCGGGCGGGTGCGGGAATGAAAATTACCTCTCATCATAATACGATGCAGACAACATAATCAGGCTTTCACAAATTTCAGCCTTTACAATACACTTTATGGGGCAAAAAGTTGGGTATAAGACCTTTAAGGCATAATAAGCAAAGGAGCTAAGAAGAGGAATTTTACTGTAAATTTTGTGCTGTGGTTGGATAGTGTGAGACGCCATACAAATTGTAGATATGACGTTCATGGCCAAACTGGATCTTGTGAATGGTTCTTTGTGTGGAGGGTTCAAGCTGTCCTCATCCGTGAAAAGTGATGAGGAGTCCTTTTGGTCTGTATTTTATGCAGTTTCCCACAGACGTAACTGAAATAACACGATAAAGCGGATAACAGCAGGGAACACGAGTGGAAACATTTTGTACTGAAAATGATTAAGCATTGGCATCTGTGGAAAAGCTTTCTGTACTAGGAGCCAGTCATATTTTCATACATTTACGAAACTGATTTGAATCTTGCAATTGTTTAGGCCTGCAAATAATGTCAGGGGCTTCCCTTATATGGAACATTGACAGACACCTACTTCATCCTTTGATTTGATTGATCATATTGAACATTTGTGAACACTTTCATGTGTATATACGGTGACCAATAATAGATACAGTGAATAATAATAGATACATGAATCCTGGCACATGCCCCGTTTGAAAGTGGCTCAACCACATTCTGTCAATTGAAAACTCCGGATTCACAGCCTTATAGTCAATAGCAGACATCTTGTTCAAAGTGTGTTTGGTGACGGCCTGATCTGAATGTAAATAAGCCAGCCCTGCATTTGCATATAGCGCCTGCATCCTAAACCGTATCCCGCTGCGGCTCGAGTGGATTTTCAATTATCCCAGAGTCCGTGACGGCACTGCGGCTCCATAAGTCGCTTTGATTGGCAACTCTTGGCGCGGCACCAGGCGGATCTTCTTTTTTTTCTTCTTCTTCTTCTAATAAACAAGGACCAGTTACCATTACAAATAATAGACATGAAATCGATGTGGAGGCAGAGACTATACTAGCACAAACGCCAGGATTAACCAGAACTGAACCCTGACGAGGCTGAGACGTCACCAGAACTAATCCCAGGACTAAACCAGGACCATTAGACCATAGACCATAGACCAAGACTAGACAAGGACTGAACAAAGACTAAACCAACACTAACACAGGATTTGACCTGGTCTGAACTGGGACTAAGTCAAAACCAATTCAAAATCAAGACCAAATCTGGATGAAACAATACTCCACATTCTTGAAACTGAGAGAACAAATTAAAGACACAACCAGGTTTGAATCTTGACCAAAGCAGGACTATATCAGGAACAAACCGGAACTAAACTCTAAACCAGGGCTAGACTAGAAGACAACTATATGTCTGGACCAACCTGGGATGCAATCAGAACAAAACTCGAATAAAGTCTAAACCAGGCTAACACACTGTCCGTGTCACAAAGTCACCAAATGGTCACAAGCTCTAATATTTGGTTGGGGTGCGGGGTAGGGCTGAACGATAAATCGCATTTGCAATTTTATCGCGATATTACACAACGCGATTTCGAAATCGCAGAGGCAGGCGATTTCGGCCCATGCAGCTGATGCCGCGGCCCATAGAAGTGAATGTAGCGGCGAGAGACGCCACCGACGTCCGCTCCGCACTCCACTGCATGCTTTTGTTTACTTCTCAGTCTACTTGAGGTGCGCGGTAGATCGTGGATGTACTGTGAACATATCAGCTTTTATAATGCAGCCACCGCGAAGGACTATTGCTTTTTCCTCCGTTAGCATGGCGTTAGCTGCAGCGCTAATCCCTCTGATGCGCTGATCACAGAAACTCTCCTCTGGATTCACACGTCTGTGCCTCCACAGAGATGAAGGTGAGCCTGTGCTGCTTGTTAAAAGTAAAGAGTCCTTTGCGGCTCACTTTTGGAGGCTTATGTTTGGGAATGTTAAAGATAAAGATAAGCTCTCATAACCACTGACTAATACACAAGAGCAAATAGCAAGAAATTATTTGGGCTATTTACAAAAAAAAAGATTATAAAAAGGACTTAAGAGTAAGTAATACTTTATTAAGTCAGTTGTAAATATTTAATTGTATTGCAACAAAAAGTTATTAGCGGAAAATCGCAATAAAATCAAAATCGCAATATTGATTTTTGGCAAAATCGTTCAGCCCTAGTGCGGGGGCACGGTCAGACAGTGTTAAAGAGTAATACAAGACTAAACCTGGACGTAAGTTGATCTGTAACCAGGACTAAAGTAAGAGCTTGAACTAAAACTACTGCAGTATATTCTACATTTTACCATTTCTTTTTTATCAGACCAGTGTGGATTTTATTTCACGACTGACCGTACCGACGGCTCACTTCCTGCAGTCTTTCGCAGAGTGGTCACGTGACTTTGCTCTGAAGCTGGTTTAGCTCTATCACTGTCCATAATGTGGTTTTCCCCTTTGCAATGATTGGATAGAATTCTGACAATTGTTTAGACGCAATTGAAATTTGTAAATGTGCTTCCGGGATAGTTAACCGGGGGCGGGGGCTTTTTTTTGCTTTGGCGCTCCTGGGACGCTGTACTGTCCTCCCACTTCCGCTGGTTGGAAAACAGCGCGACTTTTAGACAGTATGGGGCAGCAACAGTATAGGGGACACTCAGTGGGGCCTGTTGTTAGCGGGGCCAGAAATGCGATGGCTGACGGGATCAGGCTTCTTTTAAAATGAGCCTTGCCGCATTTGAGCGTCCTGTACTTCCGTTCTGAAGGCAGAGAGATTAAAGGGATATTTCAGGATTTTTGACATAGGGCCTCATGTCCTAGTTATCCAGAGTGTTGTTGATGTCTGGAGATATTTTTTTCTTAAATTCATGCATGTTCTTATATTTGAAGAGTCTAGTGGCGCTAGGCTAGGGCAAGGCTAATGCATTTCTATGGTAACAGCTAGCCTGCAATAAAAACAGTCTGACCCACTCCACAGTGCACCTGAGGTAAATCACTTAGACATTTATATGATTAGTCTGGTGTTATGTGTCGATGGAATAATTTTAACCATTTTGCATTTAAAATAACTTATATTTGAGCAGCATCAGCTTCATGGCTGTAAGCTAACGCAGCGGCGGAGTGATCTGCGAGAAAATAGTCCCTCAAAATGCGGTAATTCATGTGATACAAGGTCAATTATATTTCAAAAATTATTCTATTAACACAGACATTTATATGGGTAGTCTGGCGTTGCAATATATATCTATTTCAGTGTTATATTTCATAACTGATTTAAAAAAAATAATAATAAAAATAAGTTGGACTGTCAAAAAGCCCGTACTGTACAGCCCCGCTGATACTTTGGTAGGGTGAGATATTGCTGTAGTGTGAAGGCAAAAACAAAAAAAAGTATATAAATGAATATTATATATTGTCGAAATGCCACCTGTTCTGTATTTCGCCTTCACCTTTTGGAAGATGTCAGCGGGAGCTAGTTTTATGTGAGCCATTCTTTGCTTTGTCTATATGCAAATCATCTTTGCCCATGGTGGTGGGTTATGGACCCCTGTTGATAAGCTTGTAGCTTTTTGGGTGTTCATTTTCACAATGTAGCAATACTTGATGGTTTATAAGTTGAATTTCCTAATTGTATGTGCGAAATTGTGAAATAAAAAAATAAGTGATTTGTCTCAGGTGCACTGTGGAGTGGGCCAGACTGTTTTTAATGCAGGGTTGCTGATACCATAGAAATGCTTTAGCCTAGCATTAGCTCTTCAAATATAAGAACTGCATGAATTTAAGAAAAACATACCTCCAGACATCAACAACACTCTGGATAACTAGGAAATGAGGCCCTATGTCAAAAATCCTGAAATATCCCTTTAAGCTAAAAAGGCGCACCACAGCAACATTACGTGACCACTGTAAAGAAGACTGTCGGAAGGTAGCACTGGTCTGATAAAAAAATAAATTGTAAAACATCAATATTAGAAGACCAAATGAACCTTTTCGGAATAAGTCTGAAGCGTTACTGGACCAGGACTATTACAGGGCTACACTTGAACTGACCAGGTCTAAACAAATCTGAAATAGACTACACAACAGCTAGATTGCTTCCTACGACCCACATATTGTTGCAAAGCCCATCGCGCTGACAGTTATGGCCTCTCGAACAGCCGGCGTATGCTATCAAAACATTATAGGCCTGCTTTGCTGTTGGCCAAGGTTGCGTTTGTGGAGCCACAGATGGGGCTGGGGCGGAATTTAAAAGCTGCCGGAGATATATTGGAGATTGAAGTGGAGATTTTACATGTGGACGTCCTGTAAAAGTGTCGGGTCCGCTCAGAAATACGGCTAACGGACTCGCGGAGGGAACGGGGGCTCATTTCGCCACGGTTACGGTCGCTGCCAACCCCGGGGGGGATTGGGAAAGTGACTTTTTTATTTATTTTTTTTACTGCGCAATGAGAAACTGCTGCCGTTACTTGACGCTAAAGAAAGGTAACAGGAGTGGAGAGCATGTGCTGGGTAATAAGGCGGTAAATTACAAGGATTTATGGTGAAATGAAGTCTGCTCAGATGAAAAAATGCAACGTGCGGCAGTGTAAATGGCTAGAAAACCAAATAATAAAGTGGATTTGAATACTGTTAGCTAGTTTGTATTCGTTTACGTTTAAAAAAAGTTAAATTCTACATTTTTATTAATGCATTATCGAGCCTTCTTCTCCAGGATGTGCTCCTCCATTTTTTTTTAAAGGTTCATACACCTTGACTAGATGATGTCTGCACTCAAATTGTCTGACCTAAATAAATTTGAACCTGATAAGACCCAGATTGATATTACAATGGCAATAACATTAGCACAGTCATTTTAATCCGGAATGGCTCCGGTTTTAGTTGTTTCAAGAAGACGACACACTTGTAGTGGAGCAAAAGCAAATTTTGCTTTTGTTTTAGCCCATGGGTGAGGAAAGCGCTCCTCTGTCTCTTTGTCATGGCGGGGTGCTGACATTGTTGCAATAGCACCACCTAGTGGTTACGGACGACTCCAGAAGGCTGGCTGTAATATGGATTCTAATGGGGCCTTTACACCTGTCATAAACAACTTAAAGGTCTGGCTCCAAAGACTTGTATTGTTCTAAAAATGGAATATCCTGCTATGACAACATTGAGTGGAGTATGATATTTTTTCACCGTGCTTGTTTTTCTTGTATGGAATTTTAAAGTTTTAGCTTTGGGCTTTGACTGATCCCGGAGAAGTGTGGAGGCTCATTGCTGGATGCTCTGCTTTGTTGGATTCTCTCTTGAATGATGTAATCAATGTAAATGGGAAAGAGGTCTACTTATAATTTGACTCGTTTTAGCCAATCACAGCCAAGTATAACAACAAAGTGCTATTGTGTTCAAAAAATGGATGAAAGAGAATACGTAGGCTCGTTCTATTAAAATCAAAATCATTATTTATTCCCTAACACTTACAGACTAACACAAAAGCTATGCAAAAGGCTACATGGTGACGTGGCCAGCCAGGGATGGAGTGAAGAGAGAGAGGAGGCCCCGTGCCTTGGCCTCTTATAGAAACAGGAAGTAGGCGTCTCCTTGTTGAAGAAGCAATCAGCGCCATCTGTGTGTCATCTGACTCCTCCTTCTAACACACTGCCCCCACACTGCCCCCTAGTGGATCCAAGAGTAAAAACAACAACAATAAAATGGGGAGCCTCAAAACAGAGATTATAAAGCCTATTATGACAATAACATATATGGTGGGTCTCATCAGCAACAGAGACGAGTCAAACTACAGGAGTGAGGTGAGCAGTCTGGCCATGTGGTGCACACAGAACAATCTCTCTCTAAATGTGGAGAAGACAAAAGAGATTGTTGTGGACTTTCGAAGAGCGCGGGTCCAGCATGCTCCTCTAACAATCAACGGTGCTGCAGTGGAGAGGGTGACCAGCACTAAGTTCCTGGGTGTGCACATCACAGAGAACCTCTCCTGGACCATGCACACTACATCACTGGTCAAGAAAAGTAATCAGCGTCTCTACTTTCTCCGCAAGTTAAGAAGAGCCAGAGTCCCAGCCTCTGTTATGTGCAACTTCTACAGAGGGACTATAGAGAGCATCCTGACCAGCTCCATCACTGTGTGGTTCTTCTACAGAGGGACTATAGAGAGCATCCTGACCAGCTCCATCACTGTGTGGCTCTTCTACAGAGGGACTATAGAGAGCATCCTGACCAGCTCCATCACTGTGTGGCTCTTCTACAGAGGGATTATAGAGAGCATGCTGACCAGCTCCATCACTGTGTGGCACTTCTACAGAGGGACTACAGTATAGAGAGCATCCTGACCAGCTCCATCACTGTGTGGCTCTTCTACAGAGGGACTATAGAGAGCATCCTGACCAGCTCCATCACTGTGTGGTTCTTCTACAGAGGGACTATAGAGAGCATCCTGACCAGCTCCATCACTGTGTGGTTCTTCTACAGAGGGACTATAGAGAGCATCTGACCGCCATCACTGTGTTTCTCTCAGAGGGACTATAGGAGCATCTGACCAGCTCCATCACTGTGTGGTTCGTCTACAGAGGGACTATAGAGAGCATGCTGACCAGCTCCATCACTGTGTGGTTCTTCTACAGAGGGACTATAGAGAGCATCCTGACCAGCTCCATCACTGTGTGGTTCTTTACAGAGGGACTATAGAGAGCATGCTGACCAGCTCCATCACTGTGTGGTTCTTCTACAGAGGGACTACAGAGAGCATCCTGACCAGCTCCATCACTGTGTGGCACTTCTACAGAGGGACTATAGAGAGCATCCTGACCAGCTCCATCACTGTGTGGCTCTTCTACAGAGGGACTATAGAGAGCATGCTGACCAGCTCCATCACTGTGTGGTTCTTCTACAGAGGGACTATAGAGAGCATCCTGACCAGCTCCATCACTGTGTGGTTCTTCTACAGAGGGACTATAGAGAGCATCCTGACCAGCTCCATCACTGTGTGGCTCTTCTACAGAGGGACTATAGAGAGCATCCTGACCGGCTCCATCACTGTGTGGCTCTTCTACAGAGGACTATAGAGAGCATCCTGACCGGCTCCATCACTGTGTGGCTCTTCTACAGAGGGACTATAGAGAGCATGCTGACCAGCTCCACCACTGTGTGGCACGGGGCCAGCACTGCCTCCTGCCGAAGGAGCCTCCAGCGCATCGTGAGAGCAGCGGAGAAGATCTGCGGAGCCCCTCTCCCCCCATTAAGGACATGTACTCCACCCGTCTCACCCGCAAAGCCGTCAGAATCACCAGGGACCCTACGCACCCTACACACAGGCTCATGCTCTTCAAGGTAATGCCTTCAGTGAGGAGACTGCGGAATCTACGGGGCAGCTCCAGTCGGCTGAAGAACAGTTTCGTACATAAGGCCTCCCTCCCACCCCTCTTCCCCCGCCCCCTGCTCCACAATCAAGGATGAGAGAAATATAATTTCAAATCATGTGAATGGTTTGACAAATAAAAAAATCTTGAATCTTGAATATAGAAATATTCAACAGTGTTAACATCAATGAATTAAATATTTTGTAAAAAGAAAAGTTTGTGCATATTTATCCCATTAACAAGGACTATGAGTTATTTGCTGAAAGAAAAAAATGTGGCCATCCTGCCTTCGCTCTGGCCGATCCCGTCAGACCTCTGAAGCTAAGCAGGAAGGACCTGGTCTCGGATGGGAGACTGTTTGGGAACACCAGGAAGCCTGGGTGAATGTAGTGTGTGAGTGAGTGTTTGGTGGTGGTCGGAGAGGCCTTTGGCGCAGATTGGTAGCCTCACTTCCGTCAGTCTACCCTAGGGCAGCTGTGGTTTACCACCACAGTTTATGGAGGGAATGAATAATGCACAAAATTGTAAAGCAACTTTGAGTGCCTGGAAAAGCGCTAGATAAGACTAATGCATTGTTATTATTATTATTATTATGAACATAAAAGCACATTTGTATTTTGGTATTTCTCATCTTGGATTTTATGAGACATTAAGCATAATTATTGTAAAATGGGAGCCGTGTAAAGATGTGGAGAAACGGAAATCTCAGCGTGGGTCCCAGAGGAGTTTGACGACTGAATTATTTATGCATTCATAATGTGATATCCCGCTTCACTTTAGGCTTTCTCCATTGGAACTAGGGATTTTTGAGTGCAGCACTTTTCATTGACTTGATTGCAAACTGGTGTATACAGTATGTATTTGCTGGGCTCTCAAACTGGGGAACTGGAACACAAGAGAAATTGGATTTGTTAACAGCTTGTTTTTTGTCTGTCTTGTGGGCTGTATTAGACAGAACAGCTTAGCGTAAAACAAAAAAAAGGATTTCAAGGAGATGTTCAGAAAATGGAGCAAAACGTGCCCAGCTTGTGCGTGTGCTTTTGGCTCTTGGCGTGGTTTGTTTTAGTGCTAGAGTAATGGGGCCTGGTGTTGTTGGAGTCATCTTGGTGTTGTTTGTCTTTTTGCAGATAAAAAAGCAAACTAAAAGTTGTCTACAATAAAAAGGACACTCTGAAATCTTTAGTTTTCTTTATTGGGGGTCAATTACTTTAATTAATAAATTTGTTGTCCTTTTTCTTCTTGTTGCATATTGAAGTTCTACTTTGAACCTTGTTAAGATCCAACCATGCAAAATGTGAATTTTTGCCATTGTGCAACTGGTTTTAAAGCAGTACTAAGTAACTTGTGCACCCTGTTGCGTTTTTTACTTATTAATTGTCCGTGAGAGTAAATACTACGCTGACAGAAAAGACAAAGGGAGTTTAAGTGGCGCTAGCCCGCAGTTAGCTTTGCCCGTTAGCCTGTTAGCTTCTTCTTTGTGATTCCATTAGTGTGTAATGGTGGCTCCGACCCGGTGGCAGGCAAGTTGCAATTGTGGTTTTCTGGCCAGAGACTCCAGGGGAGATGAAAGACCCCCCAATCATCCCATTAACACTTGTATTACCCCCAGAGGGACTACGGAAAGGATAAACAAGTTACTTAGTACTGCTTTAAATTTTTGATCGGGACTATAACCGTGACAGTTTGGGATGGGTATCGTTAAGGATTTATCGATACTACTACTTTTATCGATACTCCTTATTAATCCTTATCAATCTGGTACTTTAACTGTACTGTTGGTACAGTTAAAGTACCAACAGTACTTTAAAAGGCAAAAAAAAAAAGTTAGATAGAGGCTACTGTATATAGGCAATATAGCCTATATATGTTTTATTGCTCTACATTTGGATCTTATTTATTTCCCTTTTGTGCATACATTTATGGGCGGTAAATTTGAAATATAGACCAAAATGTACAATTACTGTTTTTTAAAATGATCTAGTCAGTGAAGGATTAAGTCTCATGACTGTTTTGTTAATCTCAGGCTGTTGGTTAGATTTGGCTGAAGCTGTGGGGACTGAGCTCAAATGAAAACTTAAAAATAAAATAACAATGAACTAGAGCCACAGCCCCAAAAGCCCCTTATGAGAGACCAACAGGCCCGGTTAGAACCATGAGGCCGTCCTTCTGTGGACCCACCATCTGCAGGAGGAGCCATAGGGGCTGGTGCAATGTGTTTTGGGCAGCTCCAACAGCTGCCCCCATGACCCGGCAACGGATAAGCCACAGCCTCTTATGTCCTCGTTGTCACTCTTAGCTTGTGTCCAGTGAGTCAACACCGGCTCGCATTGACTCCCGCGTGCACACGTGGGTTCGTTAGCGCCGCCATATGCGGAAAATTAGACTCCACCCAAAACTCTTTAGTTTCGGGTATTTGTCAATGAAGAAAAGTGTGTGTGGCTCGTCTACGAGGTTGTTACACTTTCACCGCAGGCTAGCAGCAGCAGCTCGGGGGGTTTCTGAGTACAATAAGCAAGTTTGAATGTCTAAGACCGCGTGTCTTTACCGCACGCACCGGCCTCAGAGGGAGTGAGGAAGAACGCGGAGATGGGCCGACACCATGTACGTACTCTCATGGTGTCGGGATGAACAGATCCGATGCAGGGAATGCGTCAATGAGAGCGGAGAGAGCCTTTTTTTGGTGATTATTTGATCGCGCGTGACTAGCAAAGGCAGCAGCCCCGTTAAGAAGACCGGTAAAGGCTGGAGCTTACGTGGCCCCGGGCCCAAACTGATACCGGGGTTCGGTACCCATTGCTAGTAACAGTATTGTGCCCTGAAAGTTGTAAAACGTCTAAAGTTATTGCTGTGAAGAGTCTGGATGTTAGAAATGTGTTAGGAAGGGTACACCAGCCCTATTATTATTATAATTCCGATATCTGATCTGTTTTATATTTAAATGCACTGAAACACAGGGAGTTACAAATGATGTGCTTGAACTGAAAAAAAAAAACATTTTTTTATTTTTCAAGAAATTAAAGTATTGACATTTAGATCTGAGGATCAGTTTGATATGTGCTCCAGTATTTCAAAATATCGGCATTGAACCACCCATCACCAATGCCTAGCATATGACACAAAAGGAGAGAAATCATGCTCACTTGCAGGAGAAGCAGAAAGGGTACATCCATTCTTGCTTCAAGTGACACATCTCAAGTGTGAGAGCTGCTCTTTTATCCAAATGTCAAGTGTGGCTCAGGAGCCTGTGCTAATCATCATGCTGACACTTACAGCCAAGCGCTAACAGCTATGCTAACACTCGTTTCTTTTCTTTTTTTTTACCCAACAGATGATTAACTTTTCTCTCAGCTCCGGATAAGAATACAAAAAGTATAGTCCAAGAAAGCACTCGCATGTTTTGATCCAATTTAGTCACACTTGAAATCTGCTGGAGAAGCTGGGCAGCCCTGTCGTACGGACGAGGCTTCAATGTGCTCTGTTCTGCACATTTATGGATTAATAATAGACTCTGGGGAACAGAAATAGAGATGCATTAGAGCCGAGCTGAGGACACTCCGATGTGATTGTCAAGTGGAATAAAGGGAGGGATAAGACCTGCTTTCAGAAGGCACAGTTAATGTTGGATTTAAGGAAAACATTTGCTTTGCTATGTATGGGTAAGTAAGCGCAGGAACACCAGATATAAACAGCCCTGAATTTGCCACGTGCGCAGCAAATACTGGGAGCCGTCTAGTTCTCTTTCGGTTTTGTCTGTGGATTGCCCTATCCATCAGATTTTTTTTTATTGTTGAGTACAAGACTGGAAAGTGTTGTGGTTTTGCATCACTTTTTTGCCACGTTTTTGTTCCCTTTTGTTGCGTTTTTGTCACGTTTTTGTTGCATGTATATCACTTTTTTGTCATGTTTTTGTTGCTTTTCATTGTTTTGTTTTTTCATTCCTTTTGCATTTGCATCCTCGTGTTCGGATCCAGCAATCTTGTGTCTTAGCACCCCCCAGCCAAAATATCTTCCCACAGCTCTGTTCTTTACTTACTTCTCCCTGAGTGATGCAGTATTTGAAGTAACGGTTCTCTTACTTAAGTACAATACTCGGTGACTCTTTCCGTTGTAAGTAAATCTGTTAGTGTCAAGTGTAAGTGTTCTTCTTTTTTTTAAATTAACATTTTATTGATTTAGACAACATAGAAACAAGCACAAAAGACTAGACATCAAACCGGACATACATCAAGTACAAAAGACATGGGAGACATACAAAACACCATATAAGACAAAACAGAGAAAAAAAAAAAACAGAACAAAACAAAACAAGGGATTCACAAGACATCACCATAAGGGAGCAGTAACTTTCACCAATCACAGACCTCCAAAACTCAAGACAAATACAAAAGATACAGCTTACAGCTATACAACACATATAAATGACCTTCCAGACATTGCATTATTTACCCTTTTGCAGTCCCTGCTATATGCTATTACAAAGTTGCTCAAAACCCAAATTTAAATCGCCATTGCAGTCAATAATTTGTTCCATAGCCAGTAGATCCTTGTGAGCTATTATTGTGTTCAAAAATGGATGAAAAAAAATACGTAGGCTCGTTCTATTAAAATCAAAATCATTATTTTATTCCCTGAATTTACAATCTAAACACAGAGCGCTACATCTTGACATGTTGACCAGCCGACCAGGAGGGAGAGAGAGAGAGAGGAGCGGCCCGTGGCTGGCCTTTTATAAACACAGGAAGTAGGCGTCTCCTTGTCCAATCGGTGTCCTTGTAATGCTTCTTCTGCTGCGCGACCTGACTCCACATTCTAACACACTGCCCCTCAGTGGATATCAGAATAAAGACAACAACGATACAGCAAAATGTCAGCCTAATTCAAATCAACCCCAAAAGCACACATTACAATCAACACAGTTTCATATAATCATTAAAGCCTATGACAAATACATAA
This sequence comes from Neogobius melanostomus, assembly GCA_007210695.1. Lineage (NCBI taxonomy): Eukaryota > Metazoa > Chordata > Actinopteri > Gobiiformes > Gobiidae > Neogobius > Neogobius melanostomus. The sequence goes on from VHKM01000099.1 coordinate 1,108,916, forward strand.
TATAGAAATATTCAACAATCCATATATTCTTGTAACCATTTTTTCTATAGCAAAACAGTTTAATTTAAGTTTTTTCCAGTTAATCATTATCATTCGTTTTGCGGCAATAAAACCCAATTAGCTACTTTATAGTTTTGTTTGTTTGTCAGTTGAGCATCTCTGTGCCCCACTAAACAGGTAGCTGGGCAAAGGGGCAGGTTGACGTTCAAGAACTTAGATATTGCACTAACTATTTGCGTCCAAAATTGATTAATCTCAGGACAGTACCATAACATGTGGATTAATGTTCCCCTTTGACCGCAACCTCCCCAGCATAAATCAGTAACATGCGGGTCTATTAGTTTGAGTTTGGCTGGTGCTACATAAGCTCTATGCAGTGTTTTAAATTGTATCATCTTAAGTCTCACTGATTTGGATATTTTCGTTATATTCCGCCAGATTAGTTTCCATTCTGACATGGATATTATTTGGCCTACATCCTGTTCCCACTGTGATTGTATACGTATGACGCACATACAGGCTAGGTAGATGAAGTGGGATAGAAGGCGGAAGCAAACTGATACCAATTAGGTCAAATACAGCCAAACAAAAAGAATAATGTAACTTAACGTTCCAAGAGCCCGGAACAGGTTTTTGGCGGCCCTGTTTCTCTGCGAGGATGACGTGGACTGAACCGGCGCAGATGCAGAGTGTATGAAAGTGACAGAGACAACACAAAGCTTCCGCAGTCACTCGGTCCTGTTAGTCCGCTCTGTTTGTTTTGCCCATTGTGTGCGGTCCATCTGTCTCTTCCCTCTCCCATCCTCCCCGGAGACAGCAACTCTTCTGGCACCGGCTCCTCCATCTGACTCTCAGACACTTTTCAGACCGACTGCTAGTTCAGTAAGTCAGGAAAGAAGGGAATATTTACAGAAGAAAAAAAAGTTTCCTCAACTTTTAACCATGACGTAATGTTGTTTCCTTACAAAAATCTCATTCATTCATGTTTGAATAATTATGATATTTATGATACAGATTCAGTTCAAAGCACCTGAGGTCGGTCAGGAAGGGATGGAAATCGATAAGGATATTTTCTTTTTCAAGGTTGAAGGCTCTAGAACGCTCATTTGACTAATTCAACTTGCGACAGCCAGTGTTAACAATAGCGTGCAGAAGAGGAGCTGAACATACACTGCGTTTAAATTGTTATGCAAATTATATTTCAGTGTCATTTTTCAATGAAACTCATGGATGGTGTTGTGTCCCAGGGCTCTTTGAATCACTGACATCAATCCCAGACGCCTGTGATGATTAGTTGTTAGGTAAGCCCAGTTACGGGAAAAACTACTGCAGTATTAAAAAACTACTGCTTAATAACGTTCCACATCATTAAGCAGACCACCATTTTCAAGCAATATGGGAAAGAAAAAGGATCTCTCTGCTGATGAAAAGCGTGAATAGTTGAATGCCTTGGACTAGGTATGAAAACCTTCGATATTTCATGAAAGATTAAGCATAATCCTCGTACTGTTAAGAGATTTGTGGCTGATTCAGAGCACACACGGCTTTGTGCAGATAAAGGCACAATGAGGACGGTTTCTGCCAGACAAATACATCAGATTAATAGAACAGCTGCTACAAAGCAGCAAACAGGTATTTGAAGCTGCTGGTGCCTCTGGAGTCTCCTGAACATCAAGGTGTAGGACCCTCCAGAGGCTTGCAGTTGTGCAGAAACGGCTGCAGTCATTTCAAACAGTCTTGTTCACTGATGAGTGCCGTGTAACCCTGGATGGTCAGATGGATGGAGTAGTGGATGGTTGGTGAATGGCCACCATGTCCCAACAAGGCTGCGACGTCAGCAAGGAGGGGGCGGAGTCATGTTTTGGGCCAGAATCATGGGGAGGGAGCTGGTGGGTTCCTTTAGGATCCCTGAAGGTGTGAAAATGACCACTTTCTTCCATGGTGTAAAAAAACAAAATCATCTTCATGCATGACAACGCACCATGGCATGCTGTAAAGAATACCTCTGCATCATTGGCTGCTATGGGCATAAAAGGAGAGAAACTCATGATGTGGACCCCATCCTACCCTGACCTCAACCCTATGGAGAACCTTTGGAGCCTCAAACAAAAGATCTATGAGGGTGGGAGGCAGTTTTCATCCAAACAGCAGCTCTGGGAGGCTATTCTGACATCCTGCAAAGAAACCCAAGCAGAAACTCTCCAAAAAATCACAAGTTTGATGGATTTAAGAATTATGAAGCTGCTATCAAATAAGGGTCCTATGTTAAAATATAACTTGACCTGTTAAGATGATTTTGGTTGAAATAGCTTTTGACTTCAGTAAATATTACCTCCTAATGCTACAAATTCGATTCCATTTTCAGTTTATTACAACCTTTAAAATGTATTGAAATTATGAGTTGCGTAATAATTTGGAACAGTTAAAGGCTTGAAAATTATGCTGACTGTGATTTGAGTTGATAATTTAGAAAATCTTAGAAAATTATCATTTGCATAATAATTTGGAACACAGTATACACAGGTTGCTGGTGATTTTTGTTACTCTATTTTTACGAATGCGGGTGAAGGATATTACTGTCAGCTCCTCTGTGCTGCACTCTCTTCCCTGAATGATGCCATGCAGCGCGAGCAGAAGCACATGTTTCAGCATGTGTGCATTGTTTTGATTCTTCAGTGTGTAGCAGCTGCACCTAAAACAGGAGGAGAGGAGACTTTAGTTTGTGATGAAGTGAAAGCCGTGTAACTTTGATGCCTGGTGTCCAGCCCGGTGATTACGAGGTCATCGGCTCTGGAATGCTGCTCCCAAGTCATCCACCCTTTGTCCCGGGAGCCCAACCCTTTCGTCGGATGATGAAAACCCATTTAGTCTGCTACAAATTTATGGCTATTGCATGGCTCTGTTTCATGGACTTTGTCCCACACAGCACCCACACATTGTCTTAATTTGGTCATAGGTTTTAGTCAAAGCTATTTCAAACTCAGTGAAAAGTAGTTCACGAAGAATGAAACTATGACTAAATCTCCAAATATATATATTTTTGGAGACAACTAAACAAGAATGAAAAGGGGCTTGAAAAGTGTGAGCTTCCAATGTCTGGCTGTATGAAAGATCTTCTTATCATTCAAATTCAACGCCCAAGGAACTTAACTCTTAACTTCTGTCAGCCCTTTTTTTTTCAAAATCAACTCCTCAGCCTGACAGGATTTCAGCTCATTGTCAACAATCTTCAACAATGTTGCACTCCTCTGATAACCACATGCTCTGTACTGAAACAAAGATCTCTAGGTTCATTCGAAAACATATATTATGTTATTATAGGTTTATCAGTTACTTTTTAATTGGCAAATAAAAAACGGTAGGTTTCATTAAAAAAAATAGTCCTTTTCAGTGAAATAGTGTAAAATATCTACTTTGTAAAACAGTACTTTAAAGGAGCTGTATCATGCTATTTTAGCCATTCCAAAGTAAAGTATAGGCATTTATATGATATATTGTACCTCTATCACTATGGAGTACTCATTTTTGAGAGAAATATAATTATTTTTGGGGGTATTTTCCCTACCCGGAAGACAAGGTGCTTCGATTCAGTTAACTCCGCCCCTCTCTCCGCTCATTCCACATTTACAGTATTATAAATATAAATATCGCTGCAAAAAGTGAAGTTACTTCACATAATGCAGTTATAAGGAGTTGACATGTGCAACACAGTTTCATAAATGGCTAACACACACGCTAACACACACGCTAACACGCGTTTTGATTGACTCACCGCTCAGTCTGGCCTCCCCATGGGATCGCGTTGGTTATAAAAGTTAATCCACTTTGATTCTGGCCAAGGTTCACCAAGCATCCATCAGGTTGGTTGATATAGTAGCTGAATCCCAGAAAGAAATTCCAACTTCTGGCGAGTTCACTCTTCTTTAGGAAGGTTGAATAGTCCTGTTCCTCTCGTAGCCAAACGCGCATCCGTGACATTATCGTTGGGTAAGAAAAAAGAACAGGCGTGTCCAGAGTATGTTAGAAAGAGCTCAGTCTTCAAAAACAACACTTCTGCTCGGATCCATGGATCCTCCGGTCGTGGGTGTGTTTGATTACCCTCCTGGGACAGCATAGACGCGTCGGAGAGTTCCTTTTTTTAATTTTTTTAATTTCTCTCTTACAACAAAAATAATGAAAAAGCTGTTTTATAAATTAAAACCAGGCCGTAAGGCATTACATTACAGACGTCGAGCACTTCCGTTCCGCTGTGACGACACAACTGAACAGCTCAGTCGTTTACCAGGAGAGGGTGGAGCAGCTGCTCAGAGAGCAGGATTCAGGAGGATTACTTAGAACTGCGTGAATGAAGCCAAAAACCGCTCTGGGGTGTTTTTGATAAGGAAATAGCATAACAACATGGCTAAAAGCTCCAAAAAGTCGATTTTGCATCATATAGCTCCTTTAACGCATTTCATAAAGTTTAGAAGTATTTGAAACATCCTAAAAACGAATCGCAATGTAACTTCATAAATGTAACTGTGAAATGCATTTAACAACCCATTTTTCATTTTGCTTTTTATACTATTTTTAGCTAATGTTAGTCAATGGAAATGTATGCTAACAGCTGCAAAGATGGCCGATCTCCATGGTAACTGGATTATCCCAAACTCTATAGGATGAATGTATATATAAGTATATCTTTATTTGTTCTATTTTTAGTAGTACAGTCGGTGGGTTGCCGTTAAATGTCAAAACCCTCACAAGGATGTACTATGCTTCTAGGCATAAACCCTAGGCATAAATTGTGAGGTGTTATTACGTCGTGACCGACGTATTGCAGTGACCAGGAAGCGGTAGTGTCCGGGTTTGCGGGTGGGTTATTATGCTTTGTAAAGCTATTTACGGCAAATGGCAAGCGCTACGTGTGGATGTACGAGTGTTGCGAGGTCTAATGCATTTTTCAAGGGATTGAACGCCCTCGTAATGACTCACAGGTAGCCACAAAAGTCCATCTTTTTCATCAGTTTCCATCAAAGAGTTCATAAAAATATTTAAAAAAAATCTATATCATTTCCGTATCAAACACTGTATTCCAAATCATAAAATCTCCCGTAAAAACGCCATAACAACTCAATTAATTTGTACAAACTGTGCACTTCCTCTCGCTGGGAGCAGATCCAGCCTTGGACTCCGCGGCTCCATCTGCCTGTTGGATGGAGTAACCGCCGTTGGATTGCTTGAGCTTTCCTGTTTTGGGCACATGAACGCCTGGGGGATTTGTCCAACTGATGGGGCTGGGAGGGGGGGGGGAAGAAGCCTGTCCTCGTTTTTATGTTGTTAAATATTAAGATAATCCTCTGAGGAGTCTTACAGTGTGCGGCCCCGCTCCTCCAGATAAAGATCTAATGTGGGATTAAACTCGTCATTAATGGAGTTCTGGCCTAAGGGCTGTTGAAAAAGAGCAATTTTGAAATCAATTTTGTAGCGCATTAGCCCAGAAGCATGTTTTATTTTTTTATCGTATTGTGTGCCGTAGATTTAATTGAGTCGGGTGGTAGGCCAAAATTATTACTATTGCAGGGTTTCCGCGGGGCATAAAAAAAAAAAAAAGCACTATTAGTCACTGAATGGATGGTGGTAAAATTAAGGCTTTGAATGTCATTTGAATGCATTACATTTTTTCCCCAACTAGTGATGGGATTTGCAGCTCCTTTGTTTTGTTTTTTTAAAGAGGGGGTATTATGCTTTTTTCAATCACATAGCACCAGTCTATAGCATACTACAATGATGACGTAACCTTCTGTTGGTCTGTATATGCAGTAAATTAAAATAACTGCCTTGAATAAAATTGCTCTCTCAAAATGGCTGTGCTGAACGTCTTGAAATAGGCCTCTGTCTCTTTAAGAAGCTTTCCGACACGCCCCCTTCAGCACACTGCTGTGGCATCTAAACAACACTACTGTGCGGGGAGGGGGCTCTGCTGAGCTGAGGAGCAGTGGTTGGTGGCTTGGCTGGTGACAAAAGGTCCAGAGGCGTCTCCAGGAGGTGGGGGCGTTCCTAGGAGGACTGAGGCATAGCTACACCTAAAATGGCTGCCGTCTAAGTTTTTACTGATTACTCAAAATATGTCAATGAGCCAAGGCAACACTCCAAGCATGTGTTTAATGAGGGAATGACAGAATAACATGATATAAAGCTTGAAAATTCGATTTTACATAATACCCCCCTTTAAATCTACAACGTACACATTTTGGTTTCAGACAAATTTAGCTAAGATTTGGATTTGCTCCCTGTCAAAAACAACATCTACATTCAAGCTGAGAAATGAAAAGAACGTAAGATTATCCTTTTTCATGGGCGTTCAATTGGCCCATAGTGGTCCGTGTTGTTGTTTGTTCTCTTCAAACGTTAAAGTTGACATGGGGATGAGGTGGAACCTTTTATTATTATTTCAACACACTCACTTTTACAGCTGGTATTACTTTTTGTTCATGTACTTTGTGTTTTATTTACAGTCAAAATCCTCGTGTGTGAATCGTATTGTTTGCTTTCGACCCGGCGTAACTTACATAAAACCGAGGATATGAGGCCAATTGTTGTCAAATAAAAAGTGGCTAAATGCTACAGGCTTCTGTTTGTAGAGTTCTTGATTTAAATTGGTAAATGCCCTCGCGCATTCATTCACAAATATTGACATATTTTACATCCACGTGTCCGGCAAAGGCTCTCCGAGATTACGCTATAATCCAAATACTGTATGGTAATTCCTTTTCTGGGAGACACCGGTACAAAACTTCAGGGCAGCTTTTCTCAAAATGAGGTTTTTGCTCCACTCATGCAACGGGAGGGATTTATTAATGTCTAATTCCTAGCTTGATTTATTGAGCTTGGATTACAAAAAAAAAAAAGAAAGGCAAATTTATATAGATACAGATTTTTTCACTTATGATTAGCTTTTTCAAAAACTAAACAAAAATCTTTGTTACTAATATGCAACCTGGCTCTGTCCATTATTTAGATTTCATTTTCAACTTTGAACATTTTAAGGCATTAAATCTCTTATTTTTATATGAAAACATAAAATTACAGAAAACTTGCTATACATTTTTTCTCATTTATGTCTGTAATCTACAGCAGATGTTTCAAATTGATATCACTGAATTTATTTATTTTCCCTATTCACCTGCAGCGAATAGGCCACAGTTTTTTCCATACTGAGATATGTTCTTACGCAAAAAGACCAAAGATGTTGTTAGCATTTAGCCCCTCCTCCTCTCCTCTATGGGCCCAAACAGGGGTGAAGTTAGAAGTGACCCAGCTCTTCCACGTTTCCCCTGTTTAAATACGGTTACATAAGCCTTTACACCAGTGGTTCCCAAAGTGGGGTCCGGAGCCCCCTGGGGGTCCTCAGAGGGACTACAAGGGCCCCACAAAGCTTGTCTGCAAAACAAGTACAATGAAAAAAGTTCATTTTGAAAGGAAAAATACATGTATCTGTATTAAACCCGTATTTAGCCTACTGTCATAACTAGATGTTACTTTTAATGTCCTTTTAGCTGTAAAATTATAACAAATTCTTTTGAATGGAGTAAATTATTATGATTTGGGGGCCCCGAGAGATTTTCTGATCAATAAGGGGGCCGTGATGTCCCGGACTTTGGGAATGGCTGCTTTCAAGTCTAGTTACTCAAAATTAAACTTGTCGATTTTCTAAGCGGATAAAAAGGGGTACTATATTGTAAGGCGTAATAATACCTTAGGAGCACTTCGACGTCCGCACAGTAAAGTCGAAGTGCTCCTAAAGTATTATTACGCCTTACAATACGCCTTATGCGTAAAGACAGGTACATATCAACTCGTCAGAGCCAAGGTAAGAACATTATCTCAGTATGCAAAAACAGAGTCCTTTGAGAATACCTCTTCCACCACTGATGTCCCGGATCACCGACGCCACACACAGCCCACTTGCTCCGGCGTCTTGGTTCACTTGAGGATATCTTGTGGTTGCGTGGCCCCAGCTGTTGACAGCGGTTCTCTGATTGTGATTACGTGGGAAGTCCAGTTGTTGTAATCTGCCGCTGCTGTGTCAGAGCGGATGTAATCTCGGCGGATTAAACGCTCTTCTCACGGCGCCGCACTTGCTCACGTCGCCACGCCGATGCGGCTTGGCGGTTTCTTGGCATGAACAAGTTCAGCGTGGTTTTAACAGTGTAAATGGGCACGGATCCAACTATTTTTATTTTTTTATAGTAGGAGATCTTTGAAAGTTTTGTAAATCACTGACATAAATATACAGTAAGAAAAATAAAGCATTACCCTGTTTTTCATTGAATAGTTTCAAATGGAAATAAGGTTGTGTGTAAAAGGATCAATAAAGTCTAAATTGGGGGGCGACAAAATCTGAAATTGGTTTGAACTTGATATAATGGTTTATTTGTCGAGAATAGTTACAAGAGGGGATTTGGGGATTTAGAGGGTAAATCAGGGGGAAAAAGTTGTTTAGTAAAAAAAGAAAAAATAATAATATTGGGTTTTAAAACCCAATAAATATATAAAAGTGTATATATATGTGTATATACATATGTGTGTGTACATATGTATATGTATACAAAATACTAGTCCGATAAGAACATTTTCTGCCGATATCCGACATTTTGCAGATAAAAATCAATAGAAAGGCTCACTCAAATGTTTGCAAATTATCGTTCCATTATTGGTATGTCTTATGCTTATGCCAGGGACACACTGTCTCACACACTATGATGGAACAAACAATCCTTTTTTTTAAGAAAAAGATTAAAAAGATCGAATGCAATGTTGGAGTGAAATGTAATTTTTGGCTAAATATTTACTCAGACCTACTTATTATTATTATGCTTCCATACGTCTACTCTATTAATGACACTGGGAATTTGCTACTGTTTGTTGTATTTTTTATTTAAACATGTAGCCTACGATGTTGTTTAAGTTACATGTATGTTACAAAGTTACAAGTTACAAATCTGATGGACTTCTCTGAGGACAGCTGTGTATGAAGAAAAACAAAAAACCAAGGCACTTCCTCCCACATCATAATTCTCTATTTACATTTTCAAAAAACCTTTATTGTGATGGGCTAATAAATCTTAAAATCATTAAAACATATTGCTGGTTTCTTGCTCTCTGTGATGCTTTGGAATTGCAAAAAACAGCATCATGTCACTTTAACATCACCTTATATTGAACTTATGAGGCCAGAATGTGAAGATGTAGAGTTGGTTTAGAGCAGGCAAAAGGCAAACAGTAGATTTACAAGATTAGCATGTGTTATGAACGGCATTATTTTCAATGAAAAATGCACTAACGATCGCAAATGTGTCTAATTAAATATGCGCGAAAATGCGACATAACGCCTCGTTTTCACGGCTCATTAACATGACAAAAGTGGGAACAGTAAATTTGAATACAGCCATTATCATCACTGTAGTAAACCTACATGATGACAGAAAGCCAATGTTTACGTGTTGTAGCCTTTAGCTTACGAGAAGCTATGCTACGCTAACAAACAAAGTTATAAATCTGGCGTGAGGAAACTTTCCAACACTCACCACTCAGATGTAGCAACAATCCATCAGAAAAAAATTCCTGTTAATCCTGACTGAAAATAATGTCCATGGAGGCAGTTTTAGTCCAGTTTGTAACAGCAGCAACTTATGACTTGTGCATCTCTGTAGGGTCCAAGTGTCCGCTCCACTTTGTCAAAAGAAACACACGTTCTTTTGGAGACATTTTCTCTCTTTTTTAGGAGCCACCGTTTATTTGAATGAACTGTTGCCCCAGTCAGGTCAGTGCAGGCCGCTTACACTGCTACATGCATTCAAGTGCGCTACGACATTACTGCGCAGTAAATAATTCAAAGAAAAAAAAAATTGGCCGATATTTTCCCGATACCGATATTTGAAAAAAAAAGACAAATATCGGGTTAGGGCTACAAACCCCTCGCACATACCCCAAAACAATATATACTGTAATTGGTGCTGCTTTAATAACGTTTTAGTATTATTATGTTTGTTTTTGTTTTTTTTGTCATTATGTAATGTTTTGTATATTCACTTGGGGTGTTCTAAGAAATGAAAATTTAGTTTTTTAGTTTAGCAAAAACATTTCAGCAAAACAAAATAAAACAAAATAGACCCTACACACCCGCAGCATCCGACCATACCCCAAAACGGAGCAATACTGATTACGTAACCACTAATTACAAAACAACTATGATAATGCTACATACTTACACAAATATTTACAAAGAACTATAACTTACAAAACACTGTTTGATCATTTAAAAACATGAATGAAAAAATAACTCAAGAAATCACATGAGAAATATGACATTGACAAATCTCTCTGATAAAGCTTTCGAGGATTAAGTACCACCTTAAATAACTGGGTGTTTGTAAGATTTACTTTGGCTGATAAGTTGTTATAGTTAAGGTGAAGCTACTTTATTGTTGCCGTACGGAAAGTTACCGCTACAAAGTTAAAGAAAGTGTACTTCTGAATTTACAATTTCCCCATCTATAAATCTATGAAGACGTGTTGAATCAGTGCCGAGATACCATTATTGATTGTGGCCTGGCCAGTCATGGTTTGGGGCTGACATTGCTTAAACATACACACATACAGTACTTAAAGAAGGGGTATTATGCTTTTTTCAATCACATAGCACCAGTCTATAGCATACTACAATGATGACGTAACCTTCTGTTGGTCTGTATATGCAGTAAATTAAAATAACTGCCTTGAATAAAATTGCTCTCTCAAAATGGCTGTACTGAACGTCTTGAAATAGGCCTCTGTCTCTTTAAGAAGCTTTCCGACACGCCCCCTTCAGCACACTGCTGTGGCATCTAAAGAACACTACTGTGCGGGGAGGGGGCTCTGCTGAGCTGAGGAGCAGTGGTTGGTGGCTTGGCTGGTGACGAAAGGTCCAGAGGCGTCTCCAGGAGGTGGGGCGTTCCTAGGAGGACTGAGGCATAGCTACACCTAAAATGGCTGCCGTCTAAGTTTTTACTGATTACTCAAACATATGTGAATGAGCTAAGGCAACACTCCAGGCATGTGTTTAATGAGGGAATGACATAATAACATGATATAACGCTTGAAAAAGTCCATTTTACATAATACCCCTCTTTAACATAAAAAGCAACACAATAACTACTAATGTAACAATATAATAACAAAAGAATAGTTATGCATGACTTTTCTCTATGTCAGTAAACATATCAACATATATGCCAAGATATTTGGGGCTTGGTCATGTTTGCAGCCCGGATATGAATTCATAATCGGCTTTGAAATCCTAGGACATCATCTATTTGCGTTACAGCCCATTTTTAAAATCTGGACGGTCTTTACATTATACTCCCTGTAGTGAAGTTTAACTCTGCGACTATAAAAGACAAGAACGAAGAAGAAGCATCTGTAGATAGAAGCGAAACGTCCTCAACTTCAACTCAACCTACTTTGTCCAGTCATCAGTTTACTACCATGAATACTTCCTGGACAAGTGAGAGCCTGCAGCAACATTTTTACACTCATATACTGTGTGTATCCTCTTTCTCTGCTGTTGTGCCCTTCAGTCTGAGCTCTTGATTTATTGCGCGGCTGTCTTACAAACCCCTACAACAGCCCCCTGAGCTGCCCCCTGTCAGTCAGTCTGGACACCTGCATGTCTCTGTCCTGATTCCCTTTCTCTAACATACCTGACCGTCTGTATGGCTTTGTTTCCATTTCCTTTTCCATTTAGACAGTTGTTTATAGTCCAATCAACCGAACCAACTGGATTTTCCTGACTTTATATGCCAACGTTTTGCCGCGAAACATGTACTGTACCTCACTGATATTGGTTAGACAGTTGTAGCAGGTAATACCTTAGTCCAGGGGTGTCAAACTCATTTTAGCTCCAACGGCGGGTCGCGGGCCACATATAATGTAAACAGGCAAATACTATTGAGTAAACATTTTTCAATAGATTAATAATAATAATAATAATAATAATAATAATAATAATAATAATAATGAGCTGGGATTTTAAAAAGTGATGATTTGGTCAAAAGCCAGACAAGACTGTGGCCTAATGAATAATAATAACATCTTACACTTGTATTGCGCTTTACAAGCCTTTGTCACAAGTTTCTCAAAGTGCTACACTAGTCATTATTCATGTGGTACTATTGTAGCCACCAACGCCCTGGGGCAGACTGACCATTTACCACGTGGCTATAATGTGTTGTTTATATTCTCTTATTATACGGCCCTTCACAATGCAAGTAGAACGCTCCATTGATTTGAATGTGATTTCCCAACGTTCTACCGGTCATAATTTTCTGATAGAGGACGTCTGAAAAAAATAATGACCGCTGCCAATGGCAACAGAGTTTGGTCTCTAACAGTGGCCGGTTCGTAGCTGGCGGAGGCAAATAAAAGCCGGTCTCTAAAACAGGCCGGGGCTATTATTAGAAACTATAGCCGTAGAAATATTTTCCAATGTTAGGAATTTGTCTCATACTCGTGTAAACGATAACTCACGTGCAGGAAGTAAACAAACGGAAACCCAGGAGAGAGGGAACACTGCTGCGGAGTGGAGCTGATCCAAGCGTAACTTTGAGACAGATTTAGCCACTTTTCAAACCTTCTGTGACTATTTTTGGAAACAGGGCAAGCAACAAATGTTGTGTGACCCTCCAGGGTTTTAATAAAGTCACCATCGCGTCCTCAAAGCACATCCAGCGTCTCTCCGTGTGCAGGTAAGTCCCACGCCTCAAAGTAACTCCTCCGATCAGCACGAGCGTCTCTTCTCTCAGGTCTGTTTTATGATCGATCACAAACACAAACGCTCCGTCTAAACTCCCCTTTATACCAGATAACAACAAATAATCCGGTCCGCGGTAAAAAAAAAGAAAAGAAAGAGAAACCTGCAGTGACATTGATTCAATGTTCGGCTAACAGCAGCTAAACGCTTCCTGTTGTCCCTACAAAATAAAAAGCGTCAATGTTCCAGCCGCTGGGAGAGTGTTTGCAATGTTAATTAATAAATGAACCGAATATTTTAGGTTCAAATGGACACAAATCTGTTTTTCTTCATTCCACTGGTAGTCCGTTTTGCTCAAATAGAAATAAAATCTCTAATTTTGGCCTGGTTCCAATAAAGGCCTGGTCCTCGATGTGCTTGAGTAAATAAAGGACCCGGGCTATATTAGAGACTTTACGCTATTTCTTTAAAAGATCACAGATTCGTGCAGGAATGGGCTGTTTTGGCGTATTCAGGAATTTATGCTCTACAAGTGGCGGGGCAGATTAAATCATGGCCTTGTGTTTGACACATGTGCCTTAGCCTGAACACGTGCATGGTCTCTTTGTGCTGGGTATTCCTTTTGTAGTTGTAGTGATGCCTCGCTCTCCACTTTTTTAAACCAGTCTGAATTCCTGTATGGCTCTCTATGCCAGGTATTTCTTTTGTAGTAATGCCTCGCTCCTCACTCTGCCAATCCGTCTGTATGGCTTTACGCTGGTGTCTTTGTTGTTTTCTTTCATATGCCGACAGTCTGAACACCTGTAAATCTCCATGCTGACGTTGTGTTTTGTTTTTCCCCTTCAAACAACCACATTCTCGACACCCGTCTGGTCTCTATGCTGTCGTCCTATTTGTTTCCTCTCATATGCCGTCAGTCAGTGTGCGCTGACGTTATTTTGGTTTCTCTCTCTTGCAGACACTTGCAGCAGTCCCCTGGTGTCCTCCTTGCCCCATTCGTCCTTCCAGAGCTCGTCGCAGTCGTCCTACAGCTACGGGGCACAACAAGCCAAGATCAACAGACGGGACGGTAAGAGAGACTGGGAGTGTAGGATTACTTTATGAAATTACAGCCCACCGCGAGTTTGGGAATGATACCGTTCCATAATTACATCATATCAATTTTCACCTAAAAAGTGCCGTTTACCGCAGTATTCAAGATATTGTGACCTCAGTATTCCCTGGTGTAAAAAAAAAAAGACTAAATCTGGCTCGGAAACAAAATCGACTCGGCTTTAGGTGCACACCGATGACTTGGACTCAACCCAGATAGTTCCTAAAGGAGACTCTACTCGATCACTGAGGACCTGAGGGTGACTTTGAGTCTTTGCTCTGGCTCCCTGTTCATTTTGGAATTGATTTTAAGATTGTTTTGTGTTTTCCCAAACGGTGAATGAGCTGGCCCAACAATCCATCATGGACCTCATCCACATTTACACCCCGAGGGCCAGCTCCAGCCCTTTTCTGCTCTACTATGTTCGAAAGACATACGGATACACATGGAGCTTTCTTTTTCGTCTATTTTCCCGTCTGTAACTTGTCCCGTATGCTCCATCAGTGCCCTGTTTATCCTGAGCGTGTGTCATATCAACGGAGCAGTGCATGAGCTAACCACTGCACACAGCGCAGCAAACGGCTAACCTTCTTAAGAGATCAGAACAATATGCTTTACATCGTTTTCTTGACTGTTCTTCAGTAAATGTGGTGGCGCCATATTGTTCTGCCTTTCTTCTCCAGTTTGGGCAAATTTTCGGCGGCACTTCCAGCGCCCTCTGATGGTAACTTTCACTAAGACAGGCAGGACATTAGAAATGCGTATAAGATAAGACTTTATTGACCTCACTTGTTCCATCAGCTCTCAAGAAACATTCAGCAGGTGCAAAATAAAAATAAAACTATAGAAATATCAAAAGTGTTCAAACTCAACACTGGCAGTACAGTCATAGTGCGGGTGGTTGATAAAGTGACATTGATACAAAGGTTATTGCACATGGTTTTGCATGAAGTTATTGCACATGAGTTACTTTACAGTAGTGTTGTACAGTCTGAAAGCACAAGCATACACGCAGTGAAATTAACTCTGCTTGGAACGCACAGATCTGTTCACTTACAAAATAAGTTATGTTTTTTTTTTATTGCCATTATACAACAACTGTACAAAGAAATTTGTTGTCTGCATTTGACCCATCCTTTGATGCCACTGGGGCGACTCTGGGGCAGCTGTGTGCAGCACACAGGGACTAATCTCCAGATGTGGAGCCAGGCTTGTTTTTGTTGATGGGGGAAACTGGAACACCCAGAGGTAACCCATTCAGACATGGGGAGAGAAACATGCAAACTCCGCACATAAAAGGCCTACACGGTCTGGGAAAATGGGTGCAGAGCTGAGCCTTAAAGGAGCTATACCTGATTTTACTTCAAGATATGGAATTCAATGTATTTCGTCCTCCTTTAGTATATTGTAAACGCAAACGGTTGTGGGGAAAACGGCGTGCATCAAATTATAAAACATTTGTATCAATTTTATTAACTTTCAGGCTATTTTTCTAGCATTTTTGTGAAAGTGACCCTGCAAGTTGTGAAATGTGCCTATAAACTTGTCCCTGTAAAGAATTTGGATGCTAAAAATATATTAGGAAAGTTACAAATGAGTTTGGATCACAACTAACATTTAAATTTAGTGGTTTCCCCTTTCATTGTTTGCAATAAAAATAAAAATAAATCAGGTATAGGGCCTTTAAGATGCGCCATAAAGTAACAGTGCCTTCTCTGTGGTCGGCCTGAATCTGTGGAGGAGAGGAAGGCCCAGACTTACCTTTCCATATACACACTTTTTCCAGCTCTAATGGGGGGATCCCGAGGCTTTCAAGGTCAGCTCCGAGATATAGTCCCTCCAGGCTGGCCCAGGTCTTCCCCTGGCCTCCTCTCAATGGAACGCAGCATCCGGAACACCTCCCCAAGGAGGCGACCAGGTGGCTCCGAAACAATGCATGCTTGGAAGGCTGGCATTGTTCATGTTCCTGCACAGCATGAAGCACTACTCACCACAAGTTTGTCCACATAATCTCATCAGAAAGAAAAGACTCATGGAAATATGGATCGCAATATTGATCGCAGACAGTTCCTGCAAAATGTGTAGTTTCCATTTCTCTTGAGTTGTCAGGCGTAGAAAAAGGTAGAACTGTGAAAAGCCAAATGAATAGATATCAGAATAGACATTATTATTATTATTAGCCGAAAACTATATAGAAAGCAAAAAAAATAGCCAACATCTAGCCCACTGTAACATCCAAATGCTTTTATGTGAACAATCGCTCCAGTATTTTATGTTTCCCACTCTCCAATCGTTAATTATTGGAATGCACCAGGAGTCCCAGAACAGTTAGCGGTTTTGACGACACAACCCCAAGCTCCCTAATGTCTCGCATGAAGTGTTTCCATAGTAACGGGCCCTTGGGCGGAATGCAAAGCGGCGTCCCTGAAATGTATCTATTGACGATTTACTCGTGTTTCTGTCCTCAGGAGCGGGAGGCTGGTCTCCCATGGTGACCGACCGCGAGCCCTGGCTACAGCTGGACCTCCGGGAGCGCATGGAGGTCACGGCTGTGTCCACCCAGGGCCGGGCCAACAGTCAAGACTGGGTCACCCGCTACATGCTGCTATACAGTGACACGGGCCAGGCGTGGAAGCAGTACCGGCAGGAGGACGGGGTGGGGTGAGTGGAGATGACTTGCCTCAAATAGATGTCCAATAACACAGGGTTTTAATGATAGATCAACACTGAATTCTTATAGTCCGTTCCCATTTGTTGTTACTGTATGTGCAATATAGCTGTGTTGGATAAACAGCTACGATCACTTGTCACAGGGAAAATCTTCGGTCGCAGCTCAAAATCGCAGGTTGTAGGTTGTAAAGTGAGACAGGGACAAATATTTAAAATAGAACCGTCGTACGACCAAAGACGAGCAGCAACCGACATCAGGCAGTGTCTGATATTTTGGAAGGCTAGTCGCAGAGTGAGCCATCCTCTCGCTGCAAATAGGATCTCTGTCTGTGTCCCATCAACACTGCCCCACCGCCAGGGTCGTAAGCAACAGTGGCCAGGCAGGAGCGGGTCAGACTCCGCATTTTACAGGACTTTCCCTGCACTTTTCCGTGGAAATAAACCCCGCTAGCATGCAGCACTTGCCTCAGCTATACACACGCCGTCTGTAGCCTGATATTCGCGACGATAAACTTTGGTCGCAGCTACGATTTTATCTTTGAACCATCGCGCAGTGGAAACAAGTGCAGCGCACGATTTTACAATCCCCACATCGTGCAATGTGACCTCTAAAAGTCACACAATGAACACCAGCCAATTAATTAAAACTTTGTCTAGCCTCTCTTTAAGTCCCTGTTTTGTTTTGCAGAAAATTGTATGCAATTGCTTTTTAATTTTTTAATAAAGATTTAAACAATTAATTTCCACTTGAATTAGAGCATGTTTGTAGAGATCTAAACTACAGGGTTCGTATAGTGCCCCCAAAATGCAGCTTTTTCCCACTTTGCAGTAAATTTGTTCTGTAATTGTGTACACAGAAATGTGTACTCTACGAAAGATTATATTCATGTATAAATAGGATTACTTTTGGCCGCTAGTGCGAGAGTACACAATGGGTCACTTCAGTTGTATGTAGTGGAAACGGTGTTTTGTCTTGGCAAAGTGGTGGGGCATAGTCCGCTGCTTCTACTTTTAAATATTAAACATGTGAGTGTCAGGGAGCAGAACGTGGATAGTAATGTTTAATGGGTAGTAATGTTTGTCAAATTAGTTTTCATGTGCGCTATTGCTTGAGGCAGTTTCGTAATGAGTGTTAGTTATCACTACTTTTCCTTAGAAAATTAAGAAAAGTTTTCTTTACTAAAGAAATATGCATCGTTTGCCTGTAAAATGTAATTGCTGGAATTGCATGGAATGTTGCCTTGCAAAATCAGGCTAACTTATGACTTTGCTTTAGCATTGAAGCTAAAGGCTAATGTTGACAATGTTAACAATTGTAAAATAGCACCACCATCTGAAGTGCGTTTTTTTTTTAATGCACATTAAAATGTAGACAGGAAGTCGTCTTACTCTACTCTGGCCAACAGGAAGTTAGCCGAAAACATTACTTGCACAGAGCATAGACATATGTGGACAGTTAGCAAGCCAGCTAGTTCGGGAAACCTTTCAGCACCCGATAGAACGTTGGCTACACATTTGTATGAACAGGGTCAGACAGCGATTCTGGCAGGTGATATACAGTGTCTGTAGGCCTATTTGTTTGGTTAAAATACATTGATATTTGCTCCTATAAAATCAGTAAACTCAGATTATATCCCTTTCAATAATTCATGTCAGCCGTCATCTGCTCACACAAGCAGTGACTTTCAATGCCTAATGTTTTCTTAGAACAGTCATGAATATTTCAGCATGTACTGCGTTCGCCCCAGTTCCTGTACATGTGCCCTGTTTAACTCTGCTTATTACTGGCCCCACACCAACCCCTACCAACCCTCCTTTATGCTTCATCTACCATACATTAGCATTATACCTCATGTATCAGTGAACTCTTCACCCCGACACCACCGCTGAAGATATGAATTTACTTTAGCTTAAATTAATCAGATCCTGTTATTTGTAAAGTGGACATATCCTGTAAAATCGATTTTCTTGAGGTTTATACCATGTTTTAACGTTGTTCCCTCGTCAAAGACTCGTTCTGTACCTCCAAACCCAAAATCTGTCCCTCCACATTTTTAAAGCCAATAATCCAACATTACTGATTCAGAGCCGCTCTGTGCTCGAAGTGTGTTCATCACGCACTGCTGGAGCTGCTAAACACGCCATATCCAACCTGGAAGTTATTTTTGAAGAACATTATTCCTATAGCAGCCAGCAGGAGGAGCCCCAGTCAAGATCTTCACCAGCTATTTCTCCTGAATTTCATTGTTACGATTTAATTCTTACAGACATATTTTCAAATCGTAAAACGTAAAATATCGAGGCTGAGGCTCCCAAAATAAGGTTTTTAAGTCTATTTTTAAGCTCCATGACATACCCACTTTAACTATTTGCCTAAACCAGCCCCATGTTTTTGAGGATCTGTACTTTATTTGAGTTGCATTTGTGTTTACAACTGTCTACTTTTACTCCACTACATTTCCAACATAAATACAATACTTTCTACTCTACTGCATCTCTTAAAAAAGGCTCCAAAATAAAAAAAAAAGTACATGAGGTGTTTTGGTCATTTTAAAAACCCTAATGATTTTAAGCTCCAGAACAGTAGATCGTGCTGTGCAAGTGTACCATCAAACCTCACTTACTCACAACAAGGAACAGGTTTTGTCCCCATCGTGTTCCTGCACAGAGGGGGAATTCGGGCACAGCAAATACTTCTGGACTTTCACTTGGAGTAAAACGGTGGAGTAAAAATTAGGATTCATGGATATCATCATTCCTTCTATATTTAGATAGTTATGTGAATGTAGATGTTTGTATTAAAACAGAACCAAAGAAACCAGACATGCACTGAACAAAATACTCAAGAAATATTATGGATGCTGTATTATTATCAACGTTCTCCTGTTCTCCGAAACTCCAGTGTCCTCCGCTGGCAGCCCTGTGAAAGAATGCACTAGAATGAAAAGGTTTGAGTTGGTCTACGGTAGATGGAGATGTTAGCGGGACGTGTTTTGGAGCTGCGCTGTGCAGAGGCGGCTGTAGGTTTGAAGGACTGAATAATTGATCCGCCTACACACTGTGTTAAAAATGTATTGGCTACACGAGAGAGAGCAAGGAGGAAGGGAAAACTCGAGCAGGCCAAGGAAAGCTACAGGAGAAAAAACACACACAAATGGAACGATGCTTGAAAGGGATTAGGATCGCCTATAGGGACCGCGGTTAAGTTGTAAAAATGACCCGAGGATGTCAGTGTTTCTACACCCGTGTGAATCAGTCATATCAGTCCTTTTAAGGCGGGACACTGCTGGCGACTAGAGAAAGAAAATATCAATTTGAAACATGTGCTGTTGATTCTTGACATAAATATAAGGAAAATAGGTAACAGTTTATAATAACTACACCTCATTAAGCCTTAATAAATGATGTTTTAAAGGATCTGTATCATGCTATTTTAGCCATTCCAAAGTAAAGTATAGGCATTTATATGATATATTGTACCTCTATCACTATGGAGTACTCATTTTTGAGCGAAATATTTTCTGGAGGTATTTTTCCAAACCCGGAAGTTTTGATTGACTCACCGCTCAGCCTCGGGTGTTTACGTTATGGGACTCAAGTTGGTTATAAAAGTTAATCCACTTTGATTCTGGCCAAGGTTCACCAAACATCCATCAGGTTGGTTGATATAGTAGCTGAATCCCGGAAAGAAATTCCAACTTCTGGCGAGTGCACTCTTCTTTAGGAAGGTTGAATAGTCCTGTTCCTCTCGTAGCCAAACGCGCATCCGTGACATTATCGTTGGGTAAGAAAAAAGAACAGGCGTGTCCAGAGTAGGTTAGAAAGAGCTCAGTCTTCAAAAACATGACTTCTGGTCGGATCTTCTGGGGGTGCGTTTGTTTACTCTCCCGGGACAGCACAGACGCGTCGGAGAGTTCCTTTATTTATTTATTTATTTATTTTTTCTTTCTTACAACAGAAATAATGAAAAAGCTGTTTTATAAATTAAAATCAGGCCGTAAGGCATTACATTACAGAGGTCTGGTCCTTCCTGTTTGACACTATGACGTAAAATACGTCAGAGTGTCACAACTCAGTGGTTTACCAGGAGCGGGCGGAGCAGCTGCTCAGAGAGCAGGAATCAGGAGGATTACTTACAACTGTGTGAATGAAGTCAAAAACCACTCTGGGGGTGTTTTTGATGAGGTAATAGCATAACAACATGGTTAAAAACTCCAAAAAGTTGATTTTGCATGATGTAGGACCTATAACACTTACATTTGTAAACAGTAGCAACATCCCTCTCTCTTGGTACAGCTGCCTTTTTTGCCTTTTTTAATTTATTTTGGAACTGCATTTGTGGTTTCTGTGTTCCACACTGTTTGCTGGATGCTATTTACGTCTTTGCCGTGATTTTGTGGGGCTTGGTGGATTTTTTGCTGCGTACAGTCCACTGTGGTCCTGAAGAAGGCAGGTTTTTGGAAATGAACAAACCGCTAGCTTATGAGCTAAAGACATTTGAGGCCTACACATTTCTTCTTCTGAAACACTGAAGAGTCCCCCACACCTGCAGCACAGTGGAGGCACCACAAGAGGATCTTCAGGAAACAAAAAAAGGGACAAACAAGGAGGTATCCGGGCAAGACTCACAGCTAGTGTTCTGGCTGATTGGACGTTCACGGGAGAATAAAACAGATTAACTGCTAAACTCTTCCCAGAAGAGGGTGAAAGACTGTTGTGGAGTGGATGGAGCTGCGCAGGAGGAAGAGGAAGGAGGAGGAGCTGAGCAGTGACCAGTGCTACTACAGCTAATGCCTAACTCATAATGAATAGTTCTCCACATACTTCACTTATTCATATTGTTAAAGAGTTAATAACCCCCCCGTCCAGAGCCTCAGCCTCAGAGCCTCAGATTTGAAAATCAACAGTAAGGGTCATTGCCTGGTGGACCAAGGAGCGCGCGGGAGAGGGAGGAGTGGGAGGGATCTGGGTTTGTGATTGACAAAGAGTGGAGTTCCGACAGCGAGCTAACTTGTTTAGCAACATGTTCCACTGGGACAACTCAACAGCTCTCTACACAGGAGAGAGGCATCGTGGCACACAGCGGCCTTGTACCTGAGACTGCTCTGAGACGCTGGCTTATTTTATTAACAGTGATTCCTCTGTCATTTACAACGCTAGCTGTTTAGCATTGAGCTAATGTGGTGCTAACTCAGCCACTAAACATAATCAGAGGTTTTCTCTCAGTTACTCAGTAGGCCTACTCAAGTAGTATTTTCACTAAGCACTCTTATACTTCAACTTTTTTTTTTTTTTACTTTGACTTGAATAAATTCAGTTATGTTACTCCAACATGACAAATAGCCTATTTGATTTCAACAAGAACTGTTTCTCACCTGCTCCTGCAGCTCCTCAGACACAGACACTCTCTTCACAGAATCAGAACGAGGCTGTCAATGTGGTCTGCAAAAGCATCAAAGAAGATCCATTAAATCCCAGGTTATGTGGACTAGCTACATCTGTTAGCCTCTTTCTACAGTCTACAACAAACATTTTGAAAGGTTTTCTTCAATAGCAAAATGCACAATTCGTGGCAATCTACATTTTGAGAATGTATAACATCTAAATATAGTTAGGTAATTGGCTTACCTACCGTCAAATAATGCCGTTAGCTGCAGCTGCATCACAGCTGGGTCTGGTCCACATTCAGGCTCGAACAAATAAAGTCCATTTGGTCCATTTGGAGAAAGAAATCCATCGTAAAACGTTAGTTGCAACCCCACCTGCTATGACAGCGCCAGTGTCTGCGCTGTTTCAAAGAACTACTGCAAAAAGAGTGGGAAAATGATGCTAACGCTAACGAGGTTGCGCTCACGTCGTAGCTAACAGCCCTCTTCCCCCACTCCCCCTCACTGGAGGCTGGGCCAGGGCCTGGTGTGGGAGTGTTTACAGCAGCAGGGCCGCTGACCTCAGAGACCCGCTCAGAGCCAATCACAAAAAACAAACATGTAGTTCCCTCGATAACGTGCAGATGGCGCCACACAGATGGTTATGGACACAAAGACAGGATTTCAACAAATATGCACTAAACTGTCAAAATAGAGACAGATACATGTAAACAACACTATAAGATTTATACATTTATACAACTTAGCTACAAAAAAAGTTGATTTTGGGGTTAGTTGTTCTTTAAGTATTTATCAAGTGCCAGTCACACTTATTTAATGTATTCTTTATGATGAATTAGGTGTTAACTAATCATTTATTAAGCTAAATAAGGTGTAGTTATTGTAAAGTGTTACCGGAAAAGGTTTTTCTGGTAACACTTGTTTAGCTTATTACTAGCAAGTTATTTTTGGTTTGCTTTTTGGGGTTCAATTATTGTTGTGAGCGTAGGCACATAGTAAAAGTCTATAGAGATACTGTGATTTGACTTGATTAGTTACAGAAAATACATGAGAGATATAATTATTTTGTTGTTGTTGGAAAATAAAAAAAAAACTCTCACACCGTTCATAGAACAGGAACGCTGTGTTTTGAGCTCCGACACAACCAATTCAGTATTATTGCGGAGGTGAAAAAACACTGGCTCATTTACTGCACTGATGTGTGAAATTGTACAAGTTGCACTGAGTCACATTTAAACAGCGCAAGTGTTGATTTTTTTTCTCAGTTACTTTATTGCAGTGGTATTGGATGATTCATTAAAGACTTTAATATTATATTTTAACTTTTGTCATATTAAAGTGAGTTTGAGCTTTCTCCTGCTGTGGTAGAGTGTAACTGCAGGGCATCAAGCTACGATCTAACCAACTAAAAGTGAGGCTCCTACACTTGCCAAAAGACATTGATCTGAATTAAAAGCAGTCAAAGCAGCTTTTGACCTCAGTTTGGGCTTATGACGTCTGATAAAAACAAGGTAACCCGCCGTGGACCAGCGGGGCTATATCTGCTCAACAGTTTGAGTTGGATGCACCAGTGTGCCCAAGTATTTTCCTTCACACTGTGCGATTTTGACCATCTGCAACGAACAATCACTCGTAGCTCAAAATCTTCAGTCGTACAGTACAGTGAGACAGGGACAAACATTCGTGGTACAACCAAAGACGAGCTGCAATGACATCGACCAGTGTGATATTTTGGTATACTAGTCACAGAGTGACTGCAACTTGGATCTTTGTCAAGTGTCTCATCAACAAAATACAACATCAGCACGTGACGCACGGAATCCCCCCAACAACACTCTGTAATCCAAATAAGGTATTAGGATTACTCCAAAGACATATCTTTGCTCGTCACAAGCAACACCCTGGCAGGCATGAACGGGTTTGACTCTGAATTTCACTCTCCCTGCAGTGTTCAGTGGAAATAAACACAGCTAGCAAGTGGCACTTACCTCAGCTAAACACATGGCTCTGGAGTCTGATGGTCGCTGAGATTCTTTCTTTGAACCATCGCACAGAGAAGACAAGCAGTTCACAATTTTACAATCCCCACGACTTGCAATGTGACGTCTAAAAATCTTATTAGACAAAAGAAATCATACAATTTTAAATTAGTTCATACAAAAAGTTTCATTCATGTGAACAGCTGCAAAAAAGACCTTTCTGAAACTCTCAGAGTGAGTTATCTGTGCTTTGAAGGTTGTTCTCTGGATACAGACTGAGTGATCCTTTCAGTAAAGGATCTTAGACGTCGTCTGATGATGCGGTGTCTGCTGCGGCTGACTTTAGTTCTCTTTTTAGCTCCGCAGCTACAGTTCCATTATCTGAGTACAGTACATAAACGTGTGTCTGGTTTATAACTGCTACAATGGCAAAAACACCAATAAAATCATGAAACTAAAGTCTGTCCAGCCTATCTGAGGGATCAGAACGACGACCGGAGCAAAGCACAGCAGAGGAGAGCAGCGGGTCTGTCTCTTTTCACAAATGTTGTGATCTCACAATGTGCATCAGAGTTAATTCTCCTTGCTGGGCACATTACGATCAGTGTTTACATTAAGATTTGGCTGGTGCTGGGGTTTGAGGATCAGGGCAGTCGTGCCAGTGTGATCATTTTAGTTCAGTTCAGTTTAGTTAGTTAAGTTAGCCAAAATAAACGATAAACGTCAGTCAACATCAGTGTAAATGAGCCAGGACTGTAGAAAGATTTGTGTGACGAGGGAATCACAGTCTAAAAGCATCATTTATCAAATGCTGTTGTGCATTCCCAACCTGGGGGCACATGGAATTGCAGGGGGGGCCCAAAGTTTTTCCTGATCAGAGGGTCTGGTCATAAGTGATAGTGTTTGACAAAATTATATATACTAAAAATCATCAAATATGACTGAGAAAAAACTACAGGTGCATTAAACACTGTTTGAAAGAAATACTTTCTTAGCAATTATGTTTATGGTTTCATACATTTGTCGGGGCCACAGTTGTGGACTGGGCGGGCGCAGCCTGACTACAGCACGCGCAGGGAGGGCTTCAAGGGAACCACTGCTGTATTGTACACCCATACCATCTCTGAAGAACAGTCATAACCTTGATTCCCTGATGGATAAATGGGCTAATTGCAACACGGCTAGTGCTAATGTCCACAGACGCTAATAAATACTATTAATGAGGATGGTGTGCACCTGCTAAAACACCATTTGTAGTGCTTCCATGTCGCATTAAGATAAGAGTCAGAACTCTGGTAGAATCAAGTCATACAACAGTAATAGCATGCGCTGAAATATGTCCTTTTGTTTTCCACATATTCAGTAGTCATGTGCTCCTTCAAAGTAATCCAGTAGACCTGGCAAGGCCTTTTATACACCAATAGCACTAGCATGTGTCTGTCACAATGGTGGAAAATTCTTGATGTTTATGTCCCAGCTAGCTGTCTTTGTCTCAGCTTTGCGCAACTCGACTCAACATTGACCAAAGCACGTATTTCGGAAGCGAGAAATTGGTCACATTGTTGAGCCCCGAAGTGCGATTAACCTCTTAATCCCCGCCTTAACCGAGCACATTTTCTCCAGTTCCGATGTAGCCAAATCTAAAAGTGTCTTGACTGGAGATTACAGCCGCCTATAGGCCAGTGTAACACCGCATTTGAAAGCTAAGACCTACAAAACTAATCTAAGCTTCTTCCTCATTATGGTTGTCAAGTTTTCATCCTTTTCGGTCGTGTTTTCATCACGTTTTTGTTTTTTTTGCTTTTTGACTCGTTCTGGTCACATTTTGTGGCTTGATCACAGTTACGTTACTGTAAAAAAAACTAAATGTGGCCAAAACGCGACAAAAAAGTGAAACTGTGACAAAAACATGACAAAAATGCGACTAAAACGCATCGAAAACATGATAAAGAAAGCAACAAAAACAACTATAACGTGATAACAAAGACAAGGAAGAAACTTAGCTCTATGGACTTATTTGATTGGAATTCTGTTAATGCCGTATTAGCTTTGGCTCGCTTTACAGTCACACACAAACTGTTATTTGGCAGTTTTGTCCAACTAAACTCAGACAAAACTGAGATCATTGTTTTTGGCCCACAGACACAAAGACAAAGTGTTATCAGTCACCTTGAGTCTCTCTCTCTAAAACCAAAAAATCAGGTTAGAAATCTAGGAGTAATCATGGACTCAGACCTGAACTTAAACAGCCACATCAAAGCTATAACATCATCAGCTTTTTACCATCTGAAAAAAACATTGCTAAGATCAGAGGAATAGTGTCAAAACCAGACTTAGAGAGACTCATCCATGCATTTGTCTCCAGCAGGTTAGACTACTGTAACGGCCTGCTCACTGTTAGACAGCTGCAGTACATCCAGAACGCTGCTGCTCGAGTCCTGACAAGAACCAGGAAATACGACCACATTAGTCCAGTGCTCCGGTCTCTGCACTGGCTTCCTGTCACTCAGAGAATAGAATTTAAAACAGCTCTGCTGTGTACAAGTATTTTCATGGTTTAGCACCAAAGTACATCTCTGACATGTTAGAGCCGTATGAACCATCTCGGGCCTGAGAACTTCAGGGAGGGGTCTCCTGGTGGTTCCCAGAGTCAATAATAAACACGCTGAGGCTAAAGCTAAAATCTGGAACAGTCTTCATGAGGATGTGAGACAGGCCTCAACTCTGACAATGTTCAAATCCAGGCTGAAAACAGCTCCTTTTACCCGAGCATATGAAAACTGAAAGTATTTATCTGCACTCTTGCCTTTTGCTGTAATTGATTAACTTTATGTTGATGTTTTATTGATTGATTTTATTTATTATTTTTTCTTGTAATTTTCTGCAACTGTGAAGCACTTTGAATTGCCTTGTGTATGATCTGTGCTCTACAAATAAACTTGCCTTGCCTTTTTCACTTAGTTGCAACTGCTTTTGTGCATCGGTCGCACCTCCACATTCTTCCGTGAGCGTTTGACCGTCAGCTGTCCCCCACACCTCTCTCCTCTCTCGGTCTTTTCCCATTTAATCTTTGCGTTCCTGAAGGTTACCTGTGGCCGTGATTTGGCGGTGATTTGGCTGCTCTCGGTCGTCCTCATTAGCTCGGCGGCTCGGGGAGCAGCGCTGCCGTGTCGTTTCCTCGCGTTCAAATGCCAGACGGAGCGAGCCAAAGGTCTCCGGCGTTGGCCCCTTCATCAGCGGCGCCGGGATAACGAGCTGCCACTCTTATCGGTACATGTGCGTAACGCCGGGGGAGAGAGGCGGGCACGTCGCTATGGGAACGCGCTACCGGCGGATCAAGCGTCTTTTGGGAAGTCATTTGCTTCTACAGTTGCTGTTTATATCAGGATACTCGTCTGTGTGGAGGTGTCAGCAGTACCAACGATGGCCACTACGGGCTTACCTTGGATTGAATCTAGAAAATGTGTTTTGTTCATAAATTTGTGTATAAACAAGACTGAAAAATTACAAAATCAGAACAAAATGGAGTCCAAAATGGAACTAAATTTAAACATCCTGACTAAAACTTCCCATGCATTTTGATATTCGGCTGTGTTTGCAAAAATGTATAAAGCTGATAAACTCGCTTCATTCGTGAATCGCTGCACGTTCGACTGGCGTATTTCCCACTGCTTTGGGCCATGTGACGCAGCTTTGTCAGAAGAACCTTCAGTGAAAGTGTGAACAGCCATAATGAGCGGCTTCATCTCTGTGTGGCGGGCCCTGTGACGGGAGCTCTGGCAGAGGGACCATAAGGGACATTGTGAAACCTTTTGAGGTTCTAAGCATGTCGTGATGTTCTCATTTAATTCGAGTATGTTTCAATAATCCTGTGTATTCAGCCTTTTGAATCAAATTGTCAGCACTCCTGCTCTTAGCTGAGCCCTCTGGCCTCTTTTTAAAATGCATTTAACGTAGGTTTCTATTCATAAACAGCCTTTAAACTGAATACACTTCTAAGCCTTAGTTTCTCCAATTCCTCTACTGCTTATACCACAAAACATATCGAGGCTAAGGGCTAAAATAGTAATAAAAGCCTGAATAAAGCGTGATATATCATTTATAGAGCTCACATACAGTCAAAATGAGACCAAAACCTTCCGTACGAACTGTTCTGCGCCAAAGGTGGTATTTATAGAAATCAAACTGAACGTGAAACATTACGCACCGCCACACTAGGTCTGTACCTGCCGTACGCAGTCCACACTTTTCAGAAACGCTGCAAACACACGAGGAGAGGCAGCAAGGGGGAAGTCAGTTTGAGGAAATCAAGTTTTGTGCACATTTTAAACCGCTTAGCTTTCTTCTTTATTTAATCATCACCTTATTCATCAGAAATGATTGGTAATGAAAATATAAAATATAAGAATTAAAGCATAGGCTTTGAGTAAAGCGTTTAAACATTTCATTCTTATACTTTGAGCGTCACAGATTACGACAATATTTTTGTGAAAGACGTGCACGCTCATGTACGCTCATGCACGGACACCGGAGCGCACTGCCACCTTCTCCGAGCGAGAAGCAGGAAGGATCCGAACAGAACCCTTTTAACCATAGTCTGAACTCCTGCAGAGACCGCGCTGAGGGCTGGTCTAAGGCACAAGTCCCCCTCTCTCTCTCTCACCACCCGGACTCTGATCCTCATTCACACCCAAAGCAAACCGCTGCCTCATCCTAAAACCCCGACTGCACGTACAGCGAGCTCAAGAAACAATATCTGAGTGATTAAAAGCTTATTCTGTAGTTTCAAGAAATTTGAGCTCCGTGAATGTCACTGGTAAATATCACAATCAGCGTCTAAAAGGATCTTCTTTAAGTTCTGAAAGTGTATTTCCAAAAGTCATTTTGAATTCCTTAGTAGAATTATGCAGTACTACAACATGTAACAATATCTCGACTCAGGATGAAAATGAAAGACAACTGATTGACAGTGGTATTTTTATGTCCTCGTAATCATTGCTCATGAAGATAACAGTAAAAACACATGTTTATGTGATATAACCAGCTAATGTGGCACAGACGTAGCAGCTCTGTCTGTCGAGCTACAGCAGGATTTACTAAAGATCTGCTTCACTCCTCAGACTAAATTACCTCATCAAAGCGGAAACAGAAAACCTTTCTCTGGGATTTTTACACTTTGTCATGTCAACAGAGTCTCAGTCTGAGTCAGTGTTTAAGCTGCTTAAGACGTTAGCATGCTAGTGGTTAGCAACTGTCTAACAGTTGATTCAATCAACTGTTAATGGCTTCAACACAATAAACACATGTGTGTCTCACATCTATGAACACTGAGGAAATACTACAGTAACAGCTCAGCTCTGACCTCTGTCACATGTTGTATCCAAGGCTAGATGTTTGGAGTCTGGTTCAGGGCTTTCTCTTGGAGAGGTCAGAGCTGAGCTGTTGAAGCTAAATGCTAACCGGTAGCATGCTAACGTAGGGCTGGGCGATATGGACCAAAAGTCATATCCCGATATATTTAGGTTGAATATCGATATTTTTTCCACAAAGTGAGAGATGTGAAATGAAATGTCAAAGTCAAAGTCAAATACAAGTAGTTTTAATATTTAATATTGTGATTTTGATTTTATTTTGATTTTTTTACCCCATTTACTGTTAATAACTTTATATTGCATATAACTAAACTATAGCAGAGACATCTTCAATGAAGGTACTTGAGTCATCTTCTGTACTCGGTAGTTGAAGTCTCCAAACGTTTCGCCTCTCATCCAAAAGGCTTCGTCAGTGGACGAAATCCCGCTCAGCACGCAGCTTAGATAAAGACCATGGGGAGGAGTTGGGGAAGGCCCGGTCCCTCCCCTCTAATCACAGCTACTCCATCTGTGGGTAAACACCTTTGAAGTAGAGCGTCTCTAACGACCTGCTCCCCCAGTATCGGTCAGTTATGTCCTATTCATAGATGATCACTGCTAATTACCTGCCTATTGTTCTTTTGTTAGCTGAGGTGCCGTCTCCTTGGACTGGGTGTGCCCAATCGGTTTTCCCCGAAGGAAATTGGAGAAGGAGATTGGGCCTGTGATTGACACATGTGATATAGAGCTTTAAATACCTGTGAGAATAAGCATAAGCTGCAGCTTCATCCCGTTGCTCTCCAAAGATAATTTTGAGACATTACACCAAATAGGGATCTAAACACTTGTTGAAGAACTCCCAAAATACTAGAAGACTGTCAATGACCCCTGGAACACCCCCAAACCCTCCTTTTATGTCTATATAATGTTGCCTACCCCTGCTGTAGGCCCTGTCACGCAACTCTGTCAGAGGCACCATACATGAAAAGTGTTGAAAGCAATAACGATGGCCTCCACAAGTTCAACAAAAAACAATGAGCTTCTTCTCTCCCTGTTTTGGGTCCAGCGATGCTGCTTGTCCCAGGGACCATCACTGAAGGTGTCCAAGGCGTTAAATGGCCTGGGGCCTCATTTATCAAACTGTGCGTGAGACTCTGACTTTGAAAGTGCGTAGCAAAGTCCCGAAAAATTGTGTATGCAGACTTTTTTATGCAACCTTGCATAAGAGCCGGTACACACACCTGATCTTTCCTTCACTGATCACACGCCCTCATCACGACACGCCCTCTGCCCGCCTCCATTTGACCATAAAAGGCAATGCAAAGTGACTTATGAATGAGATTTCCCTAAACATGAGGCGGTAATGAGTGGGTTTTACTGAAGGCGAGAGACAGAGAGGGAGGGGCTGACGCTGCAGCAGCTCGTGCAGGGACGACACGGGTTCGAGGAGTTTTAATGAAGAGTGAGATCTGCTTCTCTGATCACACGTATTGGCATCTTTTGTATATTCCATCAATAAAACTTTTCAAAACACATGTTTAGAACATAAAGAAGAGCCGGCTGTATTTGCCAATAGGAAGGTTTGGGTTTGCCAATAAAAACACGATCAACTGTGGGGCATTTCATTCATCCAAACCATTGAGCATGCAGAAGCAGAGCTGTCTGTCCGGGTGGTGTGAGTGAGGAGAGGTCAGTGTCCGAGTGAGGAGAGGTCAGCGTCCGTGGTGTCTGAGGAGGGAGCGCGCAGTGGAGCCGCGGTGCCGGTGTGCACTGCGTTAAGACGGCCTCGTGTCTGAAGGTCATGTGACCCGAGCTTTGGACCTAAACCCAGTTGGTCAGACTTATGTCCAGAGATGAGTCAATTAAAGCACAGTACAGCGGGATCATTCCTGCTTCCCGTTTAAAAGGCTTCAGCGTCAGTGCACATACGCGCACAGGTACGAGCGTTCACGAGCGTGCACGTATATGCAACAAGTCGTTTTTCACAAATATTGTGTTAAATTGCTCATTTCATTCTAATCTTGGTAATTTCTGATGAAAATAAAGTTCAAATGAACTATTTTAAAAGTGACCAAACATGACTTCCTCAAACTGTCCTCCCCTCGCTGCTTCCCTCACCTTGCATGGAGGAGCGAAGTGTTTCACGTTTCACGTTTTCTATAAATACCACCTTTGGCGCAGAGGAGCGGCTACGCAAACCTTTGGCCTCACGTTGTGCGCAGCAAGTTTGATAAATGAGGCCCCAGGACATCACAACAACAGTTATGACGCAGCTCCGACAGAGCGACCATGAGAGAAAGCGTTGAAGGTGTCAAATGCAAAACACCCTCAAAATTGCCGCAATGAGCTTCCTTTCTCCCCCGTGCTCTGGGCCCTGCTCCATCAGAGGGACCATCGGTGTGACTTTTGATGGCGTTGCAGACGGCGAGAACACCGTGAGAACAGCCGTAATGAGCTCCTTTTCTCCCCGGGCTTTTGAGCTCATGTCTGAGGAACCGTAGCTGGAAGTGTCGAAGGCGTTAATCGGCCTGAACCACGAGGCGGCCGTAACGAACGAAAGCAAAGGCGTTTATAGATGATCACAACACCACGGGACCGGGCCATAATGAGCGGCTCTCGGTCTGTGGCCACAGCTTTGCGTGCCCAGAGCTGACAGAGTGATGAAATGTGCGGCAAAAATGGGAAATATCCACAAGAACAAGAGCGAGAGAGGAGCTGCCTGTTCAAGCGAGAGATGGACTTTTCATTGTGTCGTTACATGCAGTCGTGGGTTGGTGACTTTATGTTGGGCACGAAAAACCGGTCAGTGTTGACATTTTTAGCGAATTTTCTGATGTTTATTTGATGACGCTTTGTCGCTAACAAGCCAGAGATTTACCAGAATAACTAAAAGCACTGGCCGGTTTCCTCAAGCTTTTTCATTCAGAAATATTGGCATCATCTGGTATCCACGTGTAGCACGAAACACAACAGTTCAACACATTTTACGGACACTTTTTCATTGTAAAAGCATTAAATAGGCCTCACAAATTCACCCATTTTACAAACATCATAGGACGGTGTCTGTAAATTTCAACAAAAGCTTGGATTATCCCTTGCGAAGGCGCCACATAAAAAGCAGACGTGGGGGATTTTTTTTTCTTACATGGGGTCCCTAGATAATGCTTATTCCTCAAATGTAGTTTTCGAACGTAATGGCTAAGTTTTCCTCCCGGCACAAGGGAACGGTGTTTTTCCGAAGCCTTTTAGCAGCTCATTGCCTGTCCAGCCTGCTGCCGTCCAGGGAGATAAATGCCCCCAACGGGTCATTGAAATCGCTAGAAAAGCAGAGACTTTATCCAACTCTGAAAATAGTTGGTGTTTTGTTCTGTTTTTTGGACTGAATTTGGATTGACATTTTTCTAACAACTACTACAATCGCGACTCGCTTTGACGTTTCTTTTCAAAGCCATGATTCGGTTCACACAAAAAAAAAAAAATATTGGTTAGAAATCTAGGGACAAAAATGGACTCAGACGTGACCTTCAACAGCCACAATAAATCAATAGCCAAAATAATAAGACATCCATTTGTCCCCAGCAGGTTAGACTAAAGGACAGTTACGATGGAAATATGTGGGAGTTAAATATACAGGGAATGAACACAATTGAAGGCTCCATCGGCGTTTGAAGAGGTTAGTGTTTTAGGTGCCGACACAACAAGGGCTTTTCAGAAATGGAATAGACTCATTCCATGTTTGTACCTGGTGTACATTCACTTCGAGAGTGCAATATTACAACATTATATTGTTTTGAGAGTCTGCGTCGGTCTGTAGAGATGCTTCTATGATGCAGGTGTGGATGTTATAGCTATAACAAAAATACTAAAGAGCAAAGTAGTTCTTAAAGCCTTTATTAACCCAAAAGGACAGCATAACCAAACCAAACCAGCTTATATACCACAGAGGCTGGTTTATTATTAGCCTTACAACAAAGCAGTTTTACCAGGACACCAAAATAGACATTCCTGCAGGTTATATGGCTACAATATACGTTTGCGACTGCAATTGTCTGGCTTAGCCGCATGGTCACTCAGGGCAGAAGCACAGTCAGCAAGAGGTCACATACCTAATCTCATAACATTAATACCAGAGAATCTACAAGATCTAAAGAACATATTATATTATATTATTTTGTAAATGCATGTATACAATGACATATATTTCCACACAGGCCTTTTCTGTTAAATGCAGCGTCGTGTCAGTCTCAGGATCTATTTCACTCCTCCTGTTGGTCAGTGAAGGTCATGATGAGTGAGCTACTGGTGAATTTAATCAGAGTGAAGTGGGATTGTAAAGAAGCATGACATAAAATGTTGCAGTTTCTATTATAAAGAGTACTAAAGACCTGAGATCCGGGTTCAGGAAAGCTGAGGATCATGTTTGTTTGGACTATAGGGCCTCATGCTTCTTATATGGGTCTGAGTGGGAGTGACATTACAGTTCTCACAATGCCTGTTTTATGGTTAAAAACATGGGTTATTATTGTAGGGCTGAAACAACTAATCGATGAATTGTCAACTAATCAATTATTGAAATAGTAATCGATTAATCGATTTCTAGTAAATGCTTATTATTAGGGCGCATGCTCGTGCAGCGACCTGCAGCTGAATTCTGTTACTTTCTTTCTGGCTCGAGGCTCAGGGCTCCAGTGGTGGGGAAAAACAGATACAAATAC
The DNA here is from genome assembly GCA_007210695.1 of Neogobius melanostomus. Taxonomy (NCBI): domain Eukaryota; kingdom Metazoa; phylum Chordata; class Actinopteri; order Gobiiformes; family Gobiidae; genus Neogobius; species Neogobius melanostomus. The sequence goes on from VHKM01000099.1 coordinate 1,142,883, forward strand.
TCCTTTATACCTGTAGCCATCTCTAAATAAAGATCTTCTTCTCCTTCTCCTTCTCTAAACTCGGACCATAGAATAAGTATACAGGCATCGAATTCTGTGGAGGGGGAATGGTTGTTGTTTCTCTTTTGCACTATTGTTGTACATAAAATCGCCAATGACTCTGTTGATTGTGAGGTTTGCACTTGGGCATCTTATTGAATTGGTGAATGTATGATGTTTTTTTTTTCTTTTATGTTTTTATGTATCTGCAGAACTAATTGTCCCATTGGGGACATGAAATAAAGTGAAGTGAAGTGCAGTGAAACACAGTCTCAAATGAGCAAAAATGACATGAAAATTGTGTATTGTTGAGGAAAATTTGTTTTTAAAGTTAGGGTCTGTAGTGTTTTGTACGTTGTACATTTCATATCTGTCAATGTCTCATCCAATCAGAAAGCAGAATAATGCAACTATAGAAATTCTACAAAACGTGCATCCCCAGTTTAATTGGTTTCATTACTAGGTTTCCAAGAAATCTGTTTTCCTTTCAAAGTTACATAATCACCATACAACACCACAGTCACAAGCACATTAGTGAAAAGCATTTATATCATATCATATCATAGATAGATCCAAAGTAGTAAAAAATAATCGCAATAATCGTCTAATACTTCAATATCGGGATATATCGTATTGTATCGTTTTGCGACCCTGGTATCGGGATACGCATCGTATCGCCTGAGACTAGGCGATACACACCCCTAGTACTGTGGGGACAACCTTTATTTTCGTACTTGCCTGTCACTGATGTGCGTTGGTGAAGTTGTATTACTCGAGACGGTGAGAGGGAGGACCGGGCTGAGACGGAGGATCCCACTGGGACACGCGGGGGCCCTTCCTTCATCAGAGGAATCGCCCTTTAATCACTTTAACACCTACGTTACATGAGCGCTCGCCGTCGGATAACCACGTCTGACAGCAAAACAGCGGGGGACATGTTTCAGCACGGCTCGGTATAGTGCCAGCCTCGCTGTGGGAGGGCAGCGGACTCTTATGTCAGGACGCTGAAGTACTGGTGGGACTCGATTAAAACATTCAAGTTAATTACAGGGTCTCTGTGATTAATTCATTGTAATTAATCACATTTTGCAACTAAATTATTGAATACATTGATCGAGGCATGAGCTAAACTTCAAACATATAGTGGGAAGAAATAGTAAGTATACTGTTTGGAATTTCTCACATTTCTGCCTAAATTGGTCACTAAATGTGGTCTGATCTTTATTAAAATCACAAGAATGACTGTGTCTACTTAAACTAAACTTAAACTAATACCACTCAAACATTTACATTTGATCATATTTTTATTGGCCATAACACGTAAACAATCACAGGAGAAGGAGGAATAAGTAAGTACACCGCCTGAATCTCGCTGAACTGCAGCAGTTTTGTAAAGAGCAATGGTCCAAGATTAGTTGTGAGCGTCTAATCTGCAACTGTAAAATGGTCACATTTATACAGTGCCTTTCCACCTGCTTAAGGCACTCAAAGCAATTTACATCAAGGAACCAGTCACACATTCACACTCTCATTCACACACCAGTGTACGCAGACACTGGAAGCAAGGTGGGTGAGGTGTTATGCCCAAGGACAAGTGTGCACCTGCAGGATTCAAACCGCCGACCCTCCGGTCACAAGACGACCCGCTCTACTCTCTGCGCCACCGTCATCCCATTTAACTACAGAAAAGCAGTTATTGCTGCAAAAGAAGGGTCAGCCAGCAATTTAATACAAGGGTTCACTCACTTATTCCACGCTGTTGTGAATATCTCAGGTTTTTCAGCAAAATATCGTGATAAACTTGTGAATTCTTGTGTCTGGTGCATACAGAACAATCTCTCTCTAAATGTGGAGAAGACAAAAGAGATTGTTGTGGACTTTCGAAGACTTTCGTGCTGCAGTGGAGAGGGTGACCAGCACTAAGTTCCGAGGGTGTGCACATCACAGAGAAACTTTCCTGGACCATGCACACTACATCACTGGTCAAGAAAAGTAATCAGCGTCTTACTTTCTCCGCAAGTTAAGAAGAGCTAGAGTCCCAGCCTCCGTTATGTGCAACTTCTACAGAGGGACTATAGAGAGCATCCTGACCAGCTCCATCACTGTGTGGTTCTTCTACAGAGGGACTATAGGAGCTCCTGACCAGCTCCATCACTGTGGTCTTCTACAGAGGGACTAAAGAGCCCTACCACCCCCCGGTATACAACAAGACACCCCACCCCCACGGCCACAACAAGACTCCGACCCCACACTGTTCCCACTACCCCCCCCCCCACTAAGAGCATCCTGACCAGCTCCATCACTGTGTCTTCTACAGAGGGACTATAGAGAGCATCCTGACCAGCTCCATCACTGTGTGGTTCTTCTACAGAGGGACTATAGAGAGCATCCTGACCAGCTCCATCACTGTGTGGCACTTCTACAGAGGGACTATAGAGAGCATCCTGACCAGCTCCATCACTGTGTGGCATTCTACAGAGGGACTATAGAGAGCATCCTGACCACCCATCACTGTGTGGTCTTCTACAGAGGGACTATAGAGAGCATCCTGACCAGCCCCATCACTGTGTGGTTCTTCTACAGAGGGACTATAGAGAGCATCCTGACCAGCCCATCACTGTGTGGTTCTTCTACAGAGGGACTATAGAGAGCATCCTGACCAGCTCCATCACTGTGTGGTTCTTCTACAGAGGGACTATAGAGAGCATCCTGACCAGCTCCATCACTGTGTGGTTCTTCTACAGAGGGACTATAGAGAGCATCCTGACCAGCCCATCACTGTGTGGTTCTTCTACAGAGGGACTATAGAGAGCATCCTGACCAGCCCCATCACTGTGTGGTTCTTCTACAGAGGGACTATAGAGAGCATCCTGACCAGCCCATCACTGTGTTCTTCTACAGAGGGACTATAGAGAGCATCCTGACCAGCTCCATCACTGTGTGGTTCTTCTACAGAGGGACTATAGAGAGCATCCTGACCAGCCCCATCACTGTGTGGTTCTTCTACAGAGGGACTATAGAGAGCATCCTGACCAGCTCCATCACTGTGTGGTTCTTCTACAGAGGGACTATAGAGAGCATCCTGACCAGCTCCATCACTGTGTGGTTCTTCTACAGAGGGACTATAGAGAGCATCCTGACCAGCTCCATCACTGTGTGGTTCTTCTACAGAGGGACTATAGAGAGCATCCTGACCAGCTCCATCACTGTGAGAGTTGCTCTGATCACTGTGGTTCTTCTACAGAGGGACTATAGAGAGCATCCTGACCAGCTCCATCACTGTGTGGTTCTTCTACAGAGGGCTATAGAGAGCATCCTGACCAGCTCCATCACTGTGTGGCACGGCGCCAGCACTGCCTCCTGCCGAAGGAGCCTCCAGCGCATCGTGAGAGCAGCGGAGAGGATCTGTGGAGCCCCTCTCCCCACCATTAAGGACATGTACCGTCTCACCCGCAAAGGGACCCTACGCACCCATCACACAGTCTCTTCAAGGTAATGCCTTCAGGGAGGAGACTGCGGAATCCACAGGCCAGGTCCAGTCGACTGAAGAACAGTTTCATACATCAGGCAGCTGAACCTTCCCTGCCCTCCCTGTTCTTCCACCCTTCACTCCCCAACCCCCGCTCCACAACAAGGACAAGAGAATGAATATTAACTATTAAACTAAAAAATTTACTATTAAACTATTTTTGATTCATTGTGAGATGAATTGACAAATAAAATCTTTGAATCTTGAATTCATTTTTCTATTGATGATAGCACGTTGTCCAGGCCCTGAGGCAACAAAACAGCCCCACACCATGATTCTCTCTGCTCTATACTTCACAGTGAGAAGAGGGTTTTGGTGTTGGTGTGCTGTTCCATTTGTCCTCCATACATCGTCATGTGTGTAGTTAATCAGTCCACAGTATATTTTTCCAGTAGTGCTGTGGAGCATCCAAGAGCTCTTTCGCAAACCAAAGCTGAACAGTTTGGGAGTTTGTGTTGTGTGTGGAGGACAAATGGAACAACACACCGAAATCAAAACCCTCCTCACTGTGAAGTATGGAGCAGGAGAATCATGGTGTGGGGCTGCTTTGTTGCCTCAGGGCCTGGACAACGTGCTATCATCAATAGAAAATGAATTCACAAGTTTATCAAGATATTTTGCAGAAAAACCTGAGACATTTACAACAGCATGTAATAAGTAAGTGAACCCCTGTATTAAAGAGCTGCTGATCCTTCTTTTGCAGCAATAACTGCTTTTCTGTAGTTGCAGATTAGACACTCACAACGATCAGGATGAATCCACTCCTCTTTACAAAACTGCTGCAGTTCAGTGAGATTCAGGCGGTGTACTTACTTATTCCACGCTGTCCTGTGAATGTTTACATGTTATGGCCAATAAAAATATGATGAAATGTAAATGTTTAGTTTAAACAGACACTGTTTACTCATTATGATTTTGATGAAGATCAGACCACATTTTGTGACCAATTTAGGCAGAAATGTGAGAAATCGAATTCTTGCCTAATTCAGTGAGCTTTGAACCGCAAAAAACAAGGCGAAACTTGAATAATCTTTACAGATTTTTCACTTACAGCTTATTTAAACGCTAAACAAGATCCAAAAAGTGTACAGTTTTGATCAAAGTGTGCGTTTGAGAATTTGGTCCTAGCAAAGAAAACAGTGAGTGTAGGAACAGAGTCCTCTCCGTCGAGTATAAAAAGTGTAATGTTAGGCAGACGTACTGGCAGTTCGTGTGGCGCATTGAACCGGCGACTCGGATTTGCACGGTGACGCGGCATGTTCCTCTGATCCCCGCTGCCAGACGAGCCCTGGGTCAGACGCTCATTATTTCTCCTCACATTTCTGCTCCATCTGTGTTCCTCAGACTCAAGCCGCAGATACGGCGAAAGGGAATATGGTTTGTAATTGATAGAATAAAAAAAAAAAATCCTGTCTATTTGTTTCATTGAACCTGTATTTGGCAGAGATTGTCTCGTGGAATTTCAAACACCTGTGCACTGTATTGCGTGACCATGTTTTGCGGCGAAACGTGTTCTTATAGTCAAGTCACTCCAAGACTTATTAATAGTAATCAAAAGCAGTTAGCTCCATTTCCTCCTACATACAAACATGTACAATAGGGTTCATGGAGACAGGAGAATGGGTGATTGTGAGTGAAAGTGGCCAAGCTATGACTAAGCAGTTGTGGCTTGTACATGTGAGTGTTCATTGTTCATTCTCTCCAGTTTGGCTTTACCCAATTCTAAAAGCTTAAAAAAAAATAGCGACGAAAATGAGGATGAAAATGCGACAAGCAATAGTAAGTAAGTAAGTAAGTTAGTAAGTAAGTGCTTTATTTGTCATTGTACAAGCGTAGTGTTCAGGTGTTAGTCCTGAGCCGCTGCCACTGAGCCGCACTGCCTGTGTCAACCTGACCCGCATGTTTTTGGAGGTCAGGGAAACCGTAGCACCTTGAGGAAACTGGAACTGGAACATTTGATGTTTAGGTGCGGCTAAAGGGGAGATGTTTTTGCAAGAGTGGAAGAAAAACTTGTGTGGAGAAAGCAGGCTCTAAAAGTGTTAGAATCCCCCGCCAGCTTTCTTGGTTGGTATCTTCCACAAAGGAAATGACCATATTTGGATAACAGAGTGTTGCAAAGGAGAGTGAGAGATGAATGTGACGAGGATCCAGGTTATAACGGGTTTCCTGGTTTTGTCTGTGCCATGTCAACGCGGTATCTGATGTCAGTTGACTGATGGACAGAGCATGTGCAGCTAGATACGGGAGGAGTACAAACACTCCTACAGCGGTTGTACCTGTTACCGGGCTTTTAAAACCTTTTATCTTGTAAAAAAAACCATCAACAAACGTTTTAGCTCCGCATTACTTCCAGAGTATGTGGAACTTTGCTGCACAAAGACTAAACAGACTTTTTTCCTCTTCTCACACGTCGCTAAAGCTGGAACAGAGCTCCATAGTTGGATAGTTGTTGTCTCTGTGTATAGAGAATGTCCGAAAAACATCACTTAAGAGCTGATCTAATTCCCAGCCTGATTTATTCAGCTTTGAGCCCAAAAATAAACAAGGAAAAATGAGCCTTTTTACAGATTTTGTCACTTATGATTAGCTTAACAAGATCCAATATCCCCACTGAAAAAATCGTTGTAACTAATATGTCTTGAAATAAAACCATACATTTAAATCTGGGTCCTATCTATTATTTAGATTTTGTCGCTGAAAATATCTGCAATTTTGGCCATTTTAGGCATAAAATGTCTTATTTTTATATGAAAACATACAATGACAGAACACGTACATTACATGTTTTTGGTCATATTTATATCTGTAATGTTCAGCACAAGATTCAAAATGGATATCATTAAATACATGTTTTCCCCATTCACCTGCAGTGTCTCGCCTTAAGTGTAAAGAGTGAATTTGGTCGATTTTCTACTTTGATTAAAACTAAACAAGACGTTGCGCAAGAAAACTAGACAAAAAATTAAAAATTACCCCTTTCATGAACACACACTCTTCATGTGTTATTCAAATGTGTGATACCTTATAACAGGCAGCACCCATTCCTCAGAATGTGCTTCTTTGAAAATGCAAACAGAGGGGAGAGACAATTGTACCAAATTCCGTCTTCCCTCTGCAAAAGAAAAAAGAATAAAACTCCTCTGAGATCATACATCCACTTTGTAAAATAATCATTCGACATTGCCCCCGCCCTGCGCCTCTCATTCTCCGTTAAACTTTCACACGTCCCGGACGGCCCTCCCCTGCCTCCCTGCCTGACCCGCTTTAATCTAACTTTAAAATCCTCTCTGAAACCCTACCTCTCTTTCCTCATCCATCCATCATTCAGCGTGCCTCCCCACATCCCCACGCGCCACCGCCATCTTCCCTAAACCAAGCTATGAATATGCATGGGGCTCCCGTGGCGGAGTGTTGGTCTCGTTCCGTATGCAAAAGCTTGTTAAAGGTCGTACATTATGCAAATCTCAACTTCATCAGTATTTAAACTATGATGTAATGTCGTCCCTTTGTGAGTGGGGGAAAAAAAAAATCATACCTGGAGCTGTGTTTGTGTTTCATTCATGCATGTTTGAGCACACATATTGTCAGTGTCTCCAATTATGAGACTGAAAAGCATCTTGTCTAGGCTGACTAGCAGAGGTGGGAGACTCGAGTTAAATGACTTGACGAGTCAGACTTAAGGCACAATTTTCGGGACTTGAGACTTACTTGACCAAAGCTCCAAAAAGACTTGACTTAGACTTGCCTCTTTGTGACTTGAGACTTAACTTGGACTTGAGGCCAATGACTCTCAGTGACTTGCTGTAACATTAGATTTATTATTGATTTGAGTGTAACTGTTGAAAGAACAGGATTCATTGTGTAAAACCAGCGCACCTATGTTTACATATGGTAATTAGCCACATGCTTTTTCTGCTTCCCGACACAGGCGTCTTAATCAATACAGTGCGAAAAGGCAGGAGGAAATGTGTGTTTTTTTTGGATGCTGTGAGTGAAGAGATGACAATTCATAGGCATTTATTAAGGACAGTAAAACATTTGAAACAATGGACTGTAGCTACAGCGCAGACGGGCAGCCTCCAGAAGTACGACACCGTAAGAGCTGGATTACTTGACAAAAATCTCGATGCGGTGTTTAAGGCGTTCACTCAAAAGTTACAGCATTTAGTATCTATTTTCTGCAGCCACACAGTGACGGCGGGACTGCAGGCCGTGCGGAATCTACTGTGACCAGGGGCGAATCCGAGCATACAGGGGCTGGGGCATTACAGGGGAACCACTGACAGAAAAACTGCCAGAAACTAACAAAAATAAACATATTATTTTATATTTATCTTTTAGAGTGCATGGAAAAGCAACTCATGTTTAAAAGACTCTTGTTCCAATTTTTCTGAAGTCGCCCCCCCGGGCCCCCTGCCTTAAAATGCTGTCCCAGTCATTTTGTGCATATATATAGAGCTATATATATATATTACTTTTTGTTGTTGCTATTGAACAACGTGAGACTTTGCTGACTAGACATCCCAGGAAATCCAGGCCCTTCATCAGATCACCAGTGGTAATTACGGACATTTACATTTAATCATTTATTCATGGTATTGTCAAATATTTAAAATGAAATACCATCAAATTTCCACATAATTTACGTTCAACTCTAATGTTTATACTTCTCAAATATTGATGTTGTTATGCATTCTTGAATACCATAAGGGTTCTTGACTCTTTTCTTTATTCCGAAGGTGTATTCAGGGTTTCTGCTGGGATTGGGAAACACTTGTGATGTGACTTCATCATCAAAATGACCAAAAAATGTGGTTCAAAACACATTCAGTTACAGGAGTCCTCTTGGGACCCGTTTTTGCTACATATTTCAGCGTAAATATTTCCACTCTAAAACTGTTTTGGATATTTCATTTTTACCTCTATTTCAAGTGAACCTGCGACACCGGCGAGCACGTAAATGAGATGAGAGTATGTAGTATGTTGCAAACCCGTAAATGTGAATACGTCCGCCCACAACTGACCAATTAGCGTGAAGCAGAACGTGTTGGGACGCTGACCCTCATCTCTCTGAGCTAAGCGTAACCATATCTGCCTAAAGTCTCTGTGAAAATGTGGAATAGAGTTGTTCCGATATTGATGGCACACATTTGAACCAACACCACTCTGATGCCATGTTGTATTTTTAAAATCATTGTACACATCACAAACAATACTCACATGTATTGCCTTTTTGATGGCTTCATTTTTTTCTTGACATAGATAATGTAAAAAATGCACGGACTTCAATTTCCTTCATGAGCCGTGTGGTTAGCTTCTTTGTGCAGGTCTCTCGAATATTTTTCATCCTGTAGTATCGGACTGTACGTATGCATCAGCGTATCAGCATTGGCTTCAAAACAATGGTATCAGAACTAGGGCTGTAAGGTTTGTCGATATCAAATCGCAATCGAAGTTTTGACTAACCTCAAGAGGCTGAGGCTTTTCTTCTTCTGCTATTTGAGTGATTGATGTTAACCGATCACAGTTGTGGAGCCTCTGATCTCAGGTTCAGCTGCAACAGATACAACTTGCAGATTCTAAAGTGTTTAGACAGACGCTTCGTGATTCCATCCTGGACTTATTTTAGTCACGTAGCTGTCCCCCGGAGGCACTCTGAACGTCGGGGAAAGGTGGAAGCCGAACTCCTCCTGAAGAGCGCGCTGTCCACATAAAACCAAAGATTATTGAAAGTAGATTATTTTGTATTGTTCTGTTTGTGGGGCAATTTGAGCAGTAAAAGGAAAAGTAACATGACTTCCTTGACTCATCATTTTAGCAGTTTATCCATTTAAATGTATCAAATATAAAAATCGCAAAACCAAATCGCAATTAGTTTTTTTGTCAAAGTTGTGCAGCCCTAATCGGAACAACACTAATCAGTAAAGAACATCGCTGTCCGACTTTCACTCAGTCCCATAGAGTGTAGAACAGCAATGGACTAAGTCAGGGTGGCTTCCCCTATGGCGGGCTAACAGGAGCTTGTTCATACTAGTGTAGCGGAGTTATAACAGCCAGGTTAATCCTGGCGAATTGGGTCAAGGCGCCATCGTTTGGGATAGTGTGGTGTTACACGCTAAGTTATTGTTTGGTTGGGAATTATTTTATTTCATCCCAGTTATTATTTGCCCATTGTAATCTGTTGTGACTGGCAGTGTTTTTGTATCATTACTCCCATGTAAATGGTATTTTATTTTGGTTGTCTGCCCCTTGTGTGTCATGTCCTGTCTATGGATCGTATATATGTTGGCTCCTCCCGTTCCGTGTTCCCTTCTGAACTGTCTTCCGTGGGAAGAGGTGAGGATCAATGGCCATCAGCCGTTAGATTCCACATTGTTGTGAATTTAACATGTCTTTTAAGTTGTCATAATGTTTTGTTGTCATTTATGTTTATATTAGTTATTTGCGTTGTGGATGTTCTTTCTTTTGTATCATAGACTGTACATGTGGGGCAGGTCTGCTGTTGGGCTAACGCCGTTTTGATTTTCTGCCAGATCATTAAACGGAGTGAGAGTGTTGCTTCCTCCAATCGTGACCTGGGTCCACGAGTATTTGTAGAGTTAAATCCACACAACGTAGGGTCCATTAGGGATCAGCCACACTAGCATTATGGCTAAAGCAAAAAAAACGAAGGGAAAAAATAGGGCGATGTAGCCCGTGTTAAGACAAACATGTAGCAAAAAATGTTTCAATGGAAAGTCCATCAGAGCAAGGAACTTCCGAAGCCTTCCACCATTTCCTTATATAATAGCAGTATTTGCAATAATAGCGATGCTACGTTTATGTTTTTAATCAGCTGCCTGAAATGGCTCACACATCTTTAGTTAATATTAAGGCGCCTATAGTAGGCCTCCTCTTCTTCTTGAAAAGCCTTTTCAAGAGAATTTCAGGCAGTGTTATCCAGTCACCCTAACCTTGTGAGGTCAATAAATCAAGTCCTTAGACCTGCTGGCATCAACAGTACATGGTTCCATGGTTAGAAACCAGAACTGGATAACTTCCGCAGGCAAAAGTTGCAGGTGAAACATGTTGAAATGACAAATGAGTTGCTCAAGTAATGTCCGTACGACGTTGAGTTGCTTTGTCGCATCTCTACCTCACGTAACTTCGCACCTTCGCCACAAAAAAAACAACAACACAACTTTGGAGCACGAACAACATTACACAATATAAAATTAAATGCCCCTTCCAAACTCCAGTAAGCCCACGTGCCATGAATATGCATGTGCAGTTAGCCAGGGCTCCTCTGGCGGCATGTCGCTCTCATTTCGTTTGTCAGAGCCTGTTAAATGATTACAGAGGCTGGGGTTTCCTCTCGGCGCCGGTGGAGATGGGACAAAGTGCTGAGCGCGGCGTTTTCCTTTCCCCCTCAGCGTGAATCATAATAAGGGCCCGGGCCGCGCTGTCGCCTGTCAAGCGGCTATCTAAATACAAATCAAGTTAGGAATAGGGCCAAGCATTCAACGGAAAAAAAACAACAACAACGGAGGAACGAGGAAAATGATGGAGATAATGTTAGTGCGCGGAAGTGGGTCAGAGAGTTCGTATTGTTTCTCGGATATGGGTCAGGTACTGGGTTGTGTCATGATTTGATGTTGTTTCACGCAAGAAGGGTGTGTATTTCTTACGACTACTACTGCTATTACCAAAGGCTAACTTCTGTCACCAGTTTAGTGTGTTGTTGGTTGATCTGGCAGAAGATGGCGCTGCTTTTATGAGTTATGTTCCATGTCTTTTACTCGGGTAAGCTGACATGTGACCATGCGTTTCTCTGACTGGTTTGTGCACTTGTCAATCATGCCATTGGAACGTCGACTACATGTTTTTGTACAAACAGGAAAAGCAAGATCCAGTGTTGCGTTCATTTATTTATTTATTTTTACCAAGATCTTGTATAGTGTAGTGGTAATTACAAACATTTCATATTTAAAATGAAATACCATCAAATTCGTTTAAGATCTCCACATAATTTACGTCCTACGCTTATGTTTATACTCTTTTCTTTATTCTGAAGGGCTGCCCGCGGAGCTTAGAAAAGGCTTGTGATGTGATCAAAATTACCGAAAAAGTATGATTCAAAACACATTCAGTTACAGGATTCACCCTTCTCTCTTTTTTTGCTACTTATTTCAGCGTAAATGTTTTCACACTAAAACTGTTTTGGCTTTTTAATTTTTACCTCAAGTTCAAGTGAACCTGCGACACCACTGAGCACGTAAATGAGAGGAGAGTATGTAATTAGGTTCCATAAACGATCCCTGGCCCATTTGCAACCCGTAAATGTGAATACGTCCGCCAACACCTGACTAATTAGCTTGAAGCAGAACGTGTTAGGATGCTGACCCTCGTCCCTCTGGGTTTAGAGCACCCACGTCTGCTTAAAGTCTATGTGGAAATTTGCACACAATCTCTACATGAGGTCATCCTGAAATGCTACAGCAAAGGAAGCAGATCTTGTATTGATGATGGGAGAGTGTGACCACTGTGTAAAGCCTTTATTCATTCAAACCTTTATCTAACCAGGAAGAAAAAAACTCATTGAGATTAAAAATCTCTTTAACAAGAGTGCCCTGGGATAGGTGCCATGCCATTGGTCCGACAGCCCATTAGTCCAGTTCAGAAAATTACCATTGAGCAAAATGTTTAACTCAGTTGTGTTGTGGACTAGAGAGCCATATACAACCATTGGCCCTAACCTTAAAGGGACTATACATAAGTTTAACCACAAATAAATGTATACAAATTTAAAATTTCTTTCTCATACATGCTCCAGCAATGCCCTGGTGAGTAGAATGAGCCCTGGCCTTTTCACCGCAATTGCCTCTATATGCCTGTAAAGTCACTTAAATAGTTTATGCTCGGGTCGAACAAGCAAACAGCGTAATGCGTAATGCGCGTTCACGCTCAGCTGTAGCGTTAGCTGTAGCGTTAGCTGTACCGTTAGCTGTACCGTTAGCTGTATCTCCTCTATACTGACGCTGCAGCGCGAGTGGTAACTTCAGAAGGATGGATTTAGCGGAGAATAAGAGGAGACCAGCTTCAAGCACCATCGAAACTCCAGCCCAGACCCCAAATAACAAAAAGAAACAAAGAGTTTATACGAGTGTGACAAAAAAAGGCGAAAGTGGAGTCTGATCGGCGTAGGCAAAGAACCAGAGTAAACATCGGAAAATGTTGAGAATCTCTCAAAAGACCCGCAGCTTATTTTTGCTTGAAAGGTAAAAAATTATGACTAAATACGTGGGGGAAAAGTGTAGTTGATGCTTTCAAAACAACGGTGTCCGACTGTCCGTGCATGTTGTACAAACTTCACTGAAACAAGCCATAAAATAATCATATTTGGAAGTTACCAAAATAGTTGATCTAATAGTTTTATACCTACAGAGAAGTTGTGTAGTATTAGTAGCAGACTAGTAGTGTCAGTAATAACAGTAATTGTGCTGTACCTACAAAACATTTGAGTAACAGTGGTAATGGTGCTGTATTTACAATGGCAAAAATAATGTTGCTAATGTTAGCTTTTCTTAACCGCAAAATAAGCCTGACTGTTCATGGATTTATAAGTAGTGAAACGACTACAAAAAGTGGACATGTGCCGTTTACAATATAGTTTACGAGTTAGCTACGCTAACTTTGGGCCCAGGGATTTGACGAGGCGATTTTGGCTTTTCCTAGTAGCATTTCTACCAGTGGAAATATTTTATTATTTCAATTAGGCCTGCGTTTATGCATACAAAGTATACGAGTATTTTTTTTTCCTCCTTCAAACGTCAATTATTCGTTTATATGTATTACTTCTTCACTCGATTCACTTTGCTGCATTTGCTCAAGTATTTTATCTTGGAAAACATTCACTCAAACTGATTTGGTCTAAATATCTTACAAAACAGTAACGTTTCTTACCTCAGTTGAAGTCATGCCTTTATATCTGTAAATTGACCAGGACGGGACTGTTATTTCTGGTGCTCGTAAAGCCTGAGCGCCTCATGCACGAGCTTATCATCGAGGCTGCAGTTACGCGTTTGGCCTGAGGGGCAATTGCGAGTACAAAACTGCTAAACTCCACAGAGCCCCTTTAAGGTCAGTGGACTCTTGACTGAACCTAATTTTCAGAGGGACAATTTCAGTTGTACATATACATTTGCGGAATAATGAGACGTCGGACTAATGGGTTGTCGGACTAATGGGCCGACCCCCTTGGATGAGCCCTCCAGCTCATCCCAAAGATTCTTAATGGGGTTAAGATCTGGACTCTGTGGTGGCAAATCCATCTTGTGCGCCCCGAACCACTCTTTCAGAATGTGAGCCCTGGAATTGTCATCTTGGAATGTGCCAGTGCCATCAGGAAGAAGAAATCCGTTGATGGAATAACCTGGTCATTCAGGATGTTTAGGTCGACAGCTGGTCTCATTCTTTGGGCACAACCTAGACCTGACCAACTTTTTTTGTGGTCAGGCAGTGAATGAGAATGAAAACATGAATTTGTTTTTAACCAATACGTATATTGCCTCACCCCCACGGACTGCCAACCCAATTACAGTCTAAATTGAATAGTATAGACAGGTTGTGCACACTAACAAACCGTTGAAAACCCGCTGAGAAATCTTTCCGTCTGCACTAGTTTAGAAAAACTGACCTGAGCTAATGCAGAGGGAGCACACTGTGTTCTGCACAGATCAGATGGTGCATCACAATCTGCATGCACATGTCGGCTTATGCTTCTCCGACTCAGGGAGAGAAAATCACCTGCAGACTGGTTGATGACATGCAGTTTTATTATTTCTGTGACAAAAAAGTGCTATCACGCCTTTTGAGCTCTGAGGTTGACAAGTGATGGAAACTGTGTACCATGTACAGCAATTCATTCATTAAAGTCATTTATTGTTATTAAATTACTCATTGTTCAAAACTGTATTCAATGTTTTTTTTATGGGGAACAACATTAACAGTAAATACATTAGGGTCAATTATCAGTTAACATTTGCAAGCACGAGGTACAAGAATAAGGGGGCGTGGCCTAGCTGAGGGGGAAGAAAAACCTCTCATGGGAATCACAATTTTCCACTCTTATTAGCCACCTTTTCTGGCGGACTATAAACATATTTATCACACACCAATAATGTCAAGCCAAAGTCGGGTCCATATGGACGTTTTTTCACTGCAAATTGTTCAGTAGAAGCTAATGTTAGCATATGTAGCATGAAGCTACTAGCTTCCTGGTTAGCATTGTCCGTTTTTTAAGCATTCATGGGCCGTTGAACCACTTTGCTCCTCTCCACTTGTCTGTATCTTTATTTAGTAGAAAAATATATTGATAACTCTTGTTAAAGTAATGGTGGGGAAAAGGGAGAATGTTATTTTAAGTACCCCTTTTTATGTTTTTCCCCTCTGGCTGCTTGGAAAATGACCATATATGGGCAGTTTCATAGCTGCCGTCTGGATGCTACATGAACATGGAGCCTCTTTCCTTCAGTGAACCAATGAGAGAATGTCGTATCCCTTTTGAATTAAGAAAATGTAAAATGTCCCTAATACAGGTGTAGATTGCGGTTGACGCCGATGATTTGAGTTTGAGTTTTTTTATTTCGAGCTACAACAAGGCACAAAAGCCAAGAAAAGAAAAACAGAAAAATATATATACATAATAAAAGAAAAATAAAAGAAAAATAATTTACATTCTAGCTCGAAAAGGAGTGGGAAGAAGACAAGCTTATTGACTCCCACCCCTGTTCATAAACTTAAATAACAATAAATAACAACACTGCATATTTCTTACCATCTTACAAAACAACTATCAACCGAGTTGGTTACATATTAACAAATGCGACACTGCATTATACCAGGTCAACATTCACAGTATCTCACACTCTACAACCAGTGTATTATTTCTGTCTCCCATACCGAATTCATTACCATGTTGGCATTACTGTTATTCATCATCACCATTACAACCCATATAGCATTACTCTGTGTCAAAGTGTTTGAATGATACATAAAATACTCCACATTTATTCATGAAAGGTACAGTAATCGTAGACTGATTGATGCTCATGATAACAAGAATGGTCTTAATGATATGTGTTAAAAGGGATTTGGGGTTTTTCTTTTTCTTTTTCTTTTCTGTGACTGGACCAGCTGCCAGAGGGGAGCAGCCCCCGAGCAACCGGACCATCATTTGTTAAGTGTCCTATACTATGCATTAAAAGAGACACATTTTAGGAGTCTGCTGCCAGAAGAGAGTTTCCTCGAGCTGCCGGCCCCCACATGTCTGCCCTATACTATGGGTTATGTTGAATGCGGAGTACATAGATATGTGCATGTTTTACTTCTAAGAATTTATTCCTTTATATTACCATCAGCATCAATAGCAGTACCGCTGTCTGAATCGATTAAGTTTGATTCTAAGAATAATCCACAGATTGTTAGGTATTAATCCTAGACTGTTACATTTAAAGTTTAAAGTTAAAATAGTGATGATAACAACACAACAGCAATAGCAATAACAATGTCAATAACAACTGCAATAGTATAATAGTAACAACCACAATATACTTCATTATTAATTAGATCTGACCTTTAAAGTATACAGCACTTTGTGACACCCATTAGCAATCAAGTACCCATTTCCTCCTTCTGGTACTTTGGCCATACCATTTTTTTATAACTTGATTTGAAATGATGAATATTTGATGATTTCCATTCAAAAAGAGTTACGAAGGTTTGTTCATGCTGTGGCAAGCTAACGATTCATATGAGAAAGAGTGTAGGGGTTTTGTTTTTTGAATGCTGAAAAGCCCTCAAAATGGCCTCCATAACAGTAAAAAGTCACGCCTCTGAAACACCATTTCGAGGACCGTCATCTTGAAGTTGGCGGCGACCTCGCTTGAAACCTATAAATATCACGCCGCGATGCATTCTCAATTTCTTCCCCAAGTTTGTACAAATACCCCACAGAGCTATCGCCTGTGTCTGTCTAACGTATCGCCACATCTCTCTCCCGTTTATGAATTATGACCCGTTACGCCCGCCGCTCCACCGCTATCTGTCGTAGCCCGAGGCCTCCCCCGTCCACAATCCATCTCCCTGATAGTTCTAATCCAGGTTTTATCGACCCGTACGGAGCGGCACCTGCCCGGAAACCACTGCAGCCCACCTTCGTATACGGCTCCCCCCGCCAAACATCCCTGTCTCCCCCCCCACGCCCGGGGCCATTCTTTCTGCTCCGGTCCTGCGGCCATCTTGGAACACTTTGTCTCAACAGTTGTCGTGGCCAGTGTGCGGGGCAGTCCGTTAAAATGATGTGTGTTTTCGCCGGCGAGACAATGGAGGCGATAAAAATAGCGGCGGGCTCCATTTACCACTGGGGCTGTGCGATGGTGCGTTCGGGGGAAAGCGGTGACAGTGAATGCGGCGCCGTGTGGAGAATCATTGAAGGATTAGCCATTAAAGCCACCAATACCATTTGTATTGTGATGATTTTTTTTTTCACATATCGAATGCTCGGTCACTTGCTGCGGCCACAACACTTAAAGCCATAGAACCGCTTTTCAGGAGACATATAGGAATTTGAAAAACTTTTGCTGTGGGTTATATAAATATGAGAAATATGTAAATATGCAAGTTTTCTGTAATTTTATGTTTCCATATAAAGTATGGCTTTTATACAAAAAAATTTACAAACTGCGTATATATTTTCAGCCACAAAAACTTGAAATCTTTTGCACTAAAGTGGCCCGTGTCCGTTTTTGAATATCAAAATATCCCCTCATTCTTCCGTTTAATTGAATGTAAATTGTCTCTAATCCTAGCATGGATTGTGGTCGATGCCGATGATTTCCAAAATGAATGATGCCAAGATTTTTAGCATTTGTGGCTTTAAAGAATAGTGTTTAGGCATCGCATTGGCATTAAAAAGCATTTATTATGACTTGCTACCACCTGTAGAAGCCCTGAGTTAGAAGTTCAATATATTAGCCAGGAATTATATATTTAAAAAATCCTTCTGTAGGAGCTACTAAAGTGGAGATATTGTTGAGTGTAACAGAAGACGGGCCCTAACGTTTTGTAGTGTCTGCACATGACCATATTTGGATTACAGCATCATCTCGGTCGCCTTACGTACAACACTTGGATACCAAACAATATTTGTGAATGAATAAGCGAGGGAAACCGTCTTGTGACCGCGATGTTGAAGGTATTTCCTGGAAATCTCTGGTTCGTTAATGGACAAAACGTCATTTTTTTAGTCTGACATTAAAACTAAGCTGTTAAGAAAGAAAACGATCTAAAAATCTCAACATTGACCACTGCGTGAAAATAAGACAATACAAAATTTGGACAAAATAATAACATACTTGAATCATTGCATTGTTTTAGATAAACATAATCTACTCATGTTGATATTCATCTTGCATGGGCTTGAGCCTCCTCTTTTGATGACCTTAAGAAGATAAAACTCTTGTTTTACCTGCGCTGTGGCCCAGGGAGACTGTGATGTTACATAACGGCTAGCCACTATTGGACAAACAAGATAGCGATCACTTTTAGCTCAGTGGTTCTCAACTGGTTTCAGGACCAACAGTCATCCTGGGATGATGAGCCGCCACCCAAATATGACTTAGACTTGTAAAATATAATTGAAATATTCTCTTTTCCACCAAAATTGTCATTAAATAAGCCAAAAAGCTGAAATTATAATGAAAACTACCCAATAACAGTCATTCGGACAGACTCAAGTAGTGATTCAATACTTTTCTGTACATAAATATTACAATAAATGTTTTCTGGGAAGGCTCACGTCATGACCCACTGAAAACGTTTCCGTGACCCACTTGTGCGTACCGACCTGCAGTTGAGTCCCACTGTTTTAGCTTATGGCCTGGTATTGTTGAGTCGATTTGCTTTTGTATTGTTTGGTGGCCGCTTTCTGGGTTACCTGCCTGGGGACAATGGGATGGCTATTAGCATTTTGTGCTACCTGGCACTGTTACGCTGTTGTTGCCGATGTTCATCAACATGCACTGTCTCTATGGGTGACAGTAGCGCATGTGGTAAAGCAGGTCGCCCCATAACTGAGAGGTTGGCGGCTCGAATCCCGGCTCCCCCTTGTGGACACTGTTGTTGCGGTTTGAGTGTAAGTGGAGTAAGTGGAAATAGAGACCATTTACCATGAAGACAACTGATAAATTACTGTATTGTGGTCTTAGGGATTACATTGAATAAAAAGGCCAAAATAGTTTCCCACCTTTTCATAACACATGTTTCCTAATTATTCACCTGTGTATAGCTATATTTTACAATCATTATTTGCCGAATAGGCCCTCATATTTGATGATTAAAAGGCTAGCTTGCATTTTTTTTTGTGACTTGCTTTTGAGCAGGTTTTTTTTTTTAAAGGCATACACACTGCGTAACATTTTGGACTATACTGTTGCCATCAATACAAAACATGCTCCCAATGACCAGGTCGATGCTTGATTTTGCAGTGGGTAATCAAAGAATGGATTTGGATGAGGACATAACCTGTTTAGATCTCAATTCTGCTGACTTTAGTCACATTCCATGGAGACGAGCTGGAGACGTACCCACTCCCAGTAAAGTTACAGCCATGCCAAATACCTCATAAATGTACTAACATTTATGAGGTATTTTTTCAATGATGAAAATATCTGTCATAAAATAAATGCTTGTATTTCAATTTTAGTTTATTGGGTGAAATTTTACGCGTTGTGGCTTTAATGGCTATAGCCTTTTAATAGCAAGTTTATATTAAAAAAAAGACCCGTTAATGAATACATGGAGCAATGTTGACATTGACTGCTAGTGTAACTTTCCCCAAATACAGCTGCAACTCGAAACAAGAAAACATTCTTACTATGTGTAAAATGCTAACAAATCATTAGCAGTTGTGATTAGCTAACATAGCATAGGTTTGTATTTTGTTGCTGCTGCTCTCTTTTCTGAGACAAATACGGATGATGGATCGATTGTCCCAAATGTCCAGTGTGTATGTTTTCTGTCATCACTCTGATGAATCTCTACGGTGTGCCACTATAGCCTGTGTGTAACCTGGGGACACTTCTTTTCTCACTTCCTGCGGTTGTTCCACCTATAGCCTCCACCTCTCCTCCATCTCATCCCTCCATCCGAACAACTGAGGTGCAGATGAGTAATGGGCAGCCTGCAGTTCAGTACAATACATAGCATGCGGGGTATAGAGAGGGGTGTTATATCGCCAAGCGGTGGGTCCCGTAGAGCAGGGGTTGCCAAACTTTCAAGCCATGCCCCTAAATGACCGTGTGAACAATCCCCACAGTAAAAACGAATACATTTACACAGGTAATATTGAGCAAAAAACATTTAAGAGCTGGTTTCGTAATAAATGTTTCCAGTGTTTGCATTCAATTCATTTTCAATACTATTATTCTTAATGCCACAAATGCAAAAAATTCTCAGTATTATTTTGTAAGATTTATATACATTCAATGAAACAGGGAAATGAGAGGAAATTTGGAATCAAAAGACTTTTAACGCTTTTTAATGCCCCGCAATGCCCTGTATGGAGTGCAAAAATAGAAAAAGAAGTGACATACTCACCCAGAGTAAACTGAGATGCGTGCTGCAATATATCCGTCCAGTGTATATGTTTTGTAATTGTGCAGATCCTCTTTTTCATTTTGCCAAGTACCTGAATGTAATCTCGAATAATGCGGTAATTATTCAAAAGAAACAAGCATTTCCTCAGGTGAGATCAGACAGACAGAAAGATTTGAAAACAATTCCACAAATGGTTTTACCTGGAGCTTTTGATGAACTAAAGCTTTTAATTCCAAACGCAGGTCAGTTGTGTTAGGACATATTGTGTTGTTGTTGTGTTTTTATTTTTGCAATATTGGAAATATGCCAGTTACATTAAATATTTGATATTTTTTTCTAGTAGTGTAACGGAATTGGTTTGTCCTCCTTTTAGTTTATTGTAGACTCAAACATTTGAGGGGATGAAACATTAATTCTAAAGCATTTGTATCAATTTCATGAACTTACAGGCTAGTTTCTGGCATTTCTGCGAACTGGTGACCCTGGCAAGAAACATGCCCAAAGTATTGGAGATGCTACAAATGGCATAAAAAAAAAAAAAATGTCTAGAATTCTGCTATAGTGATTAAAAAAAAAAAAAAAAAAAAAAAAAAAAAAAAAAAAAAAAAAGTGATTAAAGGTAATTTAGGGTGCTTTTATTTTGTTGGTTTAATCTGTAGGTATCACTGTTTGTAAAAAATAAAATAATAATACTATAAAAAATAAACAAACATCTTCTGAGTCTTCTCTTTGAGGAGTTTATTATTTTTGTTTTGTCTATGTTCCTTCAAACTTTAAAATAGGACTTCCATAACAATGCTTGGAGATGACTAAATATTGACTATATTGAAGAAAGTGTAGATACCGTTTGCAACAAGAAACTCCAACATTTCTTAGTAATGTGCAAAACCTTAATAGCACTGTAATTTAGTTAAGACACATGCACTGAAATGCATGGGATTCTTTATATTTGTTTAGCAGTTCACATTCAGTCTTCTCTCAATTATTTTTCAGCATTTACCCTTTAAAAGAATTAAACATATATAATCAAAACTGTTCTCAATCAGAATAGTAAGTGTCATAAAATACTCAAGTACGAAAGTATGGTAAGAAAATGACATATTTTACAAGCAAATGTACTACCAACCCTGCCTCGGGAGTGAGCCATAGGCGGCTTGAAGGTCAGTTGTGCTAGTGGGTGAATCCAGCTTGTGTTGCGAGAGACTGGGGCCTTATATCCACATATCCACATGAACTCTGGCTCCTCTGGCTCTGATTTCCGCCTCCTCCACTCCACTACACAGCGAGCCTCTTATCTCCCTCATCAAATGCCGTGTAGAAGGAGGAGGCAGGGAGAAGACGAGAGAGCAAACAGTAGAGGAGAGAGCGGGTGCCCTTGGGTCTGCCCTGTCAGCACTGAATTACAGGGGCTGGCAGAAACATCTTCAGCAAGCCAGCCGGAGTCAATGGACGCCGCGGTTTGTTTACTCCGCCAAATTATTTACATTTTATAGATTCGTTTTGTGGTCTCATGGTAGATACAGTCAGTGAGGCATATTAGGCAAACTTAACATAATGACTCAAAGTAAATGACTTATTTGCACTTCATTACTTACGTTAGTAAGCTGTTTTTGAAACGTTACTTAAAATAAACAATTAGTTAAAGTTTCTCGTTACCTCTCTCCAAAAGTAACTGTGTTAGCAATTGAGCTACAGTATGCTAAAGGTAAGTAGTTACTGGAGTCTGGATAAAGTAATTGCAAAGTAAATAATATGCTGCACTCACGTGAATCGCCGTGGACTTCTACTTAGTTTTTTAGTTATTGTTGAGCAGTTAACCTGCTCAAGGAGTGGGCTGAAGCCAAAGCTTATAAGCGCCCACCCAAAATAAAAATAATAACATTACATTTAATATTTACAAGGTAGCAATCATAAACAAAGAACATAGGGCAAAGTAACAATAAATGATGAACAAGAATAAAACAAAACAACAGCAAAATAAAGAACAAAAGAATGTACTTTTATGTTATTAAGGTGCATTAATACTATTATTCTGAGATCTTGCTACTTCCAGTTGTCATTACATCCTCAATATAATTTAATTCGGTTTATTTATCATTATTATTATTTGTTTAATTGAGTTATATGTAAGTATGATGTAAGCCCTGCATAGTGTGGTGCATTAAAAGCAGGTGTAGAGCTGGCTTTTAAGCTTACTGTATAAACTTACAGAAACACATGCACAAACGAGTTGTCAAATCACATTAAATGTATCCGTAAAGTCCACCCACTTTCGGCACCCAACCATTGCCACCGTCGCTACTGTTCTGGTCGTTCCCTCGAGCACTCACTAACTAAACTAACTTGACTAACTGGACTAACAGAACTAACTTGACTAACTAACTTAAAACTAAGTTAACTGCCGAACTTAGCCAACAAATTTAACTAAATTAACCAACAAACTTTACCAACTAACTTAAGTACCTACATGTCCCGTTATTGTAAAATCTAACGCAGTAACTAACTAGCTAACTACCAACTAACTCATTACATTTCTCGTTAATAGAAAATCGAACATAGTTACTAATGCGGTTATTTGAAATGCGCTATTCCCAGCACTAAGTAGCATGACGTAGTAATGACATAGATTTCAGGTATCAGTATTTCACTTTCTGGTGAGATTTTGACTTTTACGTTTTCAAACGCAAGTATCTATCATGAACTCTTAACATTTTCAAACGGTCACGTTGTTTTTACTGATTTGCACAGTTTCCATACAATACTTAATATCTTTTTACTATAAAGTTTTGAAAAGCATGATACCAAACCTAAGGGCAAAAAATCAACCCAAATGCCTTAATCAAGTTTTACCAGCAATTTTGTATACTTTTTTTTTTTTAACTAATAAGTACTTTTATACTGTGTTCTTGAGTGAAGGAGTTGCAGCATTAGTTTTACCATAGTCTTTTTTTAACTGTACTTTTATGTATGTCTCCAAAATTTAAGAGATTGTCAGTGTCATTATTTGGGTGATCATCATTAAATGCGGGTACTTGCCTATTGTCTGTCATCGATTTTGTGAGCGGATACTGTATTATTTGACCCAATTTTCAGCCTATTTCTGATCCCGGCCTTGTTGCGTGTCGTTGGAATTGCACATTGAGTCAATTTCTTCACATTGAGAGCAATCCGGCAGGGTGACAGTTTTGATTACACCGTGTAATGGCGTGTTCAGGAATGCAGAAAATGAATCGCGAGTTCCCCGTCACATTTCCTGCGAGCCGTACCGTGTCGCCGCTTTGTGTGGTTATATTTGTCTCTGTAAGTTGTTTACGCTGTCAGTTGGCATATCGCTGTGGTGATTGACCGGATGATCAGAAGAACGCGAGATGAAATGTCTCTGTAGTGATGCCCGGAACATGTTTTAGGAAATGAAGAGAGATCGCTATATTTGGGGAAAGGAAATCATCATGAATAAGCTGGCAGTCATCATTACTGGATCTCTGATCAGACTCTGTGAATCAATGCCTTTCCTTCTTTTATAAGTCCTTTAACAGAATTTGTTTATTTTGACAACAACAACAAAATCTAAGTCTTCAGTCGTAGCCTGGATTTTGTCGTCAATATTTCATTGAACGTGTAAATCTTTAATATATGGAGTCAATCAAAATTTGTCCAGATGGTGTTTTTCAAATTGCGTGGCCTTTGACAGGGTTTCTGTTCGTACATTAAAGAGCATTAAGTAATTAATGTATTAAAGCATTAAAAAGCATTTAATTATGTTGACATAATTACGACAAATGAAGTCTTTAAGGCAATAACCCATTTTTCTAATAACAAAAGCACAGGATTGGATGGAATCTCTGCTGAGCACCTAAAGTTTGCAAGTGTGAGGCTGGCCCCATGCTTTCTATCTGTTTCACAGCTTTTCTTGTGCATGGTTTCATACCAGACTCTATGTTAGCTGTGTTATTGGTTCCAGTCATTAAAAACAAAACTGGGAAGCTTGGCTGTTCAGATAATTACAGACCGATAGCCTTGGCTAGTATAGTGTCCAAAATCATTGAAACTGTCCTTTTGGACAGGATTCTAAAGCTTGTGAGATCTACGGATAACCAGTTTGGATTTAAGACCAGGTTAGGCACTGACATGTGTATATTATGCGCTTAAAGAGACAATTGCTAAATATAGAAGACAAGATTAATCTGTTTTATGTGCTTTTTGGATGCTTCAAAAGTATTTGACGGGGTTAATCATAGAAAACTATTCTTGAAATTAGCCCAAAAAGGTGTACCCAGTTATGTTGTGCGTTTTTTAGCATACTGGTACTCACAGCAAACAGTGCAAATAAAATGGGGAAACCCTTTTAAAGTGAGCAATGGGGTCCGACAGGGGGGTGTTCTGTCCCCAGTGTTATTTAACCTGTATCTAGACGAACTGTCTACTAAACTCAAAGCCTGTCACACTGGCTGTGTCTCTGGAAGAACTTTTATGAATAATTTTTGTACGCCGATGATTTAGTCGTGTTTAGTCCAAGTACGGCTGGTCTACAGCTGCTCCTCAATATCTGCTCAACCTATGGTCTGGAACATGACATTAAGTACAATAGTTCGAAGAGTGTGGTTATGATTTGTAAAACCAAGGAAGATAAGAACTTGACATTTCCAAACTTTTGTCTGTGTAATGATGTTTTGCATGTTGTGAACAAAATCAAGTACCTTGGGCACATCATCACTGAGGACTTGTCTGATGATGATGACATTTATAGGCGATGCAGAGTGTTGTATGCCCAGGCTAATACCCTGGCACAGAAGTTTGGCTGTTGTACAGAGAGAGTGAAGCGACTTTATTTAAAGCGTACTGTACTCCCTTGTACACGGCTCATCTCTGGTCTCATTATAAGAAAGCTAGCATGCGTAGGCTCCAGGTGGCCTATAATGATGCTTTGCGTGTGCTTTTGAAGAAGCTGAGATGGTCAAGTGCCACAGAAATGTTTGTCAGTGCCAGAGTGAACACTTTACAGGCCGTGCTACGATGTACAGCTTTATGTGTCGATTGAACATGTCTGAAAATGAAATAATAGTGTCCCTCACGAATATAAAATGGAGTGCGACACGTTATCAATCTGACTTGTGGAGACATTGGCATGATTGTCTTTTTAAAATGCCATCTTAATTGTTTGTCTTGTCCTTTATTCCGGACTTGTAGTCCATAAAAATTGAAATAAAGTTGAATTGAATTGAATTAGATCCCAGCACGCATTAAATCTACATTTCTGTGAAAATATTGGCGCTGCTTGACTTAATCTATCAATTCAATGAAAATACAAAATGTATGATCCAAAATATGTTCATCTGCAGGTTTTGCTGACATTTTATGTACATTGTCTCTCAGTTTTACATATGTTTTTGCTCAATTTGCGTTTATTTACACAAACTTAGACAATTTAATATACTGTATATACGAAATGGTTACAGATCTTTAGGGGAAATGCGATTGTGGTCTTAAATATCAAATCCAATCAGCCGAAGCTTACCAATGCGCTGAACAGTCAAGAGAGCAAGTACACAGTAAAAACAATGCAATACAACATTTACAATGACAATTATAACAATGCCAACTGTCTCATTAATTGGTACCCAAAGCCAGAGAGAACAGGTGCGTTGTCAGTGAGGAATTAAAAGCGAGCGATGAAGAATATTGTTTTATGGCATTAAAATAACAAAAGTTTTACATTTCACTTGCTGCTAGCTGTAGAAACCCAGCTTTATTTAGTTTTTTTTGCAAATGAACAACAGACTGACCAGACATGTTCCTTCAACAGTAATATATTTGGTTTGAAATTCTTCAAACTTCATATCAAAGGGAATAGCAAGTCAATGTTTAATATTAGAGCTGCACAATTAATTGCAACTGAATTGAAAGAGCTATGGTTGCGAATAACAAAATACAAAAATGTCACTGATTTATGTAGGAACTTAAGTACAACATCCTCTGCAAACAACAAAATACCCCGTCTTTAAGTTTAGCCAAATTTGCTTTAGTCTTCTCTCAAGTTCTAGACAAAGGTTTTTAAGTCATCATCAGTACTGAGAGAAGCCATTCTCTCTCTAGGAACATCTGAAGTTCTGTCTGTATAGGAGTTTTCCATCTTCAATGAAGGTTCTTGAATCATCTTCTGTACTCTGTAGTTTAAGTGTCGAACGTTTCGCCTCTCATCCAAAAGGCTTCGCCAGCGCACGATTCTGTCCGTGCGCTCCGTCGTCATCTGAAGTTCTGTTTTTGCAGACAGAATCCCAAAATGCTTGGAAAAATACAAAGAAAACTCCCTCTACAACAGCAAATGTTTGTGTGTCTACAGGTTGAGAGTAGCCTTTGAATAGAGACAGGTGGGACTAGGACAAGCTAACCCCTCCCTGGTCTTTATTTAGTCCGACTGTAGACAGAATTATTTAGTGTTGCTGATGAAGCTTCTTGGAATAAGATGCGAAATGTTCTGCTTCTGGATATGTCCAAATTGAACTGAAACATAAATCGCTAATAACCCCACAGTTCATCCATGTCCATGAACTGTGGAAGTATATAACAGTGACTGACAGCTGGATTTTAACTCAACTTTATTGTATTTGTTTATTGTATTGTGTTTCAGACCTTTGAGGGGAACACGAACACGGACAGTGTGGTGCAGAACAGACTGTCCCAGCCGGTGAGGACGCGCTTCCTCCGCCTGGTGCCGGTGGTCTGGAACCCCAGCGGCTGGATCGGGCTCAGGGTGGAGGTCTTCGGCTGCTCCTACAGTGAGTACGGCACGGTACACAACAGAAACCAGCGTAGTACTGTCCAGTGAAGAGCGTTCACTGGAAAAAAATTCCATCTTTATCCTAGATTAAAAAGTGCTTGAAATAAGAGACCCCTCCTGGAACCGCTACCTTAACGTGGTGGAGGGGTTTGAGCCTGAATGATCCTGGAGCTCTGTTGTCGGGGGCTTCGTGCCCCTGGTAGGGTCTCCCATGGCAAACAGGTCCTAGGTGATGGGTCAGACAAAGAGCGGTTCAGAAGCCCCTTATGAGAGACCAACAGGCCCGGTTAGCATTGTGAGGCCATCCTTCCGTGGACCCATCACCTGCAGGAGGAGCCATAGGGGCTGGTGCAATGTGATTTGGGCAGCTCCAACAGCTGCCCCACGACCCGGCAATGGACAAGTGGAAGAAAATGGATGGATGGATGGATGGATGAAATAAGAGAATTTATCCTGAATTTGAGAAGGTTTGGACTGTCTTGGCGCAAGGACAGCGTTGGTCAAAGTGAGGCTGCTATCTTGCACACACACACACAACGGAGCTCTAGTGCTTTCACCGGTTGCCTGTGGGTGTCGCTTAGGGGGAGCTACGCGTGACACAGAGTGGCGGCGTCAGGTCACATGACTCACATGCAGCGACCAAACTGGGACTTTTATCTTTTCTCAGGACAGTTTTTTTTCCAATTAATTACAGTAGCGTATGAACACAGGAAGTGTGTTGATGAATGAATGTGCAGACAGTGCCGTTAATAAAACATCTCAAAGTGATAAGGATGAGGAGAGTGGCCGCTTTTAGGAAAAGTCATGTTCATAATGACACTTCTGCCTATTGTGGTGTAATTTTTGTCTAATTTTGCCACTATTTTCATACATTTTTTCCAGAATCTTTTAGATTTGGGTAAAGCCAAACTGGAGAAAACGTGCCCGGTTCAGGTGGGGGTTAAAAGGTTAAAATCACATTTAGAAATAACTCAAATGTGACAAAGTATTTTTGTCCAAAAGACTAAGTGCAATTGTACTGTATGTGCTGCTAATCTCTGAAAATGGTTGCATGTGACGTCATGACCACAGCTGATAGGCGGCTCATGCACGCCCACTAATCCTGGCTCCGAGCTCGGGAGAACGTTCCCTTGCCGCAGTGCATTGCAAATATTCAAAGCTGTTTGCAAAAATGAAATCATAAAATCTCATAATAACAGCAATTCCTTATCTCTTACAAAAAAACAAAACAAAAACGATAGTGATCTGACTTTCCAGATGACTCTGCTGTCGTCCCAGAAGACGAGCTCGCCTTCAATCTGCTCGCTCATGTGCCGCTAAAACAGTGCTCAGAGCTGAAGGCAGGCGGCCAGCTGTCAGCCACACATGCTAACATGACAGAGGGGTGTTGTACTCCTCTGCTAAATCCGCTCTAATTGAGCTGTAAAATTCAGTGGTTAGCCTTCAGCACTTTTAATGTAATAATGGCAGGCCTCCAGTGCAGCACTTTCTGGTAACACTTTATAATAAGGTTACATTAAGTCATGTATGAATAACATGAAATTATGCATGATTTCATGATGTATTCATGCATGAGGATATCATGACTCATCATGAGTTAACATGACTTCATGTTCTTTCATAGATGACTTCATGCATGAATTAATTAAGTAACTGCTGTAATGAATTCATGAGAAAATCTTGTTAATATATCATGATCTTATAATCAGGAAGAATTTACATTTTAACAAAAACATTAACTAATCTCAGTGACTGTCAGTATGGGTTCAGAAGCAACAGGTCAACTGCACAAGCATTAATCAATCTAAGCGAAGAAGTCACCAACAATATTGACAATAAGCTGTATTCATTGGGTATATTCATAGACCTCTAGAAAGCCTTTGACACTATAGATCATGAAATACTCTTAAATAAACTAAATAACAATGGGATCAGAGGGATTGCTAACAATTGGTTGAAGTCATACTTGACTGAAAGAAAGCAGTATGTACAAATTAATGCACATGTATCAGGACGAAGGAACATTGTATGTGGAGTCCCCCAGGGGTCAATATTAGGACCTAAATTGTTTTTGTTGTACATAAATGATCTGTGTGAAGTGTCAACAAAGTTAAAATGTATATTATTTGCGGACAACACAACAGTTCTGGCCTACAGCAAAGATCTACAACTGCTTGTCTCAGATGTCACAACAGAATTATACAAATTTAACGAATGGTTTAATAGAAATAAATTATCGCTGAACATATTGAAAACAAAAATGATTTTATTGGGCAAACGGAACAGTGACGTACAGATTCAAATCAATATTGACAATACTCGAATAGAACAAGTAAAGGAATATAAATTTCTGGGTGTGATCCTCAGTCATAAGGTTAGCTGGAGACCACAAATAGATAACATTCGTGGGAAAATGACGAAAAATGTGGCCATAATGGGCAAGTGTAGATTTTTTCTGGACCACAAGGCTCTTTTTACCCTGTACTGTTCCTTAATCCTACCGTACATAAATTATTGCTCTGAGGTCTGGGAAACACCTTCAATAGTCATTTACAGGCTTTATTTAGACTACAAAAGAAGGCTATTAGAATTGTTCACAATGTCGGATATAGAGACCATACAAATATATTGTTCTTAAAATCTAACACCATGAAACTTGATGACCTCATAAAATATAATACTTTGTTACAGATATATAAAGCAGCAAACAATCAGCTCCCAAACAATATACAATACAAATGTTTGGCAAAAGAGAGGGAAGTTACGATCTAAGGGGCACTCATAATCTGAAAGTACAATGTATTCATTCTACCCTAAAGAGTCACTGTAACACCCGGAGAGGTGTAAATCTGTGGAATAATCTTGAGGAATCCTTAAAAGGCGCTGATAGTCTACAACAATTCAAAAACAGTATAAGAGAAGTGTGTTTGAGAAATATGCTAAAGACATGTGACTTTGTACTTAGTATCTATAGGTAATTTGTATTACTTATAGATAATTATGAGTATTTCTTATACTGTTAATCTGTTTTAACCATATCATTGCTGATAGAACCAATGTCACCAATCTCTAAGTTTAATTAGAGATTGTATAGGGCTCAGAACTGTCTCACAACAATAACTAGTTATAATAACTACTGCCCTCTACCAACTGGCCACATTACACCCTGGCTTTTTAAAGGCGCCTCCCTAAACAAGGCAAACAACAAAACAAAAACAGAAAAACTAACAATAAAACAATCACAACTAATATTTTTACGGTGGAAATGGGAATGTTAATAATAATGGGTCATGTTGATTATGTAATACTTAATAATAACTAAGTCAATGTTCAATTAATAGAATGGTGAAGTAAAGATTGGGAAAGCGAATGGGAAAGATGGAAAGAAAAGAAAAGTACAAATTGTAAATAAAAAAAATACATATTGGTAAACTGCATACATTTCTATCTTTGTGTTGTCTTACTTTGGTAGTCTTGTAATCATTACGTGATTTTCTTTTGTTAAACATGAATGTTCTTCTTTAGCAAAGCTGCTGTACGTAAAGTGGACAATTGTAAAGGTGTAATCCAGAAATCTGTCATGTAAAGTGTTATGTTGTATCACGGTATCCGGAATGTAAATTCATTTTGAATATGGGGGTAGACACTTACCAGCTTTCTTGCTATCTATCTATCTATCTATCTATCTATCTATCTATCTATCTATCTATCTATCGTTCGTAATTATGAAGTTTATGCATGAATATCATGATTCATCATAAATTTTAAGAAAATTAGTTTGCAAGATATACCTTAATCTACCACTTACTGCTGTAATTAACTCATCATTAGCTTATCGTTCGTTCATAAATTCATGATGATTGCGTCCCCTATACTCAAGTGATGCACTTTGTGCTTTGGACAATAATCAAGGACAAATAGGACAATATAATTTATAACTGTCCACAGTGCATTATGTAAGCAATAGTAAGCAAATGTAATTGTTTTGTCCAATAAACCCTTGATTGTCCAAAGCTTAAAACTGCATCACTTTAGTAAAGGGGACGCAATCATAATGAATTTATGAATGAACTAAGGATTAGCGAGTTAATTACAGCAGTAAATGGTGTATTAAGGTAAAACTTGCAAACAATTTTTTTTAAATCATGATGAATCACAATATTCATGCATAAACTTCATAATTACAATTAGTTAATGGTTTGTTAAAAAATGTAAATGTTTTAGTGGATTCATCATGATTCTAAGATCATGATATATTAACAAGATTTTCTCATGAATTCATTACAGCAGTTACTTAATGAACTCATGCATGAATCATCTATGAAAGAACATGAAGTCAAGTTAACACATGATGAGTCATGATATCATCATGCATGAATACATCATGAAATCATACATTAATTCACGGTTGCGGAAGCAACCGTCCGACGCGAAGCGGAGGACGGTTCACGCCTCCGCGTCATCCAGTTATTTCTGATAATGGACACCTCGTCGTGCATTATCCCTTACTTATTCATACATGACCTCATGTAACCTTATTATAAAGTGTTACCCACTTTCTTCATGTGGATTTTGTTTTTTGGCATCTGGCTGCTCCCTTCATCATCAAGGGTTGCCACCAAAAAGAAGACAGATGATTTGGCCCATGTTCACACTCGGATGCCCTTCCTATCACTGCATGGCTCATTGTTTTAAGCATTCGTCCATGGATGCTTGATAAAGTGTAACTGTGGCGAGTGACCTCTGGTTATATTATGTATTGTGTATTTTGGACAAAAATAGATTTAGTTTGGGTCAGCCCTATCTTCCCCAGTACCTATGTTCCCCCACTTCTATTGATTAAGATTAGGCACCAGCCCACTATCCTTAAGGTTAGTGGCTAGGGCAGGGTCAGGGTTAAGCTGATTGATATATGTATGACGTTTCACTCTCATGACTTGTGATGGTTGAAGTACCAACTCACCTATGGAAAAAAAAAAATCGCACCCGGGGAACATAGGACCCGAGGAACATAGGTATGCACCCTTTAGTTTTAGTCACATTTGACATTTGTAAATGTGAACGTTTTAGTCCAGTTTTAGTCAATGAAAACTCAAAGGGGCGGATCTTGTGATTCGTCTACTGTAGAGTAGACGTTTGCGCAGACAGGTGGCGCTCCTTGCGATCTTGAGCATCACACCTGGCGCAGAAAGTTGGCAGGACGGGGGGTGGACATGCTCCCATGGCGATGTTGTGGTGCCGCTTCCTCCTCCCCGTGTTTTCCCCGGACCGCCACTGCGATGGTTGCGGGGGTGCGAGAGGAAAGGGGGAGGGGGTATTTGTAGTCAGTCCCGCAAAAGCTTAATGCGCGATACGGAGTGCAATGTTTAATACAACTGAAATAAATAAATCTGTCCCTCCGCTCAGCTGTGTGCAGCCACTCACTGTAAAGTCAGATCCGAGATGAGCGTGAGGCGGGAGGAGAGAGAGGCTGCAGCCCGTCGACCTTTGACACCGCTCGAATGCACAAATATACCAAATGAAAAGGATTTGATTGATCAGAAACTGTCACATTGGCTGCGGAGAAGTTGCAGAGTTCTGCAGTAGTTACAAGGAAATTGTAGCTTAAGGAACAGTTAATTGGAACAAACATGAGGCTTATTACGACGACCTCCGCTTATGTTATCTTCATTCATCAGGAGGTAAATGCAGCACAGTGGCACTGACACTCGTTGTAAATACAGCCTTTTCTCACGGTTTTAGCGTAACAAATGCAGCCGCTCATATCAGCTGCTTGTATCCGTGCGTGTGCGCATTGAGCAACCGTGCCACACGGTTGGATGGACATGAAAGTGTGAGAGCGCCCTTAAAGGACATCGAGCTAAGGAAATGCAGTGAGCGCTCGTTGAAGTCAGCTTCTGCTTGTAGTACACGCCTCCGCCGACCCGCTTTTTCCGCTAAGCGACACCCTCACGTGACAATAAAGTTGTATTTGCGCAGATTGAAAACCTCTGCTTTGACCAAGACTGTTCTTGCCCCAGGCACAAGATCTGGCCCAAAAAGGTCAAGTCAAGTTTTAGTCAGTTTCATTTAAAAAAAAGTATTTTTAGTAAATACGACCACATTAGTCCAGTGCTCCGGTCTCTGCACTGGCTTCCTGTCACTCAGAGAATAGAATTTAAAACAGCTCTGCTTGTGTACAAGTCTTTTCATGGTTTAGCACCAAAGTCCATCTCTGACATGTTAGAACCGTATGAACCATCTCGGGCCCTGAGAACTTCAGGGAGGGGTCTCCTGGTGGTTCCCAGAGTCAATAATAAACACGGTGAGGCTGCGTTTCAGTTTCATGCAGCTAAAATCTGGAACAGTCTTCATGAGGATGTGAGACAGGCCTCAACTCTGACAATGTTCAAATCCAGGCTGAAAACAGGTCTTTTACCCGTGCATATGAAAACTGAAAGTATTTTATCTGCACTCTTGCCTTTTACTGTCATTGATTAACTTTATGTTGATGTTTTATTGATTGATTTGATCTGTTTTCTTGTAATTTTATGCAACTGTGAAGCACTTTGAATTGCCTTGTGTATGAATTGTGCTCTACAAATAAACTTGCCTTGCCTTGCCTTTAACACATGCATTTGATAGTTATTGTAAATATAGATGAAGGCTGACAGACAGATTGCACCACATTAGGCGGAGATGTCATTATGAACATCGTCTGATCACTGCTAACAGCTCCGTCTGCACATTCGCTCATCAACATGCTTTCTGCATTCATATGCTGTGCTATTTACTGGGAGAAATAATACAGTTTCCCGGCCAAAATGGGAGACTTGACAGCTATGCTAAACGTCACGACAACTGCCACCCAGGCTGGCTGTTCTCACTATGCAGAGGAATTTTGTTTTTTTTGCCAAAATACGGGAAATTTATGGGATGATGCTAATACAGGAGAACAACAGGAAAGAGGGGTAAAATACAGTCGTTCCCAGTCAAAATGGGAGACTTTACATCTACCAGCGGGAGCATCGAACTGTGCTTTCATTTTCTAACCCTATGGGATCCATGCCCCCACCATTTCACCACATTGTCGACATTTGGTCATACACCTTGGAACAGAGAGTGATGGAGACTTGTGGTTTTGTGTGTCAGTCAGAAGCTAGAGATTCCAAGCTTTCATAGTCCTACGCCTCCAGGAGCTGTGGAACACCGCGGGCAAGATTTGTAAATATTAAAATCAGAATGGAGGCTCCCTATTCAAATAAAATGTTTCACGATTGTCCGTTTAAACAAGTAATAATAATGCTATCAAATAAAACTAGACCCGACCTTATCCAAGTGAGAAATATCCAATGCTATTTGCGTCAAAAACTTTCAGAAGATATAAGAAAAGGCTGTGTCCAGGTCTGAATACAGTACTGGAAAAAGAAAGTGTAAATGGTGCCAGTGTTACAGATGACTGATCAGATCTAAATTGATTAGGAGGCCGGTTATACGATTGATTGACTTTTAATTTATGAGTTTTTCTTCCTTCTTTATGTAGTTATATCAAACCCAATCTTCTTCAATGCACCAAATTGGCTCGGGCCGGCGCCAATAATAAGCTTCCTATCTTTGGTGCCAGACTTATTTGTCATTTAATACGAGCGTATTGGTTAAACGCTGCTACTTTTGTCAGTTTCCTGTGAGCTGTAATTGATGCCAGAGGGCCATAATTGCATGAAGAAAGAAAGTCCGACGTGGTGCATTATAAAAATCAACAGTTCAGCATTTCAGAAGCTAACGTCAGATCTTAAGAGTCAGCCCCGTTAAAAGCTTACCAGTTATAAATGGCAGTTTGTTTTTTACTTGGTCACATAATATCCCCACTTTCCGAAAAACCCGGGGTAACAGAGAAACATTGCATCTCAGAATTCTGCAGAGGCTTCTCTCCCATGACTGAGGTGTTTTTGTGACTTTTTGTTCTTTTTCTTTGGCTGAATTGTGGCGTTTTTATACGTCCCAATATTGTTGGGATGTTTTTGTGGACTGGAGAACGCAGTTATAATGAATTAAAATGTACAAAACAGCAATATTGTTACGTTATAGGAACAGAAAATACAGTATCATGAGCCTAAATTTTATGTTAATGCTTTATAATTAGGGTACATGAATTAATGCATAATTCATGATGAAACCATGCATTAATTAACCCTAACCCTATGCATGAATACATCATGTATTAATCTAATATAAGCATCATGTGTTCATGAATAAATACCATAGACATATTATTAATAGACCGTCATTCCTCACTCCTCCCCGTTTACCACAATGACCACGTTCGAGGGGAAATCATGGCGGATTTACAGGCTCCTCCTCCCCAGCTCTGACGAAGCATGTTCCTAATAAGGGCATAAGGGGGGGATCTTCACTGTAGACTCGGCCCTTGCGTGACGTGTAGCTCGCGCAGCTCCAATGCCAACAGTCAGACTCCCGTTAAGTAGGAGATTTCTAAAAAAATTTGCTACCATAACCAGCCCGGTGCCCCAGATTGTTTTTAACCCAGCGTAATCACAGGAGGAATATCTAGCTCTAGCCACTTCTAAAACATTAGGCACCGGGCATTAAAGCTGTTTTTAACGTGTCTAAAGTCCAATGCATTCCAATGGGGGAATAGCGGCCATATGGAGGTACTACAGCAATAGGGGAGCAATGGCGGCCTCCAGTGTCGTAGTCACAAAGCAGAGCAGTCAGCGGCCATTGATAAATACTCATGAATTAACACAGTTAATTAAGGGAATTAAGTACAGAAGGACAGGACAGGACCAAGCTTAAACGTGCAAAATCAAACCCGTCATTAGTTCACAGTGAGTTCATTATGAATGAGCCTCTTAAACTAAAGCGTTGCATCTTTGATAACTTAAAAAATATAAAGCTATGTTTTAAAAGAGCAATTACAAACAAAAGAGAGCTAAAGATTTAAGACTTTATTTTTTCAAATTCAGAGTTTTGTATGGAAAAGAATAGAAGCTTGCTAGGACTCAACTCAGTCCTAGCAGTTTTCTTGATATCTTTACATTTAATTAGTTCTACCTTATATATACCACAGCTAAGGTGTTCAAAGAAGTAAAACATGGTGCACCTATGCATTTGGTGGTGAGTAACGGGTCTCCATGGTAACGCTGAGGAGCGGGGGCTGACTCCATAGGAATCCCTAAAGCCAGAAATGGCTTTAGCTGTCTGAGCCTGTTACTACAAATACGCACATTTTGTTAGCCGTCGAATCCTGGACCCGATTCAAATTGAATGTTCCATCTCCATACAAATGATTAGGGAAGACACGCGTACATACATATGGGGAGGTATGTTTTGTCCTTTTCATGGCATTTATGTAATTTCTGTGGTGTCTTTATCATCTTTTAAGATGATGTTTAGTGGCCACTGGATGTGTATCCAACCCACAAAAGCTGGAACTTGAGTTAGCATTAAGCTCAGAGGACACTTTTGGAAGCTAATTGTATAAATCTCAGAAGGTCTGTACATTCATTAATGATTTCTAACAAGGTTTTACATAAATGTGGTCGATGGGTTGAAAATGTCTGGGTTGTTCATAATTTGCGATGATTGGTGGCTAATGCTAGCAGCTATAGGAAAAATACATTGAGTAGTTTAACAGACTCTAACGGAATGTCATTAGTTAGTTAGTTGGTTACATGGTTAGGTGGTTGGTTTGTTTGTTGGTTGGTTTCTTTATCATTAACATATTATAAGATGTTTAAAGGCCATTGGATGTGTATCCAACCCACATGTGTATCCGATCCACAAAAAGCAGAAACTTGACTGAATTTGAGTTAGCATTTAGCTCAGAGGACACTTTTCGATGCTAATTTGTATCTAAAGTAAAATCTCAGAAGGTCTGTACATTCATTAATGATTTCTAACCAGGCTTTGAACCACCTAAATGTGGTCGATGGGTTGACAACTGAAAACATCTAGATTGTTGATAATTTGCGATGTTTGGTGGCAAATGCTAACGGCTATAGGAAAAATATGTTGAGCAGGCTAACGGCGACTTTGAAAAGTATCCCGGACTAGCCCACAAAACAACTACAGCGACGAACGTGCGATACATGTCTCTTCCCTACATTTCAGCGGACTCCCTCCAAGCTAGTGTGCTTTCGCCACAGCTGTTGGATCGCGCGGGTTTGAGAGTAAAGTCATTTCCATTCTGTGTATGTGTTTTGCCCTTGGTAGAATTGACAATAAGGCGAATCAAGCTTAACTGAGCTAAACAAGGGACATTGTTCCCCCTTTTCATTCACTTTCCATACTTGGTCATGGCGAGTTATCCGCATCTGCACCCGAGGTAGACAGACGATGAACCGGTGGGAGGACAAGTGACCTTTTGGATCAATGAAGGATAAGCAAGAACACAAACGTTTGCGCCCCTATGCTTTTCTATCTCAAGTTTGATAATAATGTCAGAAAATCATTCTGTGCCTACGACTGGATGTGATATTCATATATATATATATATATATATATATGACTACCAATTTTCTGATCACAATTTTCATCTCTATATTGCCTGCCTCTGGGGGATTTTTTCGGAGTCGTCGGCGTATAATGAAAATCTCTCAATATTGCATATGGGGAGGTGTTTGTATACAGAGAGTGTTTATGCATGACTCTGCGCTCGCTCATCCTCAAATCCATAAATGTATGTGTCTG
This sequence comes from Neogobius melanostomus, assembly GCA_007210695.1. NCBI lineage: Eukaryota > Metazoa > Chordata > Actinopteri > Gobiiformes > Gobiidae > Neogobius > Neogobius melanostomus. The sequence continues at coordinate 1,180,556 of VHKM01000099.1, forward strand.
GCTCAGGAGGGCCTCCGGAGAGAAAGGCTCTAAAAAAACACAGGGATCTCAAATAAAACCGCCGCGGCTCATAATACAGACTGGCCAGTGCACCGTGCGGAGTAAACACAAGGCTCGGATACGGATGAGGTTACCATGTGGAGACTTTTAATGTGGATATATATGCATCAGCTGTTGAGGTTACACGGGGGAATGCATTGATTTTACTGAATAAATTATATGTGGGTTTTTTGTTTTGGTCTTTTTGCTATTATTATAGAGTTTGCCTCCCTCACAGTTCTAGAAAGCAGGAGTATAATGGAACCCTTCTCAAGTTTTAGATTTAGAACAATCCAATCCTGGCCCTCCATGAGTCTGGCCAGCCAAGACTGCATTCTGGACATGCTTTTCAGTCACGTGACTTTGTTACGGTCGCCATCTTGGCATAGCTGTCTCAAGTCTTCCTAGATGTTGTCAACCCATCATTTAGGTGAAAGCCTGGTAAAGGTGTGGTTGGATACACATCTAATGGCCACTAAACATCATCTTATAAGACGTTAATGTTAACATACATTGCAGTTTAAAACAGGACGAACGGGCAAAGCATCCAAACATGGTGGTGCGGGAAGATCACTCTGAATTACAAGTGGAAATGTGAGACGAAATGTTTTCCACATTTGAGGGGTGCATTACAGATAAGCAGCTGCGATTTATTTGACACCGAACGTGGGAAAAACAGTTTGCTGTTTATTTGCGGCGCGTCTCAAATGTGAAAGACATCTCTCAAATATCGCTGTACTATTCAGAGAGAACTTTGTAGCTTCGCACTTCTCATTACCGCACATGCTGCTGTGTTTTCGTGGTCTTTGTGGGATGACGATTGTCTTTGTATTGTTATCTTGTTCAAATAATGCACCAGTCAGGATGGTATTACTGTCTGTTTATTGTTCGTCTAACCCTTCTCTTCCCCTGCGCCCTGCAGAGTCTGACGTGGCAGATTTCGACGGGCGCAGCGCTCTCTTGTACCGGTTCAACCAGAAGTCCATGTCCACGGTGAAGGACGTCATCTCGCTGAGGTTCAAGAGCAGGCAGGCGGAGGGCGTCCTGCTGCACGGCGAGGGGCAGAGAGGCGACTACATCACGCTGGAGCTGCACCGGGGCAAGCTGCAACTCTACCTCAACCTGGGTATGCAACGCTCTCAGTTTAGCAGGAGAGTTTACCCAATCATTTAACTCAAAGGGTGAACTTTGGTGCCAACGAACCCTTCTGATCACCAATCGCTCGCACATCATCCGTACAAGACGCCTGGTAATCTCCCATCCCGTTACTAACCCAACATGCTTAGCTTCTAATTCTAATTGCAATAGTAGCACCAGAGCACAATGCATAGAATATAGAAATATGCATGAGTTCTGACTAAATGACAGCACAGTAAAGGTTGCAATAACGTTTGCTCTGCAATTATTATGTGCTTTAAGAGACTGCAGAGCCTCCTCAGGCAATGTTTAACGCCTCATTTATGCTGAGTACATTATGTCCACGGCCCGCTTTACGTACGTCTGTCATAACAGTAGCAATTACATGAAATTAATGTGGTTGTTTACACCTGTTCGCCATGTGTCCGTCACGTCTTTGGCTCTACGGCAGGACTACGCAGCCATTCTATTTTGACGGTCGCCGCAGCGTCATCAATGGCGTTTTTTCCTACAGCGTTGTTCATAATTTGCGATGATTGGTGGCTAATGCTAGCAGCTATAGGAAAAATACATTGAGTAGTTTAACAGACTCTAACGGAATGTCATTAGTTAGTTAGTTGGTTACATGGTTAGGTGGTTGTTGTTGGTTGGTTGGCTTTTATCATTAACATATTATAAGATGATGTTTAAAGGCATGATGTTTAAAGGATGTGTATCCAACCCACATGTGTATCCGATTCACAAAAAGCAGAACTTGACTGAATTTGAGTTAGCATTTAGCTCAGAGGACACTTTTCGATGCTAATTTGTATCTAAAGTAAAATCTCAGAAGGTCTGTACATTCATTAATGATTTCTAACCAGGCTTTGAACCACCTAAATGTGGTCGATGGGTTGACAACTGAAAACATCTAGATCGTTGATCATTTGCGATGTTTGGTGGCAAATGCTAACGGCTATAGGAAAAATACGTTGAGCAGGCTGCGTTTCATCCTGCGTAATGAGCGATGCGCCCGACAAAAAAGGAGACGCACCGGTTTTAACATTGATGTCAAGGCGGAACTGCTTTTGCGTATTTCAGTGGGGCAATACATAGTGTAACACCAGTCCAAGCAAGCAACAGACTTTCCTGGAAGTTTGGCCCGCATCTCTTCTGCACACTCCTCACACGGAGTAACTACAATCTGAAACTCTGGGGATCAAGAGCACAGTTTCAGACGTTGGACATGAGGATGGTAATGATCGGAGGAGTACAGAATGAATGGCAGGAGGAGAGAGGAGTACAGAGACAAGCGGAGGAGGAGGAGAGAAGGGAAGAGGAGACAGACCAATAGCGGCTCTATGTTATGTTTCTTGAGGCGCAGGTAAACACGTGATGTAAATGCTAAAATCCAGTTTGTTCTCCAGCTTGGCATTACACAAATCTAAAAGCTTCTTGAAAAAAAGTGTCAAATAGTGACAAAAACGAGGATGAAAATGCAACAAAAATCTGACAAAAACTTAACAAAAAAGTGGCAAACATGTGACGAAAACACAATTTAAAAAAAGCCGCAAATAAGCAACATAAGAGCAACAAAAAAAGTGGCAACACGACAACAACAAAAGGAAAAAGATCTGTTTAGATTAGTTTTGTAGGTCTTAGCTTCCAAATGTCCAGTCCAAAAGCTTTTAGATTTGAGTAAAGCTGAACGGGAGATAATGCACTCGGTTAAGGCGGTTGGTAAGAGGTTAACTCAGAAAATAAGCTGGCATTACTGACTTACATGTGATTAAAGCAGTACTAAGTAACTTGTTTACCTTAATAAATCCTTTCCGTAGTCCCTCTGGGTGTGTTAATGGGATGATTGGGGGGTCTTTCATCTCCCCCTGGTGTCTCTGGCCAGAAACCTCAATTGCAACTTTCCCTGCGCCGACCTGCAGCCCCAATACACACTAATGGAATCACAACGAAAAAGCTAACAGGCTAACGGGCAAAGCTAACTGCGGGCTAGCCCCACTTAAAGAGTAACTAACCCCCCCCTTCCAGAGCCTCTGCCTCAGAGCCTCAGATTTGAAAATCTCAACAGAAAAGGGCCGTTGCCTAGAGGACTAAGGAGCATGCGAGAGGGGTGAGGGGTGGGAGGGGTCTGGGTCGGTGATTGACAGGCCTGAGTCATCTGACTTTTATTTGCTTCAACTCTGAAACAAAGTCCGAGCATGGAGTTCCAGCGACTACACAGTAGTACAATACAGTACAACAAACAATATACACTAAAATTACACACGAACCAATACTAACAAATATCCTAAACTAAATTCAGCTAACTAATCTAGCAATAAAAGCAACTAAGGACTAAAACTACAATATTCAACAACAGCACTACACAATTATTTATAATACAAAAAGCTATGCTAAAAAAATCTACTTAAATGCTATAACTAATGTCAAACTTGACAATTGATGAAAATACTCTCTCGCTATTCCTTCTCCAACTCGCTACGGGGGCGTGAGTGAGACTGGGCCGCTTTTATAGCCCAGAGCGGCAACTGACGTCAGGCTTCACGCCTGCGCAAATAGTGGCACCAAATTCAAAAATCAAATGCAGTAAAGACAGATCGCCTGTAGATGGCGCCTCACTGACGGTTTTAGGCATAAAGTTGATCTTTCAACTAATTTGCACTAAAGTGCCAAAATAATGACCAGGACATAGACAACACTATTGGACACTCATTTATACAGTTTATCAGCAAACAAAAGTGAATTTGAGGGTGAGTTTTCCTTTAAACAGCATATACAGCCAAGTTTGACTGAAAAAATGATCTCCATTGTGTAATTGGACGTACAATATCCCTCTCTCCCTTTGTCTTTTCTGTCAGCGTAGTATTTACTCTCATGGACAATTAATGAGTAAAAAACCACAACATGCATGAGTTACTTAGTACTGCTTTAAAAGCCTACATTGTTACATGACAGATTAAAGACGTACGGACACTGTGTAAACTAGAATGCGTGATTTGACGTGCGTTAAACGGGCCGTGGACATAACGTACTGTGCACTAGCGGTAGCATTGACAGCACAGCAGTAAATCGTGAAGCGCCTGGAGAACTCTGAATCATCTCTACAGACTTGATTGGGTGGTCCACTGCACAATCTGGTACTTTGCCATGATCTGCGGCTGATACCGATCTCTGTATTGGATCGGGACACTGATAATCAAGGCCTTGTATCTAAGGCTACGTTCAGACTGCAGGTCTTAATGGTAATTCCGTTTATAATAGCTTTTTATTTTTGCATGTGACATTATTCATATTGCAGTTGCTATGGTGCCAGTCCAACGCTTTAAGGGTAAAACGAGTCCCAGCTGGAGAACTCTGAATCATCTCTACAGACTTGATTGGGGTGGTCCACTGCACAATCTGGTACTTTGCCATGATCTGCGGCTGATACCGATCTCTGTATTGGATCGGGACACTGATAATCAAGGCCTTGTATCTAAGGCTACGTTCAGACTGCAGGTCTTAATGGTAAATTCCGTTTATAATAGCTTTTTATTTTTTGCATGTGACATTATTCATATTGCAGTTGCCTATGGGTGCCAGTCCAACGCTTTAAGGGTAAAAACGAGTCCCCAGACTGGTCATCATATAGTTACAATCGAATGAGGTTTCTCTATGACCCCATTACTCCAAATCGCATGATCTTTAGGAGCTCATTCAGCAGATCAACATCGTCGCCAATGCTACAGAATGCGATTTGTATATTATTTACTGTTGTTGTTGCAGTCCTCATTTTGGGCTAATATGAACACAATGTGCTGAGGTTGAGCCCTGCCTCGTCCCGTAATCACTAATGATGGCATTTAGAGCCAAGCCCACATTAGCAAGTCAATACACACGCTGGAATTAAGGCTTTACTTGCGCACATCCATTTTGTTTAATTCAGCAAATGAGGCTCATCTTTTTTCAGACGGGGAAAATATCATAATTAGGTCAGATACACTCACAGCTTGATCCGCACGGGGCGGGTTTGTCCTGGGAATGTGCCGAGCTTAATTAAACTAATGGCTAATTATTGTACGAGGAACACGTGTTTTTTGTTGTCATGGAAACTGAGCCGTATAAAAGGGGATAAAGCCTGTGTAGGGCTGCGTGGGGGCGCCGCAGTTTGCGCTCATCGCCGGGCAGCAAGAATGTCCTGGGTTCGATTCCTTCCCACTTTGTTTCAGCAGTCAATCTCATTATACATTTCTGACCTTTACTCAAGCTGATGTTTCTTGCCACGTAATAATAATTGACTTCATGAAAGGAATGATTTAAGGCAAGACACAGCAGGTGAAAACATAGATTTTTCACGCAGTCGCAATCTTTTGCTAGTTTTCTCCCGCAAGATCTTTTTTTTTTGTATAAAAAAGACTTAAAAAACTTACCCTGTACAATGCTTATTTTATGACGGCCCGTAACTCCAACATCCAAGTTTTCATTAACAAATATTAGCAATGTCCTAATGTGTGAATGAGCCCAGACCTATTCACCACAACGTCTGCTAAAATCCTAGCCTGGCTAGCCTCAGCCAAAATATCACAAGTTATATTTAGTCTGGGATCCACCCATTCATTTTCTCGTAGGAGGTGTGGTTTACGTTTGTCCATAGCCGTTTATTGGGCGCTACGAATGTCTGTCATATGCGTCTGCACGTAGCCATAGCCAATCGTATCAATTGTACCTGATGACTTATGTCAGCCAAACGCTGTTGTTCTTTTAAAATAAATTTTCTAAACTATTTAGAGCTGTCATGTTGGATCCGTAAACAAACTACAAGCATCCGTCTGTCGAGTAGCGCGTCATCGTCTTGCTGTCCCTCCCCTTTCTGTGATTGGTCCCCATTTCCATCCTTGGTCTCCAGGTCCAGGCTGCTGAGCAGTTCGAAATGAATCGAGCGCGCAAAGCATCATGGATATTCCCAGCCTACTAAAATCCTGCACTGTTATTCAAAAAGTTGTTACTTTGAGCCGTACCCGTCATGCATGAGCTTAATAAAGAAACTGCAGGTGGCAGTAATGACCCTTTAACAAACTTTTTTGAAAGTTTTTCAAAATTCCTAGCCTGATTTATTAAGCTTCAAACCCAAAAAACAAGGCAATGTTTTAATGTGTACAGATTATTTCACTTATGATTAACTTATTTGAAAACTAAACAAGGGTCCAAAAACTCCTCTGAAAAAAATCTTCATTACTAATATGTCAACAAAATAAAACCATATATTTAAGTCTGGGTCTAAAATTTATCAGATTCCGTCGCAGAATATTTTGCCATTTTTATGTATAAAATGTCTTGAAAACATAATATGGCAGAAAACTTGCAACAATTGTTTTTCTCACATTTATATCAGTAATGTTCAGCTATTCACCTGCAGTGTCTCACTTTAATAGTGTGAGTCCATCATCCAGTCTCTACAGGACACTGAATTACACGCTCACAGCATTTTTCCCACATGTTTGGTGTTGAAACACTCTCTCAAACATCCTGAATCTTTGAGAACAAACTTTATCACATCTCACTTTGGAGTTTAGTCCTTTACCAGCAGAAGTCTATGCTGTTTCTTAGGGCGTTGTCTCAGAACGGCTTCTGTCGCACCCTGGAGTGGGTGTGGTGGAGCATATTTTTTTCATGGATATTTTAATGAATATTCTTCTGATGAAACTTACTTACATCTTCAAGGTAGTATAGTATGTTCAGGCCTGTTAGGCGAGTTGCCTTACAGGGCACTGTTGTGATATTGGGTTTGATCTGTCTGTCACATTGCCCTACTGCAGGGTCGGCCGATTTTCCAAACCACTGAGGGCCGAACCTCACTATTGTAGCCGAAAGTAAAGAACCATTTTTTGCAAATTCCAATGTTTTACAATATTTAAAGGAACAGGCCACTGTTTTTCCATACTGAGATATGTTCTTACCTGAGCTTAGACGAGTTGATACGTACCTGTCTGGTCTTTGTATGTGCGCTGAGTCACGCAAAAAGACCAAAGATGTTGTTAGCATTTGGCCTCTCCCAGCATATTCCTATGGCTCCAAACAGGGTGAAGTTAGAAGCGACCCGCTCTTCCACGGGCACAAAGACCAGACAGGTACGCATCAACTCGTCTAAGCTCAAGTAAGAACATATCACCGTATGGAAAAACGGTGGCCTGTTCCTTTTAAAGAGATTTATTAGAGTTTAATAATGCAATCTTTTAACGTTTACATTATTATTATAAGTGGGTTGTTCTGCCAGGAAATATAGTGACAGTATTTCCAGCATTCTTAGAGAACTTTAGCAGGTATTTGATTCTTTATTTGCATAATAATATTTCTCAAAATCATCTGGAGGACCAGAGGTACTGTGCTGGAGGGCCGGATTTGGCCCTCGGGCCTGACCTTGTCTACCCCTGCCCTACTGCCTATTTGGAAACGAGGAGTTGACAGAGGCCCCTCGGACTGGAATGTTACTTGCATAGAGCTTTTCACATGACACATTTAATTATCTATGTATTATTGTTATTTTATTCATTGACTCCACACATGGGTTTGGTTAGCTATGCATGTAGCCATGGCTGCCCTTTGGAGCAGACCGACAGAATCACGGACTCTCCGACCACCACCATTCATTTATTCACCCACCGACAGTCATCCTGGACTATAATGGTGTTTTTGCTGCCTTATCATTTAATGTAACTGTGAATCACTTTGAATGACCCGGTGTATGAATTGTGTTCTTACAAACTTTGCACTTCTCATTGTCTCACCATGCGATCTTTATTCTCCCCGTGCAGATGACACCCGGCTGCGGTTCAGCGGCGGGCGGGTAGCGGCGACCGTGGGCAGCCTGTTGGACGACCAGCACTGGCACACCGTGGTGATGGAGCGCTTCAACAAACAGGTCAACCTGACGGTGGACGCGCACGGTCAGCACTTACCACCAGGGGGCAGGGCGACTCGCTGGAGGTGGACTACGAGCTGAGCTTCGGAGGGATCCCTCTGCCGGGCAAACCAGGGACCTTTCTGCGCAAGAACTTCCACGGCTGCATTGAGAACCTGTACTACAACGGCATCAACATCATTGACCTGGCCAAGAGACGCAAGCCGCAGATCTACTCTGTGGTGAGCTTTCAGGGCCCATGTTGTAATTGTTCTCATATTTACAGCGGGAACCATATGTTTATATACACTATTTTTTTGTGAATGAGAAGTTTTAAAATTATTTCTATTTGTCAAATACCAGAAGAATGACAGATATAATTTTTTGGAAATGTTTTTGTTACTGTTTACAAAACCAAAAGTTAACATACATTTCAGTAATATTTGGTAGCATTGCCTTTAAACTGTATATTTTGGGTCAAACGTTTTGGATATCCTTGCACAAGCTTCTCACAATAGTTGGGAGGAGTTTTGATCCATTCCTCGAAACAGAACTGGTGTAACTGAGACACATTTGTAGGCCACCTTGCGTGCACATGCCTTTTCAGTTCTGCCCATACATTTTCAACTGGATTGAGAGATCAGGACTTTGTGATGGTCTCTTCAAAACATTGACTTTGTTATCCTTAAGCCACTTGTAATAGTATTGGCCATATGCTTTGGGTCATTGTCCATTTGGAAGACCCATCTGCGCCCAAGCTTTAACTTCCTGGCTGATGTCTTGAGATGTTGCTCCAATATTTCCACATAGCATTCTTTCTTCATGATGTCATCTATTTTGTGAAGTGCACCAGTCCCTCCCGCAGCAAAACAACCCCACAGCATGATGCTGCCACCCCCGTATTTCACAGTTGGGATGGTGTTGTCAGGCCTGCAAGATTCCCCTTTTTCCTCCAAACGCGATGATGGTCATTATGGCCAAATTATTTATTTATGTACTTTTCATCAGACCACAGGATATGTCTCCAAAAATGGAAGTCTTCTATCAGTTTTTATAAGTAAGGGCTTCTTCCTGGAAGAGTGCCCTCTCAGCCCATGTCGGTACAGGACTTGTTTCACTCTGGATGATGACAAACTCTTACCAGGTTCAGCATCTTCACCAGGTCTTTTGCATTTTTCTGGGTTGATATTCACATTTCAGACACAGCACGTTCATCTCAGGGACACAGAACCCCCTTCTTTCTGATCTGTATAGTGACTGGTCATTTCCCTCATTGTTTTAACCAATGAAATGGCACCTCAAGTGTCTTTAAATTGCACCCAAGGATGAACCAGACTTGGGCTTCCAAGGTCATGACATCGTCATCTGGGCTTTCCCAAATTGTTGAAACGTATATAATAGTAATCTTAGTGTATGGAAACTTTTGGTTTTGTAAAAAGTGACATTTTGTAGAAAATTCTATCTCTCATTCTTCTGGCATTTGACAAATAGAAATCATTTTTAAAATTCTAATTGACCTAAAAAAAAGAAGAAGTTAATTCTGGTTTCATGTCAGACAGTGAGAAAAAAATGCATATGTGTCTTTTTATGAAGTGTATGTAAACATAAGGTTCTCGCTGTATATCAGTAATGCTCAGGAAAAGATTCAAATTGATATCTCTATATATACTTCCGCTATTGACCTACAGCGTCTCGCCTTAAAGGGACTAGACGGAATAAAAAATGTTAAAATGATGTATTTTACATTTTCTGCTCGCACAAAGAAAGTCTTGCTGAAAGCTAGCCACTTGTCTTAAACATTTATACTATTTCACCACAGTTGTCTTTCCCTCTGCTGGCATTAACCTCTTACCCCCCGCCGGAACAGAGCACATTTCCTCCAGTTTGGCTTTACCCAAATCTAAAAGTTTCTTTAAAAAAAGCGCCAAAACAGTGACGCAACTGAGGATGAAAAACATGACAAAAAGAGATGAAAAAGCCCGCCGTCTCTTTTTCTTCGAATTTTTGCCACTTTTTCTTCATTTCTTTGTCTCTCTATCGTCCCTTTTTGTTGCTTTTTCATCTTGGTTTTCTTCTCGATTTGTCGCTTTTTTGCAGAAGCTTTTAGTTTTGGGTAAAGTTGGGTAATGTTAATGAAATCCCAAAAAGATGAACCTGCAACACCACATTTGAAAGCTCAGAACTAGGGCTGTACCAGACCATTATTCTTATTCATCGATTAATCTATCAAATTTTTTACAATGAATTGATGCTGGTATTTTTACAGTTTAGTTTATTATTTGGTGTCTTACAAATACTTCACCCCATGAAGCTAAAGCGATAGGAGAGCTTTAACCACACACCTGGGTCCACAGATGCTTTTGAAACCTTAACAGCAAATGCACAGAAGAAATGGAGTGAATTGCAAAGGAAGGACAGATAAAAAGAATCTCTAATAACTCAAAAAAAAAAAAAGTCCAGGAGAATTCCTCAAACTGAACACGTCTACCGGCTGATTTGGTGCTTTTCAAGATATTCCATCACTTTGCGCTTCATTAAAAAATAGTCTATTTCTTGATGGCGATGATTTCAAGGCTGACAGTCTCTCCTCGGCCGGCCATCTGTCGACACCCGACTCATTCATAGAGTAAAAATGTGTTACTTTGGCGACAGGCCCAGCTGTGAGGCATTGTGCAGCCTTCTTTAGCTCTTTACAAACCGGGTAAGTAGCTGAGAACAGGTGCATAAGAATTTGTACATTTTTCTGTAAACTGTAAAAGCCATTAGGAATCTCGCTCAATAATCCAATCTTTTGTCGTACAGAGCCTCCTTTCAAAACACTGGAGTGAGAGTCTGTATCGCTCTCTGTCTGGCCCCGAGGCGGCGTGTAAAAGGTGCTCGTGCAGCTGCCTCAGACGCAGGTTAAACAACAGCCAGGCAGATCGTGGCACCGGGAACTGCTTCTGTGCGCCTCAGGTTTCTGATCACGCTTTATTTGATGATGATTGGCCTCGTTTTCACAGAAAAAGATCCAGATGAGCAAATGAAAAAGACTAGCTCTAACAACAGCATTCTCAAGGCCGGATTTATGCAGGGGCTTACAGGGCTAAGCCCAGACTCCCTCACATGTAAGGATTAATCAGATGACTTTGTACCCGAGACTAAACCAGGTCTAAACCAGGACTAAACCAAGAATAAACCAAGACTAAATCAAGACAGGACTAAACAAGGTCTAAACCAGTTCTAAACAAGGTCTGAGCCATTTTCATTGAGTTGACACTGGGAAATAATATGTACCTATTGGTCTGTTAAAATACATGAGAATGCACCAAAGTGCACCATTAAAATAAAAAAATCTCTGTGGGAGGACCCTCAGAGCCCCCTTTTAAATGTGTCCCCCACCAGTCTGGCAAAGGTTCTTTTACGAGGGCCACAGAGCTCAAATTGGGGTCATTATGTTAAATTGTTTTTCACAAATGTTTAATTTTTTTAAACTAGTACTATGTTTAAGAATTTACTTCTGCATGTTCAAATAATTACAAAAATCATTAATTATCCTTTCATTGTAGAGAAAGAGAAATCAGACAGACATACAGTATGGGGGGCCCTAAAACAAATTTAGCCCCGGGGTCCATTTTACTCAAATCCGGCCCTGAGCATACTGTACGATTTGAAGCAGAAACTACAACTCCAGGTATGTTTTTGATGAGAGGAACAACACTGTAACCTGGTCCACAAATTAAAAAAAGCTCTAAAAAGTCAATTTTGCATAACACCCCGCTTTAATTAGTTTTCAAGTTCAGTCGCTTGGGGCCGCGGCCTCAAGAGCAGATCCACACCCGCGCCTTGTTACTTTCTCTTTCATTACAAACTAAAGTCTCCGCAGTTAGAAGCTACAATTCGCGCTGCACGCCGCCGCGAGTCTGAGCGGAGAACTGTCTTCTATTTTGCGATGATACACGCATGTGCCGGTGCATGTTTCTATTCACACCCGCACAGTACAGCGCGCAGAATATGAACGAGGGATAAATTACATTGTGACATTCGAAGAAGAAAGAGGTTAATCTAACTAACCTGTTAAATGTAGCCCCTCCTGTGCCTCAAGTCAAATGAACGTTTATTCTGTGTCTAAATCAAAATCTCCTGCTCCCTCTCCTGAAATTAACTTTTAAGCTTTAAACCCTGCTTGATTAATACTTATTTCAGTCACATTTTGAATGCCTTTAATGATAGGAAGTTTTAAGAAAAATTATTAGCCCTGTTCAAATATAAAACTACATGCATGACAAAGAACAGCAATAAGGTGTCAATGACACCTTTATTGGTAAAATCTTATCAATACCCATGCCTATTAGTTTGTTAATATTGCATATATAATAATATAAGAATCTATTAATAAGTAATATACAATACAAATATACAATGGAAAACGTTGGCTCAATACAATGGAAACATAAGAACAAATTTGTATTTATATTATTATATTATTGCAAAATCTCGTCTCATTCTCGTGAACCTCGTGTCTCCTCTCGCGGGATTTGTATCTCGGCCCACCCACTAAAGGACTATGATTTTAGAATTAAACTGGTTACCTTTTGAGCCCCTCAGATGATCAGATTCCATTGGTGGCCTGGGCCTCACCTAATCCCCCCTATAGACACGCCCCTGCAACTCCATTATATCGTGAAAACCTGTCTTTTCTAACATGGACTCTCCCCCCTTTTGGCCTTTCCCTCCAGGGTAACGTGACCTTCTCGTGCTCGCGGCCTCAGCTGACATCCTGCTCCTTCCTGAGCTCCAGCGGTAGTTACCTCTCCCTGCCCGCCCCGTCCTCCTCCTCTTCCTCCTCCATGGGCGGGTTCTCGGTGCGCTTCCACTTCAGGACGTGGAACCAGGAGGGCCTGCTGCTGGCGGCCCGCCTCAGCCCAGACCCCCACCGCCTGGAGCTCAGCATCATTAACAGCAAGCTGGTACTGAGCCTTCACAGCGCGGGACATAAGGCGCAGGCGACGGCAGGTAATGGCACAATTCCCTCTCCACCGACGAAATGTAGAAGAGCACGTATACTAGTAGATGTCTAGACCCTTTTCACTGTAAACCCCTCTCACTTGTAAGCTCGTACCCAATGCAAACATTTTCTCGGGATTCCTTCCGGTATAAGGAAAATAATGATAAAAATCTCCGGCAGACCCAAAGCTGTTGTGTTGTCTCCACAATACGTCTGTTGAAGCAATATTTCGGGCAGAAGTCAGTACATTGATTTAACAAAATACACCATACGCTTTACACTCATCACTCTTTGTCCAGGCGTAGTGCGTAGTTCTGAAAATAGCATGTCACAACTTAACTGAATTTGATTTAGCATTTAGCTCAGAGGACATTGTTAGACGCTCTATTGTGTCTAAAGTAAAATCTCAAAAGGCCTGTACATTCATTAATGATTTCTGACTAGGCTTTGACCTAAATGTGGTCGATGGGTTGACAACAGCTGAAAACATCTGGATCGTTCATAATTTCCGATGTTTGATGGCTAATGCTAACGGCAATAGGGAAAATACATTGAGTAGTAGTAGGTCTCTGAAAAGTCTCCCGGACTAGCCTACTTGATAACTGTCCGCATACGTAAGGATCGAACTCTGCTTCTACGTATGCCGGTAGATACTAAACCCACAAGTATTGGTATTAGATATTTCAAAAAGATACAGTATATCGGTGCATCTCAAGTTAAAAGGATTGTACAGGCTCGATATCGACCAACGCGAAACGGATCAATATTGAGCGATAAAGTTGCGTATCAGCCTGATATCCAGACGTGGGACAACATTTTCGGGACTTGAGACATACAAAAAAAAAAAAAAAAAAAAAAAAAATACTTGATCTAAGCTCCAGAAAGACTTGACTTGACTTAGGACTTAGGCCAATGACTCTCAATGACTCGCTGTGACATTATATATAAATATACAGTATAATGTCAGCGATATAAATATGACATTATATTTATTAATGATTTGCGTGTAACTGTTGAAAGAACAGGATTCATCTATTTTTACATAATGGTAATTAGCCAAATGCTTTTTCAGTTTCCCGACACAGGCGTCAAATAAATACCGTGCGAAAAGACAGGAGGAAATGTGGGTTTCTTTGGATGCAAAAAAAAAAAAAAAAAAAAAAAAAAAATGCATTAAAAGTTTTCTACAGTGAGTGAAGAGGTGAAGTTTCATTGACATTTATTAAGGAAAGGTAAACGTTCGAAACAGCGCAGACAGGCAGCCTCCAGAAGTACAACACGGTAAGAGCTGGATAAATTGACAAAAATCTCGGGGCGTTCACACAGAAGTTACAGCATTTAGTTGCTATTTTCCGCAGCCTCACAGAGCCCAGTGACAGCGGGACTGAAGGCTGTGCGGAATCTACTTTGAGCAGGGGCGAATCCGAGCATAAAGGGGCTGGGGTATTACAGAGGAACCACTGACAGAAAAACTGACAGAAACTATTAAAGGGGGGTATTATGTAAAATCGACTTTTTCAAGCTTTATATCATGTTATTATGTCATTCCCTCATTAAACACATGCCTGGAGTGTTGCCTTGGCTCATTCACATATTTTGAGTAATCAGTAAAAACTTAGACGGCAGCCATTTTAGGTGTAGCTATGCCTCAGTCCTCCTAGGAACGCCCCCACCTCCTGGAGACGCCTCTGGACCTTTCGTCACCAGCCAAGCCGCCAACCACTGCTCCTCAGCTCAGCAGAGCCCCCTCCCCGCACAGTAGTGTTGTTTAGATGCCACAGCAGTGTGCTGAAGGGGGCGTGTCGGAAAGCTTCTTAAAGAGACAGAGGCCTATTTCAAGATGTTCAGTACAGCCATTTTGAGAGAGCAATTTTATTCAAGGCAGTTATTTTAATTTACTGCATATACAGACCAACAGAAGGTTACGTCATCATTGTAATATGCTATAGACTGGTGCTATGTGATTGAAAAAAGCATAATACCCCCTCTTTAAATTTAATATGTATCTTTCAGACTGCATGGAAAGGTAGCTCATGTTTAAAAGACCGCTGCCTTAAAATGCTGTCCCAGTCATGTTGTACATAGACTGGAGCATGCCACATATACATATAAATATAGAATTTGAATTAGACTTTAAATCCAAATACATTAGATTATGAAAAGTTTGATTGTTGCCAAATTTTCAAAATCGCTAAATCTTTCTTGCATATTTTCAAGTAGATTAAATTATAAAACACATATAAACACATTTTGATTTGCAAGCAAGACTCAACTTGACTTAAACCTGTGACCAGTTGACTTGGACTTGCTTGGGACTCGCATTTAATGACTTACTCCCACCTCTGCTGATACCGACCAACAAGAAACGTCAAAAGATTGTATTGGATCTATATTGGGCGATAAAGTCTTGATATCGAGAAACACGGAACATTGTACTGGATCTGCGGCCCCAAAACTTGACGGAGACGTCGCTAATCTATTCCCATGACTCCACTGTCACATTCTTATCTCCTCTCCCTCCATCAGATAAGCCCTCCTCGGTCTGGGAACGCGAGCTGTAGTGCCTTAGACGGGGCGTCGTTTTCGGAGAAGCACAATGCGAACAGATGGCGCGTACATCCATCTGCGAATCATTTCAATATCCGTAATAATCGGCCAGAGAAAGCATTCAGCGAGAACCGTCCCTCCCGCTCACTCGAAATGTCACCAAAACCTCCATGAAGTTTCAATTAACGTCTTCTAAAAGGCTCTCCGTCTGCGCGGGGTAATTATCCTGCTAACGCCGTGCGCTCTCACGGACTTAGATCATCGTGATGGAGTCTGAGATAAGATTAGAGGTGATCGTTCGTGTTTTAAATAAAAAATTAGGAGGCTTTTTTTTTTAATCTTTTATCTTTGGGATTTCAGGGGGTTTGATGGAAAGCTGGTGTAAAAGCAAAAGTAGGAATAGTTGAGAGAAGTTTTTAGGTATTATGAGACGTACATCGAGTGTGTCTTTTGTCCTTACAGTACTGTCAGACGCCATGTCCTTCTCATTTGTCTTATTTAAATCGTGGACCGTGTTCCAGTCTTTGAAAATATATGACTTGTCCAAAACACCGGCGAATCTCGGTTCCTTATTGTCAAGTCACCTAATGGTTACAAACTGCTTCCTGTTTGCCTTTTACACAATAAAAGTCACTACATGCTTTAGTAAGGGCATTTTCACACATGTTGGAGTGCCTTGACGGTCGACCAAAGACCGCCGTAGTTTCAGCTGCATTTACTTAAAGAGGGGGTATTATGCTTTTTTCAATCACATAGCACCAGTCTATAGCATACTACAATGATGACGTAACCTTCTGTTGGTCTGTATATGCAGTAAATTAAAATAACTGCCTTGAATAAAATTGCTCTCTCAAAATGGCTGTACTGAACGTCTTGAAATAGGCCTCTGTCTCTTTAAGAAGCTTTCCGACACGCCCCCTTCAGCACACTGCTGTGGCATCTAAACAACACTACTGTGCGGGGAGGGGCTCTGCTGAGCTGAGGAGCAGTGGTTGGTGGCTTGGCTGGTGACGAAAGGTCCAGAGGCGTCTCCAGGAGGTGGGGGCGTTCCTAGGAGGACTGAGGACCAAACGTTGCATCATCAGCCACGTAACAACAATCAGCTGTTCCACGAACCTATTCCCATGACAACGAACATCGACCTGTCAATACGCCGACATGCACGTGCGTACTTCCCTGATGTTACGCCATGGTCATTTCTCTCTCTTTCGTGGTTAAATACAATGAGGCCGATACGTGAGGCGAGGAAAAATCTACTTTATCGGCTCATGGAGAGGAAAGCTTTACTGCAGCAGGAAGGGAACGAGGGGCAGAAGAGAGACAAACGTCCTGTCATATTCATTCTTTCTTGCCGCAAAAAAGAGGCGTGAAAGCCAGAGTAGTTCGGCCCAGAGTGCAAGTGAAGCAAGTCTAAACAGACGCTCCGAGTCCGGCTGACACAGGTGTCTCTCGGGTTGAAACTTTACGTCGACCCAACTAGAGCCTGTGTGAAAACCAATGGCCGCTGGCTGCTCTGCTTTATGACCGCGACATTGGAGGCCGCCATTGCTCCACCATTGCTGTAGTACCTCCATATAGCCGCTAGGCCCCCATTGAAAGTATTGGACTTTAGAACGTTAAAAACAACTTTAACGTCTGGTTCTATTTTTTAAACAGGCGTTAAAAAATAGAAACCACAGGAGGAATATACGGCTACATATTCCTCCTGAGATAACGCTGGGTTAGTCACAATTAAAGAAACCAGGCTGGTTTTTCGAAAGAAACATTTTTGAAATCTCGTACTAATGAAGGTCAGACTGTTAGCATTGGAGCTGCACGAGCTACACGTCACACAAGGGCCGAGTCTACAGTGAAGATCCCGCCCTTATGCCCTTATTAGGAACATGCTCCGTCAGAGCTGGGGAGGAGGAGTCTGTAAATCCGCCATGATTCCCCCTCGAACGTGGTCATTGTGGTAAACGGGGAGGAGTGAGTATTAACGGTCTATTAATAATATGTCTATGGTGAAAACGACTCTTGTTGTGAAAGGCTGATGATGAGAGGGAGAGACACTAAAAAGCATTTACCAAACTTAGTGTCACTTTTACTTACTTCTACTGAGTTGAGTTTATTTCGAGCTAAGGCACAAAATCAAAAAAAACAGAAAATATACACAATAAAGAAAAAACAAAAAAAGAAAAAATAATAATATACATTCTAACTCGAAAAGGATGGAAGAAGACAAGCTTATCGACTCCCACCCTGTTCATAAACTTAAATAACAATAACTAACAACACTGCATATTCTTACCATCTTACAAGACAACTATCAACCGAGTTGGTTACATTTCAACAGATGCCATACTGCATTATACCAGGTCAACACTCACAGTATCTCACACTCTACAACCATTGTATTATTTCTGTTTCCCATACCGAATTCATTACCGTGTTGGCATTATCGTTATTCATCATCACCATTACAACCCATATAACATTACTCTGTATCAAAATGTTTGATACATAACATACTCCACATTTATTCATGAAAGGTACATTAATCGCAGACCGATTGATGCTCATAATAACAAGAATGATCTTAATGATGTGTGTTACAAGGGATTCGTTTTTTTTTTTTTTTTTTTTGTTGTTTGTTTTTTCTCTGTGACTGGACCAGCTGCCAGAGGGGAGCAGCCCCCGAGTAACCGGACCATCCTTTGTTGAGTGTCCTATACTATGCATTAAAAGAGACAAATGTTTAGGAGTCTGCTGCCAGAGAGGTTTCCTCGAGCTGCCGACCCCACCTGTCTGCCCTGTACTACGGTTATGTTGAATGCGGAGTACATAGATATGTGCATGATTTACTTCTAAGAATTAATCCTTTATATTACCATCAGCATCAATAGCAGTACCGCTGTCTGAATCGATTAAGTTTGATTCTAAGAATAATCTACAGATTATTAGTAATAATCTAGACTGTTACATTTAAAGTTTAAAGTTAAAATAGTGATGATAACAACACAACAGCAACAACAATAACAATGGCAATAACAACTGCAATAGTATAATAGTAACAACCACAATATACTTCATTATTAATTACTTGCTTTTATTGTCCAGGTTTATTGTGTTTTTAATGTATAGAGTGAGTTTTTATAGGTTTAAGTATATTATTGCAGTGTTTATCAAAAAGTTGAATCAATTAGTATATATTCACTGTATCTTTTTTTTCTTCAGTGCGTAATTCAAGTTATATTTGTCATTATTACGAAAAACAGACATGATTTTATAATTCAAAACTTGTGATATTGTATTTTTGCCATATTGCCCACCCCTACTGAGAGTCCACGTTATCGGCCCAGCTTTGTGCTTTGCTCCCTCCCTCCGCGGCGGCCCGTGAGAGCGGCTTGGGCAGAGGCAGTGACAGGTGCGGGATGGTGACATGCAATCTGCAAGTCCACAGGACAGACGCCGTGTACACCGTTCAAAGTGTGTGCTTTTACACTCAGACGCTGGAGCTGTACCACTGTCACCGTAACAGGCTGGAAAAGTGGATGCGTCCCTCGTTGTGAACACCACAGCGCTGGCCCGAGTCACGCGCTCTCATCATCATTCAAAACATTGTCCAAAAACGAGTCCACTTCTCCACAAAACAGCCTGCGCAGCGGTGTGCGGGCACTCGCTCTACAATGCGAGTAACCACTACACAGACACCAGCTGTTCTGATCAGAGTGTGTGTGAGGGGTCGGGGAGAGCGGGGCGATTTGTCACACTTTTTTTTTAGAGTTCACTGCTCATCAACAGAAAATCCCACAAGAGTCAGACCTGCATTAAATGAAAGCTTGAACCCTTGACTTGAAATAGACTAAGCTTTATTTTGTCATATTGTAATAAATAGTTATTAACTGTCAAATACAAGAAAATCAACTGTGACAATGTGCTCTATATGCGAGGCAGGTTGTCACAAGGCTTGGGGTTGGTTGTCACTATTGTTTTTAATGGAGTTTTTGGTGTTAAAGGTGCATTACTGGTCAGCATGGGGGTCCTTTTACTTTCGATCACAGTGGTCTCTACAACACTCCAGGATCAATTGATTTGTAGGTTTTCTGGTGAGAACTTTCCAAACAATTGATCCAAGAGACCAGTGTGATGGAAAGTAAAGGCGCCATACTGACCACTCATACAGCCGCTGGCTCAATACAAGGTCAAATACACACAAAGTTGCATAATGTACCTTTAACATAAAATTTGATATTCCTTTCTGACATAAATAGGGAAAAAATTATGTTTTTGTTGTTGTTTTTTTTTTACAAAATGCTCTATAATGAGGTATAACATTTACAAATTCACCAAATGACCAAATGGAAAAAAGCACAATAACAATTCAAATGTGTCTTTTCCTCATGTCTTCAGTCCAAATGAGAAAATGATTATGGGAAGAGAAGAAGAATACCAGCATTAGGGCTGAATGATTTTGGAAAATAGTCTAATTGCGATTTTTTTCCTCAATATTGCGATTGCGATTAAATATGCGATTATTGTTGCAAGGTCCTCTTCTCATGTATTTTTCACCTAACACAAGCAATAAATCAGTCTGTTTCATATTAAACAATATTAGATTAATTTCAAGTGAAAATTGCAACAATAAAGCAACAAAATTGTTGCCTGACCTATTCAAAATTTGTGAACATGTGGACTGCACTTCTTAAAAACTGTCTGAACTTAACAGTACAGTCTATAAATAAATGAAAAAGATAAATTATATATATAGATATTTAAAAAACTCACTGATCCAGTCAGTCACATCACCCATACTAAAGTGCAGGAAAAGTAAGAACAAACGTCTGCTTAACTAGTTGGAAAAGTTTTAGGAAATCAAACTCACAATTAATACAAAATAAACTATTGATTATTTATTATTTCGGCCAATCAAATCCCGGTCTGAGCTGCGACTTGCAGTTGCTTCAGATGCGCGTTATTGATGGACACGGAGAGGCCAGATGGAGCACACGCCAAAACACAGTGGAATTAGGAACAGGATTTCGGTTTTGGGATGTAACTTTGGACAATATGAAGAAAGAGAAGAACATTGACGCAAGGAGACGGAGACATGAGGTGCCAAACACAGACACATTTTACTTTCTCTTTGACTCACAGACATTTAGTGACATTTCAGCTTAAACAGCACATTACCTCAGCAAAATAAGACATGACACGGACTCCTGCCTCGGATCATAGTTTCCAATCCTTTTCATACAGCAGTTTAGTGTTTATATCTAGCGTCTGTACTGGAGCGCATATGCGGTAGATGCAAAGGTAAATAAAGGCACATGGCACATCGCCTCCGCAGATACTTAATGGTCATGAACCGTCATTATGCTTTGGAGATAATTTCTTTATTCACAACATTCCCAACATACGCCTCCTAAACTGAGCCACAAACGACTCTTTACCAGCAGCACAGGCTCACCTATATCTCTGTGGAGGCAGAGGCGTGTGAATCTGGAGGTGAGGAAGTTTCTGTGATCATCAGAGCGTGTAGTAGCAGCGACGGAATGGCGTGATTAGCGCTGCAGCTAACGCAATGCTAACGGAGAAGAAAGCAATAGTCCTTCGCGGTGGCTGCATGATAAACGCTGATATTTTCACTGTACATCCACAATCTACCGCGCACCTTAACTAGACTGAGACGTAAACAAAAGCACGCGGCGGAGCGGACTTTGCTGCCATACCTCGCTGCTCCATTCACTTCCAAAGTCCCGTGCCCTGCGATTACGAAATCATGTTGTGTAATATTGCGATAAAATTGCAAATGCAATTAATCGTTCAGCCCTAACCAGCATCACTACTAGCATACAGCGCCCTCTAGTGCAGCTATAAAGGGCAATGTGACAAATAGCCCCGGTCTCCCCTATGGCTGCAGCCTGTGAATAAGATAGAATAAGATGAAAAATATTTAAGATTATTCCAAACTCGTTATTTTGATAACATGTAATATGCAGTTTGGTTTATAGTCTGTTTAACCTATTAGCCCCCGCCTTTACCGAGCACATTTTCCCCAGTTCGGCTTTACCAAAGTCTCAAAGTTTCTTACAGCCTATACAGCTTTTATTTGAGTAATGCCAAGCTGGAGAAAAATCTGCCAGGTTAAAGCAGAGGCTAAGAGGTTAACTGTCTGTGTTAAATTGAATACTGTAGTAAATCAACAATAAATGCCGAAAAATATAAAGCCACAACAGTTTTCAAATGAGAGCAGAATACAGGAAATTGCACAAAATAAAATAAAGTGGGACCCTCAATTTGGCTTCTGTTGCTACACTGTTGCCGTGCTGGTATGTCATGTGCATAACATTTAACGTAGCTTAACACCACAGAGAAGAAGCTATATATAGGATCTCCAGTTTCTCAGCAGACATTGGGCAACACTCTCTATGTGCCTTTACCACAGCTGCTGCCCCCAAACTAAAGTTGACATTTTGAACACACTCTACCCCTCAGTAAACCCGGCTCTGCACTCAGTCTGACATATCCGACTACCCTCCTGACACATGCTGCATTTATGAATACAAATACCGAGAAGTCCGGAGAGGTTTTTACAGAGTCTCGGAATGGTTCCTGGCATGTAGCACGGCGCACTTGACTTGACCCGCGCTTTTTCCGAGAACGCAAAAGAAGCAGCGCGAACTCTGACAAAGTAGACGCTCAAACGGCCGACGTGACGGATTATTCAGATTTTCAAGTGGACGGTGTTGGTTTCATCTCGTTGTTCGGTTTAAGAGCCCCTCTCTTCAGGCAACGGTTGGAATCGCCTTTCTTAAATGGGGGGGAAACAAGCCGCCATTTTGAGCTAACGGCATGCTAGGAAGTGATGAATGCAGTTTGCGTGCAACATGCCATGCTGACACATGTTTAGAGCTGTTCTACCTGCATCTACCGTTTTCAAACAGTGATAGTCGGAGATGAGTGAAACGCCTGCGTTGGCCTCCCTGCACTGGCTTCCGGTCAGCTTTAGGATTAGATTTAAGATAATGTTGATGGTTTTTCAAATGTCTGAATGGGTTGGCTCCATCCTACCTTTCGAACATTGAGATCATCCAATCAAAAAACTCTGGAGGTGCCGAAATCACAGCTGAAAACCAGAGGAGCCCGGGCTTTTGCTGTAGCGGCTCCAAGACTCTGGAACAACCTTCCTTTAAATGTTAAAATGGCCCAGTCTATTAATGTTTTTAAGTCTTTGTTGAAAACCCATCATCTTTTTGTGCTGGCCTTCAACACAAGCTGAGCAGGTCTTACGTATTATTCAATTCAATTCAAGATTATTTGTATAGCACATTTAAAACTACTGTCGACCAAAGTGCTTCACAATAATAGCAGGTCACATAGAAATAACATTCAGTAAAAGATACACTCAGCTAGCTAGTATTGAAGGCAAGGGAGGAGAGGTATGTTTTCAGTCTGGACTTGAACTGTTCCACAGACTGAGAGGACCTGACAGACAAAGGAAGACTGTTCCGTAGTCGAGGCGCTGGATGGAGTATAAAGTCGCAAAAGATCACTAAGGTTCCTTGGGCCCTAAGGTGGGCCTAAGGAGTGGAGACATTTAAAAACAATCAACAGAACCTTAAATTGAACACGAAAGCTTATTATTATATCTTGGAACTGTTTTACTTGTTAATTGCACTTTATAATGTTTGCTGTACAGCACTGTGAGCAAATAAAGTTGACATCGACATTGGTGTCCAAACACTGCGGTGATTTAGCGTTAGCAATCAGTAAACATGCTTTATATTTAGATGCTAACATTCAAAAAAGAAGAGAAGAAAATAAATTGACTTCAGCTTAAGCAGACGTTGAAAGAGATTGACACTGAGATTCCTAACTTTCACACACACACCAAGAGAGGGTGGATGGTTGGATAAAAACATAGTAGTTTCAGTTTCACCGGCGTTCGGATTGTTAGCAGCACGCCAAAGCAAAGTTAAGTAGCTGTAGCCTCGAGGTTGAAATGTCACACGACCTAACATGGCCGAACATGACGACCTTACCATCATGCGCACTAGGAAAGATGATCCTTTCTGCTTTTGCTTCTGTAGCTGTAGCAATAAAACATAAATAAACAAATCTACTGAATACACTGTGAACAAATGAATTGTCGTGAGAGAGTGCACAGGCCGCTACACCTCACACCTGCGTTGCGCTGTAAAACAAAGCACGTTTAGCTTTTCCTTTTTCATGACGCTAGGTGGAAAAGAGCTACAGCAAAATTATATTGCAAAATAAATAAACAGTGTAGGCTTCATAACAATCGGCTAAAAGGGGTAAAACCATTGACCGTCCAGTCGTCCTTTTTGTTTCTGTTCAAAACGCAGGAACGTCTGGAACTTTGCCAGCAGCCAATCGACTCTCACAAAGTTTAGATTCGATTCAATCACAGACCGTCATGACAGGGAGACCGACTATTATAATATTTTCTTAAATGTACTAAACAAGAATGTACCTGCGTAAATGTTGATACTTCAGCTTCTCTTCTTGTTGCCGTCTATCCAAGGTTTGTTTGTCCCGTTCCAAACGTACATTGATCGGAATAGCCGTTGGAGCGCATTTTGTATTGGATTCTCTTACGTTTAGTTAGTTTAGTTTATTTATTTGTTTGAGCAGTTAACCTGCTCAAAGGGAGTGGGCCGAAGCCAAAGGCTTATAAGCGCCCACCCCAAAAATAAAAACAATAACATTTACATTTAACATTTACAAGGTAGCAAATCATAAACAAATAATACACAAAGGAACATAGGGCAAAGTAACAACAAATAATGAAGAACAATAAAAAATAAAACATAAAAAAAACAACAGCAAAATAAAGAAACAACAGCAAAAGAATGTGCTACAACACTGACAATATTCGTTGATATCTAAGAAATGTAAACTCTTTAAACTTTTTAAAATGTACCAGATTATTGCAAAGTTTGATATTTTGATCTAGATTTTTCCATATTTCTACACCTGCCACATGCTTTTCATGGTTGTTCTTGAGTACTGTTTGTCGAAGCTCATTTTATCTCTCAAGTTGTATTTGACTTCTCGTTTGCAGAACTTATTTTGTATACTTTCAGGAAGCGACTTTTGTGAGGCTTTGAACATGATTTGAGGCATCTTAAATTCAGTAAGGTCCTCAAATTTCATGTTTTTGATTTAAAGAATAATGGATTCCGTTTAAAATCGGAGTTGCTAATGACTCCTTGCATCCTTCAGTTTTTGTGGCAAAAACGACAAAGATCCTTCATGAAACCACCAACTTTACAAAATACGCCAAACATGAGTGACACCTGCGTCAAATCCAGCTTTTCTGTGATTGGTTAACACGCTTGTCAATCAGGCCCATCGAGAATTTGCATAAATCACCCCTGATCCCAGACTACGCATTTTTGTAAAGCGCGTATTCTTCCTGGCCAGGCTATAAAAACATATTATTGCAGGCGTCAGAACGATTTCCCATGTGTTCTAGTGTAAAATCAGAGATGAAGTAGCGTTTATGTGCAATTTTCTACTCGACGAGTGGTATGTAAACAAATCATGTCCCACTATCCGGGTTAGAAATTGCAGATTGCAGAGTTCATGTGTCATAATAATGCAAATCTATCTATACTTATCATTTTTATGATTATTATAAAATCCACAACACACATCTTCTCTCTGAAAGTCACAGTCAGCGCAGCGTTTAGTGCCTAGATCGGGATAAGCAAAGGACTTTTCACAACAACAAAAAATAAATCAATGTTCCATCCAACATGACCCGTCTCCTTCGGCGGCAGACAGTTTTGAGACGCCGCTCCGACACATGAGCGATGTCATTATACGAGGACGGGGATGTGTGGACGAGATACGCCTCGCCGGGGGGAACATGTCCAGACACCGCTCAGACTGATGGGACGTCTCCAAGGGGTTCTCGCTGTGTGGAAAAAAAAGCACACGCATGCACACACACACACACACACACACACACACACAGCAGCGGGATGTCAACGAAGCCCAGCCTGAGCCCCCTCAAGACATACACAAGACAAGCTCCAGTGAATTCTGATGGACTTTTACAGATGAAGTTTCCTCGGGAGAACGGAGACACAACACACGGGGAGATGTTGTCATGTAGAGCTTCTGGGTGGAGAAGACAGTGATGGGGAATATGCGATAATGTGTTGTTGCACCTAAATGAGTGGGAAAAGTGAGTGGCTATACGTTATTTTTCCGGTTACAGACCGAAATCTTGACCTGGAAAGAAGGATAATATTGTTAAAGGGGGGTATTATGTAAAATCGACTTTTTCAAGCTTTATATCATGTTATTATGTCATTCCCTCATTAAACACATGCCTGGAGTGTTGCCTTGGCTCATTCACATATTTTTGAGTAATCAGTAAAGACTTAGACGGCAGCCATTTTAGGTGTAGCTATGCCTCAGTCCTCCTAGGAACGCCCCCACCTCCTGGAGACGCCTCTGGACCTTTGTCACCAGCCAAGCCACCAACCACTGCTCCTCAGCTCAGCAGAGCCCCCTCCCCGCACAGTAGTGTTGTTTAAATGCCACAGCAGTGTGCTGAAGGGGGCGTGTCGGAAAGCTTCTTAAAGAGACAGAGGCCTATTTCAAGACGTTCAGTACAGCCATTTTGAGAGAGCAATTTTATTCAAGGCAGTTATTTTAATTTACTGCATATACAGACCAACAGAAGGTTACGTCATCATTGTAGTATGCTATAGACTGGTGCTATGTGATTGAAAAAAGCATAATACCCCCTCTTTAAAAGGAAACAGGTCATGTTAAACTAAACTACACCCCACAAGAATACTGTCTCCGTTTTTACTAGTTTCACTTTTTTCCAAGTAGCTCCGAACTGGCAGGACTCGGAGAAGGAAAAGCAACCCTGAAGCCCTGTATGCAGAAACTTAGCCACAGATGACACCAAAGTGGAGCAGTCGGTTGAAGTAGAGCCGTAGGAGAGACCCCCTCTAAATAATAATACCATGAGAAAACATAAAAATAAATCATCATCACAAAATGCATCTATTTTACGCGCCGACATGATGATTTGTCACTTAAAGTTTTACTCACAGTAGCACAAGTTACTATTTTTACTCAAGTATGCGCACAGATACTGAACAAAAAGTACTGAACGAAAAACTACTTTCAAAAGTACAGTTACTTCAAACAGCTACCTCTGCTTAATGCCCAGCTCACATAAAATCTGTTTAAGGTCCGGTACGGCCTCCGCGATCTTAGAAAGTCATTAAAACCAATGTTGCACACTCACACTGCTCCGCGAAGTCCGGGTCCGGTTACCGAGGCCATCCGGCGGCCTTCCGGCGGTAATGGAAAGAATCCGCAAGAAGTCTATTATTGCCGGAGACCGGAGCCCCAACGGATCAAGCTGACGGAAAACACGAGCCAAACAGGAAGACAGATCTCGTGAGAAAAGAAGATCCGGTGTATTTCAAAATAAAAATCTGTCCGCTTACTATTTATTTGGTCTTGTTTACCACCTGTACACTCGTGTAACGTCGGAAATGTAAACATTTCTCCATTACCAGTGACACAGGTGCACTAGTGTGTTTCAAAGCATCCACTTCACTGGGGAGAGTTGTTGTACTGGCAAATACGGCTTTTGTTTACAAAAACTACCTATATATGGGGCTACTTATCACATGAACTCGCACCAAGAGCGAAACTCACGTGCACTTCTGTTCTCGCGAGGGCCGTTTCTGTGCCTGACGCAGCATCTGGCGCCGGAGCCACAGTGTCAGCCGGACTCACTGCGAGTGGTAGTTTGGGGCAAACCCGGACCGGAGTTAATGTGAGCCGGGGTTTAAGGGGAGTTGATTCCGGCGGCTCTGATGTAGTGAGTTACTTTCAGTAACTGCCCCTCAGTTCTCTGAATGTGCATTGTTTTTTAAACAAATTGCCATCAGGCTAAATCTCAAGTAAGAAAAAAAAACATACAAACACTGTCAGGTACAGGTTTCTGTTGGCTTTAAATCAGTGGTTCTCAAACTGTGGACCAGGGACCAGAGGGTGGACATTTAGCTTAAGACTTTACCTGAGACTGTTCATTCATCTGTAGATACAGAATTAGAAATAATGAGGTTTGAAGTGTCCTCATAAACAGGACCAGATTAAGAGTGGTGACAGAACATGGTTCTCAAACAGTGGGGCAGGGTCCTGAAGCTCGACATGTTGTTTGGGTCTATGAAGACAAATGAACTGGCCTTTAAAGGGACTATAGAGTTTAAAAATGTTTAAATTATGTATTTTCCTTCCCCACATGTTCCAGCCATGTCCTTAGGTGTAGAATGAGCCCAAACCTGTTCACCACAACTGCCTCTAAAATCCTGCACTGTCACTCAGAAAGGTGTTAATTCGGGTCCGAAGTGCCGTCATGCACGAGCTTAATATAGGGCGGCACGGTAGCACAGCGGTTAGTGCTTGTGCTTCACAGCTAGAAGGTCCTGGGTTCGATTCCCATCTGGACCGGGCCTTTCTGTGTGGAGTTTGCATGTTCTCCCCGTGTCTGCGTAGGTTTCCTCCGGGTACTCCGGTTTCCCCTACCACTAAAAACATGTACAATAGGCCAGGATGAATGAGAGTGTGTTTGAGAGTGCGCATGGGGGACGACGGATGGAAATTAGCCCAAGGCTACAATCCGGTGTGGCTTGTTTACATGCATGAGACCCATGTATGTTCATTAACATGCACTGTCCCGACCAAATAAACCAATACAAAATATAGAGACTTCAGTTACACGTAAGACCTGAGGTGGCAGTAGTGAGTATAAAATTACCAACTTACATCTAGTCCCTTAAAGATGGGGGAAAATGGTGTAGTATCAGGCTATATTCCCATGAAGACAAAACAAGTAAAGTTTCAAAAATGTTCTATAAACACGGAGCCAGCTCAGTAAATGTGTGTTAAACTGCTGCGATTCATCCACCAGACCTGTGTGTGGCGCTGTGACGACACCACAGAATGTAAACTTTTGTGGAATGAAAACAGTAACGCGCCGTGGAAATGAAACTGCTTCGTGAATTTACGATCTACAAAAGAGATGAAGTGAATTTATTCACAGGCTGGGAACAGGGTAATGGAAATATTTGGAAGAAAGGTTGCAGAAAAGGGAAATAATTGAACTTATTTTTCCATTAAATTGGGGCCAGAAATGACAAAGAGAGACATAGAAAACCCAGTGTTATTTAGACCGAAGCAGGGAAGCAGGAAAGGGGATATTCTTCATCATCAAGATAATTCATTGCCTTTTCTTTTTTTGCCCACAATAATACTAATCCTCGCTAATGGCCTGACTGCTATAAGATGGACTTTTGTGAGAAAAACTCAAACTGCTCCGATAGCTTGGCGCAGTTACATAACTCTTCTTTGTCAGTGTGTCGAAATGCTGCGCCTTTGTTAGCACTGTGACCTTGTCCTGGTGGCACCTGCGAGCTCCACAACGTCCGAGTGCCCTTTACTCCTTTGCTCTCCATCCCTGCTTCTCCAGATAATGAGAATGACCTTGTTGTAGCCCTTAAAGTGAGCAATAGTGTGCGGTGTTGATCTGGACGGATGTAAGGTTAACTTTCCTCTAGTAGAGTCCTCGCACTCGTAGTGAAGGAGAATGTCTTTGTGTTTTCGGGTCATACAGTGAGCAATAGCCTGGTCCTTGCCTGATATCTTTATTTGGAAAGATACTCTTGTGTTTGTAGGCCAGAGAGTGAGCTGTAGCCTTCTGATGTGAAAGGCTGTAAGGTCCAATTCTATGTGCCCTCTCTTCTGCATTTTGTCGTTTCTCCACGTAGCACGGTTTAGGACGCAGTACACGATAATACTCAAACCTTTAACCGTTTGTTCGGATTTATTTGTCACTTTTGAAGTGATGTGATTTGAGTTTCACTTTTGTGGAATAAAAAAGTATATCTTTTTAACATAATGCATAATCCTGCAGACATTTACTTGATAATAAATAAATTAGTGTATGATTATGATTACACAAAACAATGAAACTAGATCATATAATAATGGCTAAAAATAAATACACAAGCCAGAAAGTTATAAATATATAAAATGGCATTGAGTAGACATTAAGTACAACCTTAATTGTGCAAGTTCATATCTGTAAAAATGTATACGCAATAGCAGTCAGAGCATTTTTCCTCCTTTTAGTCTTTTGATAACAGCTGCTCACACTTGTCTTCCTCTTTATTGCTTTAAAACTTCCTCACTCATTGTTTTTCTTCCTCCTCTTCTTCTTTGTAACTTTCTTTTGGTGAGCATGGTCTCCATGCTCCGATGGGCGAGGAACGCGCTTCTCTTTGATCCTCATAGTCAGGAACTGACATTCCTGTAATACCACCCCCTTGTGGCCGGGGCGACTCCAAAGACACTTTTTAAACAGCATTCCTATGTATTTTTTGCCCTTCACTTGCACTGCTTAAAGCAGTACTAAGTAACTTGTTTACCTTAATAAATCCTTTTCGTAGTCCCTTTGGGGTTTATACAAGTGTTAATGGGATGATTGGGGGGTCTTTCAGCTTCCCCTGGTGTCTCTGGCCAGAAAACCACAATTGCAACTTGCCTGACACGAATACACACTAATGGAATCATGAAGAAGCTAACAGGGTAACGGGCAAAGCTAACTGCGGGCTAGCGTCACTTAAACAGTATTTACAGCCAAGTTGGAGTGAAAAAAATAATCTCCATTGTGTAATTGGAGGTACAATATCCCTCTCTCCCTTTGTCTTTTCTGTCAGTGTAGTATTTACTCTCACGGACAATTAATAAGTAAAAAAACACAACATGCTACGACACCTGCAGTGGGGCTTATGGCCTCTAGGGACATGAGTTACTTAGTACTGCTTTAAAAGCCTGGCTCCAAATAATTTATTCTCTGACCCATGTGCCACATGCTGGGCTGGGTATAGTATTTGTCACCATTCTGTTTTTGCTCTGTAAAAATAAAAAGGTTAAGCCTAAAGCTTTGATTGACTGTCCTTTTTCTGAAACATGCTCTGTTGGGGAGACTGAGCAGCCATCATGGATTTTCTCTCGAATGGGGAGCCAAAAACTAGAGGAAAGAATCAGCAATAAGATGAACTATAAATGTCATTTATGGATGTTACTAAATCTCGTTGGACCTGCCTGAATTAGTGAGGGTGGTCCTCTCTCTCCTCTGGCCAGTCAGAGGCTTCAGTCTCTTCACGTCACGTTAGTAATATAAGATAAGTTCCACACGCTTTGGCCTGAGGCGGAAGACGGTTTTGGAAGAGCAGCATATAGCCAGATCCTGACACCAATAAGAATAACAGAAACTTTTTTTTGGCCAAAATATTAGAATACTCTGTTGATATGAGATCCGAGTGATCCAGAATAGACTTTTGGGTAATGAAAATGCCCTGGTTGAGTAAACAGTAGCTTACACCTGTGCTTACCACTTCAGGCGAGTTTGATATTATGTTTCTCCACATTTCATTGAATACCACTCATTTGAAGCAGTATATAGTCCATTGTTTTTGCTACTTGTTCTTTTATTTCTAAATGTATGAATAAAAACATTGCATATTTTTTAGAAAGGAATGAATATCTAATGGTAGGGGGCCGCCGTGGCCTTTTCGGTTTGGTAACGGGGGACGTGATGCTG
Source organism: Neogobius melanostomus (assembly GCA_007210695.1). Taxonomy (NCBI): domain Eukaryota; kingdom Metazoa; phylum Chordata; class Actinopteri; order Gobiiformes; family Gobiidae; genus Neogobius; species Neogobius melanostomus. The sequence goes on from VHKM01000099.1 coordinate 1,211,792, forward strand.
TGGACGTTGGGAATGGCTGTCCGACACAGTTGATAGACAGACCTGAGTGGCGTCTCCATTTTATCTTCAGTATGCACATAAGGTCCATGACGGTCCCTGGTTGTACTGAGCGCACCCTAAGCATGTCCCCGTCGTGTGTTGCAGGGCACAAGGTGAACGACGGGCTGTGGCACTCGGTCAGCCTGGACAGCAGGAACCTTCAGATCAGCCTGGGCCTGGACTCTGAGCCGCCCTCCACCATCGACCAGTGGGAGCAGCTGCAGACCCGCGGAGCCTTCTACTTCGGAGGTCAGTACCAACGCAACACATCCTCAGAAGGGCGGGGTCAGAGTTACCTCAGGACCTCGGGTGAAAGGTAGAAATCCCTAACGTCCTCTGAGATTTTAGGCTGGGGTGAATGTGCCATGTCGGTCATTTGGAAGGTAAAATGTCCCCTGATTGTTTTCCAAGGGTCATTTGTGGTAAAGTTAGACCAAGCAGCATTTGCAAAGTTTAGATTGTGGAGGCTACATCAGAGCTAACAGATTGCGGTTTTATGAAAGGAGCAAAATGCCAGATCCAAATTTGTTAGCAACAAACGAATGACTAAAAGGTTTGTTGTTATCATCTGTCCGTCATTTCCGTAACAAAGTCAAAACTAACATTGTGTATCCTGTGCAAATGTCCAAATGGGGGATTTCACTTTGTCCAAGGAAAATGCGCAATACATGTTTTTCTTCATATTTATGTCAGTGATGTACAGCAAAAGTTTCAAATTGATATATATTTTAAGTATTATTTTCCTTCCCCCTAATCACCTGCAGTGTCTCTTGCCTTAACCACCACTTGAACCGAGCACATTTTTCTCCAGTTTGGCTTTACCCAAATCTAAAGGTTTCTTCAAAAAAGCGTCAAATGAGCGAGAAGAAAACAAGGATGAAAACGCAGCAAGAAAGTTTCAAAAAGGCCATGTTATGGGATTTTTGTATATTAAATAGTAATGTAGTAAAACAATGAAGAGAGTTAAAGTCTGAATCAAGTGATCATTTATTGTCTAAACCAGGGGTGCCCAAACTTTTTGTCTCTGAGGGCCAAAATGAAAAAGTGCCTGTGGGTCGCGGGCCAAACACGGCGATGTCAAGCGTGAACCACTTATTACTGCAAATAATAATAGTTACTTTATTTTATTTTTAGGTAGGCCTATATATTTGCATTTGTTTATATCTATGCAAATAACATGCTATATTAAAACTAATGTTAGCTATAGCAAAAGCCTAGTTTTAGTCAAACAAAATCAACAATTGTAGCAATATAGTGCAAAATGTAAAACAAAAACAACAACACCTGTATCTATAGCACCTACAGTGACTTTACCTCATTCATTTGTTAACTCAAAGAAAATGCCACATTAGATCATTTTGAAAGTGTCAGTTAAGCATCAATTATTTCATAAGTAAATTTTTAACATGACCTATGTTGATGTCAACAAACTTTGCAATAAAAGTTAGAAAACTGGGAAAGTTGATGCTACAACGCTCTGTGATAAACACCAAGACATCACAACAGTGTTTCCTTAACTCTGCGAAAGGAATGAAACAGCGCCCCCAATTTGACGCTGGTGGCCAAAAAGTGTACTGCATCCATATTTACCATTGACAATGAACGGGACAGAGTAAGTATTAACCATACAGCGCAAAAGTAGGTCACTCTTTGGCGGGCCAACAGAATTGTTTCGGCGGGCCAAATTTGGCCTGCGGGCCCCACTTTGGGCACCCCTGGTCTAAACACAGGGAGAACACAGAATAACATGACCGCGGGCTCACAGAGTGTTCTGCCCTTCACCACAATCAGTGGCATATTTATACAACAGTTTGTACACATCAGATGGACAAGAGATGATACCCCGGCGCCCAACATTATTTGTAGTATCTCTATACGAAGACAAGTGTTTGGTAAAGTATCTCTGCATACGTGCTATCCCTGAACCCAATGCTCAGCCCCATCTGTGAGGTGACCTGAGGACACCAAGGCATCGTAAAACTTAAATTATTGTCACAGATACTGAGGTAGCACTGCATATTCACTTCAGCTGTTAAACAATGTGTGGTAAATCAGAGCAGATGGCAGAACTACATTTCTGACATTACAATTCCCCTCTTCCGATCATTTATCAAAGCATTTGATACATTAATCACAAACTAGTTAAAAATTACCACCCATGTTTAACGGGAGAAGATTTAGCAAACCAAAAAATAAAAATTAAAAAAACGACACAAAGTCACACCCTTCGAGGCCATATCGTACCACTCAATTTTATGTTCCAGGCAGTGCGGTCATTGGAACAGAGCTTAAAACCCACAAACTCGGGCCTAAACGTAACCAAAATCAACATCACACATATAGTAAAAGTTAATATAAAACCATTAACTGAGAACACAGAATAGACATTCAAAACATCAATGTTATTCATCCAAGCTAGTTTTGTGATAACACATCATCGGAGAGTGTAGGAAAAATAGGAGCAGCAATTTGTATGAGAATGTCAGCGTTCTCTACTTTAAGCCACAAGCAAAGGGTAGTAAATTGTCATCACATTTTAATCATTAACAAAAAAATGAGTCATGAATCATCTCGACATGATTATCGACTAAAAAAACAAAGATAAAAACAATTGCGTGTTTCTACCAGTCTAAGGCCTAATCAGGGGTAAGTTAAACCACCTCAGCGTCATCCTCAGAGTCAGACACGTATTTAAGAGACTATGGCTGCATCTGAAACCCTTAAATGATAGCCTCTAAGTACTAACACTAGCAACTAATCCTTAACCTTTCATGGGGTCAACAGTTAGATCTCTATGCAGTTAGTGAACTAGAGCTTCAGCAGCATTTGCCAAATTCCACCGTCCTTACACAGCGGAAGGGGAAGTGACATCACCAACAGCTGTTCTTCTTCTTCTTTAAAGTTCAGTGCAGGCCAAACAAAAGTGCATACCGCCACCTACTGTATAGTGTCCAAATAAAGACATTTAAGGCAAAAAATAATAATAATAAAAAAAATAACATCCAAATGATCCTTCACATTTCCCTTTATTTTATCTCAACAGCTTTTCATAAAGCTACAGTATGCAAATTAGCCATGTGCTTAAGTTTCTACTAAATGAAAGCAAAAGCACAAACTGCCTTCATTTAGTCCATTTACTGAGGAGGCTCTTTAAAACCATGTGACTGTGCTGTGGTGACGACAACATGCATTTTGTCCCTTTTATAAAGTTTGGCTTGTGCAGAATCTTTTTTTTTAATTTTTATTATTAAATGTGCACCTGTCAATCAACAGTGGTTGCGCATGAATCACTCGAGGGTGGGGGCGAGGGGGGTGGTGAGATTGGCGCAGTGGCTTATGGGATGGCACATAGCTCCTAATCGCCAGTGAGTTAGCATCAGAGGTCCCTATGCTAAAGTGGCTATGATAGTTAGCATACAGGCCACTTTCCCTAACTCCTTCCTAACTGGCAGCCCAATTCGGATGCTTCTTGTCATGGCGGACGCTGACGCACATCCGGTTTGGCGTAAGACCTCTTACCAATTTACTGGTTTTGGATGGAGCATATCTCTACCCGTGGTTCGTTCCCGAGGCCGCGGACGTTGACAGATACGAAGCTAGTTGTGATTGCCCGTCTCATAGTAGTGAGAAGACAGTGAATCACGACCACAAATAACACCAAAACCACTAAAATTCCAATCCCGACATTGATCAGGTGACCGCGCCAAGATGAAATATAACCATCCCACCACTCATGGACCTCCCCAACGTGATCCGTAAGCATTACATCCCTCAATCTAGTTAAGTTGGCAATGCCTTCTGAATGAGGCCTCCATCCTCATCGTTATCTGGGATGAACGTACAACAGGATTGGTGTATCATCGCGCACACACCACCTTGGGCAGCAGTGATTTGGTCTAAGGCAAAGAATACGCCGTAGAGTGATTGAACGTCTTCAAAACTGCCTGTAGCCATGCGTTATCAGGCGCGTTGCTTCTCTTGTGTGCCAGCAAGGCTTCCCCCTGCAGTGGGGAAACATTTGGGCAAGTGACACCGTGCTGTGGACATGATTCGATCATCAGCCACATCAGCACAGCCACCAACAGCAGCGCACAGAACGTGATCAAAAACAGAATCTTAATCTGATCCCGCAGTCCTGTGTGCATCTTCATCACTGGGAACAGCCAGCGGCGCTTTGCTCCGCTCACTCGTGCCTGCTCCGCATCTCTCTCCTCCACTAAGCGCTCCATCTTAGCCATGGTAGCAAAGGTCGTCTCCGCACACCACCAGCACAGATAGAGTAAGCAGCTATACCTTGTACTGCTTCTTACAAGGCCTCGGTCTCAGTACCCATCAGAATCAGAATCAGAATCAGAATGGGTTTTATTGCCATGGTTTGAGAACAGGTTCACAAACTAGGAATTTTTCTCGGTGCAAACGTGCGACATAGAACATATAACACAGTTAAGATAAAAATAAGATAAAAAACTTTAAAACTATAAGGCTATTAAGGGCATGCGTGAAAAATATTAAATAAATAAGATAAAATAAAGTGACAAATGACATATAGACAACAACAATTTGACATTGAACAACAGCGGGATTGTATTAACAGATGTAGGCATATAAAGTGATAAAGTGATAAAGTGATTAAAGGTCCTATATCATGCAAAATCGACTTTTTTGAGTTTTTAGCCATGTTGTTATGCTATTTCCTTATCAAAAACACCCCAGAGCGGTTTTTGGCTTCATTCACGCAGTTCTAAGTAATCCTCCTGAATCCTGCTCTCTGAGCAGCTGCTCCACCCTCTCCTGGTAAACGACTGAGCTGTTCAGTTGTGTCGTCACAGCGGAACGGAAGTGCTCTACGTCTGTAATGTAATGCCTTACGGCCTGATTTGTATTTATAAATTTTTTTTTTTTTTTTTTTTGAAAAAAAATAATAAAATAAAATAAAAAAAAAACAGCAACTCTCCGACGCGTCTGTGCTGTCCCACGATGCTAATCAAGCGCACCCACGGCTGGAGGAGCCATGGATCCGAGCATAAGTGTTGTTTTTGAAGACTGAGCTCTTTCTAACCTACTCTGGACACCGCCTGTTCTTTTTTCTTACCGATAATGCCACGGATGCGCGTTTGGCTACGAGAGGAACAGGACTATTCAACCTTCCTAAAGAAGAGTGCACTCGCCAGAAGTTGGAATTTCTTTCCGGGATTAAGCTAGCTACTATATCAACCAACCTGATGGATGCTTGGTGAACCTTGGCCAGAATCAAAGTGGATTAACTTTTATAACCAACACGAGGGCCATAACGTAAACACCCGACGATGGGGAGGCCATGCTGAGCGGTGAGTCAATCAAAACGCGTGTTAGCGTGTGTGTTAGCGTGTGTGTTAGCCATTTATGAAACTGCTTTGCACATGTCAACTCCTTATAACTGCATTATGTGAAGTAACTTCACTTTTTGCAGCAATATTTATATTTATAATACTGCAAATGTGGAATGAGCTGAGAGAGGGGCGGAGTTAACTGAATCGAAGCGTCTTGTCTTCCGGGTAGGGAAAATACCCCCCAAAAATACTTATATTTCTCTCAAAAATGAGTACTCCATAGTGATAGAGGTACAATATATCATATATATGCCTATACTTTACTTTGGAATGGCTAAAATAGCATGATACAGATCCTTTAAGTGATAAGTGATAGCAGCGTGTCTAAGTGTGGACACACCACACAGTGCAGTGCAGATACATCCATGAGTCTGTAACTGGGTTATTGGGTCTTGTTATTGTTCATGAGTCTGATGGCGGAGGGGAAAAAACTGTTCAAGTGGCGGGAGGTATGGGTCTGGATAGACCGTAGCCTTCTGCCCGAGGGGAGAGGGGTGAATAGTCCATGTCCAGGGTGAGAAGGGTCAGCTGTGATCCGACCCACACGCCTCCGGGTCCTGGAGGTGAACAGGTCCTGGAGAGATGGGAGCGTGCAGCCAATCACCTTCTCAGCAGCACGCACAATGCGCTGCAGTCGATGCTTGTCCCGTTCTGTAGCGCCGGGGTACCACACGGTGATAGAGGAGGTGAGGATGGACTCGATGATGGCCGTGTAGAACTGCACCAGCATCTTGGTGGTAACGCTGATGAGTCCAATTCTGAGTCGTCTCCCGCGTTTAAACCGCACACCGGCCCGTTTCAGATCCAACGTAGGGGCTTCCCTTAGTATTCCAAGGCCCTCGAGCGTTGGAGGTTCCCTTAGAATAGGGGTTCCCAAACGGGGGACGCAGGATGCCCCGGGGGTACGCAAAGAAATTTTGGACAAAAGAAAATCACAATCTGATCGATATTGACCCGTTAAAACCGCCGCAAGCTTATACGGGCGAAAGAGTCTTATCATTCAGACGTGGATTAGCTTGTTCTGGACCTAAACATGTCCACTCCAGAACCAAACCTCAAGAGGTACAATAGCAGCGCCTTTAGATCAGCAATTTCTGTAATATCTGTCCTAAAGACAGAGGAGCCTGTGCGCCGTCAGACCATCACCATCAGGTGACTTCGATTTGCAACAGGAGATTTCCTCTCATTCTGATCCGAGGGGAGAAGGAGAAGCGTCTGTGGCTCTGCTGCTAATGTATGTCTGACAAATACATTTAAGTTTACGAGCTGATGTGCGGTGGCACGTGCATAGATGGTTGTGTCCTGCATATTATCTTGGCTTTAACAAAAGCTTAAACCAGCACATTTGAGTCTGTACCGGTGGTTTAACAGTACGACTGAGTGAGACGCAGAGGGGGCGGGGCCAGAGCGCAGAGTCTAAACCAGAGTCTGATGTTCAGAATGAGTGACAAAAGCATCAGAGTCCTGGTCCACTGGGACAAAGCTAAACACTCAGCTTTATCCATTCACACTAACCTGTTTTCAAAATAATCAAAAACTGGCATTTTCATTAAATGACTTTGTATTTACATATTCTTAATAGCCTACCACCCAGATGAGCAAAACAAAATTGGAATGTGGAAAACCTTGAGTTACTGTTAGAAATGGAGGAAATAAACATAATATTATGTTTTCAATCGTGTCAAACTAGGGGGTACGCGACTCGTCACCCAAAGCTTCAGCGTGTACACTGCTCCAAAAAGTTTGGGAACCAGTGCCTTAGAGCAAGCCTCTGTGTTGGGGTTTCCATTAGAGCCAAACCCATGCACTGTGGTGTCACCGCCAGAGTGAGATGCAGCTCCTTCCCCAGACTTGGCAGCACTCGACAGTGGATGCGTGGATCCAGGTGGCTCTCTGTCTCCGTTATCAGCAGCACCCGAAATGGTCCAAGCCACCACTTAGACCGCCAGTGTTTCCTTCGCATCTCCTTCACCAAGATAAGGTCTCCCGGGAGCAGGGTTGCCAGGTCTGGGCAGCCAAACCCGCCCAAAAATATCTGAAGAAACGCGGAAAATACGGCGCGGCTGGAATTTTTAATATTGTTTACTAGTAAGCAGAGCCCATGTGCTCCCGCGATGATGAGAAACCGCGCCTTTCTCCCTCAAAGCTCAAAGAGCCTTGGATTTGAGATTTTGTCATTCGAAATAGTTATTTTGATCAAAAAATAAGATCGAAATAGCCAATTTTACATTGAAAACAGCAAGGCAAAAAACCGCGGGCGGCTTTTTTTCAACCACGGAATGGCTTAAAAAAAAACCGCCCTGGAAACCCTCCCGGGAGGATGGCATGCAGCGTAGATTCCGCCTCCTTTGGTAAAGTCGCCCTGACCCGTGCAGAAATATCACCCACCAACACATGCATTTCTTTACAGTAGCTTACCATGGCGTCGTCACACAGTGAGGTCTCCGGAAGAGAAACAATAATGTGGCAAAAGCAAGTGACAAAAACTCATTATAAAGCCACAAAAAATCAACAAAAGTGCAACAAAAAAGTATCAAACGTGACAAAAATAACAAAACAAAGCAAAAAAGTGACAAAAATGAGACGGAAAATAGTAATGATAGCCCACTTTTGGGTCTCGACCGACTAGTTGAGAACCACTGCTTTAAAACACTGTTTAAAGCTTAGTTATTAAACTGCTTTAATAATAATAATAATAATAAAAGTACAACAAACTTTTCCTTTCCTTGTTCCCACGTCCCGTCCAGGATGTCCCACGTCCGGATGCCGGAACCCCACCGTCTCTTTCCAAGGGTGCATGCGCCTCATCTCCATCAACGGTCAGCCGGTCAGCCTCCAGCACGTGCAGCAAGGGCTTCTGGGAAACTACAACGAGCTGCTGTTTGACACCTGCTCCATCAGGGACAGGTAAGACTGTTCCTTTTTTACTCCGAAATCATCGACATTTTTCACCACAACTTAGGCAGTATTATTATGCAGACAAGTGCTTTGTTCCAAGTATTAGTTGAAGAATTGCCGGCGAGGTTTGCTAAAAAGTTTAAAAAGGGCCAAACAGTATAGGAGACTGCATTTTTAAATCTCAATGCTCCGGGGCGCGTTTAAAAATGTGCAATGTGAGCTGAATCTTGATTTGAAAGAACACATTCCATGCAGTTTTGTCTAAGTTTGAGCTCACTTTGGTTGTTTCTTCTTCCACCACCGATGTGCTCCTTTTTTAGACGTTTTGGCGTCACTTTCAAATACTCATATTGAAATAGTTGCTTGAATGGAAATCCAGTTTTCAAACAAAGACTTTCCAATTGCGTGTGGAAGGTTGGGGTTGAAGGTTCGAGGAGCATGCGTTGATGTTGATGATGACAGTTCACAAAATGTTTTAGCATCTTGCCAAGCATACAAAATGGTATACACCGCCTTACTTGTTACTCATTGAATGTACCATTTTTCATAATATGAAAATGGTACATTATTTAAAGGAGTCAGAATTTGTCCAGTATTTAGCTTGTGAACTTGAGGCAGTGGATACACTTACTGTAGAATGAAGGGTGCAAAATAGTGCTAAGACGAAACAACAGATATATACAAAGCTAAAAAAAATGATGATAATAATAACATTAAAAACCTGAGATACCTAGGCCCACTCTCAATTCTCTTTTCTACCCCTTCCCTTTAGCCCTTCCTCTGCACCTTGAAACAGAGGGCTCAGGGCGAGGGCTGAAAAGACCGCCCTAAGAAGTAGGACAGCCCTCGATTTGACTGCATTTACAACTAACACAGATATGGAGCAGATTGTCAAGGTTTTGTGATTTTTGAAAGGTAGCTTATTTGTATATTTTGATAAATTAGAACACATTTAGCCTTTAGTCTCTATAGCAAGTCTCTATAAACTAGTTCATCAGCAACTTGTAACAGACTGATGCTGTAATCAGCATAACGCCTAAACAACAGGACTGCTTCATCCGGAGCCCACTTTTTCCTTCCCTGCGTTCCGTTTTTAATGCAACTTGTTATTAGCATTATCATCCCCGGGCCGTTCACAAGATGGCCGCCACATTTGCCATGTCAACGAGTGTCACGTCCTACCTAGAGTTTTATTAAAGATCTTTACCCTATATGCAACAGTCAACAGTCAACATCCATCACACGAAGTTCATTTATTGGAACTTCGTGTGATGGATATTTTGGCAATCGCCATCTGGTGGCATGCATACGGCCACAGTGACCACATTATAGTAGTATTTAGATTTATTACAGTGCTAAAATGTTTTTTAGAACATGCCATTCTAGTGAATTTCTATAATCATTGTAACAATAACATACGAGGATATATATATATATAAAAAATCCCTTATTTCACACAGAACAAAATGAAACTGTTCATGTTGTATGCAATGCGACCACAAGGTCCATCTAGGTGCAAATAAGTAATGGTAAATGGAGGTATCTTATGTACAATGAATAATAAACCTCAGAAAAGGGAGTAAAATATGATAATGAGTAATAAAAATGGTGACATGTCTATGTTATGTTGATAAATGGTCTGCACCTTTCTAAAGTGCTTTTTTTCCCCCTACATCAGGTGATGAAAGCAGCAGCAGTGAGCTGCTGTATTTATGCCTGTTGTTGCTAATTAGCGACATACCTAAAACTATATCTGTACTATGTGCTACAGATAAATTAACAATCTCCACTTCATTTAGCATCAGCTTGAAAGCCAAAACACTGATAATATATTTTTTCTACAATTGGAAATAAATGTAGGCATTAAGGCCTTAAATTTGGATTTTTGAATTTTAGACATTTTAAGAACCCATGGATACCCTGTCTGTCTCTTGCAGCTCTAGTTGAATCACATTTGAATAAAAACAAAAGCTCCGCGCTCCCTTCCAGACCGTGACTGTCGAACTCCGTCAGACTCCGAAAGCCAGGCCCGATCTGCTTGCCTGTTTACATTCCTAATTTGTTGACACCCCCTCCCCCCTCTTCCGTTGTGAGGTTAGAGCGGTTGACATATCACCCCAATCGCAGCACGGTGACAGCCCGCTCCAATTAAGATTCACAGACAACACGCGTAGAGTGGCAGGGCCCCGGCGCCGTAACAAGCCGTTCCTTCTCCTCTCATTACGGACCACCCAAGCTTTTTTTCCGAGAGCCGCCCAAACGCAGCGCCGGGCCGGCTACCACCACGACGACTGCGGTTTACCCTCGGGCATGCGGCGTCGTGCTGTTGTTGCTGCGTCGTTTCGAAGCCGCTCAGAGACGACAGGGAATGACAGGTACGGGGGTAGAAAAGCCGAGGCTACGTGTCTGCGGGATTGCGAAAAGGTAAAGCTCGCTTAATTGGGCGCGTTCAAGGTTGCGTTTCCGACTGGCAATTAAAGCCTGTGAGTCCGAAAGGAGATCCTCGAGCCGCTGCCTCCACCGCATGATGAGACGCGTTCAAAGAGAGGAGCCAGAGAAGCCTTTTGAGCAACACATTGAAATACAACGCAGTGTACTTAGCAAAGTACTGTGTGTACATTTACTTGCAAAACGCTGATCAGTTTGAAACATGAGAAAAAATGCCATTGCAAGCTTTCTGTCTTTTTCTGTTTTCTTATATATTAATGCTTAAAAATGTAATATAATTTTAGGGACGAAATCTAATAAACGATAGAGTCAGGTAAAATATACAGTTTTATTTTGTTGCTATGTAAGTTACAAAGGAGGAGATTTTGATTATGAAAATAGACAAAAAACAGAAGTAGGTGAGCGCATCAAAAGTTAAACAAAAGTGACGAATGATTTGCAACGTGTACCTTATTTGTGAATCATGCAGTCAAGGCAAGGTACCGTAAGTTTATTTGTAGAGCACAATTCATACACAAGGCAATTCAAAGTGCTTCACAGTTCCATACAATTACAAGAAAACAGATAAAATCAATCAATAAAACATCAACATAAAGTTAATCAATTACAGCAAAAGGCTAGCCTGGCTAACGCCAGACTAAAATCACAAGTGATATTTAGTCTGGGGACCACCAATTCATTTTCTCGTAGGAGAGGTGTGGTTTACGATTGTCCATAACCGTTTATTGGGCGCTACGAATGTCTATCATGCGTCTGCACGTAGCCATAGCCAATCGTATCATGGTATCAGATGACGTATGACGTACCTGCTGTAAACTTTTGAGCTAAACTATTTAGAACACGTTCTAAAGCTTGATCGAAAGATGGCATCGCGTCTGCTGCTGTCATGTTGGATCCGCAAATATGTTTTTATTTTTTTTATCCCTAAACAAAACTACAAGCTTCCGTATGTCAAATAGCGCGTCATCGTCTTACCGTCCCTCCTCGTTCTGTGATTGGTGCCCAAATCCGTGGGAAAATGTCGGCCATGGTCCCCAGACTGTTGTGAAGTTCGAAAGGATTCGAGCGCACACAGCAGTCTGGCGTTAGCCAGGCTAGTAAAAGGCAAGAGTGCAGATAAAATACTTTCAGTTTTCATATGCACGGGTAAAAAGAGCTGTTTTCAGCCTGGATTTGATCATTGTCAGAGTTGAGGCCTGTCTCACATCCTCATGAAGACTGTTCCAGATTTTAGCTGCATGAAACTGAAACGCAGCCTCACCGTGTTTATTATTGACTCTGGGAACCACCAGGAGACCCCTCCCTGAAGTTCTCAGGGCCCGAGATGGTTCATACGGCTCTAACATGTCAGAGATGTACTTTGGTGCTAAACCATGAAAAGACTTGTACACAAGCAGAGCTGTTTTAAATTCTATTCTGTGAGTGACAGGAAGCCAGTGCAGAGACCGGAGCACTGGACTAATGTGGTCGTATTTTCTGGTTCTTGTCAGGACTCGAGCAGCAGCGTTCTGGATGTTCTGCAGCTGTCTAACAGTGAGCAGGCCGTTACAGTAGTCTAACCTGCTGGAGACAAATGCATGGATGAGTCTCTCTAAGTCTGGTTTTGACACTATTCCTCTGATCTTAGCAATGTTTTTCAGATGGTAAAAAGCTGATGATGTTATTGCTTTGATGTGGCTGTTTAAGTTCAGGTCTGAGTCCATGATTACCCCTAGATTTCAAACATGATTTTTTTGGTTTCAGAGCGAGAGACTCAAGGTGACTGATAACACTTTGTCTTTGTGTCTGTGGGCCAAAAACAATGATCTCAGTTTTGTCTGAGTTTAGTTGGAGAAAGTTGTTTTGCATCCACAAACTGATCTGTTCGATGCAGTGACAGAGTGTATCTACAGGCCCATGTTCACCTGCCGTCAGTGACACGTAGATCTGAGTGTCATCTGCGTAGTTGTGGTACGACACATTGTTGCCATTTATTAGCTGAGCCAATAGAAGCATGTACAAGTTGAATAAGAGGGGTCCCAAGATTGACCCCTGGGGGACTCCACAGGTCATGGCAATTTTGTCTGAGACACAGTTGCCAATTTCGACAAAATACCCTCGAGATTGGACTTGAACCAGTTCGCAGTACCAGAGATTCCCACCCAGTTTTCAGCCTGGGACTCGCGTTGGTTATGAAAGTTACTCCACTTTGATTCTGGCCAAGGTTCACCAAGCATCCATCAGGTTGGTTGATATAGTAGCTAACTGAATCCCGGAAAGAAATTCCAACTTCTGGCGAGTGCACTCTTCTTTAGGAAGGTTGAATAGTCCTGTTCCTCTCGGAGCCAAACGCGCATCCGTGACATTATCTTTGGAAAAAAGAACAGGCGGTGTCCAGAGTAGGTTAGAAAGAGCTCCTTCTTCACAAACATGACTTCTATTCGGATGTTTGTTTACTCTCCTGGGACAGCACAGATGCGCCGGGGACTTCCTGGAGGGAGCGCAGCACACTGTGTAGCAGAGGCGGAGGTCAAACAGGACAAATCAGAAGCTAAACGAAACTTTCCACAGGGTTAATTTGCATGAACTCTGACAATATACTACGAGAATGGGAGCGATTTTATTTATATTTATCTATATTTAAAGGTACCACATTCGCCCGATTTTTAACATTCTTAACAGATTGCTGACAGGTATCTGTCCTATTCCCAGTGCCTCACAGTGCCCTGCAGCAGCCCATAGCAGTATGCAACAAAGCAGGACAATATCTGTGGCCGTGCGTAATAATTCGTGCCATTAATCGGAACACGTGGTAACAGTTCGTAACAGTTTTTGACGGCGTATGAGCCTCTGCCCCGAATCATCAAATTCCATCCACATTCGTGATCCTCGGTCACAAATGTTGATTTGTGGTGTTCGTGACTTGTTGCATTATGTGTAAACCTAGCATTACAGCGCATGCTTGTGCTCAGCCTTTTGAAGCGTTGGTGTAAAGCTCAATGTGGTCGTCACTCTTCCGTAAATGGTACACTGCTAATGTATCAAAGACACTTTCTAGATATCTATGAACCTTATTAAACCATTCCAACGTGGCCAGTCTGTACCTCCGACTTCTCCTCCCTTTCATTTGTCAGCCGGGCCGGTGTTAACGTCAGCCCTGCACCACTTAGTTCAGCTCCATTAGCACTTCAGGAAGACAAACCTTTACCGTCCTGACCCCTCCCCATGACACCCGCTACACCTACACCCACTACACCTACAGCGGAAGAGCTCGCACTTCATTAAAACCGCAGTGAAACCCCATCCCGACTGTGGACGGCTGCAGCAATTAACGCACGCCACGTCCTAGTGCATGAAATTATAGATGCACGCTCCGAAGAGCGGCAATTAGGGGAAAGAGGAGCAGGAGGAGGGAGGAGGGAGTGTTCATCATCAGCCACGAGAGGTCTCGAGCGATGAGCTCCCGGAGACACTTCAGCTACGTTTAGAGGTCAATGACATAGAAAGAAGTAACGATGGGATACAGCACATGTTTTTGTACGATACATTAGGGCAATAATCAAAATCAGACAGTCAAAAAGGGTTTTCAAAACAATATGGGTTTTTGTGGCAATCAGGCAGTGTATACCGTATACTATTGCACCGTTTTAGTGAAGAAAGTACTTATTTATCGTTGATGAACTATTGTTTTAGCAATAGTCATTCCAATTGTTACTAAAATAATCATGATTTTCTTTCTTAATTTTGACTTTTCTTATAATTGAACGGCTCTATTTGACGATATGTTTTTCTTATTTTTTTCTTTCTTTATTTATTTGAATTAGGACAGTACATATTAATCAACATGTCAGCAAAAAGCATCAATGTAAATATGCCGGAGTTAGCACAGTAGCTAATTTTCATCCGCTGTCCTAAGGCAGGTAAGATCAGCAAACATTAACTTAGACAATATACAGAAGAGATATATACACAACACATACAGACATTTCATGCACAACAAACAACCAGCCTCAAAGATGCCCCCAATGCTCCAAAAACGGGATAATCTACCTGTGTGTGCATGTCTGGTTAGTTTTCAACTAATGTTTCAGAGCACTTTTAAAAGTAAAATAGGTGCCACAGTTCCTGACTTGGGTTGGCAGTGTGTTCCATGACTGTGAGCCTCTGATGGACAACACCATTTGACCAAATTTAGTCCCGCGCCGTTGAACATTACAGTCGCCTCTGGACGATGCTCTGGTAATTACTCGATTACTAGGTTTTTTACTTATAAAATCTGCTAGTGGAGGAGGAGCAAGACCATTTAAAACTTTAAAAATGAGACAAGCATCCATAAATATTTGATAGCTTACAAGGTCCAGAATATTATACTTACTTAAAATGTTACAATAATGATACCGTAAGGGCTTTTTGTCCAATAGTGTGGACCATCCAGTGTTATCCAGTGTTTTCTTAAATAGGGATTTTAGTGGTTTCAGGACAGCTTCTGATGTGTGAGACCATGTAGTATAACAGTAGCTTAAATAGCTGGATATCATGGCGTGCATATACGTCTTAGCTGACTCTGTTGTCAGAGAAGGTCTTATTATGTTTGAAGTTTGACAAGTTAAATTTGATTGGATGGGAAATGTATATAGATACAGACAACAATGTGTCATACAAGGGGGCAAGCGGGAAGAAAATCTCTCATGGAACCATAGTTTTTCACAAATTATTTTGGGGTTTTCTGGCGGACTATAAACATATTTGTCACACATCAATAAAGTCAAGCCGAAATAGGGTCTATATTAGGGTGACCAGACGTCCCAGTTTACCCGGGACAGTCCCAGTTTTGACTCCTCTGTCCCATGTCCCCACACATTCCTCTAAAACCATTAATTTGTCCCAGTTTTACACAGGATCTGTCCCCAGTGTCCCAGTTTTGGCCAATATGATCCACAAAGTAACAAACTGCTTGAAAATTCATGTCTTTGGGCCATGCAAATGCTAACCCATTACCAGGTAGAAACCAATAAGAAATATCAAGTCTATCATGTTAATGCTGATTGGTGCATGGTGTAAGATAGAAACAAGCAGATTTACCATTTAGCTTAGGAAAAACAGTCAATAAATGGCTTCCTGGTTGACCGTGCAACTAAATCCTAAATAGCGTCCCAGTTTTTTAGTCAGAAAATCTGGTCACCCTAGTCTATATGGATGTTTGTTCACAGTAAATTGTTCAGTAGAAGCAAATAAAGGGCACGCGTTGCTAATGTTAGCATATGTAGCATGAAGCTAACGTAGCTTTGTGTTTATGGGCTGTTGAACCACTTTGCTGCTCTCCATGTCTCTGTATCTTTAAACATCTTACCTGTCATATGTGCTTTAATATCTAAAGGAAAACACATTACACCAACAAGAAAGCATTCTCCTGAAAATCCAGCGATGTAGGGCAGTGGTGGTGAAGCTCGTGACCTCGAAGCATGCAGCGAGTGTAATTACACACGAGTGAAGTGGCTGATTGACAGGAGGACAGCCGGGGTGAAGTAGGGCATCTCACACTTGGTGTGCCGCCTGCTGAAGACGGCCAAGGAACAGGCTGATTCTTTCGCGCAGCGCCTTACCTACAGTATGTGGGGTAAGCAAAGGAGACAACGGCAATGCCCCAAGGTCCACCTTTATCCCTCTGAGAGTTTAAAAGTAAGGCACTCAAACTGGCAAGAAACACAGTACTTCTAGGGGCTTGAGCCATTTTGGCAATATCGAAGCTGTAACATTGAACCAGCTATTCATACAAATGTCCACTTTGCTGCCATCTTGCTCACTACCAGTAGACAAACCGCTGACCCATCTCCACTGCAGCCAGAGAGCGAAGCCGGTCCAACGGGCACTGTCTATGTAACGCAGCTGATGACCATTGTAACAAAAGACAACCAGGACCATTCTGGCGTATAACAAACGGGTTTTCATTGACCTAAAGTAGGTTGACAAATTCAAAATCACACGGTTAAACCATATTACTTTTTCTGTCAGCATCACTTCCACACACACACAGAGTTTCAAGCATTTGAGATCCATCTTTCAGTTTTTAAGACTTTATATATAGCATTGTGTTATGCTGCGTTTAGGAACTTGGTCAAACATTTACTCTAGTTGGAAAATTCACATAAACAATCACTCAACTAAGGAAAACAACTGGTCAAAACGAGCTTCCCTGACTTCTGTTGAAAACAGTTTATTGGCTCATTTATTGTTTGATGTGAGGTTTTTGGTAAAACACGGCAACTTCCTTGAGTTTAATGTGAGCGGTCATCATCCTCAAAGAAACATTGTCGCAAGAGAAATGCCCGACATTAATGCTGTCAAAAAAGAAACTTGAAGAGATATTCATTTTTAATGAACAAACCAAAGTGTAGCTTTTGAGACGCTAGCACCAAATGTAAATGGTAGGCTCAGTTAAATGCTAGTGATAGCAAGTTTTATCAGTGATAAAAGACCGTTTTTAATTGGTGTCATCAAAATCCCCAGTTTCCCACAGATGAAGCACATGAACACAAACCAACTAAGGGAAAAAAGAGCTATGCATTCATAGCTTCATTCATTTTATGCATTCATGAAGATTTTGTGGGACATACATCGTGCTTAAAGTAATCCCTGTTGTTGCTCCTGTAAAGACTGAGAAAGGCAAGACAGCTGAGTATTTGTTCAAGGAACATTTAGCTTATTACAGTTAACAAATGCTTGACTTGTGACTAAGATAATAGTGAATTATTACAGTTTATCCAATACCATTCCAATCTGATCTCAATACTTCTGCCCGGAGTTGCTGCCAATACTAAGTACCTGTCCAATACCACGTATTGAATAAAAACAATAGCTCAGCCTGTAAACTGATGCTAATCCCAAATGCACATGGTTCATTATACATCGTAAACTAATTCCCTACGCTTTAAGCCACTACGTCCCGTTCTGCCAAAAGTTCTTTTTCCATGCTAAAGATAAGGGAAGGCATCAAAGAGATCATACAGATCTTTTTTCCTGTGATTATTCCAGTTTCTAGTGTCTGCACAAGCCCAATAGCCAAAATATAGTCTGCTCTGGTTGTTAGCATTAGCATTAGCATTAGCACGACATACCTGCAGTTCAGCATCAGTGGGACTTATTTTAGAAAATATTACCTTGTGATACTGGTGTAATGTTTGGCACTCGCTGATACCAGTGCCTGGGAAATGACTCCAAGTCCGTAAAGAAGACCGTAATCCAGGTTCAAAGTGTAGTTGGGGTAGCTAATCACATTCTCGTACCTTATTATCAAGCGCTTACTTTACCTTAAAATAGATGTAGTTCTGCCAAGTCGGGCACGTATTCCCCGAAAACTAATTTACCATTTGGAGCAACCTTTTGCATTTGCGCCGACAGTCTTTTGTGTCGTAATGATGGCTTGCATTGCACATTCACCGTGGCATGTTTTTCCAAATGCTGTTTATTTCAAATGATCATCCCCGTGACACCCCCGTAACGTCTCTCATCAGAGATAAATACGTGTTTGTGCCGAGCGTTTCATGTCCCACTCAAAAGCATGCGTTCTTGTCAGCACAATCATCAGTTCAACGCGACAGACGAATCAAAGACGCATAAACACCACCAACTTGGATATAAATGCTTGTGATTACAGACATGGGGTGACTGTGGGAGGTGTGATCCTTTTTATCAAGACATGCCATGTAGTGAAGGCTGTTTGAGCACTGACATTAGTGAGTGAAGCTGTGGGGAGTTTGAAAACGGGGAGGAGCATTTGCTGGAGAAGGAGGGAACCACCTCGTGACATCAGCAGGCGGAACAGAGCGAATGACATCCAGACAGTTTTAATATATCATTAGGACTAAATTAATAGATGTCAGTTAAAAGCTAAGCTAAAAAGGTGGGTCTTGAGCCTGCTCTTAAAGACATGAACGTTCCCTGTGGTCCTGAGCTCCTCCGGCAGGTCGTTCCAGAGGCGAGGGCCATAATATTGGAACGACGCCTCGCCATGAGTCTTTCTGTTGACTTTAGGAATAACTAGGAGACCCCTGCCAGAGGAGCGCAGGGACCGCGAAGGTTCATAAGGTAAAAGTATTTCTGAAAGATAAGAAGGACCAAGACCATTAAGACATTTAAAAACCAGTAAAAGAACTTTAAAATCGATCCTGAAACACACGGGGAGCCAATGCAGCGACTCTAAAACCGATGTAATGTGGTCCCGCCTCCTGGTCTTTGTCAGGACACGAGCTGCTGAATTTTGTAAAAGTTGTAAACCTGAGATACTCTTTTTGGGAAGACCAGAGAGCAGGGCATCGCAGTAGTCGATACGACTGGTGAAAAAAAGCATGCATCAGCGTCTCCGTGTTGGACCGAGAGAGAATGGGGCGGACTCTGGCTATGTTCTTTAGATGGTAAAAACCTATCTTTGTGATATTCTTAATGTGTGGAATTAAAGTCAGCTCAGAGTCAAAAATCACACCCAGGTTCTTCACCTGTGAGGAAGGATTAAAAGATAATGACTGTAGTTTGGGTAAAGGTTTCTCTCTCTGGGCCTTAGGACCGATGACTAAAACTTCAGTTTTGTCCTGGTTAAGCTGGAGAAAGTTTTCTGTCATCCAGGATTTGATATCTAAAATGCAGTTCAAAAGTGCATCCATTGGCCTGGTGACATCAGGAGACATGGAGATGTACAACTGTGTATCATCAGCATAACTATGAAAGTTGACTCCATGTCTCCTGATGACATCACCAAGAGGGAGCATATACAGGTTAAATAGCACTGGGCCTAAAATCGAACCTTGGGGCATGCCACATGTAATATTATGGACCTTAGAGGAGCAGGTATCCACACTCACCATGAATGTCCTCTCTGTGAGGTAGGATGTAAACCATTTGTGGACAACACCAGAGAGGCCGATGTGTTTTAAACGAGTTAAAAGAATAGTGTGGTCGACTGTATCAAAGGCGGCGCTCAGATCCAGTAGAACCAACACTGTGACCTTCTGTGAGCTTAGACAAGTTGATGCGTACCTGTCTGGTCTTTACGCGTGCGCTCAGTCACGCAAAAAGACCACAGATGTTGTTAGCATTTGGCCTCTCCTCCTCTCCTCTATGGGGCCAAACGGGGGTGAAGTTAGAAGCGACCAAGCTCTTCCACGTTTTCCCTGTTCAAATATGGTTACGTGAAAAGTTACATGATCCAAGTATAGTTACACGAAATTAAACATGTCGATTTTCTACGCGGACAAAAAGGGGAACAATATTGCAAGGCGTAATAACACCTTAGGAGCACTTTGACGTCCGCACAGTAATATCTTCACTCCTATACAACTCTGCACGGAACTGCAGAATTGGGATGCTACAAATGTGTCAAGTTAAAGTTGTATGAGTTGAGACCAAAACAAGTTTATTTACTGAAAAATATCAGATACAGGGCCTTTAAGTACTTACTGTAATTAGAGAAAACTCTATGTATGTACAGAACTTAAGCAAAATTAATTTGTTACTGACCACCTCTGAAATTAACAAATTCAAACAATAATTAAGATAATAAAACACAAATGTGTAGACTCACTAAATTGTGAAAATGCTCACCACAAGGCTTGATCAGAGCTGCCTCATTTTTATTTCATTAAATAAATGTTGCCCTTGCATTGCTTGCAGACAAAGAAAAGATTAATAAGAAGAGACCAAGGCGTGTTGTCTGCGTTTGAAGTAAAGTGCAGACAGGAAGTTGTGCCACGTGCTGATTAACTCTTCCCTTGACAAAGTTAAGAATAAGTCAACAGATTAAGCTTAACTACTCTCTTTTGTCGTAAATGGGCAAAAAATAAAATAAAAATTGTGCTTTCAGTCACCAAGCAAATTTAGTATTTGTACTTTGTCATTGTTCTACTTCCTTGCGCCTTCTCGTGGTTCTCAACTGGTATGGTTTCGGGACATGGCTTCAAAGTATCACGACGAGCCGCCGCCCCCAAATGACAATATTGATTTCATCTTTATCACAAGTCTGACTATAAAACAATCCATCAAGAGCCTGCACTTCCTGTATCATTCGGCGTCTATTTTAAAAAGTATCACATGATCTTTTTGTGTCTTCCAGATGTCTGCCCAATCTGTGTGAACACGGGGGCAACTGTCTGCAGACGTGGAGCTCCTTCTCCTGCGACTGCTCAGGGACCGGGTACTCGGGTGCCACCTGCCACAACTGTAAGCACTGTGCCTCTACTTAGCTCACTGTTACATTCTGCGTGGCTATGTTAGTATGTACATGGTGTCATTCTGTTTTTTGCATTGTTCCGTAACCACCACATATCATGCAATATTGACTTTCTTTTGAACATTGATTTTTCACGATGAAAAAGTGTTACATCCTTTACTGGCGTCTTATTGGCTATGTTTTAGTACAGATGTTGGAATTGTCAGAGGAACAATGCAAAACGCAATCTTGCAAAATTTTGAAAACATTTACTTATTCCATCATATTGTGCATTGCAGGTGTCATAACTATGATACGTCTGTGTCTCAGGAGAATTATCAAATCAGAAAGCAGAATGAGCCCAGATCCTCAAGTTTAAACCAGTTTGGAAATAAACTTCTCAATCCCAGCTCCTGTTCCTGATAAAGTCCCGATCAGTGCCAGTGCAGCCTTCAGTCGTTGCTTGTGTTCATGCGCAACTTTGAGCAAACCGAGTTCAGCTGTAGTGAACTTTTTTTAAGCGATATGAGCCTCCTACAAACACTCACTTTTAAGTTCACTCTGTCAATGTTTTAGGGTGTATTCAGACCAGAAAAGTCCTTTAGTCCGCTTGTTTGGTCCGGATCAAAAGTGGACTTTTTTTTTTTGTTTGGTGCGGTTCGCATTCAGACTGTACTGTTTGCAAGTGAACTATATTTTGTAAACACATACACGTGTGTGACGATCGATGCTCCCATTGGACAGCAATGACCACAACAAATGAAATAAAAATGAATATTTGACGCTTACGATGATAATAAAAGAAACGTAAGAGACTAAATCCACTTACCATTAACCTCAGCTCAACCGGAGTAGCTGGAGGAAGAGGTGTTTTGTGCGGATGAAGGGTCGTCTGCTGAGCTGTTTGTTTCTATTAATTCCACAGGACAAACTGTTGGTCTTGTTCCTCCGCACTTCTTTAATGCGTCTCGTACTTCCATTTAAGTTTGGCGAAGTTTTTTCCACTTTGACGCCGCGGCTGTTCAGGAGACCGCCCGAAGCCCCTCTCCTTCATTTTCTCGCTAAACATGCTGAACACAAACGCATTTGTGTGTCTTTTCTAGCAGTTGGGTTAAGTGCGCATCTGCCCAAATATCCAGGATGCACAGTGTCTCCTCATTGCCCCAGGTCTGTCCACGGCTCATTGTTTGTAGCATCCATCCAGTATTAGCGTTAGCAGCAGCGGAGGGATACTTCCGCCCCACGGGGCCTTGCTACGGTGGCTTGTTAAGCCCAAAAAGGCGCATGTATCCTGGCGTTGTTTCGGATCAACAGTGGTTATATTCACACCTGAAGCGAACTGTACCAGAGTCCGTTTGGAAGCGGTTCTTTGATCCGCACCAGGATTCGTTTGTTGTAATCACACCTGCATAAAAAGTACGGACCAGCGTTCGAAACGAACCCTGGTCTGTTTAAAGTGGACCAAACAGTGCAGGTCTGAATACACCCTTAGTTAACAAAAACACTGGAGAGAAAAGTAGTTCTTAAAGCCTTTATTAATTCAAAAGACAGTATGATGACAGTCGCAGGAGAGTCTGCAAGTTTGACACAAGTTTGACTTATCGCACAGAGACTGGTTTTATTAGCCCCACTTCAAGGCATTTGTTACCAAATGGACACCAAATCATGCGCAGATGCAATGTATATATTAGGTAAGGGATAATAAGTACCGACAAGGCAAACTGGACTTTTCCCGATAATGACCGGCGTTCTATACATTATCCCGCTTATTATACGGCTCTTAGCCAACACACACAAATAAACTTCATACACTTTTATGAAGGCAGAAAGGTTTATTCATGATTTCCGCTGCAAATAGTTCGCAAAAGTTTGCGCGTTAGCAACGTTTGTTGTGATTCCAGGCAGTGTGGCTAGGCTAGTAGCAGCACGCCTACAGTAGCTACTTATTGCTAGCCTAGCTACTTAGTTTAAGGTGCAGTTGGAGAGGAGGAATGGTGGTGAATCTCTGGGTAAGTTGAAAGTCGGACTCCCGTTAACTTCACGAGCGATTCCTCCAACTTCTCTCGCAGGGGCGGGGACAGAGATAGTGTCCGCTACTACTACTGTGGAGTGATATGAAAGACCTGTATTACAAGCATGAACTCTGTTGCCATTGGCAGCGGTCATTATTTTTTGCAGAGATCTTCTATCAGAAAATAATGACCTTTAGAACTTTGGAAAATCACATTCAAGTCAATGGAGCGTTCTACTTGCATTGTGAAGGGCCGTATAATAACTATAGGGACAGTATATGACGGCAATTGTCTGGCTTTGCTCTATTGTCACTCTGTCTCGACAGCAGGAGGCCACATACCTCATATATTGACATTGTAAACCAGACAGCTGCTCTCCCACTTAAGCTAAACAAATTATACTATTTTCAAGATGCATGTGTGGCAGTACCAGTTTTTATTAACTGTATTTTATAACTTTATTAAATATAAGCACTGTAAATGTCAAAACGGACAGCAGATGGCGCTAACGTTTAGTATAAAAGCCACCCTGGTTCACACACACTTCCTCTGTCTCCTCACTGGCGTCTTCCGGCCTGGTTGGGCTGTGCCCAGAGGTTGTGCGTGTTGTTCCACGGGTCCAGGTAGCTATGGTTTATTCATTCGTTCTTCTTCTTGCATCTTGGTTTAGCCGCTAACGCTGGTTTAATTTTAGCGTCGTGGGTGGTTGAGAGCCTAACGCGCACCACTCCACGACGTCTATTGCTCTCTCGTGTTTGGCCGGGGTCTGCTGGGGCCTTTGCGTAACCAGGGGCTATCGAAGCACCGCGCCGGCCGAGTAGAGTTAAAAGTGGGCGTGCGACGGTAAGCTTGCCTGGTGGTTAGCCTTGTTTTACATGACGGCTCCTCAGCTAACCTTTTATTTACGTTTAGGTGGAACCACGCTGCTGTCTTGTTTCCCCTTGTTTTGTTTCCTTTTTGTTTACCTGCTCCCGGGCATTTTGTGAGCCCAACTGGAAATAAACGAAAACTGTTATGTGTAAAGAAAGTATGAAATCCCAACCTAAAGTGAATGTACAAGGAACATGATACCTCTGTCCTTATGGGTCGAACCTGTGTGCCTTAAAGCACATTTTTTCCGCACATGTACAAGGAGATATATTCCACAACCCCATGGGGTCTATGCACGCAAGTCTCACGTAACTTCCGGGTGGATCCTCAGGTGGCGTTGCTCTTCTTGTCTCCGTTATTTGAGTTTGTAGCCGTGTCTTGTCCAGTCACAGTATCAGCTCACAAACTAATCAGCCTGTCTTTAGTATAGTCAATACTTTTTAGTTGTATTTTTTAGTTTTTTGATACTAGCCATAAGCTCTGAGATAAAAAGTCCTACCTCAATAAACACAGATGTTTCCTCCAGTCAAGTATCACTCGCGTGTCATAGAGCCTATTAACATGTCCTCAAGCGTCGCCACTTTAGTTCTATGTGGGAAAGTTTGAATAATACAATCTTTGCTTTTCTCACAGCCAGCCGTAAAAATATTTTTCTGATTAATTAATTGCCAAAATAACCGTTAGTTGCAGCCCTAGTTTACTCACAATTAATCTTCTCTAAATGTCAAAATTCACGTCTCCAAAGTGCAACCACTAAACCGATTTGTTGATTTATGAAAAAATCCTTTCTCCCTGCACCGAGTTGGTTCATTACACTCATAATAACATAGCCAAAATTACATTCAAATGGAATCCTCTATCTGTATACTGAGTTGGGAGTTGTACAGCATCTCGAACCTCAAACACTAGTGGGTTCTTCGCCACTGAACACTAGGGCTTGACTGCAAACTGTGTAGTCTGAGCAGAAGCAGCTTGTCAACGTGCCCGTTCCTCTGCGACTCATTTCGTCTTCTCTAGTCGTCTATAAACAGGCTGCGGTTTTTGAAAGGAGTCGGGGTGGGGGGGTTCATAGGCGGTGACAGGGCAGCCCACAGAATGAGCTGCGAGCGCTCGGGTTGGGAAAGTGGAGCTGTCAGAGTGAATGCTGATGGGTGTGCTTTATATGCTGCTCTTGTGTCGGGGCACATGTGAGGGGAAACACACTGGCGCTCGCTGGAAGCTCAAACGACTCACACATGCACAGGTAGATAACACAGTTTGCAGTTTGACGTTTCAATGCATGGATTCACCTGCTGTTTGCGTTCCTAAAATGTCTATATGATCCGTGCCGTAGGGCGATCTTGGCAAATTACATTCGGTTCACACTGGAGTCGGTCTAAGTATATTTGATCAGCACTTGTTTGCAGTCGAATTTTGAGTGATATATGCTGCTTCCTTACCAGAATTTGATATGAACTCGAGTCAGTGTCTGTTCGCCAGCTGCACAAACGGAGCAGATTTTCCCAGAAAGGGCACCGTGATTCGCTTCACGTGGACCAAAGCTGGGGACACTCTAGAGGAGTTTTAGCACAATATCGCTGATACACATCGTCCCTGCCAGAGCTCCGAGAAACGTGGCCCAGTAGGAGTTTCTTGCAAGTGACAATGTGTGGTGGCGCTCTTCATGTGTGTGGTGTCCGTGCGATTCTGTTACGACTAATAGTCATTTCATGTTTATTGTTTTTATTTGGTCATATTGACTGGTTACAATTGGTTCAGAATGCAGTAACCCGTCTTCTAACCGGTTCATCGAGACACAGCCATATCACTCCTGTTCTCTCCCCTCAGTCTGCGCGTTTTCACGGATCAGCCCATTTTTTAAGTCCAGATTAAAGACTCATCTCTTCAAATTGGCTTTTATTCCTAGAACGTACTGAATTATGTCTGGGATGAAATAATTTAGTGTTTTATCTTGTAATGCACTTTGGTCTTCAAGGTGTTGTTGTAAAGTACTATAGAAATAAACTTTGATTGATTGATTTGATCTTTCATAAGGAAAGAAACACCTTTTTTGAAAAGTCCAGGTGACTGCATAGTGCAGGGGGGCCCCATTCCAGGCCCTGATAAGCGCACAGAAAAGGTTTTCCTCTTAATTGTCCCTGAAGTGTGGTATGGACCTGAGTCAGTTTCTACGCCAACGGTCCCTCTGACCACCACCATTCATTCACGCACACACATCATTCATCCTGGCCTAATGTACATCTTTTTAGTAGTTGGGAAACCGGAGTACCGGAAGGAAACCTACGCAGACACGAGGAGAACATGCAAACTCCACACAGGAGGTGGAGAGTTGAACTAAGCACCTTCTTGCTTTGAAGCAAGAGCGCTAACCGCTGTGCTACCATGCCACCCCAAAGTCTATTGTCTTCTTTATTATAGTTAGTTATACAAACTTCCATGAGTTATAGATGAACCAAATCAAATGCTCAGGGCTCAGTTACCAACTTTGATTCATGAAACATTGGCCGTTTGTATGAACAGACGTCCAGCTGTCTCCTTTCGCACATGTGCCCTTTTAAAGGTGATGTAGGGACGATGTAAGACAGCCGGAGACAAAGCTGCATACTCTACACAAGCTACCTCCAAGAGGCATCGCTTGAAGGTGGCAAACTGTTTGGTACACTAGCACAACCCCCACATCGTGTGCTACTGTGCAGAGAAGCACCGGGCTCTGTGATTTCTGCTTTTGAAGGAAACAGAAGTTCACGACATGCAGTTATCTTTCAACTCCTCTCAGCTTCTCCCTTCACACAAGCTCACAATAAGAGCCTCCTCCACATACAGAACAGGAACAAGATGAAGGGAAAAAAAGAGCTTTGTGCACAAGCCTCAGTAGCAGCACAGTTCTGTTCATAACGCGCTTCAAGCAGTATGTATCGAGAGATAAACTACACTTGCACCGAATGTTATGCGTTTTTGAAAGGGTTTAATGTGTGTTTAATGACTGTTATTCTGTTTTGTTGGCTGCAAAACTAAAACAGAACAAAGGATTTCACCGACAAAATGAAATGTTTAGCAAATTTCTGTTAAAGCCACACCGCATAGAATTTTACCCAAAAAATAAAATTTAAATACAAGCTTTTATTTTATGACAGATATTTTCAGCATTGAAAAATACCTCAAACAAACATGTGATTTGGCTGTGAGCGGCTCAGATCTCCTAAGACATGACATAACTTTACCGGGAGTGGGTACGTCTCCAGCTCGTTTCCATGGAGATGGCAACTAAAGTCAGCAGAATCTGAGATTTAAACAGGTCATGTTCCTATCCATTCTTTGATTACCCACTGCAGTAATAGCATTGTCATTAGGAGCATGTTTTGTACCGATAGCAACTGTATAGTCCAAAATGTTACGCAGTGTGCCTTTAAGTTCTTTTAAGTACAGTTTTGTTTTTACTATTAGGCTAGGAGGAGTTTAGCGTTCGTCCACTCGCTGATGGTCTTCGGTCTGATCTCCTCTTGGGGCCGCGCTTGATGGGCATGATAATGGACATGGTCACAAAGCACTTTACATGAGAGCATTTTACATTCACTCCATATTTGGTAATGGTAAGCTACATTAGTAGCTTCAGTTTCCCCTGGGGGAGACTGACAGAAGCGCTGTCGCAACTGCACACATCTGCACCAACAGTCCCTCTGACCACCTCCATACATTCACACACACACACATCATTCATCCTGGCCTATTGTACATGTTTTGTAGTGGTAGGGGAAACCGGAGTACCCGGAGAAAACCTACGCAGACACGGGGAGAACATGCAAACTCCACACAGAAAGGCTCCATCCAGGTGGAAATCGAACCCGGGACCTTCTAGCTGTGAAGCGAGAGCACTAATCGCTGCGCTACTGTGCGCTAATAAGTGACAAGAGTGAATGAATTGAATGAGTTATGGTTCACTGTCCATGCAATACAAATCCAAGCCATAATCATTATTAGTAATATTAGCGGTTGTGTTATGATTTATTACAGTTTAAAGGTTGCTTGAGTGTGCCAGAGTTTGCCCATAAACTCCAATTGTCAACTGGTATTGAATTTTATGCCAGTACCACTGACTTTTATGGTGAGTGACCGGGAGATTCCACGACATCCACATGTTCACTCCGCCAATCGGACTCCGCCTGGCACCACACCGCCGTGAAGCTGAACACCCTACATTTTCATTAAAGTAAAGCCGTGCAGAGGGTATATTTACTTTAAAAATGCAGACTTTGTTTGCGTTTTCTTTCCTGCTTGGTGTGATCTGAACTCTGGGGCTTGCTCCAACAGAGTCTGGGAGGAGTGGTAAACAGACTTGGATCCATATTTTTGTCAGCGGACCAGGCGACAGAGACCTTCAGAGCCGTTCACATTAAATAAACTAGAAAGGAAAACTATAACTTTGTCAAAATTGGGCAACCATAGCCTGGCCAGCCCTATTCTTTACAAAGACGTGTAGTCTGGGATCAGGGGGTGATTTCTACAAAAACAAGGAAGTTAGTTGTGAGGAGGAGATAAGTTGAGTGCATCAGTGGGTAACAAGTCCAAAAACGGGTGCTCTTCAGGATCAAGCTGAGTAAATAAATTGTATGCCCTGAAGAACGTTGCCACGCGACAGAAACGCGTTGGCTACGTCCAATTAAAATAAAGGACTTTTATTAATCAGAGTGCCTCGAATACTCTCTTTTTCGTCAAGGAAGTTAGTGCTTTTTCAATGGCGTTGACCACAAGAGGGAGACAAATGTTAGGATCAATGTAATTTCCGCCACAAAAAACCTCAGGATACAAGGAGTCATTAGCAACTCGATTCAGATTTTAAATGATAGAGAACTCAATACAAATCCGCAACAGCTGTTTCAAACAATGTACGTTTTGAGGTACGTTCTTGTTTAGTACATTTAAGAAAATATTCAAATAGCGTGCTCTGTGATTGGATCGATACAACTTTTTGAGATTTGATTGGCTGATAGCAAAGTTCCAGACGTTCCTGCTTTTAGGAAAGATACAAAAAGCAGGAGTGGACGACTGGCCAGACAAGGCCAACCTTACAGCACACAAGCTTTGTTCATCATGCTTAATGCCATAATGCTTTGGACTCGCTGTTTATTCACACATGTGGCATCAGACTGTTACTCGGTATCAGCAGCTACTCTCTACAAAACACCCCTGATTGTGTACCTGATTACATTCCACAGCCATCTACGAGCCATCCTGTGAGGCCTACAAACTGATGGGCAGCTCCTCGGGGTTTTACTCCATCGACCCGGACGGCAGCGGGCCCCTGGGACCCACACAAGTCTACTGCAACATGACAGGTGAGAGAGCGCCCCCCGCTGCACACATTCAACACAATCACGGTTAAATGGTAATCACAGGTCCATCGATGGGGGGGGAGACGAAAGTTAAAAACTAAGTGGACAGTTGAGTGTAGTTTCAGACTCTATCACACTCTCTATTGATCCACAGCACCACCAAGTCCTGGGAGAAATCATTACAGTGGACTATAGCCCAACACCGCGGGCACTCACACACACACACTTCCTGTCCCCGCCACCTCGGTCCAGTGACATGTGACTGCGCCAACACTGCAGAAACACATATGGATTGATGCACTCAAGTCTGACGGCCCCGGATGGCTGTCTCGTTCGTAGTAATGGACAGGGCTCAACTGGCATTTCGAGTTTCATGAAAACATTTTTGCACGATATTTGCATTTTTTTAAATGAGATTTTAAACATGTTATAGTGCTAAATCCTCATCAAAGGCATGGTGTTTGGGTTATGGTCCTTATAAAGTCAGTGATTAGGGGGTCTGTAAACAATCATTATTAAAAAAAAAACTAGGTCCCAGGGTGTAAGGTGGCAAAAGTTATCATTGATTTTTGAAGACTTCCATATAAGATAAGGTAAGATACGCCTTTATTGATCTCACAATGGAGAAAGTCACTTATTCAGCTCTCAGAAACACTCAAGGTGTGCAGGATAGACAGGAAATGTGCAAACAATTGAATAGAAAATAGAGGTATCTTATACCCAATGACCACAACGTGCTCAATCACGCAAAAAGACCAAAGATGTTGTTAGCCTCTCCCAGCATATTCCTATAGCTCCAAACAAGGTGACGTTAGAAGCTACCACACTCTTCCACAGGCATGCACAAAGACCAGACAGGTATGTATCAACTCGTCTAAGCTCAGGTAAGAACATATCTCAGTAGGGAAAAACTGTGGCCTGTTCATTTAAGGGGACAAAAAGTTTAAAAAAATAAAATAAATAAAAATAAATAAATAAACAGACTATAATGAAAAAATGTCCCTAATAGTAGTGCAGGTTTACAGTCATAGTGCATGTGGTTTATAAAGTGACGTACAGTAGATACAGAGATTATTGCACATAGCTTGCAAGGGGTTATTGCACATGCTACTTTACAGTAGTGTTGTACAGTCTGACAGCAGTGGGGATGGACTTGTGGTAGCGCTCCTTCTTGTACTGAGGGTGTCTCAGTCTGCCACTGAAAGAGCTCCTCAGCTCCTCTACAGTCCCATGCAGTGGATGGGAGGTGTTGTCCATGATGGAGGTGAGCTTGGCTAATACCCTCCTGTCCCCGGGGCAGCCCAGGACGGAGCTGGCCCTCCTGACCAGCTTGTTCAGTCTGTTCCTGTCCCGCTCTGTGCTGCCTGGGGCCCAGCACACGGCAGCGATAGCAGAGGCTACCACAGAGTCATAAAAAGTCCTGAGCAGAGGCCTGCTCACTCCGAAGGACCTCAGTCTCCTCAGAAGGTGGAGGCGATTTGGCCCTTCTTGTACAGGGCGTTGGTGTTGTGGGACCAGTCCAGTTTATTGTTGAAGTGAACACCCAGGTACTTGAAACTGTCCACCTCCGCAATGTCTTCCCCCTGGATGTTTAGTAGTGTGTGTAGTAGTGTCTTCCTTCTGAAGTCGATCACCATCTCCTTCGTCTTACTGGTGTTCAAGCACAGGTGGTTGCGCTCACACCGGTCCACAAAGTCCATGATAACCTACTGGTACTCTAGGTCGTTCCCCTCAGACACACACACATGTCTGAGCTTTGTATTTTTGGAAGCCCCAACAAGGACTGGATGTTCTTCCACGGTCTTGGCCCTGTCTGCAGAGGAACTCCCATCAGCCCTGGGTCTATCTATTTATCCTGTCTGTCCATGGGAGTGGATCTCTCCTTCTGTGGTTCTCCTCGAGGTTTGGGTTTTTGAGTTTTTCCTCTGTGTAGGAGGGTCTAAGGACGGGCAAGTTTCCATCTGCTGATGACGCTATTGTTTTAATGTTTGGTGCAGTCCTGTGAGGCAACTCCTGTTGTGATATTGGGCTATACAAAACACTTGATTGGATTGGATTTGATTTGATATGGGCTGGACATATGGAACAGCATCAAAAATGACGTTTTCGACATGGGTGTGATGCACTTCAAGAGCTAAAAACTGTGATAAAGCTGTAACTCTGAACAGATACCAATAGATAAAGCTACCAATTTGTCAGATTTTGGTGTTTGGAACATGGACTAAATGGCTTTAAGTGATGAATCCGGCCCTCCTGTACACCTGAAGAATAATTGAAAGACTTTCATAATCACCGTGCTGTTATTTTTGTCTTGGTCAGACACTATGAGGTGTCAGATACCCCTATGGTGACACCTCCTGATTAAACCCCCCCAATTTAGAAAGATGATCATGGTATTCACACTGAAAATTAATTTTGAAATTATGAGCAGATTATCTTTGTGTGAATATAGCCTTAGCCCCCTACTTCTTCTGTGCTCAAAACACCAGCCCACACTCCAGTAGACGTCACACAGAGATGTCCACAAAGCTCCTCTTTGTTTTAATCTGGGTTTGCCCTGAGCTCTTGCGACTCCACACACTGTCATATAGTCTGTAAATTGACCGGGAAACAACATTTCTGTCCGCATCCAGGGCTAACGTTTACCCACAGTCATCAACAAGCCGCGCGCTAATATGGAGAATACACAAAGTGGGAATAAATGAACAGTGCCCTCGACGGTACGTCCTTCTAATCCCATCATTCTGCGCCGGCTTCTGGTCA
Source organism: Neogobius melanostomus (assembly GCA_007210695.1). NCBI lineage: Eukaryota > Metazoa > Chordata > Actinopteri > Gobiiformes > Gobiidae > Neogobius > Neogobius melanostomus. The sequence continues at coordinate 1,243,698 of VHKM01000099.1, forward strand.
ACCCCAATTACACCATTCAGCACATGTAAAACAGCGTAAACAGCAGCAGGGATTTTCTCCACCCTTTTAAAATAAATCATAAGGAGGGGGAACAGCGTCTTATCAAGCCGAGCTAAATAAATATGCATTCAAGATCTCTGAACAAAGGGGCTGTACGAGGCTTTTCCGTGGCTTTATCGCAGTAAATGCTTTTTGGACTTCTTTGCATAGGTATTTGTGTTCTTGTTTGAAACCCAGAAAACGCAGGTCCAGGAGTTTTGAAGAAGCATTAATTAAGCCTGTGTGTGGCTGTTTATGTATGTCATTATAATGTATGTGTGGGCTGAATTACATTTTAATCAGCTTAATTAAACAAAATGGATGAATTGAATACATGTTCGCCGCACAGAATGACACTAATCATGTTGTTTACGTGGTGAGTCAATTTGCTCAACGGGAAACGCCAATTAGTTGCTATTTTCAGCTGGTCTAATTAATTGGTTTGTTTTTCTGCCGAGCTATATGTAGGCACTCTTTTAGGGTATGCTCACGCTCTGTGTTCGTGTTGAGCTCGGTCAACCGGACTAACAGTTTGCATCAATGATAATATGCAAAAAGTGCACCTAATAATAATAATAATAATAACAATAATAATAATCATAATAATAATGGCTTAATATTTGCACTTTACAAGCTCGCATTACCTAGTTTCTCAAAGCGCTACACTGTCGTTATTATTCATTCACGCCACACTCGGTGAAGGTTAGCTACTTTTGTAGCCACAGTTGCCCTGGGGTAGATTGACGGAAGCGAAGCAACCAGTCTGTGCCATCAGCTCCTCCCACCACCACCAACCCCTCACTCACTACATTCACACAAGCTTCCTGATGTTTCCCAAACGGTCTCCCATCCAAGTATCAACCAGGCCCTTCCTGCTTAACTTCCTAAATCTGACGGGATTGGGCAGAGCAAAGGCGGTATGACCTTATGTTCTTTATTATGTTTATGTTGGTCTTTTCCACCTTTTGACCTCCAGCCCAAAGTTTTTGTAGTATAAAGCAACCTGACCCGTTTTCATTATCAAGTGTAATGTCAGAGTTATAGAGCTTCCGGTCACATGCCTACGTAAAAAATCCCAGAAATGTTTAGCTTAAACGTCGGCTAATCAGCTATGTGCTAACTCATTGACATAAAAGACACATGGTTAAATTGAGGATTTCTCTACAACGTTAGGAACTGAAAAGTTCAAGTACTGAGTGTTTTCTTTCTTGTAAAATAACCGCGCAAAAGCAGTAGTTAGCACATAGCTGATTAGCCAGCATCATGCTTTTCGAAAAATCAGTGCTAAAAATGTATGGGATCCGAGACTCAGGCACGTGACTGGAAGTGGGTGGGACTCTTAAGCTCTTAAGCAGCCCCCAAGGTGGCGTTCAAGGCCCTACAGTACCATGAGCACGATGACCCTATGGTTACATAAGAATCACTGATTAAGGCACTCAACCACACGGAGTAAACTAAAAAATATTGTATCAATTCCACAAATCATCCGCATGAAACCGCCATTTTGGGGGTCTGTAAATGATCATTTTCAAGGCTAGGTCTCAGAACGGCGCCAACGTGGCACCATTGTTACAGCGTCTTCGCAATTTTATCCTAGAACAACGATGTGACAGCGCCAGCGTTGTGTATGTTATCCACAATCTACTGACCTTGTAATGACTTTTCCTGCACCTTATGCTTAACTGCGAGCCACAAGTGACTGGGAGAAAAAACACAGCAGAGTTAGCTTCCGTTCAGTCTGTGTGTTATTGGATTGACAGTGAAAGTCCAGTCACTGACAGTATTTCTGCTTTAGTCCCATGAGCTCTGAAGCATAAATTCACCTCTTCGTCTCTTCTGTAGATTGTAAATCCATGTGGCAGTTTCATATTCCCCGCAGTATTATTGTTTTCATTCCAGAGAGTGTACAGCGCATGCTTTACTTTCTGCGGTAGCATCACAGCGCCACACACCTGCCTGACTGATTTATTGCAGAGGTTTTACACACACGAGAGGCTCCATTTGGACGCGTACATTTACTGGAGCTGACACCATGTATGTAGAGAATGTTTCAGGAGCTATACGAGTTTTGTCTTCATGTGGATATGGCATTCGCCCATTTGTCCAAGTGTCACAGCAAATGCAATCAGATTCACTTCAAGCCCTAAACAAAGCAAGTATGAACCCGTCAATGAAAAGCCAGAATGTAGTCCAATAAACACGTGGTGTTGTTGTTTTCCCAGAGGAGCGTGTGTGGACAGTGGTGGCTCACAACAGCACAGACCCAGTGCGAGTGCAGGGCTCCTCCGTGCTCCAGCCGCACGTCATGGACCTCAACTACAGCGCCTCCTCCGACCAGCTGAGGGCGATAGTTTCCGGCTCCGAGCACTGCCAACAAGAAGTGGTCTACAACTGCAGGAAGTCCCGTCTCTTCAACACCAAAGGTCAGTGTCAACTTCCGAATAGAGTAGCTTGTAGTTGTTGAACTTTTTGAAATTTGTTACAATTTAACAAAGTAGAGTACAGTTACTGTGCCTGTGTTGCCTGCTCTGCTGTTTTTTGTGTTTACAAGTGTTATGATATTTTTATTTAATGCCTTTACTGGACATGGACACATGGTGTGACCATAGACTGAGGCCGCATGGCTTCCCGTATAGTGTTTAGCGTGGGCTAGCTGAAGCGCATTCATGCTAGCAGTTTGACTGGAATTTTGGAGCCAACTCCATTTTTTAAAATAGGGCAAACCTAAACATAGTAAATGGATGAAATTAGGACAATGTTGTGCATATTAAGACAAACCGATCCAAATGTGTTCAATGAGACTGTGTTCAATTGTGGCTTGAAGAGGGGCCAAAAAACGTTTCAACGGAAAATCTATTGGAGCTAGGAACTTCTGGAGCCGGCTGCCATTTCCAGGTAGAAGTCGGCCACAATAAGTCCATTCTTAATTTTACAGTCTAAGGATGTGACATAAGATGAGGTAGAATTTCCTTACCTGTCTTTACTTGTGCAATCATACTCTTCAAAGGGCCATTAGTAATATAAACTCATATGTTACTATTGTTTTAGTTTAGGGCAGTGTTTCTGAACCTTTTTTGAGCCAAGGCAATAGAAAATCACAAGCCACCCGAACATACAAAAATGACACAAAAAGTATATTTATTAAGATATAGTGAACATCTAGTTAAAATCTATCCACTGCCTGCTTAGTTGAACATGTGTACTGTATACCCTGCGGACCCCGCAAATTACCGGCATATTGGGGCCATAAACTGCCTCTAATAATCCCCACCGTACATTTGTATCATTGTATTGTCATGTCTAATTGCAACATTTTACAACAAGCTTTTGAGATAAATATGAGGCGGAATTTCCCCAAACAAGCAGCGTTTTGCAGCTTGTGATTCAGAGAGTGTTGTTATAGAGCTCAATATGCCATGTGTCCACGATCTGTCTGCGAATTCACTTTAACTTTGCGCTCTGCCCTGCCGTATGTCCGCTCTGCAGAAGAAGAGAGAGAGAGACTGAGCGAAGGTACATACACACACCAGTCTGTTAGGAAATGATTAAAACAAAGACTGACAACTCCTTATAAGGCTTCATTGCTGCCTCTTGCAGATTTGCATCTTTTAAGCACCTTTCCAACGTCTTTTTGGATGGAATTAAAGCTATGGTTATTATTACCACAGAAATTATCCAATCAAACTGAGGAAAAAAAGTTGGTAAAACATAAAAACCTCATGCTTTTTAAATCACCATGGAGCTGGTTCGGGGAACAGTAAACAGACAGAAATCTCCAAATATATAAGATTCCTCCTTCCCTTCACATGCGTGGCCTCTTCAATCCGTGTACCTACTTTACAACACAAACAACACTTCCACAGAGCTGTTACCTTGTTTTTCGTTCTGTTTCGCATTAACCCACAACACTCCGTCGATGTTCATCTACGCGAGCAGCCATCATGAAACATTCATAAATCCCACACTCCCACAGGTCCCTGGATGCGGCGCCGGCACAAACAAACAGCTGATTATCCCAGGGACATCAAACGTAGCGCACTAGTGTGTAATGAGGGCTAGGGTTGGACCGCGATGCGGGTCACAACGTCACACTGTGGATGGGAAGACTGGCATATTTTATCCGTTGGTTTTGATTTCCTATGTGCTGTGGAACAATTTGAAGCAGTTGTTGCGGAAACTAAAGTGAAGTATTGATAGAAGTTGTCATGTTTAGATGAGTGTTTAGCAATATGTTTATGTTAGCGTTTAGTAAGATGTTTAGATTACGGTTTAGCAAGATATTTAGGTTAGCGTTTAGCAGGTTAGCGTTTTGCAAGATGTTTATGTTAGTGTTTAGATTACTGTTTAGCTAGATGTTTAGGTTAGCTTTTGGCGAGATGTTTAGGTTAGCGTTTAGCAAGTGTTTAGATTACTGTTTAGCAAGATGTTTAGGTTAGCGTTTAGCAAGATGTTTAGGTTAGTGTTTAGCAAGATGTTTAGGTTAGCGTTTAGCAAGATGTTTATGTTAGTGTTTAGATTACTGTTTAGCTAGATGTTTAGGTTAGCTTTTGGCGAGATGTTTAGGTTAGCGTTTAGCAAATTGTCTGGTTCCTTGGGATTGAATCTAATCCTGGTAACTTTTATAACAGCACCGCTTGCTAGAAAAAAAGAGGACATGACCCATGCAAAATAAATAAATATATAATAAATATTTTAGCTAACAGCCTGCTAACATACTGTATCAGTGACAGTTTGCAAATGACTTCTCTCTGTATATTTTTGGTCAGGGAACGCTGTGTTAACTCTTGTTTCACACATTTTTCAGTCAGCCATCAAATTTAAAACGCTTGATTTCACTTGTCATACAGTGGTTATTCCAGGAAGTGCTCTTGTATTTTTCTCTACAACTTGACCATAGTTGTTCCAGTCATTGCTGTGGTAAAATTACATAGCTGGTAGAGCGCATCATCCAATAACCAAGAGGTTGGTGGTTCAAATCCCTCTTTGTGTCTCAGGGCAAAACACGTCACCCACCTTGTCTGTTTATGAATGCACTGTGTCCCAGTATCACCACAGATTATTGAGTGAGGTCATAAATGATTGCCAAAGTGATAATGGGTCTCGAGGGAGAACAAATGTACTTATTTGTGACCTCTCTGCCTGTTGTTTGGCAGATGGCCGTCCTCTCTCCTATTGGCTGGACCAGAGCGGTGAGAGGCGGAGTTACTGGGGCGGCTTCCTTCCCGGAGTGCAGCAGTGTTCGTGCAGTCTGGAGGAGAACTGTGTGGACATGAACTACTTCTGCAACTGCGACGCCGATGCAGAAACATGGTACGCCCCACTTCAAATTCGGTCCAATAATTAATCCACAATTGAAGGTCATTACAATCACCTGTCCTGCTCATTATTCAACTTTTCTTTATCTATTTTGGTGATTTTTGGTACATACTATACTATACTATACTATACTATATATATATATATATATATATATATATATATATATATATATTTTAATTTTTTTTATAGTATTTATTTTAATATATTTGTGTATTATTTGTTCATTTAGTTTTTGTTTTTGTTTTTCCTTTCAGAGAGATGTCTGACAAGGATGTGCTTTACCCCCTTCAAGGAACAGGCCACCATTTTTAAATACTGAGATATGTTCTTACCTGAGCTTAGGCAAGTTGACGACGTTAGCATTTAGCCTCTCCTCCTCTCCTCTATGTGGCCAAACAGAGGTGAAGATAGAAGCAATCGACATGTTTTAATTTTGAGTAACTATACTTGGATCATGTAAAGGCTCATGTAACCGTATTCAAGTAGGGGAAACGTGGAAGAGCTTGGTCGCTTCTAACTTCACCTCCGTTTGGCCACATAGAGGAGAGGAGGAGAGGTTATATGCTAACGCCGTCTGTGCTCTGTTTGCGTGACTGAGGTAAAGACCAGACAGGTACGCATCAACTCGTCTAAGCTCAGGTAAGAACATATCTCAGTATTTAAAAATGGTGGCCTGTTCCTTTAAGTATTCTATCTGTACACAGAATGCATTTTAGCCAAGCAGATGACCAAAAGGATTTGAAATTTGTGCCATGCATATTAGAGGTTATATCTGGCCCAAAAAAATCAAACCCGACCCGAGCAATCAACTTGAATTGTTGGCCTGAGCCCGAAACAAACCCAACCTCAATAATTATTTATTTAATGCACTGCTCTGCGCAGTGCATTCAGCAGAGACTGAACAAGCAACTCCAATAAATTGTAATATCAAATGTTATTTCAAGACACAATAACTGCATTTCTATCAACAAAAATGCAAATACATTTATTTTTTTCATTAAAAAAAAAGAAAAATAATGTGTTAGTTACCTGTTTGAATGGCGCCATTGCAGCATATATCCTGCAGAAGGTGCACTGTGCATATACTGTGTAATTTGACCCGAGAGGCTCTATTGTTGCTTTGCTGTCGGTCACATTAATATGTTAATGTTGGCTGTTTTTAATGTAATGCAGTGCCATGCACAGATGTTAAATGAATGGATAAGATCATAATTGTCTGTCCCAGTTGAGTCATCTTTAACACGGCCTAAAGGTGTTAAAAAAAATTACACACGGTACAAATACATACAAATATACAGTATTACTGATGCTATGATTTTAATTGCAGATGGGAGGAATGATTTTTGTGAGTGTTTTTATTTATGAATGTGACCTCGTGTCTTCTGCCTGAGGGGAACAGTTGGAATTGTAGAGGATGACAGGGGTCAGCAGTGATCAGTTTTCCTGGTCACTGCCCACTGGCAGAGGTCAGAAAGAGAGGTCTGTGATGAGCCAGTGATTTTGGCAGCCTGTTTTACTGTCTGGGAGAGTTATGTTTTGGGTTTAACTGTAAGTTGTACCAGGATGTGATATTGAGGGTGAGAATGGGTGACCTGTAGACAAGTGGGCTGCTTATGTCAAAAGTGCTTCACAGTTGCATAATATTACAAGAAAGCAGATCAAATCAATAAAACATCAACAAAGAATTAATTACAGTCAAAAGCAAGAGTGCAGATAAATACTTTCAGTTCGCATATGCACAGGTAAAAAGAGCTGGATTTGATCATTGTCAGAGTTAAGGCCCGTCTCACATCCTCATGAAGACTGTTCCAGATTTTAGCTGCATGAAACTGAAACGCAGCCTCACCGTGTTTAGTCCTGACTCTGGGAACCACAGGAGACCCCTCAGGGCCAAAAGTAACTTGCACTTACACTCTGAAGTCTCTCAGCACTTTTAACGTGAGATCATCACTTCTGTCCTCTCGGGTCTGCAGGCAGACTCCGTCAACGATCACGTGGGTGTTTAGTTCACCACATCAAGCTATATATAATAGATCCTTTTCCATCTTCCAAAATGCAAATTAACACTTTGAATTTAAATAATCAAGAGCTGCTCAAGGAAGTGTATAAACTTTTTTACTCAAATTAAAAATTTTAATCGAAACACCGCTGCACCACTATGCCACCCCAATGGCAAACGGAGAAGATTCTTTTTCTTATATACTGACTGTTTTTGTTTGTTTTCATTGTATTTTACCTTGATGAATCGTTAAAGAAAGGTATCACTTAAGTGTTATGTGCAGCATTTTGGAAAATGTTGACGAAAATGCGCGCTGACACCTGTCTGTAGATTTCTAACCATCCACCGCTGCAGCTGAACCCACAGCCTCTTCAGCCCATCTCCTCTTCACCACCACCAGTATTTCGGCCCGTAGCAAGCATTTTTTTTCACTCCAGTATATAATGATGCTCGTGTTTTGGTTGTTTTTTCTTGCAGGTCCAGAGACTCCGGCGTGCTCTCGTACAAAGATCACCTCCCGGTCAGCCGACTGGTGGTGGGTGATACCGACCGCTCCGGCTCCGAGGCTGTGTACCGCATTGGACCGCTGCGTTGCTATGGAGACAGTAGGTGACAACTCATAGGATAGAAGAGTAGAAGTTTTTAGTAGGCTCTGTGCATGGAATGATGCAAAAACACACTGACTTACAACTGTTTCCTTGTTTCCTTGCCTTTGTTTATTCCTATGGAGAATTAGCCGCATCTTGTTCAAACAATGGATATTCAAGATTGTGAAAACACTGCGTGGCACAGATGTTAGATAATCACTTACGACATATTACAAACTGCACACAGGATGTAAATATTTCACCTGAGGAGACTTCAGTGTTCATAAATTTAGATGTTTTAGCCTTGAAGCTAAAGGCTAAGGTTAATGTTTTTTGTATTTATTGAAAATTACAAACCATTATTTTGATGAACTTTAACATTCATCAACCCTAACCCTATACTGTATTAAGTCCCAGTCCTCAGCGTAATAGAATATTGTGAGCAACATCTTTGTCACTGTGAAGGTTAGCGCCCCCTGTGGATGAAACTGAAGCTCTCGTCCATTAAAGTGAATGGGCAGAGATCGTCTGAGAACAATTCACGTCTGAACAAATTTTTTATTGATTTTTTTCTTCTTCTTTGTCAAATATGAAAAAGCAAAGAAGTGATTTGTTGCTTCAGATAATTAAAAGCCCTTCTAGGGACGAACTTGCCTTGGCTATAAATATTGTAGTGTCTCACTTGTTCCTTGTTCAAACGTGTCCCTATCAAATTAAATGAATGAATAAATATAGATGAAAGTTAATGCTTTTAAACTGAGCAGATGAACCCACTGTGATTATTACAGGTCAGTAACATTTGCTTGTGTAAGCTTGTGTTTTTGACTTGTCATTACAGCTTTTATTCTGTTCCTTTTACATTGTTTTAAATTATATTTATGCAGCCTACAATGTGGTTTTGTAGATTGTGAGAGCAAAAATAAACATGGTTCACTAATGCTGACTAAGTTCAATAAGTCTGAATATTTACTAATTTCAAGAAATCCCAAATATCATAATACACGGCCACCGGGGGAGCCGTTTCCTCAATAATGACCCTTGACAGAAGGTACCAGCAATTGATAAACAAGCTCTATTCATAATAAAATAGGCCCTGATCATCTTCTGACAGTGAACTGATGTGTTCCTGAGTGATACTAGCCATGTTCCTGTGGTTCTGACATTGGTTTGTAATATTTTATCTCGAGAACAAGAAATAAAGACTTTCTTTGTACTGTCATAAAGTAAAAGGAGCGGTTTGAATACTTCCCGAACCAGTGCGGTGAAGACTCCAGTGCGTTGACTGTCCTCAGGGTCTGTGTTGCCTTCGCTGTCCTCAGAGTCCCTGTGGAACTCGGCGTCGTTCTACCAGGACCAGTCGTACCTGCACTTCCCTCCTCTGCAGAGCGAGCTGTCCACCGACGTGTCCTTCTTCTTCAAGACCAGCAGTGCCAGCGGAGTGTTCCTGGAGAACCTGGGCATCAGCCACTTCCTGCGCATCGAGCTCAGCTGTGAGAACAAAACACACACACACACACACACACACACACACACACACACACACACACAATCTTGTACTTCTATCTTATGAGGACACTCATAGACATAATGTATTACCCAGACCCTAACCTAATCCTAACCCTAAACCTAATCTAAACCCAATTCTAACCCTAACCTTAAAACCACATCTTGACCCTCAAACAGTCCTTCAAATAAGTGAGGACCACCCAAAATGTCCTCACTCTGTTGGTTAAAAACTCAAACTGGTCCTCACAAAGTCGTACGTACAGGTACACACACACACACACACACACACACACACACATAGTTCATCTGTAACTGTTTTGCCACTAATGAGATATTCAAATCCCCTCTGAAAATATCTTTGGAACTAATGTGTCGACAAAATGAAACCATACATTTAAACCTGGCCCTTTTATATGAAACAATAAAATGACAGAAAACTCTGCAAAGCAATGCACTTTTTTTAGTGCATTGCCCTCAAGGTGAAACGCCGCAGGTAAATAGGGAAACATGTTAAATTTAGAGATATAACTTTGAAACATTTGCTGTAGATTACTGACATAAATATGAGATAAAAAGTTAAAAGCCGCGGTGACGGTGTACAGTCCCGGCTTCAGCTGAATACTGTATGTGCGGGAGCAATTACGCGGGCAAAACTATATGCTAACTGCCAAAACAACTGGCCTCTAGTTGGTAACTAGGTGTAACACTGTTTATTGTCCCACTGAAACACGGTAAAGTGGTTCCGCCTTGACATTAATGTTAAAACTAGGCAGAGAGAGATGGAAGGAGAGATTAACACACGACTAGTTGACTTGTCTAAATGAGGTCGACTAGCACGAAGACATGGGCGCTGATCCCGTGGGTGCTGCGGGGCTGGAGCACCCACTCAAATCTTTGGGCACCAAGCGAATTTGCCCTAATTACAAAATTATTCAATAAATATCGTCAAACCTATCAAGCCGCTACTCCATTTTCTGCAAATACACAAGCGTGGAGTGGTTCTTAACATTAATCTACGTGTGGTGGTGCTATTTCGCTCCACTCGTTTAGCTCCATAGGTAGAGCGCCGGGCTCCCAACCACGAAACTGCGAGATCAATCCCGACTGGGCACTCACTGGGAAGAACATAAATCGGCGCCTATGACCGCAGTAGTCGACTAGTCTGTTTAAGCCCTAATACAAACTAATCTGAATTAAGAAAAAATTTGCTTGTTCCATTGGCAATAAGAGGTTTTGATCTAATCCAAACCTACTCAAACTTTAGATTTAATCCCTTCAACTAAATCTATGTCATTTCTTATTTAAGATGATAATTCTTTTTCCAGTGTAGCTTCTGTACGACCCAGAAAAAAATTATAAATGAATCAGCATGATGGCCCAACATTAACATTTTTGTACACTGGCCAATGAAAGCTGGATTGTTGGGAGATTTGAGTTCAAAGACTCCCAAAAATCCCTCTGGTAAAGCTCCCACTAATTCCATCCCCTGGCGTGTCTGTCCGCGTTGCAGCGCTGCCAAGACTGTGTGGGCTCTCCGTTTTTAGATTTGCTGACAATATGCAATATCATCGATACATGGTGCAACACGGCGGCCATAGAAATCGACTGTACTGCTGCGCGCATGTACCTGGTCATGTCCTAACACGGGTTATAAATGCGCTTTCAGGGGCTGTATGTCGTGCCCACGGACATTTGCGACTGGGCTTGCGTTTTTGTTTTTTCTTGGACAGATGCAAACATTTCCCTCTCTGTTCGTGGAGCACTCTCATGGCAGTGTTTGGAGACGATCACGCTCACTGGCAGTGTTGGGAAGTAACTGTGACCACCTGTCCCTCTTTTGGTCGAGCTGCGCAGAAGATTTATACCGTTTTGCAGAGATATGTGGGTAAAAGAGACAGCTGAGAAGTGTCTGCAACATATTATGAGAAACTGTAAACCTGTAAGTAGAGCCAACGCTAAAACCAATGATCCTGGTGGAGACTAGTATCGTAAACTTTACTGTGCTAGTAAGATGTAGTGACTGGCTCCCGGTCTATCCATCTTTTGCAGACACTGGGTTATTTAGTGCCGCTGCAGTAGGTTTGAAAAAATGTGCCCATTTTTTCAGTTTTAACAAAATCTGTTACAGAAAGGGCTAATGAGGTCTAAACATGGATTTATCCCATTTAAATGGACTAGAATTAACCAGGACTAAACCGGAACAAGTTTAAACTAGACTAAAGGGGAGATGCTACAGGTGAATAGGGAATAAAAATTAATAGTTTAAAGACATCAAACTTTCTTAAACCAGGTTTAAAGGGACTAGATGCAACTTGGTCATTTTATACTCACTACTGCCACCTCAGTTCATACACATAACTGCAGTCCCTATATTAAGCTCATGCATGACGGCAATTCAGATCCGAATTAACACCTGTTTGAGGGTCAGTGCAGGATTTTAGAGGCAGTTGTGGTGAATAGGTCTGGGCTCATTCTACACATTAGGACATGGCTGGAACATGAAGAGGGAGGAAAATACATAATTTTAACAATTTTAAACTCCATATAGTCACTTTAAATATGGTATTATATTTTTAATATAAAGTCCTGAGCAAAAGTTTTAAGACCAGTTGAAAAATGTAAAAAAATTCACATTTTGCATGGTTGAATCTTAACAAGGTTTCAAGTAGATCTTCAATATGCAAGAAGAAATGGGATGTGAGACAAAAAAAAAGAAGTGAGTAAAGCTTTTATTGAAAACAACAAATAAACTGAAATAGGTAGGTATTCAGGTATTCACACTGTCATGACGTCTGAGCTGCATACGCAGACAGTCATTTAGAATTTCTAAAAAGATCCTGAGGGTTATGGAACAAAAAAAAAAAATTCCCCAACTCTGAGCCGGAGGATCCGATTGGCTGGCCACAAGACACTGGACGATCCTCGACCCAAATGAATTAAATGACCCAATTACTGGAGCCTAACATTTTTTTTGTCTCTCTCCCTTTTCTTCTTGTTGCATATTGAAAATCTGCTTGGTACTTTGTTAATATACAACCATGTAAAATGTAATAATTTTTTCCCCATTTATCAACTGATCTTAAACTTTTGATCGAGACTGTATTAGATGCAAGGATTTTTCTGGGAGGATTTTGGATCTTGTTTAGTTTTGGAATGAGCTATTTATAAGTGATCAAATCTGTAAAAATTCAGACTTCGTGTTTTGTGTTCAAAGCTCAATAAACCAGGGAGGAATTAGATATTAGAAAAAAACAGGTCCTTAAGTCTCGTAATGCCACGGCTGTCTTCCACAAAGGAAATTACCATTTTTGCATCACAGCGTCAGCTCGGTCGCCTTTCGTGCTACACCTGGATACCGAGCAGGTCAATATTTTGAAATACATGTAGGAAAGGGAAACAAAGGTCTGCGGCGTGATTAGTGATTTCCTGAAAGCGCTATTTAACAAAACGTTACAAAATAAGCATCGCCAAGGTGAGTTTTGATCTATTTTTAGTCAGACATTAAAACTAATACGTTATGGGAGAAACATTCCGCTCCTTGCCTCTCCGATCATCCAGCGCTGTCCATCCACTGCGAGTGTGATGTGCTCCTTTGTAGTGTTTAGCCGCAGCCTGTGGGACCTGGGGAGATATCGAGCGCGTGTCAGTGAACGCCTCATAAATCCTGCCGCGCTCGCCGTGCTCCCTCTGCAGTCTTATATCATGTTACATCAGCGAGCGGGCCCAAGGCGGGCTGCGTTCAAAGACAACACTGTGCCCGTGTACCGCTGATGCCCGTGTACCGAGCCAGACCAGAGCAGCGGGTGCAAGGCAAGAAAAAGCTTTGTTTTCAGTCTGATATTCTGACTTCAGGGTGACATTTTAAGGAGAGACACTACAGGGAAGTGTCTTTTTCAAATTTCAGTTTTTGTCCTACTTTGCTCTCTTCACGTGTAAATCTTTATTCACCATATTCAGCCCTTCCTGTGAGCGGGGAATTCCAATGTTGTCAAAGGAAAAGATTGAAGAAAATGAAATGGGAATAAACAGAACACTCACAAAAAAGCTCAAAAGGAAATAAGTTTGCCTCGCCTCTGGTTTATAACAGAGTAACAAGATACCATGAAAAGTGACGAAAAGTAACAAGATTATTGTTAGCGATATTTTTGCTTACTTTCAGTTTTGGCTGCATGATTAACCTTTATCAAATCGAAATTGGGGTGATCGAGCAGTGTTGTTTTCGTCAACGAAGACAACAACATTATAATTTCATTGACGCAACTTATTTTAATGACGATAATGTAACGATGACGAGCTAAACATTTGCTCTTTGGGGACTAAAACATGATGAGACAGTTATGAGTTTACGTCAATGAGACGAGGCGAAAGTGGGAGAAGTGGCTCGTCAGACCGTTCGCAAATATGAGGTGGATTTTCATAAAACAAGCAGCGTTTTGCAGCTTATGAATCAGAGAATGCATTTATGTAGCTGAATAGGGAGGGAGAAAGAGTGTGAGAGTGCTACATTTATTAGAGAGAAGATTAAAACTCTATAAAATGCCTCTGTGCTGCCTCTCTCAGATCTGTATCTTGTTGCTGCCTGAAGCTGAAATGTAATAAATGAGTAACACAGCGGCGTGCCGTCAAGCCCTGCAAAGCTTTCTCTGCCGGCCTAAACAATTTTACAATAACCCAATTAGTTGCATTATAGATCCTAATATAGAATAAAACATATGCTATATATATATATATATATACAGTATATATATATATATATATATATATATATATATATATATATAAATAAATAAAAGATTAAAATCGCAATATCAGTCGCAATCGCAATTACGTTTTTTGTCATCCTGCGTTGATGGTGCGTCTGTGAGGAGCTGTAAAGGCAGATCCATATATTTACCCAGTGGTGAATCTGAAAGGTTTACATCAAAAACAGTAATCAAGTTACACCTGCATTTTGGCCATTAATACTATATGGCAGCGCCATAGTGATTAAACAATGAAATAAAATAAAATCAATAAATAATCTAATCATCACAATAAAGTGTAATTATTGCGCCGATTCAAGGTTTCTCCATAGATTTAGATGGGAACTTGTAATTTAAACAGCCATTTTTTCCAAACCCATTTTTCTCATAATCTGGCATCAGTATCTCTATATAAGTGGCGCATATAAGTCATAGAATGTTCCATCCCAATTGTTTTTTTTTTAGGTTTCTGTTAAGTTTTCTCTGCTGATTGAAGCGTCTGCATACATTCCATACTGAAAACCTACCAAAAACCTTTAAAAAAACAAAAATACTCATACAGCCAAAGTTTATTTTTTAATTCCTGAAGTTATTGGGCCCAATCTTGTGTTTCTAAATGCAGACTATAGTGTAGCCTTTTGTGCGCAGTAGGCACGTACTGTGAGATCTTCCAGCTCTAGACCTGGCACATTAAGTAGGCTGGAATAGGCTGGAGTAGGCAGTTTTTCCTCCAACCAGAAGGTGCAATAGAGAGGGGTGGTGGGGAGTATGGGTGAACACGTGCTTTTGTTTGGATCACATTAACACAATTACGGCCAAGTGCAGACTGGCACCACAGCAGGACGTACATCTCTCAGGACAGTGTTTAACTCACGGTGGGATAAATAAAGTTTTTATTTGACTGGTGAGAGTTTATGAAAGCCCATAATGCTAAAGAAAGAACACGAGGCAGCGCGATATAAACGAGGAAAAAGAATGTGAGGCTGCCATAGACGAGCAGCACTCTCAGTGGACCTCTTTTTTTTAACAAGCGACACCCTCTCGCCAGTGCCGCAGTCACATAGCACAACAGCTGCACACATGCAAGATGACAGTCGCGTTGGAGCAACGCTATCCTTGCACCAGACAGAAGATGTATATTTTTACTAATAACTAGCCTTCTCAATAACTAAAAAAGATATCCCAAAATCATTTTTTTTAGATTTCATTGCAGAAAAAATAGGCAAATGTTTTTATATGAAAACATAAAATGACAGAAAACTTGCAATGCATTTCTTTTCCCTATATGTATGTCAGTAATCTAAGCAAAATTGATATATATATATATATATAAAACACTATTTATTCACTTTAAAAGGGAGGCATTATGTGAAATCGACTTTTTATAGCTTTATATTTTATAAAATGGAGCAAATGTAAACCGGCAGCTTTTCTTAGTTTGGGCGAAAGTTCCGGCTCCTCCAGTCGTAAGTCTTCGATGCCGGTGGCCTGTACATGCTTAGTTTGCTTATTTCAACAAACGCCTCTGTCCCCCTCTGTGTTTGCGACAGTAGTCTTGATTGATTTTCACAGCTCTCCTCACTTAAACGTTGCGGGAAACCTATGTTGACATCATCTATCTGCACCATACAATCTTTCTCGCTCACACACTTGGAACAGCGAGCGTTTGATATGTCGCTGAGAAAAGCGTTTTGCGGCGATTTGGTTTCCATGGTGACGGTGCAAACTTGGCAGCTGCGTGATTTGCTCTATAATCCGTCACAAAGTGCTCACACAGAGGACGATTTGTCGCTTTATTTCCGTTTTAATGGACACGGAGGCCCGACCCTGAAGTGCAGAGTAAAAAAAAAAAAAAAGTATAGTGTGGAAAGCTATAATTATGACTGTGCAAGAGTAACCCAGTGAGTAATCACATTGGATATGTCAGATTTAAAATATTAGGCACTTTTGTAGTTTCTGGCATTCGTCTAAGATATTTTGCGTTTGTGTATGCAAAAAGAAAAAATCCTTGGAAAGCGGTATGCTGTCAATAACTATTCTGAAAACTGCTTTAGCTGTTTCTGCTTTCTGTAGGATTGAGACAAAAACAACAAAATAAACGGCCAATTTAACAAGTTAATGTCACTGCAGTAAAGAGAATTTGAGCACTGAATTCATTAGTCCCGTGACATTTCATGGTGTAAATCAGATGCAGGAAGTGTCTGGCAGGGGCCGACGAAAACTTAAAATAGTGTCAATGTGCTGTTATATTTGTTCTCCACACATGACGTTGTGTGTTCCTCCCAAACTATTCCACTTTGGTTTGCAAAAGAGCACTTGGATGCACCACAGCACTACTGGAAAAATATACTCCTCCTTTTGCAGCAATAACTGCTTTTCTGTAGTTGCAGATCAGACGCTCACAATGATCAGG
The DNA here is from genome assembly GCA_007210695.1 of Neogobius melanostomus. NCBI lineage: Eukaryota > Metazoa > Chordata > Actinopteri > Gobiiformes > Gobiidae > Neogobius > Neogobius melanostomus. The sequence goes on from VHKM01000099.1 coordinate 1,260,303, forward strand.
ATGAATCTTGGACCATTCCTCTTTACTAAACTGCAGTTCAGCGAGATTCCTGGGTTCACTTACTTTTACCTCCCTGTCCTATGAATGTTCTACATGTTACGGCCAATACAAATATGATAAAATGTAAATGTTTGGGTGGTATTAGTTTAAACAGACACTGTTTATTCATTCTTATGATTTTGATGAAGATCAGACCACATTTAGTGACCAATTTATGCAGAAATGTGAGAAAATCCAAACGATGTACTCACATTTTCACCACTATAGGTGTTTGTCTTGAAGCTAACGGCTAACTCTAAATAAAAATCAAAATAGCACAAAGATTTTGAACGAGCTGCTCAAAAGAGAATCGGCCTGTTTTTAGTATAAATACTTTTTAGTTGTTTATTAATTGTGTGGTGTAGTTTTAGCTCTGAGATAAAAAAAGTCCTACCTATAAAAACACATACGTTTCCTGCAGTCAAATATTTACATCCAACGTAATGTTGTCAACACGTAGCGAGTGACTTCCCATCAGTATCTCACTGATTTGTGCAAGACATCGCTAATCCTTAATGGGAAAATAACAAGAGAGGAAGGGCCGCAACCCCCGGAGATCGCACTCGGATTCACGTGTCACTCGCGAGCATAGAGCCTATTAGGCCAACTAACAGCAGAGAGTGTCCTCATAATGCTGTGGCAAAAGTGTCATCCCTATAGCAAATATTGTAAACATTATTCCAGGTCACTCTGTTCTGCGAACGTTGCAAAACAGGATGTCAGGAAAAAGATTAGGCACAGGGCCTTTACCCGAATTTCAAGCGTTTTGCAGCGTCCTGACACTCACAGTGAAACAAAAATGACCTTGTGTTTCTTGTCTCTCACAGCCCCGTTGGTCATCACTTTCTCCTTCAACGTGGGGAACGACCCGGTGGTTCTCTCGGTGAAGTCCCACCTCCCCCTAAACGACAGGCAGTGGCACCACGTGAGAGCCGAGAGGAACGTGAAGGAGGCGCTGCTGCAGGTGGACCAGCTGCCCCTGCGCTTCCTCGAGGCTCCTCCCGACGGACACATGAGGCTCAGGCTCACCAGCCAGCTCTTCGTGGGTAAGGGAGGATACTTGCTGATGGTTTATTGACTTTAAAAATGCAGAGGACACTTTCATACTCTATAAATACATGTTTTTCTGTCACATGACTTATGCAGTTATGGCTAATGCACATTATGGAATGGAAGCTTATTTGTGCAGTGCTTTTCACATGACACAAGTCACCCAAAGGGTTTCACACAGTTTTAGGGGATTTGTTCTTCATTCACTCCACACACGCTGGTGGTAAGCTACATGCTGTATGTAGCCACAGTTTCCCCTGGGGCAGACTGACAGAAGCGTGACTGCCCACATCTGCGCCAACGAATCCCTCCGACCACCAGTCAGTCACACACATCATACATCGTGATGTACTTGTTTTTAGTGGTAGGGGAAATCAGAGTACCTGGAGGAAACCTACACAGACACAGGGAGAAGATGCAAACTCCACACAGAAAGGCCCAACGCAGGGATCGAACCAGGAATGTTCTAGCTGTGAGGCACAAGTGCTAACCGCTGTACCACCGTGCCATCAGTGCAGACACATATCAAGCTACAGTATGTGTCTGCACTGATGGAAGTCAAGATGCTGCATTCAAAAGTAGCACACTCCTTTGCATAGGAGGACAGCCGATGCAAGAAGAAAATGAAAGCCTTTGAATTTTATCCTTATCAACTGCCTAGAGCAAGTTACAGACACCTCTTCAAATCAGCAAAAGACACGGTTTACATTTGCAAACATAGAGAGCTACAGGTTGTACAAACCTGTTAGAGAGAATGCCCTAAACCACACTCAAAACCTCTTGCTATTACTGTATTTTCATTTATAAAAAAGTGTTCCCAGTTGCAAGCGGCAGGTGTTGTTTACTGTCTGGAGCCAAAAATTCGACACGCTAATGCAGCTAATGCCTCTTTCAGCATTGACACTATCTTTGGAGGCCTTGTAGACTTTACAAACTCACACAATCACAGACAGAAAGGATTTGTTATACTTCTTATTTGATACCTTCATTTATTCTTTAGAGTGAAAGCTGCTGCTGTGCAGCTGCACTGACTTGCTTCGTAAACTCAGCCAGATGCTGTTTTGGCAAACAATGTAAACCAAATACAAAACAACCACCAGAGAGCATAGTTCTGGCCCAACAAAAATATGCTCAACATTCCAGTTATCTTCATGATCACCATTACATTCACATGATCACCATTACTGTACATACACATGATCACCATTACATACACATGATCACCATTACATTCACATGATCACCATTACTGTACATACACATGATCACCATTACATACACATGATTACCATTACATTCACATGATCACCATTACATTCACATGATCACCATTACTGTACATACACATGATCACCATTACATACACATGATTACCATTACATTCACATGATCACCATTACATTCACATGATCACCATTACTGTACATACACATGATCACCATTACATACACATGATTACCATTACATTCACATGATCACCATTACATTCACATGATCACCATTACTGTACATACACATGATCACCATTACATACACATGATTACCATTACATTCACATGATCACCATTACTGTACATACACATGATCACCATTACATACACATGATTACCATTACATTCACATGATCACCATTACATTCACATGATCACCATTACTGTACATACACATGATCACCATTACATTCACATGATCACCATTACATTCACATGATCACCATTACTGTACATACACATGATCACCATTACATTCACATGATCACCATTACTGTACATACACATGATCACCATTACATACACATGATTACCATTACATTCACATGATTACCATTACATTCACATGATCACCATTACAGTACATACACATGATCACCATTACATACACATGATCACCATTACATACACATGATCACCATTACTGTATATACACATGATCACCATTACATACACATGATTACCATTACATTCACATGATCACCATTACAGTACATACACATGATCACCATTACATACACATGCCATTACATGCCTTTGTGATTATTGTATCTTTGTTTAATTATTGATCCTGCTGGAAGTTCTCCATATTAATGTATCCAGCCAATGTCTTATGGGCAAGGATGTAATCTTTGTTGAATGTTTTTAAATATAGATTTTTAATAGAAAACCTCTTCAGATGTTAAGATCAGGTTTGCAAACACTCGCTTTTTTAAGCCACTTTATGTTTGTGTCGGGGATACTCAAAGCCCAAGCATTGTATCTGTATCAGAAGAAACAAATCTGGATTGCTGCACCTCTAGTAATAGCGATATTTTTTAATGTTGTTGTACAACATAGCACTTCCTTTCTCAAAGTGGAGCCATGAACAACTGTGTGTCGTCATTGGAAACGTATATGCACTAAGCAAAACCTTTAATGCACACTTGACACTCATTTGGCTCCTTTTGCCGTCCTGTTGCTGTGACATCACTTATTATTATGCATCAAGATGGCAGTGTTCAAACAGTAGAAGAAGAATCAACCAAAACAGTACTACTTTGATCTGTTCCTCAGGTGGGACGTCCTCTCGGCAGAGGGGCTTCCTGGGCTGCATCCGGACCCTGGTCATCAACGGCGTGACCTTTGACCTGGAGGAGCGTGCCAAGCTAGCCCCCGGCGTTAGCCCCGGTTGCCCCGGCTACTGCAGCGGCTCCAGCAGCCTGTGCCATAACCGCGGCCGGTGCATCGAGAAGAGCAGCGGCTTCGCCTGCGACTGCTCCCAGTCGGCCTACGGGGGGCCCAGCTGCAAGGAAGGTCTGCCAGAGCTGGGATTTTATTCTTCCATCTTCTCAGTCTGGAAAATAATCAAATGTAACTCTCTGATAATGGGAGGAGCCTGTATTCAGTGGGTTCAGTGAATCCAGATCTGTTCTTATTGCTTGACAACACATCATTTCTGACTTTTCCTCACACAGGGGGTCATTTACCAAGCGTTTGCTCGTGTGCAAACCGAGTAGCATGTGCAAACGTGGATCAGCAGTAGAGTAATTTATCCTTTTTTACTCACACATCATTGTCTTATTTACACTTAATGTTGTAATACAGGCAACATCAAATGGTAAATTAAGTGCAACATGCCAACAAAATAGTGTATTTTATTCTTCAGCTTGCACCTGCTATTTAGCACCTGTCTTGATAAATGACCCTCTCAGTGTCTCAAATAGAAATAAATAGAGTGACTTACTAACCTCACCTGCAGGCTGAATTCTCGCGGTATTTGTGAGTTCACAAATACAGGAAAATCCATCTTGAGCTGCTCTCATCGATGTGTTTGAATATCAAGCCACTGGAGGTTTGGGCCAATAACGTGGCCATGAGAAGGCGGGCATAAATTTGCAATAAGAAGAAGCAGTTTTAACGATACTAATTAACGCGGAAATGACAGAAAAACTTGAAGTATCCTGCTACATATGTAGCATGCAACACATAACATTTTTTAAAACGACATACAGTGCCTCTCGAAAGTACTAATACACCTTGAACTTTTGCACATTATTTTTAATTTTTTATTGAAAGTTCATACACAAGTAACAGACAACTGTGAAGTGAAAGCAAAATAATACATGATTCTGTTATTTTACAAAAAATAGAAAAGTGAAAAGTGGGGCGTGCATAAGTATTCATACAGCATTTTCGGAGTGCATTAAATTGCCTTTATAACATTCCTAATGACTGCAGAATGTTCACACCTTGCCCTAACCATTAAATAGAGGCCACCTGTGTGTAATCTACTCTCAGTATAATTCCAGCTGTTCTGTGAGGGCCTCAGAGCTATGGTCAGAGTGTATTGGTCACTAAACAACATCATGAAGGCCAAGGAGCACACCAGAGAGGTCAGGGATAAAGCTGTGGCGAAGTTTAAAGCAGCGTTAAGTTATACAAAGATTTCCCAAGATTTGAATATCTCACGGAACACTGTTCAATCCAACATTCGGAAATGGAAAGAGTATAGCACCACTGAGAACTTACCAAGACACGGGCGTCCACCTAAACTAACAGACCGAACAAGGAGAGCACTGGTCAGAAATGCAACCAAGTGCCCCAAGATAACTCTGGAGGAGCTGCGACGTACTGCCGCTGAGCTGGGGGAATCTGTACATGGGACAACTATAAGTCGTACTCTACACAAATCTGGCCTTCATGGACGAGTGGCAAGAAGAAAGCCATTATTGAAAGGAGGCCATAAGAAATCCCGTTTGAAGTTTGCTAGAAGTCATATGGAGGACACAGCTACCATGTGGAAGAAGGTGCTTTGGTCAGATGAGACAAAAATTGAACTTTTTGGCCCAAATGCAAAGCGTTATGTATGGAGCAAACCTAACACTGCTCATCGTCCTGAGTGCACCATCCCCAGTGTCAAATATGGTGGGGGGAGCATCATGCTATGGGGCTGCTTTTCCTCAGGGGGACTGGGAAGATTGTAAGAATAGTTGGGAAGATGGATGGAGCCAAATACAGGACATTTTGGAGGAGGTTTTCCTGGAGTCAACAAGAGAATTGAGGCTGGGGCGGAGATTCACCTTCCAGCAGGACAATGACCCTAAACACAAAGCTAAATCTACAATGGAATGGTTTAAAAACAAACATATTAATGTGTTAGAATGGTCAAAGTTCTGACCTAAATCCTATTGAAAATCTGTGAAAGACCTGAAAACTGCTGTTCACAAACGCTCTCCTTCTATTTGACAGAGCTTGAGTTGTTTTGTAAAGAGGAATGGGCTAAAATGTCAGTCTCTAGATGTGCAAACCTTGTAGTCATACCCCAGAAGACTTGCTGCTGTTATTGCAGAAAATGGGGTTCCACAAAGTATTAAGTATGAATACTTATGCACGCCCCACTTTTCACGTTTCTATTTTTTGAAAAATAACAGAATCATGTCTGATTTTGCTTTCACTTCACAGGTGTCTGTTACTTGTGTGTGCACTTTCAGTAAAAGATTCCAAATAAAATATTTATGTTTATGGTTGTAAACATGACAAAATGTGCAAAAGTTCAAGGTGTAGTAGTACTTTCGAGAGGCACTGTATTTAGGCTACTGGGTTTTTGGATTGATGTTTTGTCTCTGATTGGTTGAAACGAAGAGGGCTTGATCCAATCCGTAGCAAATGTCGTGCCAAACATACGTCTTCTCAAACAATTTTCCTCAAAAGCCAGAGCGATCCCAGATGGATATCAGTGTAATGTTATTGGCACTGTAGTAGAGCCTCATACTGATTTGTATGAGACACTACTAATCCCTCAAAGGAAAATAACAGCAGAGGAAGACCGGCAAGTGTTGGAAAATCCACTCGCAAGACAAAAGCAATGATTCCCCTGCACCAGGGGTCTCAAACTCATTTAGACTGGGGGCCAAAAATGCAAACCCAGTGACAGTCGTGGGCCGAAACAGACAATGTCTTTTTTATTAAGTCATTTATGATTTAGCAACTTTTTATTGTTTGCTATAATGTACCTTAAAATAGACTGTACATTAACTATCTGCACATTTTTAAACTTCCAGAGGTTTCCAATCGCCTAAACATTTGCTGAGCTTCTAAATTAGAAATTACAGACTCAGACAATTAGTGTTCTTGTAATTAATCTAATTTTGGTTCAGGTAAATTGGTTCAGGGCATCAGTGAATGATCTTTCAGGAGTCAGGTCCAGTTTCTGTCTGTTAGCCTATTTAGAAAGAAATGCAAAATGTACAACAAATGTCATTTTTAATTTAGTGTAGAAAGGCCCAACCAGGGACTGGAACTGATAATGAGCTCTAGCAATAAGCTTCAGCTACAAACTTGTTTTGTACTATGTTAATTTTCAATTACCCTGTCATATAAATAAATGCATCAATGAATGTGTAGATTTGCCAACTCTCCAAATGCCATTTTACAGACTCTGGTGAGTCTGAGATCAGCTCAGTGAGATTCACCTCATGTAAATAATGTGGAGTCATTGGCCTCATGCGTTTTCTGACTTACAGTTAGACAATTGATGGGGCTTATAATTTTTACTGTGAATGTATTTTCATATATTTCCATATTCTCTATTTTTAATGTAACTATGGCTCATGTGTTCGCACATGTGTCCTTAATAAAGATTAAATTAATTGACATGATAATGTTGCCTGAGAGAGAGATGGAGAGAAAAGGCTCCTCACTTTGCTGTTGTGACGCTTTTAAACACTAATTACAATGTGTTCACTTTGCAAAGTCATAAAGGTAAAAATGGTAAAGGTGCTTATTGTCATGCTGCAGTGCTGTCACTTTTCCAGCACATGTTTAGCTGAACAACTAATGTTTCTCCCTCATGTTCTGACAGTCTCCACCTGTTTCAGAAGCTCCTCTCACAGTCCGCTGCCTTTAGTCCATCTCTTTGTTGAAAAAAGTTGATAAGTCGTCTGCAGAAACGCCGCATCTCCCTTTCCCCTGCCTAATGTTGTCATTCTCGCGTCCACAGGGCATTGGCGCTACCACGCGGTGCCTCATGGGAAATGTAGTTCTAACGTGTTTAATGCAATTTACTGGCAGGCAGCATAAGAAATCATCTCGCGGGCCCAAAAAATACCTTGCGGGCCACCTGCCCTACACCAATACCTTAAAATCTGAGCTCACCAGTTACCACTTTGAGTATCAGACTTACCCTAACATTTTAATGAACTTCCTGAACTTCCACTGGACGCACGTTTCCTATTGCTTTACGAAGGGGTGAGTGAACGCAGTGGCGGGTTAATAATAAATGGCCGTCTTCTGGGAGTGAGCGGTTGTGCGGTGCGTGCCTGAAGGTGAGGGTCGGCGAGGACCTAAACACGGCGCGTAGTGACAGATAAACGAGCAGATTAAAATAAATCCTGTCCTGTGTCTGCTCGGTATGACTCATAAATCACCGCTGTCTTCGGGGCACTCGATTTCTCTTTCTCCTCTCCCCGCACTCCCTCACTTTGTCTTTCCTTTTCACTCTCCTTTCTTCCTTTTTTCTCTCATCACTCCCTTTCTCTGTTTCGTCTCCCTCCGTCTGAACTGTTTTTCCTCCAGTTTCCACCCCATCAATCTTTCTCAAGAAGGAGAAAAAAAAGTACTCTACACACTTCCTCTCGGTCTTTCTTTTCATCTCACTCCCTCTTACACATCTTTTTCTTCAAACTTTTCTTTCAACAGGTTTTTACAGTGACCGTGGTTATGAAAGCTCACGGTGGGTTAAGCGTAAGAATTGTCGGTCCCCTGGTAAACCGCCGTCACGTCTCACGAGCCTCAGCGTAGCAAATCTGATCTATTTTCGTATGCACTGAAAGAAGAGTCCCAAAAGAACCACGTGCAGCTGCGTTTGTTACGTCACACTAAAAGCGAAAGTGAAACTGCGTGAGCGCCTGGAAATCAGACGACAGGTTCATTCGTTAAGGTCACTCAGAGACAGAATATCTTTTGAAGAATGTCTTTTGAAAACATTCACACCTTTTAAATATTGCTAATGATAATATTCTATTGCTTATTTATTATTTGAAAATGTAGAATAGTGACTTCCATACTCCCATATCTCTCTCGCGATCACTTATTCTTAACACTCTCCCCTTTTCTACGGTTTCTCTTCTCTTGTCTCTCTCTGGCTTAGAGCTTTTCTTTTTAGCATACTATCATTCTCTCTCTCCGCTCCATCTTTTCCCTCCCTAGAGAGAGGAACTCTCTCTTTAACCTTCCTTTCCTGACTCATCTCTCCATCTCTTTAGCCTGGAAATGTTCACAAATGTAAAACTATCAAAGCGCTTAAATAAATATTACATTATATTTTGGGGAATGTATTTATTCACTGTTTTATATGCCCTTGAAGAATTCACACACAGTGGGTAAAGCAGCTTATACCATGGTCTGGGTGAATACTCGATTCTGATGCATTCTGGTGCATTATTTTCGTATAACCGCACACGTAGTCCGGTAGTTAAATCACTGGGATATCACTCCGCTGCGGGCATCGCCATAGCAACGCTTAATACAGCTGAATCAGACAAACGCTTAATTAGTGACTGACATGAATGAGATGGATTTTGTGGTTAATTCCAACGTTTGGGCAAAAACAAAACTTTTGATGAATGGGGAATAGAGGAGAGCAAGCAGCTAGGTTAGCCTACTGTTAATAAAATATGAGCTTTCCATTTCTACTGTAAACGGTTACGGCACTATTCATTATTTTCAGACGTACATAAAATGATCCCTGCACTTAAGCATATTTGGCTGGATTAGTAAAGTCACATATAAAAGTTTCAGTTTGTGGGGCCGAGGTGTAAGCGACTCCACTGCATCTGTTTCAGTTGAGCTCGTTGAGCTACAGGTTGCTAGCTAGCTAACTAGCCTTAGGTTAAACAGCGTAAAAGTGAAATAACTCCTGCCCAGGAGCGCCGCATATCGGTGTTTACTTCCACGGAAAAGAGCAAAGTTAGTCCTGTTGTGTTGTGATTCTGGTGATGCAGCGTGTGCTTCTGTTGTTTCGTTGAGCCTGACGGAGATCCTCGCAGCAGCGAGAGAATGGCTCGCTCTGAGACGAGCGTTCAGACAGTGCAAGACCGGCTAAAACCCCACATAAAATAGTCCCTGTAGTTTGGCATATTTAGCGAGTTTAGTAAATGGAAACAAAATTTGTTATAAAATGTGAAGTTTGTGGGACCATGGTATAAGCGGATTAAACAACGAGGAGCCGTGCATTAGACGGTTATAATGCACGGCTCCTCGTTGTTTAATCCTTACTTATAAATACTTCATTGTACTATTCATCAAGTAGAAGTAATAGTAAAAGTAAAAGTGTGAGTATGTGTACTACGCTGCAAAAAGAAATCTAGAGATGAGTAGTTTTCTTGAAATAAGTTTAAGAAATAAATTTGCTCTTGATGTAAGGAATTAATAGAGAAATCTGTCAATCCTTAGCAAATTTTGAGTGCTGAACCAAGCACATTTTCTCCAGTCTGTCATTACCCAAATCTTTCTTGAAAAAAGTGTCAAAATAGCAACAAAACATCAACAAAGAATATTGTTGCTTTTTTGTTATGTTTTGTTTTGTTGTGCTTTCATCGTTTCTGTCTCGTTTTTTGTTGCTATTTTAAGTCTTTTTTCAAGAAACTTTTAAATGGAAGCGATGGAAATGCGATAGAAAAAAAGCACAACACGGCAACAGCGCTAGGAAAAAGATCCGTTCAGACAAGTTTTGTTGGTCTTAGCTTTCAAATGAGACATTACACTGGTCTATAGCTCTCCAGTCAAGAACATTTTAGACACTCGGTTAAGGTGGACAGATTTTTTTTTAAATGAATCACACAAATCAAGGAGGGGGGATTTACTTATTTCAAGAAAAGCGTCCTCATTTCTAGACTGCTTCTTTTCTAGATGGCTGTTTCTAACGTCTCCCTTCTGGCTCTCCCCCCACAGAAGTGTCGGTGTCTTTCGAGCGCGAGTCTTCAGTCACCTTCACCTTCCAGGAGCCCTTCTCGGTGATGCAGAACCGCAGCGGCTTGCAGACGGGCGGCGTGTGGAGGGAGCGGGAGCGCGAGGGCAGCCGGGCCAGGGAGGACATGGCCTTTAGCTTCGTCACCTCGCACAGTCCGGCCATGCTCCTGACCGTCAGCACCTTCAGCCAGCAGTACATCTCCGTCATCCTGGCGCGCAACGGTACGGAGCTGAGCTAAAACCGAAGGGAATGTGGTTTACTTCGCTGGGCTGCGTGATACGAGAGTATGAGCTGACTCTTTCAGACACCATGAAGGGACGCCACGTGTAACATTGCTACGAAGGCACGATACTGCCCCTTCTTTCCAGAGAGACGAGAATTGATCCAAACGCAGAGATTCCCTTAAAGGTATAGGCCACCGTTTTTACATACTGAGATATGTTCTTACCTTAGCTTAGACGAGTTCATTTGTACCTGTCTGGTCCTTACGTGTGCCTTCTGTAACGTAAACACAGCACAGACGGCGTTAGCATTTAGCCTCTCTCTCTCCTCTATAGCTCCAAACGAGGTGAAGATAGAAGCTACCAAACTCTTCCACGTTTTCCCGATTTAAATATGGCTACATGAAGTGTTAGACTATAAAGTATAATTACACAAAATTAAACAATGTTTGATTTCTAAGTGGATAAAAAGGGGAACTATATTGTAAGGCGTAATAATACCAGGCATAATAATTCGACATCCGCACAGTGATATCTTAACTTTACTGTGCGGATGCCGAATTACTCCTGGTATTATTACGTCTTACAATATAGTTCCCCTTTTTATTCGCTTAGAAAATCCACATTGTTTAATTTTGTGTAATTATGCTTTGTAGTGTAACACTTCACATAGCCATATTTAAATCGGGAAAACGTGGAAGAGTTTGGTAGCTTCTATCTTCACCTCGTTTGGAGCTATAGAGGAGAAGAGAGAGGCTAAATGCTAACGCCGTCTGTGCTGTGTTTACGTTACGAAGGCACACATGAAGACCAGACAGGTACAGATGAACTCGTCAAGCTAAGGTAAGAACATATCTCAGTATGTAAAAACGGTGGCCTATTCCTTTAATGTTTTATCATCACGCGTTTGAAACAATATCTTGAGACTTGACAGAGCCTTTTAGTTTTGCATTTCACATGGCGACTGAACAGCCCATAATGCCACGATAGTTAATGATACACACTCACATGGACGCCGAGAGCGCATTGACTTGGATAAATCTGGAGAGAGAGAAGGAGTGTGGTGCACGAAGGTTGGACACGGAGAGGGACGCACGATGTCAACTGCTGCACATTGCCCCATTCGCCCACTGGGGCCTTAAAATTAAGGTAATTTTACCTTAATTTTAAAAAATTGAAACAATACAAATAATAAGCTCCAATTTGCATTTGTAACAGTGAAATATGAGCCTTAAAGGGACGAGATGCAAGTTGGTCATTTTAATACGCACTACTGCCACCTCAGGTCTTACGTGTAACTGCAGTCTCTATATTAAAGGGATATTTCAGGATTTTTGACATTGGGCCTCATGTCCTAGTTATCCAGAGTGTTGTTGATGTCTGGAGATATTTTTTTCTTAAATTCATGCAGTTCTTATATTTGAAGAGTCTAGTGGAGCTTGGCTAGGGCAAGGCTAAAGCATTTCTATGGTAAAGTCTAGCCTGCATTAAAAACAGTCTGGCCCACTCCACAGTGCACCTGAGGTAAATCACTTATAACACCAGACTAACCATATAAATGTCTGTGTTAATAGAATCATTTTTGAAATATAACTGACCTTGTATCACATGAATTACCGCATTTTGAGGGACTATTTTCTCGCAGATCACTCCGCCGCTGTGTTAGCTTACAGCCACGGAGCTGATGCTGCTCAAATATAAGTTATTTGGTTATTTGGCAAAATGGTTAAAATGATTCTATTAACACAGACATTTATATGGTTAGTCTGGTGTTATAAGTGATTTACCTCAGGTGCACTGTGGAGTGGGTCAGACTGTTTTTAATGCAGGCTAACTGATACCATAGAAATGCTTTAGCCTTGCCTAGCCTAGCGCCACTAGACTCTTCAAATATAAGAACTCCATGAATTTAAGAAAACAAATATCTCCAGACATCAACAACACTCTGGATAACTGAGTGAGGCCCAATGTCAAAAATCCTGAAATATCCCTGTAAGCTCGGGCCTGACGCCACTTCGGACCGAGTTAACACCTTTTTGAGTGACTGCAGGATTTTAGAGGCAGTTGTGGTGAAGAGGTCTGGGTTCATTCTACACATTAGGAGATTGCTGGAACATGTGTGGGAGGAAAATACTTAATTTTAACATTTTTGAACTCCATGTAGTCCCTTTAATACTGGCGAGCAGATGATGCTCTGAATAAGTCGTCCTCCTTTAAGACTTTTATGCACACATTTTAGCACATTTCAACCTGAAAAGACTCACTTCATTTCCAAATTCATAATCCATGATTCTGTTCAGAAATCATGTCAAGTTTATACTGCACTATATGATTATTTCCTAACATAAATAATAGGTGTATAATCTGCATCAGTGGTTTTGCTAGGGATCATTTCTCTCCATCATTTTGACGGACAGGGTTGTAAAAAATCAGCCATGAGCTATTTCTATCCATCATGAATTAATCTCTCATTATAAGCATTTTTTTTTTACCTATTATATACAGTATGTAAGAAAAAACTCTGAGATTGCAGGATAAATGGAGCTAAACGAAACCTGATTTTTTTAACAGAATCAAAGAACACGAATTTTTAAGAAACACTTTGGGCAAACGGGGCAATATGCAGCAGTTCACGTGGTGCGTCTTTGAAGCCACGTGCCCGCCCGGTTCGATCACTGCAGCGCTGCGTTTGTGCTTTCATTACGGCCTGATTTTCAATCCGTCAAAATGAGGGACGGCCTTGAAAATTTTCCGTCAAAGCTACAAATATTCCAAAAATCAAGGAGAAATTTCGGTTATTGTAACCTCTGATCTGCATACAATGAGAGATAAATTAATGACGGATAAATGACGACCCGGTCCGTCAAAATTACCAAGAGAAATGTGTATTCAAAAATGATCTTTATTCAGTCTTTCCCCCTCCCCCACAATAATTGTCTATATGTATTCTCGACCCTATTGAGCTTTAAACCTGAAAAGACCAATCAAATGTGTTATTTTTACAGATTATTTTCAATGAAAATGTGACAAGATATCAGAAATCGTATATGTAACTTCAAATCGACACTGATATTATTCCCGTCAGTCATTAGATTTTTTTTTTTTGTAGAAGTTTTTAATCCAACTTTTTAAGAACATCCTCTTTCAATCTCTCCTTTGCCGCGCTTGTCAAGAGTGCCAATAATGTCCCTCTTGCCGTTTCCAAAACTCGTAAAACTTCCCCTCATCTCGCTGCATTGATTCTTCCAGACGTGTGCCGACTTTGAGGCCTCCCGGTGGCCGTGTGCGCCGCAGAGGGCTCGGGCTAAAAGTGTTAAAAGTCGTCGAACGAAACGATCGACTCTCTGCTCCTTCCCGGTTCAATCCGGTGGGTGTCTTCCCCCGGCGGGTCCCTGGGATAAACATTTACATGCCAGACGGCCGGCGCGTCGATACCGCTGCTGTCTACTCGATATCACAAGAGCACAGGCTACAGAGTCGAACAAGGGGCTTAGGGAAACTGGAGGAGGATTACAGAGAGGAACTTGGGAGCTAGGGAGTTTAATAAAGACTTGTTATATCATATCAATTCTTGTCTTTTGTTACGCAATCCTCCAGTAAAAGGCTCGGCTGAGAGCACCAGGTCTATTCCGTCCACAGAAAGAGAAGGAGGAAAGAAAGTTTTCATGTGACGCTCTTGGAGGTCAAAACAACAGTAAGCACCATGGTAACGCTCGCTTAGAAGAGAGTGTGCAAATGTCCCTCGGTATGAAGTATGGATGGGAGAAACTGGTGCTTCCAGCCCCTGAAAAAGTGCTGCTGTTCACGGCGTACTCGCTAACTGCGCCAATCCCAATGCCCAGATCCAAACCCTGACCTGAACCCAGCTTATGATCCCCGCCTTCTCCTCCACTGACGGGTCCGACATCACGGATCCCGACCCCATTCCGAACCGAGAGCCCTTAAAGAGGGGGTATTATGCTTTTTTCAATCACATAGCACCAGTCTATAGCATACTACAATGATAACGTAACCTTCTGTTGGTCTGTATATGCAGTACATTAAAATAACTGCCTTGAATAAAATTGCTCTCTCAAAATGGCTGTACTGAACGTCTTGAAATAGGCCTCTGTCTCTTTAAGAAGCTTTCCGACACGCCCCCTTCAGCACACTGCTGTGGCATCTAAACAACACTACTGTGCGGGGAGGGGGCTCTGCTGAGCTGAGGAGCAGTGGTTGGTGGCTTGGCTGGTGACAAAGGTCCAGAGGCGTCTCCAGGAGGTGGGGGCGTTCCTAGGAGGACTGAGGCATAGCTACACCTAAAATGGCTGCCGTCTAAGTTTTTACTGATTACTCAAAAATATGTGAATGAGCCAAGGCAACACTCCAGGCATGTGTTTAATGAGGGAATGACATAATAACATGATATAAAGCTTGAAAAAGTCGATTTTACATAATACCCCATCTTTAACCTTAGCCCTGACCCCGAGGGGGAAAACCCCATGGAAGGCTAGCAGGCTAACGTCGCTGCATCGTCTGAACAAAGCACTGTTTAACAAAAGTCTGGACTTGAACTGACTCGGAAATACATACAAATACAAAACATGGTGACACCAATGAAGCCTTGACTGCACTGCAAAAAAGTAATCTGGAAATATGTGAAATGTTCGTGAAAAAAGTGAGGAGCGATAGAGTAAACAATCAATTCCTCCCCCTTTAACCAGAACGCCCTTCTTTGTTTGCAAAATGAGGAGAGCAGGAGAAGAATTTTCAAAAGTAAACGATCAAGCTCCTCCCCCCTCCCTTCCTGATTGGATGTGACAGGCTGGTTCACAGGAAAAGTTCATCTCATTGGTCTCATTGGTTGACGCGGGAGGATACTAGACTCGATTAGTTGCTGAGAAATCTGGGAATTAGGGACTTTACAAAAATGTATATATATATTATTTTTTTGTACTGATTTTACATCATTGATTTTGTGTATTTTATCAAATTTGTAAAACATTTACACTTCCAGACCATCTCTTTAATTTGAGTAACTAATTGCAAGAAATCTGTCCATGGGGCGAGAAGGGTATTAGGCGCATTGAGTTGCCTTGTGTATGAAATGCGCGGTATAAATAAAATTGCCTTGCCTTGCCTTGCCTATTATTTAGACTTAAAGGTACATTGCGTAACATTTTGGACTATAATACAAAACATCCTTCTAATGACCAGCTTGACACAGAAAGTGCTATTACTGCAGTGAGTAATCAAAGAATGGATCTGGATGAGGTCCTAACCTGTTTAAATCTCAAATTCTACTGGCTTTAGTTGACATCTCCATGGAGACGAGCTGGAGACGTACCCACTCCCGGTAAAGTTACAGTCATGTCTTAGGAGAGCTGAGCCCCTCACAGCAAAGGCTCATGTTTGTTTGTACATTTAAGAGGTATTTTTCAATGATGAAAATATCTGTCATAAAATAAATGCTTGGATTTCAATTGTATTTATTGGGTAAAATGCTACGCGAGTTTTATTTCAAGTAAAGTCATTTTGAGTGCAATAAGATATGTTTTCTTAATTTGCCCCACATTTACTTCTTTCAAGAAAATTGTACTTATTTCACGATTACTTTTTGCAGTGTGGCCAGCCAGACTACACACTTTCCCTGATCTTTACAAGTGCTGCTTTTTGAGTAGAAAGCTGGAGTGGCTTGCTGACCAGGCGACATAAACGTGGAGGCATATGGCTTCCCCCCAAAGCATTCACTGTGGCAAAGACCTGAGATGATATAATGGTCTTTAATGAGAGTGTATCAGTAACTGTTTTGACCTGGGACCGAATTCATCACATCAATCAAAAAGTGTTCCTGAAACGACTTACGTTACAAATTACGCACTGGCAATGTATAATAGAGTGAAAATTATAATTCAATTTAAACGTACGTGTGCTAAGACAAAACGAGTGGAGGTAATAATGACGAGCATGTGTTCAGTAATGACTTACAGAGAGGCACAAAAGTTTTAATGGAAAGTCCATTAGAGCAAGGAACTTTCAGACCATGCTCCACTGTCTAGGGGCTTTCAGAAGAAGGAAGCTACAATTAGTCCATTGATCTACAGTCTATGGTGTCACCATGGTTACTGCCCTTTAGGTGATGTCAATGAAAACTATAGAGTAAGGGTTGTCAATCCTATCATAACAAGTTCGACCGTACAGTATAAGGCATTTTCACTCGTACAAACACTTAAGTAGTAGAATGTGACTTATTGTATATCAGAGGATCTAAGTTTATCTGATTTCTGGAATCAAATAGTCTCGACATTTTCTGTTCCTGTCTCAAAGTTGCATATATATACTGTTTGCATTGAAGTGCCTGTTTTTTTTTTGCATTTTGTTCCCATAGGCAGTCTTCAAATCTGGTACCAGCTGCAGGCAGACAGGGCTCCGGACGTGTTTATCCCCGTTGTGCATTCGCTGTCTGATGGACGCCTGCACAGGATCCGGCTGCACCGAGAGGGATGGGACCTCTACGTGCAGGTCAGAACCACCACCGATAATGATGTGATGATGTGTTTAACAACCATTATTATTTGCAGTTATTATTTGCAACAGTTTATTGTTTGAATTTCTATGTGATACATATTTAATTCAATTTAAAGCAGTACTAACTCTTGCCCCTAGCGGCCATAAGCGCAACTGCAGGTGTCGTAGCAAGTTACGATTTTTTAACTTATTAAATGTCTTGGAGAGTAAATACTACGCTGACAGAAAAGTTGAAGGGAGAGAGGGGTGTTGTACATCCAGTTATACAATGGAAATATTTTTTTCACTCAAACTTGGCTGTAAATACTGTTTAAAGTGGCGCTATCCCGCAGTTAGCTTTGCCCGTTAGCCTGTTAGCTTCTTCTCCGTGATTACATTAGTGTGTATTGCTTGCTCCGCCCCGGTGACAGTCAAGTTGCAAGCATGGTGTTCTGGCCAGAGACACCAGGGGGAGCTGAAAGACCCCCCGATCATCCCATTAACACTTGTATTACCCCCAGAGGGACTACGGAAAGGATTTATTAAGGTAAACACGTTACTTAGTACTGCTTTAAGTAACTGTAAAGCATTTTGATGAGTGTTTTGTTGGGTGTTTTAATATTTATCAGTGAATTGCACAGTTTATGATCTAACAAAAGATCATAAACTGCATAAAACAGTAGGAGCCAACATCAGCGTTTAAGGCTGAGTTCACAGGACTTTCTACAAAATCCCAGCAGGGTTCACTTCAGTGACTGATGTGAAACGGATAATGCTAACAGCTCCACCTAAACTCAACTGTTACATTTAGCTTGGGTTGGATTTCCTAATTTACAAAGTGCCAAAGGGCTTTAATGTTAATTTTTATTGTCATTTAATTGCTCTCATTAAACTTACTTGCGCTGTAAGCTCTTGTCTCTGTTTCTCTGTTGATTTCTGGCGCAGCTCCAAATAAACTTGACTGCATGACACTGAGTCTGAACTGGATCCATAAAAAACACGGCCTCGGAATAGATTGAGCAGACTTAGTATTTCATAAAACACAAACTGGAATAGATTAGTGGAACGGATTTGGTAAAGACGCTTGTTTTAACGATCGCTGCATGATAAAAGGCTATTGTCCTGCCAGAGCGCCTGATGACGGGACGGCCCGCCCAGCCAAAATATTGAGAGAGTAAACACTGCTCCATATATACAACATAAGTTTGTCAAAGGTTGGTAAATCAAGTGAACATACAGTAATGGCCATAGATAGTTGGCATAGTTGGCAACTCGTCATAAGGAAAACATTTGAGGTACATATTACTAAAGTACCTCACTTTCGTAATATGTACTAGGTTAATGTTGAGCCAAGTTGCACATCCGCAAACACAGGAAGTTGGGGCAGTTTAAATGTGCCAAAACTGTAGGGGAATCACAGTCTGAAAGCATTGTACGGTAGAGTTTAAAAACCTAGTCAAAGCAGCGGGAAAGAGAAAAGTTCAGCTCAAGCCTGAGAAACACTCACACAAAGCAGAGTAGAAAAAGCAAAGGTCCACCTGTTTGTTGTTTTGGAGGTACAGTAAGTCACTGTGACTGTCAGTATCACTCAGTCGCCTGGTCATTCATTTTAATCTCTATTTATTATATTGGCTCATACTTTACGGTAGGGCTGTGCTCAATATTGTATCAGCAATATATCGTTACAGAGTGCGTGACAAACGAGTATCATATGGAGGTACATGTATCGTGATACACAAATATGATTGTCTAACCATTGTCTTTATTCATGTATCACAACATGTACTCTAACTGCTGGAATAAAAAAGGCTTGAATTCCCCTCCTGGAACCGCCACCATAACGTGGTGGAGGGGTTTGAGCCCGAATGATCCTAGAGCTCTGTTGTCGGGGGCTTCGTGCCCCTGGTAGGGTCTCCCAGGCAAACAGGTCCTGGGTGACGGGTCAGACAAAGAGCGGTTCAGAAGCCCCTTATGAGAGACCAACAGGCCCGGTTAGAACCATGAGGCCGTCCTTCTGTGGACCCACCACCTGCAGGAGGAGCCATAGGGGCTGGTGCAATGTGATTTGGGCAGCTCGGACAGCGGCCCCCACGACCCGGAAACGGACAAGTGGAAGAAAATGGATGGATGGATGGATGAATTGCACGCTGAGCTTATTCAGCATAATAAAAACCTCCATTATGTGCAGCTATGAGATCCTTTTTTCTTAAAATTCGGAGCCCAGCCCAACTTTACGGCCCTATCATCTCGGTATTGCAGCCTTAACCATAGTTCCATAATAAATAAATATTTAGGGTAATTGCAGCGCAGTCGCCAGTGTTCACACGGCTAGTCACTGTGGATGCACCTGCTAAAAACATAATTATTAAAAAGAAAGAATGACCTCTGCAGTGCTTCCATGTAGCTTTTAGAGTAGAGTCGCTGTAATCGGGAGCATATTAAGTAGCCATGTGCTCCGGGTGCGTTGCTCAAAGTAATACATAGAGCTTTGGAAGGCCTTTAGAGACCAATAGCACTGAAATAACGTGTGTGTGACACAGTCAGAGATATAATACTGCACCTGCTGCCGCTGCCGTGGTGTTTAAAGGGATTTAAAATGCTGGGAAATGCTTACAACCCTCTCCTCCTGGCCTCAACATTGTGAAGAATTGAAATCAAAACCTTTTCACTCAGCGTAATAAACACACTCAAACTAAGTCGAAATTGCGCTCTTGGGAATGTTGTTGCCCCAGCGTTTCAATTCGATAATTGAGCCGATTTTCCTGGAGCAGAACGCTAACTTTTGAGCTAACACGCAACTATTGTTAGCATTCTCAGTTATCTCCCATTCTTGGCCGTTTGACCCCCTTTGTTTCTCCCTAGAAATGTCTTCTACCCATAGAGGGATGGAACTTGATGGTTTGCGTATCTGTTTGGGGCCAGGTTGACATAAATGGGTGCACACTTCACTTTGATTACTTGTTCTTGTAATCATGGCTGTTTATATCTGTCTCATATCAACGGCTCTGCAGCTCTTTGACGCATAAATGGGTGAAACTGGAGAAGGGCGGATAAATAAAGCGATTCCTGTGACTGGCGCTTCTTAAACATATAATGTGTTGGTACAATGTGGATTAATGTCTTAATTACGGCTTCTGCAGCCCAATTAAACGCCCATAAGCCTAATAGACCAACTGTGGGAGTTATTAATTATTATATGTTTAGCCCATCAGGAAACGTCCTGGGTCTTCTAATTACCCAGCATGCCATTTGTAACTCTTATCACAATGTCAACTACAAAGAGCCCATTCAAAGATTAAACTGGTTACAGACATTCTGTATTAGTCCTAGTATTTTTGAGGAATAACTCCTCATTTCCTGAGCTTTTAGAATCTAAAGGCATTTGATTAGGAAACGCTCATGTGGAAGACAAGAAAGAACACTGCGGCACCTCCGCGCAGCTGGGAATCTGGCAGTACAGACAGCCACCCAGGCGTTCCTCTGTTCTCGAATTGAAAATGCGCTATATTTTCACAGCAGTTATCGACAGCATCTCTGTCCACCTCCAGAGCGGCTCCACACGCTGCTCTGTCTCTGCTCCTGAGTGCTGTTATTTGAGGTTTAGTTCATGAGCTGAGTCAGCCAACAGGAAACTCTTATATCTCTGTCTGTGGGCTGTGCGGTCTGGGCCGTATCTCCTCCACACTGTGGGACACGCTGGAACTATCCTGACAGGGGAGGCTGTGCTATACAGCAGGGTTTAAAAATATACTCTTCTCCTACACATGGGTCTCGAGTGATTGGAAATGTAGTTCTCTAACTATAGAGTTCGGGATTGCGTCATCAAACCTGTCTCCTATTGTGGGATTAGTGGTGTTTTCAAATGTAAAACGCTGGAGTTATTGTTTGATACATGACTGTGAGTGGGCTGCACCATAGTTCTCTCTCGCTTACAGAAAAGGTCTTACAGCAAAGATGTCTGTGTGTGTGTTTACAGTTGGACCAGGACGTGCACAGGAAGTACCGCCTGTCTTCAGACACAGAGCTGGTCCTGATTCGCTCGCTCACTCTGGGGAAGGTCATGAGTGAGTATCTCCTGTCTGTACTTTGTGTATGCTCCATCCGAAACCAGTAAATTGGTAAGAGGTCTTACGCCAAACCGGATGTGCGTCAGCGTCCGCCATGACAAGAAGCGTCCGAATTGGGCTGCCAGTTAGGAAGGAGTTAGGGAAAGTGGCCTGTATGCTAACTATCATAGCCACTTTAGCATAGGGACCTCTGATGCTAACTCACTGGCGATTAGGAGCTATGTGCCATCCCATAAGCCACTGCGCCAATCTCCCCACCCCCTCGCCCCCACCTCCGAGTGATTCATGCTGTTGATTGACCGGTGCAGATTTAATAATAATAATTTTTTTTTTAAAGATTCTGCACAAGCCAAACTTTATAAAAGTGACAAAATACATGTTGTCGTCACCACAGCACAGTCACATGGTTTTAAAGAGCCTCCTCAGTAAATCGCTTAAATGAAGGCAGTTTGTGCGTTTGCTTTCTTTTAGTAGAAACTTAAGCCACATGGCTAATTTGCATACTGTAGCTTTATGAAGCTGTTGAGATAAAATAAAGGGAAATGTGAAGGATCATTTGGATGTTTCTCTTTTTTTCCCCTTAAATATCTTTATTTGGACACTATGTTGTTGTTGGACAATATACAGTAGGTGGCGGTATGCGCTTTTGTTTGGCCTGCACTGAACTTTAAAGAAGAAGAAAAACAGCTGTTGGTGATGTCACTTCCCCTTCCCCTGGGTAAGGACGGTGGATTGGGCAAATGCTGCTGAAGCAGAAGTTCACTAACTGCATAGAGATCTAACAATTGACCCTATGAAAGGTTAAGGATTAGTTGCCAGTGTTAGTACTTAGAGGCTACAATTTGATGGTTTCGGATGCAGCAGTAAATGGGCGCGTCCGTGTGGTTGGAAAGAAATTTCCCAGAAGGGGGTCAAACCTCTTCAGACATGGCCCCCCACTGCAGTGAGGGTTGCTTTGGAATGCAGTAGAAAACAGGATGGGATTTAGCCCATGACTACAATCCAGCGAGGCGTGTTCACATGCAGGAGGTCTCGTGTATTCATAAACATGCGCTGTCCCGACCAAATAAACCATATTTAAAAAAAAAAAAACATGCTTGAGGAGCACGATTACTCAATGGTTGGATGCTCACTTTAGCAAATACATTTAAAAAGCTAAAGTAAACATACATTCAGTATTTTTAGTCTGATGCTTAAATGCTCTTGTGATAAACAGACACAGTCTGAGATATTAATAATGTTGAGCAAATTTATTTAGCGATTTCCTAACAGCTGTGTCTGAGCGGGCACTCATTTATAGAATTAAAAATGTTGTACTATTTAAGATATGGTGACCAGATAATCAAAACATCAGTCCATAAACTCTTTGAAAACTCTGTCTTTAGATCATTCCTGACCCAGCCTTAGCATCTTAGCTTATGTGTTTTGATCAATAGTGGTCAGGTTTCCACTTTTCTCACATTGGAAGTTGTCTCTAAGCACTGAACACTAATACTTCTGGACATTTCAGGTCAGTTACAGCTGCTGAAATTGACAGCACTGGTAGATAATGGATTCCTTCTTGTTATCTCACTTCTTGGCTATTGGTAACAGAATGTTTGATGGTTCTGTGGTGCCGTCCTAATATTTTTGATATTTCAAGAGGGCTGCATCCCTCTGACCAGCTACAATTTGTGACTTTTCACAAATAGTGGAAGGTTATTCTAATCATTCAGAGCCTTATGTTGAAATGCATATCTTCCTACTTCTTTATTGATTCGAGGAATTAAAACAATAGATATGGTTACTGTGACGCAGGTTAAAAGATGGAATAAGATATTGTTTTAAATAAGAAGGATAATCCATATAGATACGTAGAATTAAAAATACATTGTAACCCCTGTAGGCAGTGTTGAGAAACTGAAGGCTGTGGGGTTTTGGTATATGATATCAGCATAATGAGAAACAATTCTTTTTCTGACAGATTATATAAAATTCTTAGTGAGCAGTTGAGCTTATGTTATGTTCTGTACGAGATTGCTACATTTATAAAGCGGTTAATCACATTGCATATCACGATTGGCGTTAAACAGGAAGCAGTTTCTCGCAGACCTTAATGGTTTGGAACACTGTCAATAAGAGCGCGTTTGAACACAGCTTGGTCGGTTATCTGTTGCCATATGGGCTGCTCTCCGCATTTCAGAATGACTTGCCCTATGGGGATTTTTCAGGCAGCCGGTTGGGGTCCACACAGAACCCTTTCCAAATAGAAAGCAGTCCCAGTAGATGTGCAGTTTGCGGAACATTTCACCAAGCGGCTGGCACCCACCGGCACACGGCGCATCCAAGGGCACCTTCCACACACAATCCTGATGCTCCGTTTGAAGTCACTTTTCATGCTTCAGCCGCTAACTCAAAACAAAACAAGCAAATCAATGACGCCTGGCTAGTTAGCTCCTTCTGCTGTGTGTGTTTCAGGAACAGAGGGCTTCCCAGAGGAGGTGGTCCAGGCCGGGGCGCGAGGCTTCGTGGGCTGCCTCTCCTCGGTGCAGTTCAACCACGTGGCCCCCCTCAAGGCAGCGCTCCTGAACCGAGGAAGCTCCCTGGTCACCATCAGGGGTCCCGTGGTCCAGTCCAACTGTGGGGTGCTGGCCGACTCGCTCTCATCGCACAACCTGCAGGGTAAAAATCGAGCAAAAAAAATACTAACTGGAGAGCCATGACCAGATGAAAATGATTTGAGTTCAAATCTGGAAATAGTACTGATAGTATTGATGTTGACCTGCAGGGTAAAACAAAACAAAAATCAAGAATTACTGTCAACCTGCCTTTAAAACATGCAGGGATCTAATCGACAAGACTCTCCTCATTACAATCTGTAGGTTTAAAAAGGGAATATGTTGCTACAATCTACAGTTGTAACTCAATGAATGTTGTTTGTTTTAACTGTCATAGCCCTTGCTTGTCACTGATTATAAGTTACAAGCAAGGGCCGTACTTTTTAACAACGGCTGTGTTTTAATCTGTATATGCCCTGAAGAAGGTGCACACAACTGTAACGCGCCGGCACGTCCCATTGAACCTGTATTTTTTTTATTTCTGAGAGCCTCAGATGTCCTTTCTCCTTTTTTTTAATCCATGGATACACTCAATTTCCTCCTGAAGAGCACCCAGCTAAAGCACTCACTTTTCTAACATTATAACTGTATGCATTTTCCCCAAGTAAGGTTAATGGGAACTATGCAAGACACACTGTTGGTCCGTTTGGAAAGAATGGGGCACAGAATTTCATGAAAAGCACTTCTGCTCAACTGTTAGGGGGGTGGATTGATCATCCTTTCCAGTGGTGCAGGCTAGAACGAAGAATGGGTTCAATTCATGTCAAATAAATTCTGGAGGAAACGTAACACCATCTGTGGGAAAAAAAGTTAAAAAGCAAATGGTTTCTCCAAATGGGTAATGATCGTAATATATATAATACAAAATAGAGGAAGAACTTTTTTTGAGACTTTAAAAAAAATACAGAACTATTCTTCTCTATAAATGTAATTTCAAGTTGGGCCTGTCCTGGGCAGAAGGTCCTCCAGCTGTTCCAACCTCAGAATGGAAGATATAGACTTATTTCTATTGAAGAGGCTCATATGAGGTGGACATTCTTCTACTTTGGCTCACAAGAGCCTTAAGCTGAGAAAGTGCTGACATGTTTACACATCCTGAATCCTCAGAGTCCAGAGAGTTGTCCAGTATCAAACATTTGTGATGTTCCTGGAAGAAACAGCGTTAAACGTAGTAAAACTGTTTTGGCAAAATGGTGAAAAAACGTCCTCAGGTTTGAGTTAGAGGAGCTATGGTTACCACAGTAATTGTCACGAGTGTACATTTGGGCTAAAATGAAACATGACAATGTCTTCTTTAAATGATACCAAATACAATGGTGTAAATCATTTCTAATGGGCTGGAAATGGCCTAAACCAAACTTTGGACCAGTGTCAAAAGCGACTTTCGACATGGGGTGCATACACTAAAATGGCCACCATTTTTTTTCGAGATATTTCCAGCAGAGCAGACCCTCCAATTACTGGTCCTTAGGGTTAAAGTTAAAAGAAAAAACACAAATAAAAAGTATGGCAGACCATGTCAGGTTCAATCCAATTTTGAGACTTTGGCCCCCGACTATAAACACACTTCGAAATCCACAATGGACGAACTCAAAGGGCAGTCTGAAGGTTTTGCCGTGGCCTTCATAGCCTCCTGGCCTAAACATACTGTAATTGAAGGTCTGTGGATAAACCTCCAAAGAGCTGTACGTGACTGACGGTCCAGAAATCTCTCAGCTCTGGAAGACTTTTGTAAGGAAGAAAGGGCGAGAATCTCCCAGGCTAGAAATAAAAGACTCTTTGCTGCCGAGAAGAGCGTTTAAAGCTGCAATACTTGCCATAGCGGGGGGCTTTGCTGTCGCCTTTTTTTCCTTTTCTTTCCATCTTTTGGAGATCATTTCATCTTCCCATTGCTTCATTGTCCACATTGATAGAAATGTGGACAATGAAGAAGAGCTGAAGAGCTGAAGGAAGTGTGTGTGGATGGGGAAGTCTGGACATCTTTGCTCAGACACTGCCGCAACACGGCCCTGGATAAAGATGAAGAAGATGGATGGATGGATTTATGGACTGATTGATCGATCCGTGGTCTTGTCTTTATGGTCATGGCCCATTTCTCATGACCATACGTGATAGTAGGAACATAGACAAGTTTGATGGGATTTCTGATGGGACAGCCTGGAACACCAAGGAGATGTGAAGGAGGCATCTGGAACCTTGATGTAGCAGGGGCACTCCACATAGCTGCGCTCCAAACTCTATTTTAAAAAGCAGAAATTAAGAGCCTCGAAGAATTATCTTCTAGGTGTAGGGACCTTGACTTTGGTATAATGCAGGGGTCTGCAACCTGCAACAGCAAAAGAGTCTGTTTAAAACCAAAAGAAAGTCTCAAAAAGTCACCAGAGTTTTATTATCCGCCGAGCATACACATTGTTTATTTTAAGTATGATGATGAATAAATGAATTAAAAGTGAAAATTATGTCAACTCTTTTAAACTGGACTGACTGGAGGAAATATAAGCGAATCTGGATGATCCTTCCTTGTAAAATTTGAACAAATCATTTGTCACAGCCTTGGCTCTGGCGCAGATTTTGCCTCAGAATTTTTCAGATTGTCACTCAGTAAATGCACATTATGGGTGTACTTTTTTTCATCAACTACAGAGTACAGAACCTTAATCTAGCATTTTATCATCAAAGCTTGAAAGAGCTAGTAGTTGCCTAACCCTGGTGTAATGTCTCGTTATGATTTAGAATTCATTATGTGTTGTGTGTGTTCACAGATCAGTCGTCCACGTCGAATCAGGACACGAAGCAGAGGGACTCTCAGAGCGACGTGGCTCTAATAGCAGGTAAATCACTGTTTACATGCTTTTTTTTTTCACGCCACTCTGACTTACTGTCTCACTCGTGCAAAAACAGTCCTGCTCTCTAAATGAACTAAGCTGAAATAATGTTGGCTTCATGTGTGGGAGGCATGATTTTGGAGAGATCGATATTGATTTGACATGAGTGAATCGTGGACAAATTAGAAACAGCATAGGTGGCTGCGAGACTAATGGGTCAGACACAACATCCCATGCGTTTTTTGTTTTTGGCTGCGCTAGTAAAAACAAGTGCAGCCCGATGATGAAGACCACGGTGATTTAGCATCGTGGCTTCTCCTTGCGATAACAATAATATGGCATGAAAGCGTCACAAAAGCACATCTCCAGCCGCCGCAGCGCGCGCTGATATCCGAGCATTTGCGGATGGATAGATTCCTAATGGTTACTCACATCCATAATCGTCATCGCGCCGCGCTCCGGGTAACGAGAGCCTCTCACGGAGGCGTCAGAGGGAGCAGAATGAATCACACTCACACCTTCAAAGCCACTTCACTTTTCATAAATCAACATTACGCATTATGTAACCGCAATGGCATCAATCCCGTGTTTACTCACCGGCCTTAGGACAAGAGCAGGGCAGTGCAAACGTGATGATTTTTAGCTGTGCGAGGCTACAATGATTCCAACACTCAGGAATCATTAGCCTGGGATTTTAGGGGCTGCACAAAATATTGCCAAATGATTGTTATTGCGATATAAAGTGACGCAATAATAGGCAAAGTACACAAGTAAAAAAAATTGGTGGATTATGATGGGGTTGGTCAAGGAATAAGTTCAGCAAACACTATGTGCCCAAAGAATGAGATCAGCCGAACATCCTGAATGACCAGGTTATTCTATCTATGGATTTCTTCTTCCCTGATGGCATGGGCATTGGTTTGCGCAGTGGCCACACTCCCACCATCAATATAAGAATGGTGAATAATGAATGCAACACTGGATCTATGGACATTGCAGAACTTCATTGAAACAATGGCACAGCTAATGGTTCCTTCTCTTTTTTTTTATATGCAACTTTTTATGGCCAGGCATATACCTCAAAATCACTGAGGTCTTCTCAGTCTGACTGGGATTTGCAATGTTTTTGCTTACAGCAGTCAAAACTTGTGCCAAAGTTCAGTTTTCGCTTTAGTCTAGTTTTTTCTCATTTATTCTTTTTGATCATTATTTAGTATTTTTGACATCTTGTTTTAAAATAATTTGATTAAAAAAAAAAATAGGATAGATTCAATTTAAAGGGGCTGTGTGGAGTTTAGCAGTTGTGTACTCGCAATTGCCCCCTCAGGCCAAACGCGTAACTGCAGCCTCCATGATAAGCTCGTGCATGAGGCGCTCAGGCTTTACGAGCACCAGAAATAACAGTCCCATCCTGGTCAATTTACAGATATAAAGGCATGACTTAAACTGAGGTAAGAAACGTTACTGTTTTGTAAGATATTTAGACCAAATCAGTTTGAGTGAATGTTTTCCAAGATAAAATACTTGAGCAAATGCAGCAAAGTGAATCGAGTGAAGAAGTAATACATATAAACGAATAATTGACGTTTGAAGGAGGAAAAAAAAAATACTCGTATACTTTGTATGCATAAACGCAGGCCTAATTGAAATAATAAAATAATTCCACTGGTAGAAATGCTACTAGGAAAAGTCAAAATCGCCTCGTCAATTCCCTGGGCCCAAAGTTAGCGTAGCTAACTCGTAAACTATATTGTAAACGGCACATGTTCACTTTTTGTAGTCGTTTCACTACTTATAAATCTGTGAGCAGTCATGCTTATTTTGCGGTCAAGGAAAACAGCGACATTATTTTTGCCATTGTAAATACAGCACCATTACCACTGTTACTACTCAAATGTTTTGTAGGTACAGCACAATTACTGTTATTACTGACACTACTAGTCTGCTACTAATACTACACAACTTCTCTGTAGGTATAAAACTATTAGATCAACTATTTTGGTAACTTCCAAATATGATTATTTTATGGCTTGTTTCAGTGAAGTTTGTACAACATGCACAGACAGTCGGACACCGTTGTTTTGAAGCATCAACAACACTTTTCCTCCACGTATTTAGTCATAATTTCTTACCTTTCAAGCAAAAATAAGCTGCGGGTCTTTTGAGAGATTCTCAACATTTTCCGATGTTTACTCTGGTTCTTTGCCTACGCAGATCAGACTCGACTTTCGCCTTTTTTGTCACACTCGAATAAACTCTTCGTTTCTTTTCGTTAGTTGGGATCTGGGCTGGAGTTTCGATGGTGCTTGAAGCCGGTCTCCTCTTATTCTCCGCTAAATCCATCCTTCTGAAGTTACCACTCGCTCGCAGCGTCAGTATAGAGGAGATACAGCTAACGCTACAGCTGACGCTACAGCTAACGCTACAGCTAACGCTACAGCTGAGCGTGAACGCGCATTACGCATTACGCTGTTTGCTTGTTCGACCCGAGCATAAACTATTAAGTGACTTTACAGGCATATAGAGGCAATCGCGGTGAAAAGGCCAGGGCTCATTCTACTCACCAGGGCATTGCTGGAGCATGTATGAGAAAGAAATTTTAAATTTGTATTCATTTATTTGTGGTTAAACTTATGTATAGTCCCTTTAATGGAATGTGTGAAACGGTCAGACATCTATATCAGTGTTTCCCAAACGGAGGTACGAGTACCCCCTTAGCAGGTGGTACTTGGAATTATTTCAGATCTAAAAAATGAGGAATACATGTTTGTTTATTTTCAATAATATTTGACAGTAAAAGGTTTACATTACAAACCTTTTACTGTAAAGTGGTCATACACTGTGTTTTAACTTAATTATAAACACAGTACAAATTAAATACCAATAATTCTCAGTTTAGTTGATCCTTTTCTAAATAACTGCCTGCAAATGAAAGACTCATGGGGTTAATGTGACAAGAAAGGTTGGGAACCACTGGGTCTACATCAAGAAATGTCACAGCTGCCTCGATTTGTTGGACTTTGTTTTATGCATCATCCTGGATGTCTGAGAATTTCTTTTTGACTTTCACCTACGAGGGAAATTAGTTTTCTTCACCGTCTGAATTAGGGCTGGGACGATCCACTTTTGTCATGATCCCTGATGCTCAGGGGCTGATCCGACACATACAGCAAAACAGTAACAATTATTATAAGTAATATGTTTACCTGAAAATGTGTAAAACGTTATATGTCCGAAGTTTATAAACCAAATGCGATTTGACATTTATTGAAGTGTTAAGATGGAAAAGGGCATTATCACATAATGTATCAAAGTGCTGTATAACAAAGGAGTGCAGGATAAAAATGCCTCCAAACACAAGTATTGAAAGTATTGCGATACTTAATCAAGTATCTCTGTACAGCAGCACAAAGTATTGCGTTCCAAATCTGATCCGATATTTTGTTCCAGCCCTAGCCTTAAGGTGTAATGCATTTTCAGACATTTATGAAAAAAACAAGCAAGGACTAGCAGCAATGCTGTGTTAGCAGGCTAGTTGTTGTTAGTAGGGCTGGGTACTGTTCAACGGTACAGACTTGGTACAGACTGAACAGCTCCGGTAGGGGCGGTATCGAAAAACGTTATTTTATTTTTTTCTGTGCCAATTTTGTTACTTTTTGTCTCCAGACGTCAATAAATGTTCTGCAGTGAGTCTAAAAAAAGTAACCTGAACTCATGAGCAGCTTCAGCACAAATGCAGATGTTTTCTTAAAGCAAAGCAAAGCTATAACTTACTAACACTTTAGTCATTATTACAGATGGCTGTCCTGGCTCACAGTCTGAACCAGGACTAAACCACTAAACTGGGTAAAAACCAGGACTAAACCAGGACTGAATAAGAAACTAGAGTTCTTAGACAAAGAGAAAAGCAGGGACAACAAGAAACACATCGGCTTTACCTTTAGTGAAAGATCTGCAGAGCCTGAAGTTACGTGCTGTTGTTTACTAAACTCCAGCTGCACCGGAGGAGAAGATCAAAGATTTTTTGGTGGAAAAAAGTGAGCACTCACTCTGCATTAGCCATTTTTGGAACAGTTTTGGTAAATTATTAGTGACAGAGTGAGCGCTCTCACTGTGTAACAGATTTTTGACGTGTGAAGTGTTTTCACTGTGGAACAGCGCTGTGTGGTTAGAAAAGTTTAGCTGAAAGAAAACAGTGTCCTGATGTGGATCTGGTCTGTCCCTGCAGCTCAGGGCCTATCTCTCTTTTTAAAGAGAGAAAGGGCTGCTTAAGTCGAAATTCTGCTCAAAAAATGAAGTTACATGTGATGCTGCCTGTGTTCTTTCGGTGTGGTACCGGTACCGAACAGCAGGTATCGTTAAAGTAGTCGTATCGGAAACAAAACCAAACGGTACCCAGCCCTAGTGGTTAGCAGGCTACTTGTCAGCATTACCGGGTTAGCATTATGGGGAGTTGCGAAACACTCATATAAACTCATTCTCATAAAAAATCAGGATGGAACCTGCTAGGCATAAGTTTGGACCACTGTACACAGTTGAAACGCTTCAGCTATTTCCATTTTTGGAAACAGGAAAGGTCCAGTTTTTATCAAACATATTCCAAATATTTGTAAATCTAGCCACAATCTTGCCAATTGTTGCCCCATTGAATAATACGCCTTTCTCTCTCTCTCTCTTTACGTATATCTCCAGGAGTGGTGACGGCGGTCTCCTTCATCACCGTTTGCGTGGTCGCCGTGGTGACCAGGCTGCTGTACCGACGGCAGTTCCAGAGGAGCGACCCGGCCTCCCCGAAGGACAAGCAGCAGAGGAGCACAGAGGAGCCCGCTTTCAGGACAGAGCTGCACCTCCACCACGCCATGAGGGACAGCATCAAGGAGTACTACATCTGAAATACCACTACTGCAAAATACTACTGCTTCGGGAGGCCACGCATTCTCCAGAACAGAGAGAGAGAGGAGAAGCGAAGGCAGGGCCATTACCGGTTCTTATAAGTTGGCAGTGTTGGGTAGTAGGTTCTGATGATGTCAAAATAATACATAATTGACTTTTGTGTGCACTTTTCACCAACTTTCGAAGCAAGAAGCGATTGTTTTAGCCTCATTTAAACTGCTGCTGCTGCTGCTGCTGCTGTCTTCGGCTTCAGTACAAGTGGAAACAGACGTGGAATATTTTCAAATCCAGTGTCATGGCAAAAAAGAAAAGACGGGCTTTTAGCAAAAGGCAGTTGCTCTGCACTTTTGAAAACAGGACCTCAACAGTATTTCAGTGTTATTTTAAAAGAAACGATCTTTTCCGTGGTGATTTGCAGTAAAATGTTTCGATTTTGGAGTGTTTTTGCTTTATTTTAAACACTATACACAACTAATTTCATTTTCATTACGGGGTACTTTGAGTAGAAATGAAAGACATAAGTAGTACACGAGACATAGAGGGTTGGGAACCATTGGTCTGTATTGTCGCGGGTGTTTCGTGTTGTGGGCGAATCAAATATATTTTTAATGATGGGTGAATTGACTGCGGGCCAGATTAGAATACCCAATCCAAGCTTCAAATGAATAGGCCTGAAGGTCTGTATGACTGAGGATACACACAGACAAGTCATATTAAGTCTGAGGAAAGCATTACCCAACACTGCTATCTGAATGACCAGTGTGTCTGACTATACTCTCCCTTGAAATGGACCTTCCACTATTTACAAAACTGCAAAAAAGAAACAAAAAAAGAAACAAACAAAAAAACGCTTGGTCTTTTGCTAACATTGCTTTAAACAGGGAAATCAAGAAGAAACGACATTGCATCCCGGAAAAAGACATCTCACGGATTTCTACGGACGACAAAAACTGGAATTTCACGCGGAATTTCGAACTCAAACTCTGAACTTGGCAGAACATTTGGAACTGCACTTGTGAATACGATGTTGGAGTATAGACCTGTTTTCTTTGTTCTTTTTTACTAAACTGCGGAGGAACATCGACGCTCCTCTAAATGCTGTCTCCTCCTCCTCTCCCGGATTGGTTGGCTGTTTTGGGGGGGGGGGAGGGCTTGTCCCCGTCCTGAAGCGTGGGCGTGGCCTGTAGACTGTGTGACGTGCTTTTTGGTGGTAGAGTGGTAGAGGCCAAACTGCCCGCGGTACCAGTGCCTAATGCGGACCTTTCATTTTGGGTTTGAAGCATTGTTTTGTTTCGCTAACTGACTCAGCGCGCTCGCCGTTCACTCCTGGGGTTAAGGGGAGACACCGTAGGCAAAATGAAAAACGAATATCACAAGAATGTTAAAGCTTTTGGGCCAGATTGGTTGGGAAAAATGTCCTTTGCATTTTTAAAGCCCACAAAAACTTCACTTGAGCTGTTCTGCACTCAAACTTTTTGTCACGACGCCATCAAACATTGGCTGAAAATGAGGCCGTTTTGGTTATGGCATGTTTAATTCAAGTGGCTTTTCCATAACCACATGTCAACAATTGGTTGTTCAAAATATGTTAAATATCAATGCTAAGGTGCCCAAAAGCAGATTTATAAGACATAATTATGCATAAATCCACTTAGCACCTACAGATTGTTCTGAGCATAGAATCCTGCCGCTAACTTCCTGTGGGCGAGTGTTAGGCTAACAAAAAATGCTAAACATTTAAATAAACGTCAATCCAAGGGTATTTAAAAAAAGAAATTAGCTCAGATTGAGGCGCTGTTTTAACATTTGCTAATGTTAAATGGACATTAGCTATTAGCTTTAGCATTTTACCATTTTACCATTAACACAGAAGTCTCCTCCATGTTGTTAAATGATTATCTGCCATGTGTATGTGAAGATGTTGGAATAAACATTTATTTCAATGAGACACTAACTTCCCACAGGAATAAAACAAGGACAGGAAAGGAAGTTAGCATCATGTTGCTATATAACTTTCCATGCACAAAGCCTATAGGCTATATGCACAGTGACCCCACGCCATTTCTGCCTGGACAGTAGCATTGGTGTTGTCCTTCCTGTCCTGTATCTTTTACATTCAAAATTAGAGGGGTCAAACACAAATGAAGACACAGCTCAAGATTTGGTAAAGGACAGCGAGTAAAAGTTCGGATGTGACTGGAGCAGGTTAAAAACATTACGTGAGACGCAACGACTTCACTGGAGGAAACCTCCGTGTTCATAATGGTGGGTTTTTTGTTTTGAGGCTAACGGCTAACACAAAATAAAAATTTAAAGTAATGCAAAGTTTTGAATGAACCTCGGCCTGTAAGTAGTTTAAATTTGACCTTAACGACGACTGGCGTTTTCTCCAGGGCAGGATTCACATCCAACATGATGTATATAACGCTGCAGTGACTGTCCATCAGTAACTCGCTGTCCTGAGCCAAATCCTGAGCTGTTCTTCATTTGTGTGGGACCCTGCTAATTGTGAATGTACAAGATAGGCGAGAGGAGGGACAGGCTTAGATAATAAGATGCTTATATGAACGTTTCTTCACACCAGATATAATTCAAAACATGCTAAATAACGTTGTAGTGAAGGCTGTGACCAAAAGTAAGGTTTATCATTAGCTGCACTCGCCAGTGCGGTCTTCATCCTGTTTCTGATCTCGGACCACTCTGGTCATCTCCGAGTCTACGCAAATGTTGTAATTACCACTTTGAGCGACTTCACCTGCAGTGTCTCTCCTCGCAGAACCATGTGCTACCTAACTCTGCACTCATTGTCATTGTCCTTCATATACAGTAAATACTTGCGAGTGCTGCTGAGTTACTGAATAGAACTTGGGCAGGCATCAGCTGAACGTTGATCCCAGGTGTGAACAGCAGGGGGCGCCCATCACAGGGCCATGTGAGCAGAGGTAGTCTTGCACTGAACTGTTATAGTAGCATGAGCAAACCCACTGTGTGCTGTGGACATGTTTTGTTTGAGCACAATCAGGCTGGGCGCTTGTGTAGTCCCTCTTCTCCACTAACAACCACGCTAAAGCGGGTTTGGTGTTTCGTGCAACAACAAAACATTCTTTGATTGTGGGCTTTCTGCAAACAAAACGTAAGAATTTTAAATGAGTGATGCAGCGCTTTGTGTAAATTGACACTGTAACGGGGCATATCATACACACAACTGACTATTTTTGTGCTTTTAAAAATGTTGTTCCTTTATCAAAAACATAACTGGAGTAGAATTTCACTTCACCCATTTAGTATGTAGTACTCCTATTGAAATTGGTGGTTCCAGGCCAAAATTCCAAATCCTGACCAGCCCAGTCTCTCACTTCTTACTGTCTTTTAAATATATTATATATATATAATATTCTAATATTCTAATTATAAAACGTAAAATGTCAATGCTAAGCAGGTTTATAAGTATACATCATGTTCACTTTGAACCCACGCAATGTAAATTTGAAGAAGGCATGTCCCCAAATAAGAAGAACAATAATTTCTTAAATGTCACCCTAATTTGTGGCTATTTAAGGAAGTGGTGTGGAATATACTCTAGTTTCTGACAGCATTCGTACAGCCTTCTACTTTGCCCAAATGGTGTAGGCAAGGATTTTGTAGAAATTTGTAGAGCACTATTCATACACAAAGTAATAAAGGGTAAATGGACTCAACTTATATAGCGCTTTTCTACCTTTATCAGGCCCAAAGCGCTTTACAGTAAGGAACCACTCACCCATTCACTCTCTCATTCATACACCAGTGCACGCAGACACTGGAGGCAAGGAGGGTGAAGTGTCTTGCCCAACAACAGCGTGCACTTGCAAGAGCTGGGATTCGAATCCACGACCTTCTGTGCACGAGACAACCCGCTCTACCATCTGCGCCACCGTCTAGGTTAGGCTCTGGCACGGAATGTTGTATAGCAGTATGATGCTAACTTCCTAGGTAACTCATAGAAATCAAATGTTTTTCGCCTGTTCCAACAAAAGCAGACAGTAGCCCCATACAATACTAAAGCATGGCGTGGTATGTTTTGTCCATTTCTTGGCATTTATATAATTTCTGTTGTTTCTTTAGCATTAGCATCTCATAAGATGATGTTTTGTGGCCATTGGCCATTTTGAGTTAGCATTTAGCTCAGAGGACACTTTTATACGTCAATTTGTATCTAACGCAAAAATCTCAAAAGGTCTGTACATTCAATAATGATTTCTAACTAGGTATAACCTAGATGTGTTGACGGGTTGACAACAGCTGAAAACATCCAGAGCGTACATAATTTGTGATGTGGCTAATGCTAACGGCTATAGGAAAAAGACATTGAACAGGCTAATGGACTCTGAAAACGTTCCTGGACGAGCCGACTGGCTAACTCCGCATACGTTAAGATTGAATGGAGCTTCTCCTTTTATGTATAAGGGGTAACTAACTGTAGCTGTTTTAGCATTGAAGCTAAAGGCCATTCGCTAAAAGGGCACCATCTGACCACCATCTTTTATGAAACACACTCGGCTTGACGTTTATCAAGGTTTTCTACAGATTTTCAAATCTTATTTTATTTGTAATTTACAATTTAGTTCACGTGGAAGTAAAAACCATAGTATGTTCCAAAAACATTTCGTGCACAGAGCCCATTCAGGGTCCACAGGAATATCATCATCATTGACACATTTTCAAAATTCTAAGGTAATTGATCGATCACTGGACAACTGCAGTGGCACTAAACAAGTAAACCACAATACTAATACTCCAGTCCAAATGTCCATGGAATTTGGGTGGGTTTTGCCGCTGATACCTGGCAACCCTGGCACACCTGATATCAGAGAAAGTATAACATCCTCCCTTTAAACATTTCAGGAAAACACTCCAGTTAAAACGCTTGCTAATACAGTTTAAAACCTTGAAACAATCACCATACGACGTGGAGAAGCAGGGACTCAATTTCCTTTCTATTTCTTTTTTTGTGTGTCTTTTTTTGTTGTTGCAACAAACCCTGTCACGCATTGTCACAGTATTGTATTCTTTCTCCTTTTGTATTCCCTGTTTCGGTTCTATGCATCGGCCCATGTTAAGACCCGTCCCTCGCAATGATTTGTACTACTGCAGTTTTATTAGGGGTATATTGTAAAGATGTATAATTTATTAATAAAACAATATATTCGTAAACAACGTCGTAATTCTTTTCTTACTCAGAGCTCCGTGCTGGTGAGGTAGTGCAGTGTCTGAGTGCCCTCTGGTGGCTGGAAGATGAACTGCTCCTGTTTACAACTCAAAGAAGATCCAATGTGGGTATAGGTGCATCATTAATAGCATTTTTAGTCAATCAAATATTAATATCTATGTAATTACAGAAACATCAGTACTTCTCAACTGCTGGGAAGGGGCCAAATGTGGGTCATGAAATTATTTTCAGTGGGTTGCCGGCCTTTGCCAAAATTAAATTAAATATAAATAAATGTTGACAGTTTGCCCTTGGATAAATGTTTGAATCAGTAGAACTTTGTTAACCTCTTTGTTAACCTTTGTCTTTACCCAAATCTAAAAGCTTCTCGACTGGAACTTGCAGCCTCTAGGCCAGTGCAGCACCTCATTTGAAAGCTAAGACCATGAAAAATAATCGTAACTTTTTATGTTGCATTGTCGCCGCATTTTTGTCACATTTTTGAAGCGCTTTTGTTGTGTCTTCCGAATTTTTTGTTGCTGCATTTTTGTGACTTCATAAGATTAAGAACTACATTGGGACAAAGTCAGGGCAAAAACAGGGCAATGTTAGGGCTTTAGCGAGACTACATCCATTAGGCGCTACTTCAGGAAAACACGAGAGACTGGATCAGCTCAGCAGCGCACCTCCTCCTCGCAGCTGGGTGGACATACAGTATAGGGCGGATAACACAACACCTGTGGAGCCACTGTTCTCCTGTCCAGCCCTGGCTTTATGACGCTTTGTGAAAAAAACTCAGTGAATGAAGCTCTCTTATGAGATGGCGCGGTCGTGTTTGCATCCACATTTATTCAGATTCAGCCACACCCGGTAACTCCTGCCATCGCAAAGAAACATCTCAAAGCTTGTATCTTCACATTTCCCACAAACGCAGATAAAATTGAGTCAAGGGGTAAAGGAAGCAAACATTTATCCGTCAAATGAATAATTCAGATATTATTTGGTTAAGTTAGACTCCAGACAGCGATTGACCGGTTGAACACTCGTGCTAGCCCGGTGCAGTTTCCCCAAACTCACGCTACATCAGTTTGATCACTCGCTTCACAAACACATCCAAAACTGATGTTCCTTACCTTAAAGTTACTGCTCAGGCCCTTTGTACTGATGAAGACAGGGAAACACGCTGTCCACCTGCCGAGGACCGCGAAAAGTCCTGCTCCTCCATGTGATAATCCGTGAAAAACTCCCAAGACACGATGCACGAGTGTCCTTGTGCTTTGGTTTGGTAAAATCTGTCAGTCTGTCCAACGATAAGCCTCCAGTATTCTCACTGTAGCTGTTTTTCAGCGGTTTACAGAGCCATGTTTACATTTCAGCCGCTCTGAGGTGATGGAGGCGGAGCCGCATAAACACAGCTACTCAAAGCGGAGCGTATGCGCCGCGGAACAACGCGATACTGGCACGGATAATGCCAAAAAATATTGTTTTTATGGAAAATAAGGCGCGGGTCATATTTTATTGTATTGAAAAGGTCCAGTCTAAACTAGTAAATGTAAAGTCAATGAAAATTCACGTTTTGAAAAAGTGGAGGGGACCAAACAACCACTTTTCAAAAGTGGGGGGACACGTCCCCCTGACAATGAATGGTTCCGACGCCCATGGTTACTCCCCTGATGCTTTTTGTTGCTCTATTGTCACTTTTCTGTTGCTCTTTTGTAGCTTTTTTGTTGCGTTTTCGTCACATTTTTGTCACTTTTCCATCGCCTTTTGTCATATTTTTCTTGCTCTTTTGTTGCATTTTCATCCTTGTTTTCGTCTCATTTTGTTGCTCTTTTGACACTTTTTTTAAGAAGCTTTCAAAGACCTTTTAATTCAGTGGTCTTCACACACTGACCAGTATCATTTAGTTTAGGTTTATTCATCAATAATTACTTTGTTTTCAGTTCATTGCAAACAAAATAATGCATCGTTTTACAGTGCAACGGTGCCATCTGGTGGAGATAGAATCAACTACAGTATCGTTTCAAATATCCAAACTCATTCACAGTCCAAATGAAAGAAATAGTAGTTATATTAGGTCTTAAATAACAGTATTAATTTACTGATATGTCAGACCTGCCTTGTGTTCTGTTATTAGATACACTTATCTATCTTAGATAACTTATTGATTTAACTATTTTCTTTAAAAAGGCAGAGGCAGACCGCAGCTGGGCGTACACTGTGTGATTTTAGCACAAATTGTGTTAGTTAGGGACTGTCAACAAATGGCTTCTGTTTTGGAAATGAGCATAAAGGGACCCTCTCCTAATCCCATCACTTTTCCCCAATCTACTCCGTCACTATTCACAGTGCAAAAAGACCTGTCCCAGTGAGCAGCCCTCGCAGGGCCATGAGCAGAGGGTGCAGCCTGGGCCACGAGGAGAACCGTAGAAAGTTGTCATGCTGCAGTCGTGCATTTCGCTTCTCTCCCGACCCCTACTTTGGGGATCACTGTTTTAACCTCTTAACCCCCGCCTTAACCAAGTGCATCTTCCAGCTCAGCTTTACCCAAATCTAAAAGGTTGCAGCCTATAGGACAGTGTAACGCCTCACTGGAAAGCTAAGCCCAACAAAACTCATCTAAACGGATCATTTCCCTCGTGTTGTTGCTGTGATGTCGTCAATTTTGGACTTTTGCTGTAATAGCTTTTTGATTGCGTTTTTCACATTTCATCACTTTTTGTCACTTTTCTGTTACTCTTTTCTTTTGTTGTTTTTTGTTGCTGTATTGTCACTTTTCTGTTGTGTTTTTTCCCCACTTTTCTGTTGCTCTTTCGTGGCTTTTTTGTTGCGTTTTCGTCAGATTTTTGTTACTTTTTCTCGTTCTTTTGTTGCATTTTCATCCTTGTTTTCGTCTCATTTTGTTGCTCTTTAGACACTTTTTTCAAGAAGCTTTCAAAGACCTTTCAATTCAGTGGTCTTCAATATATCCCTCTTACCACATTGACCAGTATCATTTAAGTTTAGGTTTATTCATCAAGAATTACTTTTAGTCTAGTTTAGTTTATTTATTTGAACAATATACATTAACCTCAGAAAGGAGACATGCATTGTACCAGGTTGTAGCACTTGTGCTAATTTCCACCTGCAGTCCCTGGGCAGACTGATGTCAACAAAGTCTTAGAAAAATGCACGTGTTAAAAATACATTTCCCCCCAAACAGAATTAAAATGAAACACACTCTTCATTCCTAAGCATTCATTTGCAAATACACTCTTGCATACACACCACTTTGTTTTCAGTTCATTGCGAACAAAGTAATCCGTCGTTTTACAGTGCAACGGTGCCATCTGGTGGAGATAGAATCAACTAGTCTAGTTTCAAATATCCAAACTCATTCACAGTCAAAATTAAATAAATATTACTTTATTTATATATTATTAGGTCTCAAATAACAGTATTAATTTACTGATATGTCAGACCTGCCTTGTGTCCTGTGTTATTAAACACACTTATCTATCTTAGATAACTTATTGATTTAACTATTTTCATTAGAAAGGTTTCAGAGAATGTCAGCGCTGGGCGTACACTGTGCAATTTAAGACACGATTTTAGCATTTTGTTAGTTAGGGCCCGTCAACAAATGGCTATACTAAACTAAATGGAAAAACAATTTGTCATTTTCTTCAATAGCTTTATAGGCATTTGACCCAGTGACCTCAAATCACTTTCCAATATTAGTGCTAGCTCTTTGCTAAGTACTGCCATCACTAATCCCATACAGGTGAGAAAAAGTGAGTACATCGTTTGGAATTTCTCACATTTCTGCCTAAATCGGTCACTAAATGTGGTCTGGTCTTCATCAAAATCATAAGAATGAATAAAAAACAGTGTCTTCTTTAAACTAATACCACCCAAACATTTACATTTGATCATGTTTTATTGGCCATAACATGTAAACATTCACAGGAGAGCGTGGAATAAGTAAGTACACCGCCTGAATCTCACTGAACTGCAGCAGGTTTGTAAAGAGGAATGGTACAAGATTCATCCTGATCGTTGTGAGCGTCTAATCTGCATCTAAAGAAAAGCAGTTATTTCTGTAAAAAAGGATCAGCAGCTATTTAATACAGGGTGTACTTACTTATTACACGCTGTTGTGAATGTCTCAGGTTTTTCTGCCAAATATCGTGATAAACTTGTGAATTAATTTTTCCATTGATGATGTCACGTTGTCCAGGCCCTGAGGCAACAAAACAGTCCCACAAAACTGCTGCAGTTCAGCGAGATTCAAGCGGTGTACTTACTTATTCCTCCCTGTCCTGTGAATGTTTACATGTTATGGCCAATAAAAATATGATAGAATGTAAATGTTTGGGTGGTATTAGTTTAAGCAGACATTGTTTAATCATTGTTGTGATTTCAATGAAGATCAGACCACATTTAGTGACCAATTTAGGCAGAAATGTGAGCAATTTCACACACTGATTAATATATACATGTTTTGCGCTACTTGTGTGGTTGAATAAGGTCATAGCAGTGGCATGCAAAGTCAGGTGTTTAATTGCTAGAGACAGACAAACATCTGGCGACTGCAGGCTAACAAAAAGTAAAGACATCTGAAAGAAATTGACTGAAAATGGACTCTACTCCCTCATAGTGTTTGGATGAAGGTGCACACTGTATGCTATTGTAATTAACAGTATTGGTATAACATTGTATTGATAAATAGATTGTGTTGTTTTTTTTCTTTGGTGTTTCCCAGTGTTCGTTGGTCGGAAAAGTCCATTCCAAAGAAATAAATCCTGGCCAAACTTTAGAGCGTAGCTTTATCTGTAACAGATACAGCTACGATGATAACGTTTTGGCATTAGCCTTCATCAGATCATTCTTACACTCAACAAAAATATAAACGCAACACCTTTGTTTCTGCTCCCATTTTTCATGAGATGGACTTAAAGATCTAAAATTCATTCCAGATACACAATATTACCATTTCTCTCAAACATTGTTCACAAATCAGTCCAAATGTGTGATAGTGAGCACTTCTGCTTTGCTGAGATAATCCATCCCACCTCACAGGTGTGCCACATCAAGATGCTGATCTGACATCATGATTAGTGCACAGGTGTACCTTATACTGCCCACAATAAAAGGCCACCCTGAAATGTGCAGTTTTGTCTCACAGCAAAATGCCACAGATGCCACAAGCATTGAGGGAGCGTGCACTTGGCATGCTGACAGCAGGAATGTCAACCAGATCTGTTGCTCGTGCATTGAATGTTCATTTCTCCACCATAAGCCGTCTCCAAAGGCGTTTCAGAGAATATGGCAGTACATCCAACCGGCCTCACAACCGCAGACCACGTGTAACCACACCAGCCCAGGACCTCCACATCCAGCAGGTTCACCTCCAAGATCGTCTGAGACCAGCCACTCAGACAGCTGCTGAAACAATTGGTTTGCATAACCAAACAATTTCTGCACAAACTGTCAGAAACCGTCTCAGGGAAGCTCAACTGCATGCTCGTCGTCCTCATCGGGGTCTTGACCTGACTCCAGCTCGTCGCCGTAACAGACTTGAGTGGGCAAATGCTCACATTCGATGGCGTCTGGCATGTTGGAGAGGTGTTCTCTTCACGGATGAATCTCGGTTTACATTGTTCAGGGCAGATGGCAGACAGCGTGTATGGCGTCGTGTGGGTGAGCGCTTTGCTGATGTCAATGTTGTGGATCGAGTGGCCCATGGTGGTGGTGGGGTTATGGTATGGGCAGGCATCTGTTATGGACGAAGAACACAGGTGCATTTTATTGATGGCATTTTGAATGCACAGAGATACAGTGATGAGATCCTGAGGCCCATTGTTGTGCCATACATCCATGAACATCACCTCATGTTTCAGCAAGATAATGCACGGCCCCATGTTGCAAGGATCTGTACACAATTCTTGGAAGCTGAAAATGTCCCAGTTCTTGCATGGCCAGCATACTCACCGGACATGTCACCCATTGAGCATGTTTGGGATGTGCTTGACCGGCGAATACGACAGCATGTACCAGTTCCCACTAATATCCAGCAACTTCGCACAGCCATTGAAGAGGAGTGGACCAACATTCCACAGGCCACAATTGACAATCTGATAAACTCTATGTGAAGAAGATGTGTTGCACTGCATGAGGCAAATGGTGGTCACACCA
Source organism: Neogobius melanostomus (assembly GCA_007210695.1). Lineage (NCBI taxonomy): Eukaryota > Metazoa > Chordata > Actinopteri > Gobiiformes > Gobiidae > Neogobius > Neogobius melanostomus. The sequence goes on from VHKM01000099.1 coordinate 1,303,287, forward strand.
GATACTGACTGGTTCTGAGTCCCCAGACCCCCAATAAAGCAAAAAACTGCACATTTCAGGGTGGCCTTTTATTGTGGGCAGTATAAGGTACACCTGTGCACTAATCATGATGTCAGATCAGCATCTTGATGTGGCACACCTGTGAGGTGGGATGGATTATCTCAGCAAAGCAGAAGTGCTCACTATCACACATTTGGACTGATTTGTGAACAATGTTTGAGAGAAATGGTAATATTGTGTATCTGGAATGAATTTTAGATCTTTAAGTCCATCTCATGAAAAATGGGAGCAGAAACAAAGGTGTTGCGTTTATATTTTTGTTGAGTGTATTTTCATCTTTGAACTGCACTGTGGTTCAAAGATGAAAACATAATGAGGGGGGTGTTCATGAAGAATTTTTGGCCAAGCTTTAGTAGTTTTCGATATAATGGTTTGAAATGAGGCTGACCTGAAAAAGTACTTTGTTGTTTTTTTGGTTTACTACTATTTATTTTCATTAAGTCAACAAGTCTTACGATTTAGAAGCCTGTTTTAATCTTAACTAATTTTATTTTTAATAATGTCAATATTAATATTGCCTCCTGGAACCTTAACGTGGTGGAGGGGTTTGAGCCTGAATGATCCTGGGAGCTCTGTTGTCGGGGGCTTCGTGCCCCTGGTAGGGTGTCCCATGGCAAACAGGTCCTAGATGACGGGTCAGACAAAGAGCGGTTCAGAAGCCCCTTATGAGAGACCAACAGGCCCGGTTAGAACCATGAGGCCGTCCTTCTGTGGACCCACCACCTCCAGGAGGAGCCATAGGGGCTGGTGCAATGTGATTTGTGCAGCTCCAACAGCTGCCCCCACGACACGGCAACGGACAAGTGGAAGAAAATGGATGGATGGATATTAATATTGGGAATTGATGAATTAAATACAATTGTACATCATAAATTCTTTTGATTCATTTGTATGATAAATAGGGTTTATTAGCCTAGAAGGCTGTAGCACTGATGGTAAATGGACTCACATCCTTGATTCTTACATCAAGGATCAACTCCCCCATTCACACTCTCCTTCATACACCAGTGTACGCAGACACTGGAGGCAAGGAGGGTAAGTGTCTTGCCCAAGGACACAACAGTGTGCACCTTCAGGAGCTGCGACCCGCTCTACCAACGTCATCCCAATACATGATGCATATGATTTAAGGTCAATGTATGAAAATTATAATCATGTAAAGTCTAGTTAGTCCCTACTTTTTTTTACATTATCGTTTAGTGTTGCTAAAATGTGTTTATGGTAAATGGTCTCAACTTATATAGCGCTTTTCCACCTACATTAGGCACTCAAAGCGCTTTACAGCAAGGATCCACTCACCCATTCACACATTCATTCATACACCAATGTACGCAGACACTTTTTACAATTTCCTTTCATATGCTGAGCTAATTTTATAGCTGTTGGTCAAATCACAAAGTTATGAGCGGATCAATAAAAAAAAAACGAGGAGGCAATAATGACAATATACACAACATATGTGGCAGATATAATGTCAATGGATGCGCCGCACATCTACAGCGGGACCTGGATCCATGCTGTAGGTTCCCATCTCAATGTTACAAGTTACACTTCAAAGGTGCGGCAATAAGCGACAGAATGAGACATGAGCATCTTGGGATTACCAGGTTTTTATTTTAAAATTGAAATGAACAGACCCAGGTAGAAACAGTGTGAAACGTGCGGACCAGAACTGCAGGTAGGTCGGGGGAACATTAGTTGCCTTGGGGACAGGGTTAAGGTGTTGTGTCTTCAAAAGCCGTACTTGGACTTGAGCTCGTTCACCAGATCCACGTACTCCTTCATGGCTTCTTCCTTACTCTTCCCTAAAACACAATGGAAAGATTTATCAAGGGATACACTTGTAGTTATGTTGTTTTATAATCCCCTTTTGGTCATTAAGTGGACGATTCATTCAATGGAGTCTGTGCAGTGCACGGACTTTTTGCACCAATTAAAATACCATAATGTTACATGATCACCCTTATGGCTTGATGGAAGTTCTAGGTTTACGTTGAACTGGAAATTCCATTACAAAAACAAAAGGTATCGGATTTACGCCTCATTCATACTGACAACATTCCGTCTCCAGCACTTTCTACGCACATCTGCCACAACACAATTTATATCAAATAAAGCTGATCATTTACACTAGTGTGTCTTTGTCTCATCTTCCACTTTACGGCAAAAACACACAAGTGAGGGTCAGTCCCTCCAATTGTAGGCTAAAATAAAGCATCAAACTCTACAAATGCCAGTGCTGTATCATACAGACCCAATCAAAAGTTCAAGACCAGTTGAAAAATGGAAATAAATCATATTTTACATGGTTGGATCTTAACACGGTTCCAAGTAGAACTTCAATATGCAAGAAGAAATGGGAGTCAACAAGTGTGTCACCTGCGTCACATGATTAACCTTTTTTTTTTTAAATTGGTGAGAGCACTGCGCTGATGCAGACACTAGTATTGGCGTGGTCCATGTTAATAAAGGACCTTTATTCACTATTTTTGTACAGTGTGCGTTAGATCTCTTGCTTTCCTGCCGTCCAGTCACGGTTTGGCTTCAGCAAGATTTTTTCTGCTTTAGTACACTCTTCGGCCGATTCCTTGAGAGCACCTGTGTTTGTCTATAGTTTATCGATTACTCGAAAAGCACTCACCTCTCAATATTTTTCTACGAGACAAAATATATTTTGAGTAAAGCTTTTATTGAAAACAACCATTAAACTGCTATTTTTGCAGCTGATCAAAAGTTTAGGACCAGACTAGATTGGCTCCAGTGACAGGCTTCATTTTGGTCGAGGATCCTCAGTGCTGGTGACTTTTTCTGGGTCTTCCACTTGACTTGTTTTGATCCATAACCCTCAGGATCTTCTAAGACAGCCATTCCCAAAGTCCGGGACATCACGGCCCCTTATTGATCAGAAAATCTCTCGGGGCCCCCCAAATCATAATAATTTACTCCATTCAAAAGAATTTGTTATAATTTTACAGCTAAAATGACATTAAAAGTAAACATCTAGCTATGACAGTAGGCTAAATACTGGTTTAAACTGGTGCATTTGTCCAGATAAATGTATTTTTCCTTTCAAAATGAACTTTTTTCATTTTACTTGTTTTGCATACAAGCTTTGGGGGCCCCCCTGTTGTGCCTCTGAGGCCCCCAGGGGGCCCCGGACCCCACTTTGGGAACCACTGTTCTAAGAAATTCAAAATGACTATCTTACTGCGTCCCACCTCAGCGGCACAACTCAACATCAGGACTACGTTTAAAACGAGAGTTGTTTTTTTTATCCTTTGCCATCAGGACGTCATGACAGTGTGAATACCTGACAGAAAATGACACTTAAAGTACTTTCACAGCCATTTGATCTCTGATTTGAATAATAATAATCATCATAATCATGTTGAGGGCCAGTGTTTCTATTATGGAGGGCTAGTTTTGGCCCCAGGCCTGGCATACCCCTGCTTTAGCCTCATCAATGAAGGTGAACAGGTGTGAAGCTGGACAAAAGGAAAAACACCAGATCATTGTCCAGTTTTCACATTACTGTCTACCGCTTTTCCTTGTTCAAAAGTATAAAGCTGCTCAGCTAAAAACAGGAGGCTACAATAGTAGCTTACCACCACCAAGTATGGAGTGAATGAATAATGCCATGTAAAGCGTCTTTGAGTCTCCAGAAAAGCGCTATATAAAACCGATGCATTATTATTATTATTATTATTATTATTATTATTTTGAATGCCAGGACTGTACCTTTCTGCTTCTCCAGGCGTCCCACTTGGCTTTGCCTGTGAAGTCCAACATCCCTGGACGAGCTGCACAGGACAAAGACGACATGTTACAGGTTAGAATAAACCCGAGCAGTGTTTGTGATGAAGTAGCAGTTGTGCTCGTGCTGACCTGTGTTGACGTCTCCCACGCTGGCCTGCTTGTACAGAGAGTAGATCTTCAGCATCTCGTCGTCTGCGGGCTTGGCCTTCAGGTTCTTCACGTCCGCCGCCGCACTCTCGAACTGAGCCTGAGCAACAACACAACACTTTACAGCCACATGACAAATTACTATTTTTAAAATCAATGAGCAGCTCTTTGTCAAGACTGTTTTAGGACTCCATGTTTGAATACAAGGTTTCTAAATGCAAGTCAAATTTAATTCTTTTAATAGGGCTGCACAATATGGGATTATTGTGATATTCTACAAAACTGATTCAAAACGGTATGTTCCATTCCATTTCAGCACACCGATCACATTTTTCAGCAAATTGTGTCAAAACAAGACCTCAAAAGACACAAACCAACACCAAAACATGGCTAAAACGGAACGAAATAGGGAAAATTATAACTGAAACTGAACTTTTGCACATTCAGAAGTTTCATGCAAATTTAGTTTTTTAGGCTGAGTTTGTAAAAAAAAAATGTCGGCATGGCTCGAAATTAACTTTTTTTCTTCGTAGCGCTCGTGCTCCTAATCCTGAAATTTAGGAGCACAGTCAAAAAATTTAGGAGCACAACCAAAAAAAAAACAGGGAAGCTTTTAACAGGGATGATGGGAATTTAAACATATCACATGCCACTTCCAGCCTTCTGTTGCATTTTAGGTGCATTATTTTAGCTGTTTGCAATGTTTGCAACCCCGTGAACTGCTACCTTAACGTGGTGGGGTTGTTTGAGTGCCCGAATGATCCTTGGAGCTATGTTGTCTGGGGCTTCATGCCCCTGGTAGGGTCTCCCATGGCAAACAGGTCTTAGGTGACGGGTCAGACTAAGAGCAGTTCAGAAGACTCATATGGACATTCAAGGACCGTGACGTCGCCCGGTATGGCGCAGCCGGGGCCCCACCCTGGAGCCAGGCCTGGGGTTGGGGCTCGAATGCGAGCGCCTGGTGGTCGGGCCTTTGCCCACGGGGCCCGGCCGGGCACAGCCCGAAGGGATGACGTGGGCCCGCCCTCCTGTGGACTCACCACCCGCAGAGGGATCCGTAGGGGTCGGGTGCAGAGAGGACTAGGTGGCAGTCAAAGGCGGGTGCCTCGACGACCTGGTCCGCGTGCGCAGCTTCTGGCGTTCGGGACATGGAACGTCACTTCGCTGGGGGGGAAGGAGCCTGAGCTTGTGCGGGAGGTTGAGAGATACCGGCTAGATATAGTCGGGCTCACCTCCACGCACAGCCTGGGTTCCGGATCCCAACTCCTGGAGAGAGGCTGGACTCTCCATTTTCCTGGAGTTGCCCGCGGGGAGAGACGGCGGGCTGGGGTGGGTTTGCTCATAGCCCCCCAGCTCAGCCGCCACGTGTTGGAGTTTACCCCGGTGAACGAGAGGGTCGCGTCCCTACGCCTTCGGGTTGGGGACAGGTCTCTCACCGTTGTCTCGGCCTACGGGCCCAACATCGGTGCAGAGTACCCGGCCTTCTTGGAGTCCCTGGGAGGGGTACTAGATAGTGCTCCGACTGGGGACTCCATTGTTCTACTGGGGGACTTCAATGCCCACGTGGGTAACGACAGTGAGACCTGGACGGGGGTGATGGGGAAGAACGGCCTCCCCGATCTGAACCCGAGTGGTGTTCTGTTATTGGACTTCTGTGCTAGTTACAGTTTGTCCATAACGAACACCATGTTCGAGCACAACGGTGTCCATAAGTGCACGTGGCACCAGGATACCCTAGGCAGGAGGTCGATGATCGACTTTGTAGTTGTGTCATCTGATCTCCGGCCGCGTGTCTCGGACACTCGGGTGAAGAGAGGGGCTGAGCTGTCAACCGATCACCACCTGGTGGTGAGCTGGATCCGCTGGCAGGGGGGAGGAAGCCGGTCAGACCTGGCAGGCCCAAACGTGTTGTGAGGGTCTGTTGGGAACGTTTGGTGGATCCTTCTGTCAGTAGGGTCTTCAACTCCCACCTCCGGAAGAGCTTCACCCAGATTCCGAGGGAGGTTGGAGACATGGAGTCCGAGTGGACCATGTTCTCCTCCTCCATTGTCGATGCGGCTGCTCGCAGTTGTGGCCGTAAGGTCTCTGGTGCCTGTCGCGGCGGCAATCCCCGAACCCGGTGGTGGCGCCCGGAAGTAAGAGATGCCGTCAAGCTGAAGAAAGAGTCCTACCTGGCCTTGTTGGCTTGTGGGACTCCGGAGGCAGCTGAGAGGTACCGGCAGGCCAAGCGTGCTGCAGCTCGTGCTGTCACAGAGGCAAAAACTCGGGTCTGGGAGGAGTTCGGAGAAGCCATGGAGGAGGACTATCGGTCGGCCTCGAAGAGATTCTGGCAAACCATCCGGCGCCTCAGGAGGGGGAAGCAGTGCTTCACCAACACTGTTTACAGTGCGGGCGGGGAGCTGTTGACCTCGACTGGGGATGTGGTCGGGCGGTGGAAGGAGTACTTCGAGGATCTCCTCAATCCCACTGTCACGTCTTCCGATGAGGAGGCAGAGGCTGGGGACTCGGAGGGGGTTCGTCCATCACCCAGGCTGAAGTCACTGAGGTGGTTAGAAAGCTCCTCGGTGGCAAGGCCCCGGTGGTGGATGAGATTCGTCCCGAGTACCTTAAGTCTCTGGATGTTGTAGGGCTGTCTTGGTTGACACGTCTCTGCGGCGTCGCGTGGCGGTTGGGGACAGTGCCTCTGGATTGGCAGACCGGGGTGGTGGTCCCTCTCTTTAAGAAGGGGGATCGGAGGGTGTGCTCCAATTACAGAGGGATCACACTTCTCAGCCTCCCCGGTAAGGTCTACTCCAGGGTGCTGGAGAGGAGGATCCGGCCGATAGTCGAACCTCGGATTCAGGAGGAACAATGCGGTTTTCGTCCCGGTCGTGGCACACTGGACCAGCTCTATACCCTACATCGGGTGCTCGAGGGTTCGTGGGAGTTCGCCCAACCAGTCCACATGTGCTTTGTGGATTTGGAGAAAGCGTTCGACCGTGTCCCTCGTGGTGCCCTGTGGGGGGTGCTCCGGGAGTATGGGGTGCGGGGCCCTCTGCTAAGGGCTGTCCGTTCCCTGTATGACCGCAGCAGGAGCTTGGTTCGCATTGCCGGCAGTAAGTCAGACTTGTTTCCGGTGCGTGTTGGTCTCCGCCAGGGCTGCCCTATGTCACCGGTTCTGTTCATTATCTTTATGGACAGAATTTCTAGGCGCAGCCAGGGGCCGGAGGGTGTCCGGTTTGGGAACCTCAGGATCTCATCTCTGCTGTTTGCAGATGATGTTGTTCTGTTGGCTTCATCAAATCAGGACCTCCAGCGCGCACTGGGGCGGTTTGCAGCCGAGTGTGAAGCGGCCGGGATGAGGATCAGCACCTCCAAATCTGAGGCCATGGTTCTCCACCGGAAAAAGGTGGCTTCCCCGCTTCAGGTCGGTGGGGAGTCCTTACCTCAAGTGGAGGAGTTCAAGTATCTCGGGGTCTTGTTCACGAGTGAGGGACGGATGGAGCGTGAGATCGATAGACGGATCGGTGCAGCGTCAGCAGTGATGCGGTCGCTGTATCGGACTGTTGTGGTGAAGAGAGAGCTGAGTCAGGGGGCAAAGCTCTCGATTTACCGATCGATCTACGTTCCTACCCTCACCTATGGTCATGAGATCTGGGTAATGACCGAAAGGACAAGATCGCGAATACAAGCGGCCGAAATGAGTTTCCTTCGCAGGGTGGCTGGGCGCACCCTCCGAGATCGGGTGAGGAGCTCAGTTACCCGGGAGGAGCTCGGGGTAGAGTCGCTACTCCTTCACGTCGAAAGGAGCCAGCTGAGGTGGCTAGGGCATCTGTTCCGGATGCCTCCTGGTCGCCTCCCTCGGGAGGTGTTCCAGGCATGTCCTATTGGGAGGAGGCCTCGTGGAAGGCCCAGGACACGCTGGTGGGACTATGTCTCCGAGCTGGCCTGGTGTCGCCTCGGGGTCCCCCAGAACAGCTGGAGGAGGTGTGCGTGGATCGGGAAGTCTGGGCATCTCTGCTGAGACTGCTGCCTCCGCGACCCGGCCCCGGATAAAGCGGAAGAAAATGGATGGATGGATGGATGGATGGATGGATGTTTGCAATGATTCAGCAATCTACAAAACTCATTAGGCTAAATTTTAACATTGTAAACTTGCTCTACCCCTGCTTCACCGCACTTCATCGTCTCCTCTCTCTGCATCTACACTCTCCTCACTCTGCTGCGTGTGGCGCGACCTATGGAGCTTTCTCCCACAGCACAAACTCCCTTGCCAGAACCTGACGCGTTACGTTTACGTTTTGTATTTTGTGAGAGCGGCGATGATTCGCTTTCAGCGCTGCACGAGGTGACGAGCGAGTTGGATTGAAGTCTGCGCTGCTTCTCCGCCCGACATCGATTCGAACGAGTTTTAGAGATAGTTCCCAGTCCCAATGAGTTTATGAATGACATATATATTCCTCGTTTTCTCATAAAGAGACTACAGTTGCGTAAATACAGTGGCTCATTCAATGAAAGCAGGCAGATAAATGAGAGCGTTGCACACTGCACAGGCACACACAGAGAACACGGGCTGGGCTGGTGCAGGACGGCCCAGCCCGTGTGATCGGGAGGACTGACAGCGGCGCTGAGCCAAACGAGAGGACAGGTCGTTCTGTTCCAACTATACTAGAACAGAAAGTTTGCTATTCTTGGCAGGCAGCGTTTGTGAAAACAATGACACACGCCTTTTTAAGGTAGCACGAGAAGGTTTTCTTTTAAGGTGGACCGGAGCATTTGTTTGCAGTCGCAAACATGCGAGTGATTCTATTTTTAGATTAGTACAAAATGGTCGCACTTTCGAGCCCTGTGTCAATCTTAGTGGGGTACCTGATTTTCCTTGTTTTGCTCATAATCCCTCCTGTAGATCCAAATTGTTCAAGCAAATTTATCACATGCACTTCTATTGCTCAATAACTACAGTTTTCGTTGAAGACAATGCAACAAGGTCAGTTTTTGCAGTGTTTAGTCTGATTTACAACAAGAAACAATAAGTTATCTTGTGATAAACAGGTGAAACTCATATCATGAAAAAGTTCATTTATTTCTGTAATACAACTTAAAATGTGAAACTAATATATGATCTAGGCTCATGGCCTGCAAAGTGACTTATGTTAATTTTGAGAATGTTGGCTTGTAAAAACCCCCAAATCAAAATTTTAGAAGATTAGAATATTAGGGCTGCAACTAACGATTATTGGTAATCGATTAATCTAATGATTATTTTCACGATTAATCGCTTGGCTGTGAATAGTGTATGAAAATTTAATGTTTTCAGTTTTGTTTAATCACATAACGCTAAAGTGGCATCGCTTGAGGATATGTTGGAGTTAACTTAAAGTGAATCTTTGTTGGAGGCTCTTAGTGCCAATTCTGTTTCTGATTGGATGAAACAGACAGATATTTATGAAATGTTCAATGTACAAAACTACTATGTTTTCATAAAAAATACACAATTTACTAAAATAGTTGTCGACTATTTCAATAATCAATTAGTTGTCGATTAATCGATTAGTTGTTTCAGCCCTATAGAATATTACATGAAATCAACGAAAAAATTATAATAAACAGAAATGTGGTCCCTCTGAAAACTATAATCATGCATATGCAGTACTTGTTTTGGGCCTTTTACTTGACTGACTGCCTTAATGTGGTTGCGTGGCATGGATGCTCTCAGCCTGTGGCACTGCTGAGGTGTTATGGAAGACCTCCTTGTGAAGGTCCCCCACACTTTTGAATGGCCCTTTCCTGACGGTCCTCTCCAGACTGCGCTCATCCCTGCAGCTTGTGCACCTTTATTTTCTTTCACACTTTTCCCTTCCATTTAACTTTCTATTTATGTGCTTTGATACAGCACTTTGAGAACATCCAACTTATTTTGTTATTACCTTTTGAGGCTTTTGTCATTGATGGTTTTCTGCACAACTGTCAGGTCAGCAGTCTTCCCCATGATGGTGAATTCTACTGAACGACTGAGATCATTTAAAGTCTCAGGGAGCCTTTGTGGGTGTTTTGGATTCATTAGCCAACGACAGGGTGACACTCTGCGCTACAATATAGTCTCTTTTCACAATATTCGAATCTTATGAGATTTGAATTTGGGGCTTTTACAAGCTGTGAGCCATAATCACCAAAATTAAAACAAAGGCTTGACATATGTCACTTTGCATGCCATGAGTCTATATCATATATTAGTTTCACATTTTAAGTTTGATTAAAGAAATAAATGAACTATTTCACAATATTCTAAATTCCTGAGTTTCACCTGTATTGCGGCTTCTTGCAATAAGGATATTGCCTCATGTAATATTGCAGCACAATTTTCTTGAGCAGGCCTACTTTTTAATGCCATTCAGTAAATCAGATAAAATATAATGCAATTTTTGCACTAGTGATTTGTCGGTCGTGAACGGGTCGGTACAAAGAGCCAGCTCCTTTAAGTTGTATTGGTTTATTGGTTTATTTGGTTAAGTGAACGAAGAGCGCCGAATCTCACCAGTGAGCAGTTGTTTTTTTTAAGTTTGCATTTTTATCAAGCTCTACATACACCGCTCTCTGCTACAATAGAGACGAATACAGAAGGGCAAAGACTGAAAGAGAAAAGAGTAAGTGAATGGGTTCTGGGAGAGAGGGAGATGTAAAACATCTGCAGCTGCAGCCCGTCCGCAAGGAACAAACCTGCTGTTTACACAAAATCTAGATCTCTTAAACTTAAACTAATCCATAAATGTAGTCAGTACATCCCTAGCTTTCAGCCACTTCTCATTTGAGAGAGATCCGCCTCATATTTTCGGTTTTATGGTTAGATAAAGTTATGCTGGGTTTGTGGAGTGAAAATAAACAATGGGATCATGCGCGGAGCGGTGATACGTCGCAATGTCGGCCATTTCCACATGTGTCTGAGCACATTACAAAAGCAACTAAAGCAGAAGAACAACAGGAGTCCAGGCTAAAGTTTGGACTTCATTGATGTCTGGAGTCTGTATTCCTCTCTAAGCGAGAGACTCCAGCAGCTACAGACTGAGCAGGACCAGGGACGGAGCTGACACGGGGGGCGAGGGACTGGGGAGTAGCTATGAGAGAAACACTAAGGATTTTGACTGTAAATTTAAAAAAAAAGTGTACATATATGTACCAGTGTGTGTTGCTATAATAAACAATGGCTCCACCACCTGGAAAAGTCAACTTTGATTCCTGAAGACAAAACACCACTATAAGCCAATATCGCTTCATTATAGCAATGGAAATAAATATATATATATATATATATATATATATATATATATATATATATATATATATATATATATATATATAATATATATATATATATATATATATATATATATATGCATATATATGCAGGGAGTAGTCGAAAAGCTCAGTTAACAAGCCATGAATCAAAACCTCTCCTAAATTTAAACTGTATTATGTAAAAAAAAAAAGAAGAGCCATTTGGGAGCCGATCCATATGATCCGGTTCACCAAAAAGAGCCGAAAATCCTATCACTATTTTGCACATAAAAATAAAATTATCCATATGAAACTTACAAATGTAAAGAAGATGTTTCTATGTGATTTTGTGTTCTAGTGTGGCACTTGATTTTTCAGTCTCTCTCAAATTTGAATGCTCCTGGACATGTTTAAAGGCAAACTGTGAACTGAATCCTGAATTCATGAACTAAATTAGCATCTTTGAACCGTACCCAAAGTTTGTTTTTGTTTATTTTTAACCTCTTACAGGACTTTAACCTCTTAGATTAATCTCTTGCCCCCCGCTTTAACCAGTTCAGATTTACCCAAATGTAAAGCTTTCTCGACTGGAGAGCAACAGTGTAACACCTCATTTGAAAGCTAAAGGTGCCTCCACACCAAACGCGGCCAAGCGTCAGGTTTACATTGATAATACATGGAGGACGCGCCTCAGGGACCGTCAAGAGGTCCCGCAGCGAGTCACATGCCTCCTGTGTGGCGCGTTTTGAAGCTTTTTGCGCATGGTAACCTTGAGTTGGGAAATGTTGAACTTTTTGGAGAAATTCGCGAGTGTCGACCAATCAGGAGCTTTCTCCAACCGTGACGTACGCTGTAGCTGAGCGGCCACCGGCGCAGAAGCTATGCCGCGGCCCTCAGATGTAAACAAGTCATGGAGGATTAGCTTCATTGTGAAACAGAGCTACAGCAGCTCTGGGACTTTTACAAAGACACACATCAGTGTTTCATTTACCTAAACACCCAGTATTAAAAGTGGCGACAAGAAAACTTATTTGAGTGGCTGGATCTGCGCTGGGAATGTGTTTGGGCCTTGAGGATGCCTGTTGTAGCATTACCACTGGAGAAAGCCAATGCTACAAGCTAAATCTCCGGTAATGACGTGAAAACGAGAAACATGCACAAATAAAGTCAATAACACCACCCTCTACGTAAAGAACGTTTTAACAATGATCACACACTGAGCTGGGCTGACTGATTTTGTAGTTTATTGCTCACATCATCTACAATTAGCTCCGGGAGAAAACCATAGCTTGTTAGTTTGCATCGAGCTTCGGTTTTCTCCCGTGAAAACAAGCATTTTGCACTAATAACGTCAATAAAGCCATGACTACATAGAGCAGCCTTTAAGATGATCACACACTGAGCCGGGCTTCACGCATTTGTGGTTTATTGCACACTTTTAAATAGGGGTGTCCATGGTTAACCGATTAACCGGTTAACTGTTAAAACTTGCGTAACCGAGTAAAAGCATTTTGCTCGGTTAACTGGCGTGTATAATTTGCCGTGCCATCTAAAATACCTGTAATACATTTTTGCACCACCAGAGACCGCCAGAGCGCTCCCAAACATTTGTTCACGAGCAGTCATCGCGCATGGCTAGCTAGTTTAACTTTTCAATATGAAGCGGGCCATAAACAGCACAGCGTGGGAGAAACACTTTACAACCGAGAATGACAGATCAAAATGCAAGTATTGCATTGCAGAGCTTAGATATACTTCAACTTCGTTGTTGTCACTTAGGAGGTAGCTAGGTAAACTAAAAGGCACAAAACTCGCCTTTCTAGTTATTGTTAAAACGTGGTGGAGAGATAAGTGTTGTTGTTGTTATACGCATGAATGACTGTGTCTTTGCTAAATGACTGCAGGTAAAATAAATAAAAATACTGTAGGGCCACGTGAACGCAAGTCAGTGACCTACTTTGACTGCTCTGTCATTACATTTAATTTCATTTTAAGTTTATTTGAATAGGGACAAGTATGTCACATAAGCTAATGTTACATACTAAAACATTTTAGCCAAAGCTAATTCTCAATGTCCGTCCCTAGTTGGCCTTTACATAAAAATTAAACAATACATGGTTAAAACATAATTAAAACACATATCATAATAATACAGTACAACACAAACATAGCAGAGCAGACGGTCAGTGGTCACATTTCTGACTTCTGATTAAAGAGTCTTTAAGTTCGTGTTTGAAAGGGACCCAGTTTGACTCTCCCTTCAAGTCAGTGGGTAAACAGTTCCAGGCCTTAGTACGGAAAAAGCTGATTGTCCAAATGAAGTATTTCGTTTCGGGATCTGACAGTTCCCGTTCTGAGCTCTTCTAGTCCTTGAGCCCACAGCCCTGAGAGGAACTATGCACTCACTCAAGACCTGTGGGGCTTGCTGGTTCAAACATTTGTGCATCAGCTTCAGCTGGGAAAATTTAATGAAGTTTTCAAAAGATAAAATGTTTAAATTCCTCAGACTGATACAATGATGTGACCTAATGGGCTTCCTATCTAGGATTTTAACCGCTCTGTTATAAATCATTTGCAGTGGCTTGACTGTAGTGGCAGTGGCCTGTGACCATGAGCAGATGCAGTAACTTATATGCGAGAAGATCATGGCGTGCATGAAAGTGTGAGCAGCATGAAACGGTAGGTAGTCCCTGATCAGTCTGAATGTGTAAAGATTTGCTTTGGTCACTCGACAGATTTTTTTTATATGACTGGCAAATTTAAGTTGTGAGTCAAGTACAAGGCCCAGGTATTTGACCTCTGACACCTGCTTGATCTTGAAACCAGTACCACCACTGCGTTTTATTTCTATAAATTAATTTCGTTTTAAATGTGTTCCAGCCATTTAATAAAAAGATGTTAATGATGAAAAAACTATTTCGCGTCTGTCAGTACAGTGGTCCCTCGCTATATCGCGGTTCACTTTTCGCGGCCTCGATCTTTCGCAGATTTATTTTTAGCACAATTGTGTATGCTTTTTACAGCGTATGAACGCCATACGCACATTGTATTCTGCGTCCTGGTTGGCTAGTCGCAGAGTGAGCCTCTCTCGTTGCATAGAGGATCTTTGTGTGTCCCGTCAACACATCAGCACACACACTCCAAATCCGCATTCACTTTCTCTGAACTTTTCCGCGAAAATAAACACCGCTAGCAAGTGGCGCTCGCGTCAGCTAAACACTCGCCTTCTGAAGACTGAAACTGCTACGATACAACTTTGGTCGTCGCTACAATTTCTTCGTTTGAACAATCGCACAGCGGAGACGAGAGCAGCTCACGATGTTTCCATCCCCCCGTCTGTAATGTGAATCTAAAAATCATATATGACGACAAAAATAAGTCACACAGGGACACCAGGCATAAGGAGAACCCTGGAACTAGTGACAATTAGTGTATAAAGTGTGTGGTGAGGGTTTACAGCCGTAAAACATATATAATAATTGTAAAAAATAAAGCTGTCTATTTCGCGGATTTTGTCTATTATTTTAGAACGTAACCCCGGCGATAAACGAGGGACCACAGTATAACGTAACGGGGGGGGGGTATTAACCGCTAAGGGCCTCGGTTAACGGTTAATGAAAAACTTGAAAACGTGCAGCCCTACTTTTAATCAATCAGCTGTTGGCGACATGCAAACAGGGCTAACCGGGCCAATAGCCACTTGCTACCGGCACAAAATATGTCCGATATTCAATCGTATGGGCTGGATATAGGCTTAAATACTGGGGAGACTTCACGTACACCATGGGGATATAGTTAAAGATCCATAGGACATGGTAGTAGCAAAGAGGGAGACTAGTTTGTCCCAAACAGCAGGTATTCTTCAGGCAAGAGCTGCTTCCAAGATGGCTACGAACACACTCTGAGCTGACGTGCGGCCAGAGCGTCTTGACGCTCGGTGACATTTGTGACAAGCGTCTGACTTCAGTAAGCACAAGCGTCCAACTACGGGCTTTAGGCGCGTTTCTGACACCCGAAAAGCATTTGGTGTGGAAGCACCTTAAGACACACAAAAGTGATCGTAACTTGTTGATTTTTTTTTTTGGCAGTTTGTGTGACTTTTTACATTTTAGCTGCTTTTCTGGCACTTTTTTGTTGCTCTTTTTTGTCACTTGTCTGTCATTTTTTGTCGCTTTTTCGTCGTGTTTTCGCCACATTTTTGTCACTTTTTTGCTGCGTTTTCATCCTCGTTTGCGTCGTTATTTTGATGCCTTTTTATTTTGCAGATTCGGGTAAAGCCAAACTGGAGAAAATGTGCTGGGTTCAGGTGGGGGTTAAGAGGTTAAGAGTGTGTAAAAGACTCTAGTTTAGTTTAGTTAGTTATTTATTGTTGAGCAGTTAACCTGCTCAAAGGGAGTGGGCTGAAGCCAAAGGCTTATAAGCGCCCACCCCAAAATAAAAATAGTAACATACATTTAATATTTACAAGGTAGCAAATCATAAACAAAGGAACATAGGGCAAAGTAACAATAAATGATGAAGAAAGACAAAAACAACAGCAAAATAAAGAACAACAAAGAATGTGCTACTTTATGTTATAAAGGTGCATTCATACATATTATACTCTGAGATCTTGCTACTTCCAGTTGTCATTACTATCCTCAATATAATTTAATTGGGTTTAATTATCATTAATTATCATTATTAAAGGTGCATTAATACATATTATATTCTGAGATCTTGCTACTTCCCAGTTTCAATACCATCCTTAATATAATTTAATTCGGGTTTATTTATCATTATTATATTTGCTCTTCAGCATTGATAATAAGTTGCTATGGTAACCGAGGTTGACCTTTGCTCTCGGATAACGCTGGAGTCTCCGCGTTTAGTACAAGGAGCTCTTTCACTCAGACCGTGATACTCCGAGCCAAATGGGACAGAAAGGGAGAAGGAGCCAACCACTGTGACAAGTCAGAGCCAGCAGAGTATGCGGACGATATCACTGAACAGCGCTTTCTTTAGATCTGGCAGATGGAACTACATTATTAGCCAAGAAGATTTAACCTCTTAACCCCCGCCTGAACCGGGCAAAAGGTTAAAACTGTGCAAAAGATATAACAGCTCAATCCCACGAACATGTGTTTGGTGTGACAATAGGAGATCATATTACTTAACCAACAACACCTCCACTGTATCCGTGACTGGTGGTCAAATATCCGCACACTCATTCAGGCACAATGTGAAGCAAGACTACAATCTTTACAAAAAAGAAGAAAAAGTCGCAATCCCAAACATGTGACAGTTGAGCTGCCGTGTAGTGATGAAATCAAGCAATCAGCAGACTCCTGATACGATTCATTACAGCGTAGGAGTCACTCGGACGACGAGCAGTGGCCACTTCTATCTACCGAGAGAGCAAAGATCACATTTAAAACACCACACTCTGGCAGATACGAAATTATGTGATCTGGCTGGCTCGATTTTCAATATTGCAGGCGAAGGGTGATGTAATATTGACTTTTCTATTTCGGCTCTTGATTTCTACATTTTGTTAGTCGGCCCATTTAGCACATTTTAGTCTTACAAGCAATAAAATACATTCTTTTTCTTTTTTTTTTTTGGAGGGGGAAAAACATTTATTTTCAAATGTGAACAACAATTTACCTTTTAATAGGGAATCCGTTTACTGCGCACAATTGATATCACTTCAGTTACCTTTTGTGAGAATACTTAAATATGAACCACTAAATTGATAAGAGTAATAACAGGTGCAACACATGAAATAATCCCTGTGGAGATGTCATGTTTCCTAAATAACAGCAGTCTATGCAATTTGCCAATTCTGACCACGATAAACGCGATTTCGAATCAATTGATAGTGCAGTACAGTACAAGGCTTCATAATGATTGGACTTTGCAGCAGCATTTTCCCATTTCTAAAGGTGGCTTTACGCAAGACGAAAATCTGGGCAATGAACCAAACCTTCAGAACAGCTTGTCCTCAGTCAATAAAGTTCTGCTGCTGCAAGATTTTAGATGCATTTGTAAATTTAAACTAGGGAAACTTGTTCAAAACGTGTTCCCTTTATTATGCATGCAAACATTTCAATTTCAAATGAACCAAAGCCTTATTTGCTTCTGTCACGCACATTATGCATCCACAAGAAGAAGCAATGATGCAAATATCGGAGATTAAAATGCCTGGTTAGCAACAAAGGCGTTTGTATTATGACAGGTGCATGTGACACACAGTGAGTTCAACCTTTAGCGCTGTAGCCCCGTTACCCGGGAGACGCTACAATATGAAATCATCATGCTATTTTTGCTTGTAAATAAAACATGACTTGGGATCTAATGAATTTTTGACGGAAAAATAGCGTATGCACCAATTTCTGCAGCACAAGCTAGTCCAGTTCAGCTAGCTTCCCCTCACATTACAATGAGTTCTCTTCACTTTTAGGGGATCGTGTTGACCCTGCACTCCTCTAAAGATGTTTCAAATCTTAATCATGGCTTTATACACACCTGCATGTCCGCCATGTTGAGTTACTGGTCCGAAAGGTGATCGAGCTAAGCAAAAGAACGGGGGAAAGGCAGCGGGGGTGTCGAAGAGTGAAAGGGGCTGAGGTCCAGACAGTCTCCCTCTAATGTTCCCTCCCCACGAGCTACAGCGACACGCCTCCTCTTTCCGGATACGCCCCGCCCCCCGACACGCAATTGGCTGGAATTGTTATTGACACAAAGAAACTGTCACTCATTGGATGGCGTGAATGTTTGGAGCCAATCACAGAGCGCTCAACCCGGAAGAGGCTGCTGTGACAGATGTTCACTGGGGCAAACGTCAAAGGGTGAATCTGTAGCCTGGGGTGACGTTTTTGAAGACTTTAGGGCTGGGAGTGAGATTAGGTGATTTAAAATAATAAATACCAACAAAATCAGAGCTGGGTAGAGTACTCAACTAAGAGTAACGTTACTTTTATTCAAGTACAAGTATAAAGTAGAAGCCCAAATATGTACTCAAGTAAAAGTTAAAAAAAAGTACTTGGACAAAATGTGAGTACTACTAAGTAACGGTTTTATCCAAAAAATCGGATTCATTTTCACTGTCGCCATAAATTAAGCATTTGCCGCTTAAATATTTACTCACAGTGGAAAAAGTACCAATTATTTTTAATAAATTAAGAGTACAAATACATATATTATAATATTACTCAAGTCCCCTCTTGGAACTGCAACCCAGCGCCCAAATGATCCTGGGAGCTCCTTTGTCGGGGGCTTCGTGCCCCTGGTAGGGTCTCCCATGGCAAACAGGTCCTAGGTGATGGGTCAGACAAAGAGCGGTTCAGAAGCCCCTTATGAGAGACCAACAGGCCCGGATAGAACCATGAGGCCGTCCTTCTGTGGACCCACCACCTGCAGGAGGAGCCATAGGGCTGGTGCAATGTGATTCACGACCGGGCAACGGAAAAGTGGAAGAAAATGGATGGATGGAATATTACTCAAGTGGCAGTAAAAAGTACCTACTAGAAACCTACTAAAAAGTTACTCAAGTTCATGAGTACTAAATTTCGCGGTGGCACAGCGGTTAGCGCTCATGTATCACAGCAAGAAGGTCCCGAGTTCAATTCCCACCTGGACGGGGCTGTTCTGTGTGACGTTTGCATGTTCTCCCCGTGTCTGCGTCGGTTTTCTCTGGGTACTACCACTAAAAACATGTACAATAGGCCAGGATGAATGAAAGAGCGACTGTGGGACAATGGATGCAAATTAGCCCATGGCTACAATCCGGAGTGGCTTGTTCATCAAACATGCACTGTCCAAACCAAATAAAGCAATAAACAAAACAAAAAAAGAAACTTTTTATTAAATTATACTTCTTTGAGTAGTTTTATTCCGAATATTCCCTTATGTGAGAAATATGTTTGAAGTATCTATATTCTAAAATAATGTTAAAGAAAAGGAAAATGTTTTATTCCCACTGTGACCAAAACTTTAAGTTGTAAAAGAAAAAAGTTGAGTTTGCGTTTTGTGTACCACATATTAAAAATTATAGCTTTTTTGTTTAAACATAATAATCAAATGTTTACACAAGGTGAACTGCGAATGGCTCATTAAAATCAGTTATGGTTCCTTTGTATAAAACAAATAGAGTTCAGGAAAAAAACTTCCAAGATTTCTGGGATTTCTGGCGCTTTCCATAATAAACCATTAAAAGATTTTAAAATGTAAAAGCATTTGGACACTACAGTGCGCTAGACGGTGACCCGGCTGTAGCCTATGAACAACTCAAGACACACACAAAAAAGCATTATTATTGGGTTTGGGGAAATAATGTGTTCACAAATTAATCCTTTTGAATTACAATAAATGATGTGCACAAAAATGATCTACAAACAAATCCTTTATAATTTGTATTTCTAAAAACACAAGTTAAAGTAAAGTATATTCTTGTCTTCTTTCATACCATAAAAAAAAGGCACATCAGCCTCACTTTAAAGCCAAACCTGTTAGTCTAAAACTGTTGTAAAAATTATGTCAATCTGGGCTCCTGATGTGCATGACCATTACTCTTTTCCCTTTGCCCTCGTTAGGACTCGGTCGTGATAGTGGAACAGACATGGGACAGGTCACCACACAGTTTGGGGGTTGACTTTGAAGGTGTCGTAGTCTGCTTTTCTGAAGAAGGCCAACTCCGTCTCATTGGCTGAAACGAGACAAATGAGGACATGCCACATTTTAGTCACTGGAAGCAGCAAACTGCTGATCTTTGAATTATCTCTAACTTGGTACAGTTGATATTTTAACTTCATTTTACAGACAGGCATTGATATTTTTTATTTACAATTTATTTAATATATTTTATTTAGTATTTAAAGCTGCCCTCAGCTATATCTTTTGTATTTTTTTGTCAGCAGTGAATCCGGCTCTGCCCCCTCCACCCCTCACCTCACCTACGCCCCCACTCCCCTCCGCACCATAGATTCAATGAGATATGGAAATCTCATTAATCTTGTGTGAAACACACATTTATCAGCATAAATAAGATACAGTGCCTTGCGAAAGTATTCGGCCCCATTGAACTTTTCGACCTTTTGCCACATTTCAGGCTTCAAACATAAAGATATAAAACTGTAATTTTTTGTGAAGAATCAACAACAAGTGGGACACAATCATGAAGTGAAACGAAATGTATTGGATATTTCAAACATTTTTAACAAATAAAAAACTGAAAAATTGGGCGTGCAAAATTATTCAGCCCCCTTAAGTTAATACTTTGTAGCGCCACCTTTTGCTGCGATTACTGCTGTAAGTCGCTTGGGGTATGTCTCTATCAGTTTTGCACATTGAGAGACTGAAATATTTGCCATTCCTCCTTGCAAAACTCGAGCTCAGTGAAGTTGGATGGACAGCGTTTGTGAACAGCAGTTTTCAGTTCTTTCCACAGATTCTCGATTGGATTCAGGTCTGGACTTTGACTTGGCCATTCTAACACCTGGATATGTTTATTTGTGAACCACTCCATTGTAGATTTTGCTTTGTTTTGGATCATTGTCTTGTGGAAGACAAATCTCCGTCCCAGTCTCAGGTCTTTTGCAGACTCCGTCAGGTTTTCTTCCAGAATGGTCCTGTATTTGGCTCCATCCATCTTCCCATCAATTTTAACCATCTTCCCTGTCCCTGCTGAAGAAAAGCAGGCCCAAACCATGATGCTGCCACCACCATGTTTGACAGTGGGGTGGTGTGTTCAGGGTGATGAGCTGTGTTGCTTTTACGCCAAACATAACGTTTTGCATTGTTGCCAAAAGTTCGATTTGGTTTCATCTGACCAGAGCACCTTCTTCCACATGTTTGGTGTGTCTCCCAGGTGGCTTGTGGCAAACTTTAAACAGCACTTTTTATGGCATCTTTAAGAAATGGCTTTCTTCTTGCCACTCTTCCATAAAGGCCAGAGTTGTGCAGTATACGACTGATTGTTGTCCTATGGACAGAGTCTCCCACCTCAGCTGTACATTTCTGCAGTTCATCCAGAGTGATCATGGGCCTCTTGGCAGCATCTCTGATCAGTTTTCTCCTTGTATGAGCTGAAAGTTTAGAGGGACGGCCGGGTCTTTGTAGATTTGCAGTGGTCTGATACTCCTTCCATTTCAATATTATCGCGTGCACAGTGCTCCTTGGGATGTTTAAAGCTTGGGAAATCTTTTTGTATCCAAATCCGGCTTTAAACTTCTCCACAACAGTATCTCGGACCTGCCTGGTGTGTTCCTTGTTCTTCATGATGCTCTCTGCGCTTTAAACTGACCTCTGAGACTATCACAGAGCAGGTGCATTTATACGGAACTTGCTTACACACAGGTGGATTCTATTTATCATCATTAGTCATTTAGGTCAACATTGGATCATTCAGAGATCCTCACTGAACTTCTGGAGAGTTTTCTGCACTGAAAGTAAAGGGGCTGAATAATTTTGCACGCCCAATTTTTCAATTTTTTATTTATTTAAATATTATTTTGTTCCACTTCATGATTGTGTCCCACTTGTTGATTCTTCACAAAAAATGACAGTTTTATATCTTTATGTTTGATGCCTGAGATGTGGCAAAAGGTCGAAAAGTTCAAGGGGGCCGAATACTTACTTAGTAAATATTTTGAGACTTATTATTTGCTAAACTGCAACTTTCATGTTTTTTTGTTATATATAACTAACCGTGACTCGGCCTACGGCCCGGGCCTCCGCTAGTGTCCACATTTGATGTTCTGAGATTATGAGTTATACCAAAAAATGTCCACCAAGTCCCTATAACCCATCACTCACTATAGCTATAGACCCGCACTAAGTAAACCAGTGGTTCCCAACCTGTTTACTTGAAGCCACCTCTGCATATGCTGTAGTCGGGCCGCGACTACAGTTTAAAGATCAATGGCCTGGGTCTTTATCAAACAAAGGCCCAGGCCGTTCTTTGTCTTGGCAACACAAATCTTTTACCTTGCAAATTTCTTTGATATTCCTAATATTTATTTTCAGTTATGCCAGACCGTGCAAATCTTGATTGGAGGCCAAAATTAAACCTGCGATTATCCTTAACCAACCCATTATCTCTTAACCAACTATACAAAGAAGGCAGAGGAGAGGAGAGATACTTGAGTAGTTAACCACTGCCACCTGCTGGATAAGATTGGGATTGCACAAATCATGAAACTGTTAATAAATCCTATATTTAAACATAAAAACAATATAATAATACAATAATTATTATTATTATGTCCTAAAGAGTTCAGTTCCTGTAGGCGCACTCACCAACACCAGCAGCTTGCAGCGTTTCATTTCCCTGAAGAAAAGGTTTATCCTGGTCATCTAGACTCATCACCAAGTCATTTGTCTACAAGGGAAATACATTTTTTCCAAAATAAATATATATATTTAGTAGTACAGAAGTTATCACAAAAAATGATTGCTACTAAATGTATTCATATATTTGATTGCATTTCAGGTCAGTCTTACCTTGGCTCCATGCGCTTGGTGGATAATTTTCATAGTGTCTGAAAATGATTTACAAAGTTAATGAGAAAATAAGAATTAGGTATACATTTCCTCAAATGAAATGTCCACATCGATACTTATGCCTAGATACTTGATAAACTTACACAACACCGTGCTATACTTGAACAACATGATACAGGTATACATTTGGGATGAAGGGAACATGCAGCAAACTACAGCTACATTTCTCTGTCGTTTTCTGCATTTTTATTAGCTTGGACCTGGTTGGATTTTGAAGGCTGTCTTAAATTTACACAAATTGAAACTGAAAGCGGTAATTGAAAGATAAATGCACCCCGTCTGTAACCGTGGCCTTCTGACCTCCCCCCAGGTGGCAGCACAAACTCTTCTGACATCTTTTGGCCCGCTAACATCTGGTCTGTTTTTTGTTGTTGTTTAGAATGAGGTCAATCTGACTGTACACATTCAGGTTTGTCGTCCATTCAGCAGCAGTTCATTAGTTGAACTACAATTCTGCACATATTAAAAAGAAAACTATTTGAAGTTGCCCATAAGGAGAATGCTGCTAGAATATATTAGTTAGTCCAACCAGGAGCATGTTTTTTTTTACTTTTGTGGCTCTGTCACTGCTGCTAATCAACAAGCACAACCTCCTATTGGGTTGTGGTGTCTTTATTTCATATTCCACATTAACCTTAACTGGGATTTCCTACAGGCCGCTCTCTGATGTGGCCCGCCTTCACTGACGTAGCCAAGGTTCTCCAAATGACACACCCTGAAGATAAAATATAAATACACTAGAGAGAAAGAGATTTTACCATAATGATATTTCCTAAATGGAGGTGGCAGTCCAGGTCTTGTCTCAATATCTAGAAGAAAATAGATTAACATTTTATACATATAAGCCGTATTTAAAATCAGACCCGACTGGGCAAATAGTCACAGCTTGATTGTCCAAATAGAAAATCATAAGAAGCCAAACGAAGACCTTAGCACTAATAATGATGCATTGGTTTTATATAGCGCTTTTCTGGACACTCAAAGACGTGGTGGTAAGCTACTATTATAGCCTCAGCTGCCCTGGTCTCAATGTGCATGCATGCACTCACTCACCCTGGTGTTCCTAAACGGCCTACAATCTAAGCACCAACCATGGCCTTCCTGCTTAGCTTCGAGATCTGACAGGATCGGGCAGAGCAAAGGCGGGATGACCACACTAATAGATGATAACAAGGTGGATGAAGCTGAGAAAAAAGCAATTCAGCAGTCCTACATCTTTGATACCAGAAAATCATTATAATTAAGGACGTTTTGCCTAATGTGGGTTTTAAATCTCAAACTTAGAACATGGTGCACTTAGAACTAGGACTGGAACAACTAATGGATTATTGAAATAGCAATTGATTCATTGTTTCTGATACACAGACTCGGTGAGAGCAAGACTTGCATAAAAAAGATGTCCTAAGCTTTGAAAGAGGGAAAAATGTTAATATAAGCCCAATGCCCATCTCGGCTCGCCCGTTGCATTATGGGTAATGGAATGTCTTTTGGCTACCAAACAATAATGATAGTTAGCGTAACGCAACGAAGAAAGCTCTGATTTGGACCGTTTTAACCGCTGGAAAGTTGATGATTTAAAGCGTTTTTGTCGTCGCCATGGAGGCTGTTACAATATTAGCTTAAAGTCTATTTTTACAACCAGGGCTGCGTACGGAGATGGACAGAAACAAAACTGCCATTCATACGAAGAGATGCTGTCAAAAGTGACGACCAGTCCTTGTTCATATAGTTGGAATAACTATGGAATAACTATGTGAGAAAAACATTTCTGACCCTTGAAGGCGACTGTTGGACAAAGTCCAGGGTCTGAAACTGTGGCCTCATGTCGCCGATATTCACAACATTTAAACTGAAATGAGAAATAAATACATAGAATCATGGTTATAGCTCAATATACTGCAGTGTTCACGCCCCGCTACCTGAACTCGCTCACACATTTCAATGGCGGTGTGGTTTGGGCTGAAATTAGGAGCCTGATTGACCCACGCATGCGCACTCGAGATGGGCATTGGGCTTATTGTGAAACTGGTACCTGTGTCTGATCTGCAGCTTAGAGAAATTCAAGTTCAGTTGTCGTTTTCAGGAACCAAGAGAGGTTGTTTTTGTCGTTACCTTTGAGCACATGCTGGATAAACTCCTGCACACTCTGCTCCGGTGACACCACCTGGAACACCACGGGTTTGAAGTTACAGTACTCGAAGAGCGCACCAGGCGGACCGTGAGCGTCAGCGCCGCAGCCCCGGGGTCACACATGTCAGTCAACCCGCACCAAAGCGCTCTCTGCCCGGCCACAGGCAGCTAGCACACACCGCTACTTCAGGAGTGTAGAGGACGAAGCGTGTTCAAGTGTTCACCGGTTCACCGTGTTGTTTTGGTGGGGGACTTCTTCATTTGATAGCGGAGCGTAGGGACGAGCATAGAAGTAGAGGGACATCTACTGGCACGGAGGAGATAGAGCAGGCAGGGGAACATTAATAACATTAGTACCGTATGTAATTATTCTGAATACTGTATTGTTTCTATATATCAGTGCCATATTTTATACTGTTATTTTTTCATATTTGGTAATTAACATACAGAAAAAAATAAAAAATCCTGGAGCATAGAGGCCACTGTGGAAATTTAGAGGCTTGACCGCTCATACAGCCACTGGGTCACTAAAAGGTCAAATATAAAATAAAAGTTTTTTCATATAAAAGTTCCATAATGCAGGAAAACCTGACTGGCGTTTCAACAGCAAATTACTGCAACAGCAACAGAGTAGATAAAGAATGGTATGTCGCAGAAATACTCATAATACATTGTGTGCAGCATATGGACTGCAAAGTAAAAGTGACTACAGTGTGAAAGGTCGGTGGGATCTGATTTTGACATTTGAGTGAAAAAGTAAATTTAAAAAAGTTCAAGTTTTCATACCAGTACAATTGTTGAATTAAATGATCAAAGACTAAGCCAGGACCCACGAATAACTGCATTAGTTCATTAGTAAGACTTGACAAAAACAATAGTTTCATTGTAGTTTTATTTATGTAGCGTCACAAAATATTTTCATTTAAGGCTTTGAAACAATAACCTATTGACAAGTTTGTAATATGGAATTTGGCAGCCATTTATGCAAGTTTTTTTTTTCTTTCATCCCTCAAGGAGAAAAAAAACTACTGCTTATGAACAAAACAAAGGCAAAACCGGGGCGGAGCTAGAGGGGCCCGGGGTGGCACTTGTCCCCGCTGGAAATTGACGAGCCACCCTACCAAAGACAGCTGAAACGTACAAATCACTGTATTTGTAATAAAGGGGCATATAAAGCACTTCAGTAGTGCCACCCCTGGCCACCACAGTGAAAAAAATCTGATTCTGTCAATGGACAGAACTGTACAAAAGTAAAACCCATCGCGATTTTAAAACATGAAATGTTTAAATAGACATGCTCTTTCTGCGAGATTCTTGTGGTATGACGGAATCTATTTCATTTTCTTTATTACACTGATACAGTCTTCAGTCTTTGCATGAGGGGCTTTGTCGAAGTAGACAAGTTTCAAAACAGTCAAAATTCCACTGTGGCCCTCGTGGTTGTTCAACTCTTCTCTCAAGTCTATTCAAAATAAACAAACAAACGTTTCTTTTTTTTTTCTGTAACGGAACAGAAATGACATTGGTGCATGGAGAACGCAGACCATGAGTCTAACTGAGGCCACCATTGTTTTTATCTTTCTGACAAGAAAAAGGCACAAGAGCAAAAGAGGTACATTATCAACTTCAGTCATGTCTTCTGGATCAGTGGTTCCCAACCCCGGGGCAGGCCTCCCCAAGGCCTGAGAATAAGGGGGAGCCCAGAGCTTTGCCTCATCAGAGGGTCAGGTCATAAATGATATTATTTGAGCAAATTTTATGGTTTAAAATCATCAAACAAGACTGAGAAAGGACTACATGTGCATTAAACATTAATTGGTTTGAAACCAATCATTATTAGCAATTATTTTCATGTTTGATGAAAAAAGGTTGAGAACCACTGCTCTAGATGAAGAGTTCCCAAAGTGGGGGCAAGGGTACTTCAAGATGAAATAAAAAGTGAGGTAAATATGTATAATTATGGTCAAAACCAGCAACAAATTTGTAAAATCCATTTAAATATCTATATGCTGCTTAAACTGCTTAAAACATGTGATATAAGCATGATTTAAAATATTTTGCAGCCCAAAGAGGCAATTCAATTGGATCCCAAGTTGTAAAAAAGTTTGAAAACCCCTGTTCTATATTAAATAAAAGTGCATAAAATAATCATTTCCTGTACTCCATGTTTGTTGGAGATCAGGAAATAGCCTTATAATATTTCCAAAATGTCGTACAAAGTCAATTTGTCCATTATATAACGAATCTGCTTTAAAAACCTGCAGTGAAAGTGCTCAAAAGTGATCCATTCTTGATCCGTCCTACACATCTCCAAACGCGTCTCTGTTCTCGCGCCTCTTCTCCGTCCGCCTGTGCCGCTCGCTCACCCAGCCCCTGCGGATCTTGTTGAGTCTTATGGAACAGCAGGGCAGGAGCAGGAGGAGCCGCCCCACCAGCACGCAGCAGGGCGGGGCCAGGGAGAGCACCAACACGGGGGGCAGGTAGTACTCGTACGCCTGCGGGTGCACGGTGAAGTCCCAGCCGAAGAACAGCACGTGGGCGACCGAGAGCGCCAACGCGGTGTAGCCCAGGCCTGACTGGAGACAGAGAGCGAGGGTCAGTGTTTGGACATTCTGGTGTATGATGCTTTTTGCCTTGATCAGAACCAGGGAAGAAAACCAGCAAGATGATTTGATATACTGTGTGTATATATTATCAGCGGCCCACCAATAAATTGCATTAAGCAAGTTAGAACTACATTTCCCATGAGGCACGTGGCTAATGTTGCTTAGTGGTGGGGGAGTAAACCGCAGACGATTTCAACAAAGATGCCGATGAAGGGCCAACGACTGAAAGAGCAGGAGCTTCGAAAACAGGTTTTACACACCGTCACATCGCGAGACGAGAAACACTAACGGCACAGGGATCAAATTGTGTTTGTTGGTGAAGTTGATAGTTGCGGCCGCAGTGTTGACCTCTGTGTGTCCGTACATCCTGCCATAAAGGCGAGGGAGCCGTTCTCTTGAAATATTTGACTGTGCGCAAAGAGAAACGTCCAGTATTTCCAGCACTGATGGCGCTTCAAATGCGCTTGGAACAGCATGCACAGCTGCAGCTCAAAGACCAGTGCGGCCTATTTATGTACAATTTATTTTCTTTATACATTTTGTTGAAGGGCTTATATTGAGGTGCGCTCAATAGTCTGGAATTTACAGTAATTATTAGCCAACATGCAATTTTTCCAAAAACACTAATTGTGTGTTTGTAATTTCTAAATTCAGAAGCACAACAAATAGTTGGACTGATGAAAAACCCTGGAACATTACAAAGAAATCTACAGATAGGCTTTAAAATCGACTATATATTACTTATAATAGCAAATGATAAAAGTAGTCAAATTATTATTTACTTTTTTACAAAAGGCTTAGTCTGTTGCAGCCCCCACTCCGAGTGAGCTTGAGACCACGAAGTAACTAATTCACACCTGCACTCTCAACAGGACATTCTCCTGGGAAAGTCAGGATTTTTTTAAAGAGTAACTAAACACCAAATCAAGTTTTTTTTACTGATAAACTGTCTCAATGGGTGTCTCATAGTGTTGTCCACTGGTCCCTGACATTATTCTGACATTATAGCACAAACATGTGTAAAATCCTAACTTTGGCCTGAAAACGAATGGGTTGCTCCCCCTTCAGGGTTAACTCTGCTACTAAATTAGATTTTTCTGATTGGCTGGAGAGTGTCCACGGCCTCCACAAAACGTCATAAGCCGCACCAGCTCCACACATCGTCATCAGGTGCTGCCCATTGTCCTGCCCCTGTACCTGTGGTTTATAACCAAGTCCCTCCCACGTAATCAGTCTGCTGTGATTGTGCCAATGCAAAGGCCCACACACTCACCCCCCGCATGTCACCCCCAAACTTCAGAGACCGCCTCTTTCACAGCACTTTTTGACTTTTGTTTGTGGGTGGGGAAAGGCTTTGGCACGCCCGTTTAGTTACTCTTTAAAGAAAATCTTGACTCGTCCTCTTTTAGGGTGGGACGATTTAAAAAAGAAATACACTATTGGTCAAAAGTTTGGGGTCACCCAGGCCCCGAAAAAACAGTTTGTTTGTTTTTTAGCATAATTACATGAGGGTTTTCTAATCATCAATTACCCTTTAACACCATTAGAACACTGAAGCGATGGTTGCTAGAAATGAACCTCTGCACACCTACTGTATTTAGGTATTCCATTAACTCACTGACTGCCAGTCATTTTCAAATCAGACAGCTCCCCACTGCCAGAGGTTTTTCAGGATTTTGACTGTTTTTCAAGACCCACAGAAAATGTAGTTCTAGGTCTATGTCAACACCAAACCTACCAAAACAAAGATTACCGTATATTTCGCACTATAAGGCGCACATAAAAGCCTTTAATTTTAAGTGTGCCTTGTATTCCGGTGCGCCTTATTTATGAAAATAAACATTATCATTGATAATGCGCCTTATAACCAGGGGGTTATAATACGGTAGACTCTCTTCTTTCATCTAAAAAAATGTTTGTTTGTACCTCTTTCCATTCTTTAGTAATCATCCGGATGCGGGCTCGGGGTTAGCATTAATTTTAGCATGCTTGTCAGCTGCTTTTTAGGTCTAATAGCTGTCTGCTTCCTTGATCCTCCTCCTCCATCATGATCCAATTCTTACTACGGGAACCAGCGCTAACCAAAACCTGTTCAAGTTGCCTGTATTTTCCTTACGTTTCGCCGTTCTCTCTGGATCTTCGTTGCTATAGTCCTTCCCTCGTCTGAGATCATGGTATATCAAAACAAGTAGCCACGGTTACTACTTCTGCCTGTGATCGCATCCAAAGAGCACTGCTGCCACCTGCTGACTCAATAAAATAATGCCTACAAGTAAGATCTTTACATGCACCCGTCCCCCACTGAAAAACCGAATTGACGTCTATAGACGTCATTGGCAGAGTTAATAATCACCCTTTTCCCGCAAGAATAGGCATTCACAACATTAGAAATGTCTAGACTGTATTTCTGGTTAATTTGATCTTATCCTCATTGAAAAAAGCAGTGCTTTTCTTTCAAAAATAAAGACATTTTATGTGACCCCCAAACATTTGAGCCGTAGTGTAAATAATAATAATCGCCATTTTTTTCCAAATATGGATCAATCTCAATCTGATTTTGCCTCCAACTATGGTTATTATAACTTCAACACTTCAAAAGTTTATCCGACCTGCACAAAAGTGAACTCCCTCCAGTTGAGCGCTTGTCCCACAGAGGGCAGAGAGGTCAGGGCCAGCACACTCAGAACCCCAAGTCCCAGAATTCCACTGGAAAGGTACAGGTCTGACCTCCACACCTGTGCCTCCACCCACGAGTTGGCCACGCCCGCCTGCACCTGCGCAAAGTAAAGGTATGAGACGAAAAGTTCAATATGAGCAAATCCGATTCCCCTTTACTCCTGTACCTGCCGATAAGCTGCGTTCAGGATCATGTAGCCCGAGGCCCTGCGGATGGACAGACACACGCTGTAGACGGCGTGGAGAGCGGCGCACAGGAAGCTCAGGAGTCCCAGCTGCTTTCGAACGCACATCCAGTGGTCCAGCCAGTTGGGGAAGCGCTTGTACTTGGTGCCTCTGTAGAGCTGGAGCACCGCCGCAAACAGGCCTGAAAAATAGACCCACTTTGTGTGAATCCTTTGCATATTTTTATCCAGTACTATGCCTCTTGCTATCTTTATAAAATATATCAAATATCAGTCCCATTAAATACTATAATTAGCTCTGGTGTATTTATGTATTAAAAGCATTTTGAAGACAAAAATAGGTTTAAAAATGACCTGTTTGACCATTACATACATTTGTAAAACATTGAAACTTACAGAGTATCACTTTAATGTAATAATGTCAAAGAGATCAATGAAGCATGATCCGACTTTTTCATACCCATCGCCGCGGGTTTGTCCAGCGTTTACCTGGCATGTAGACCAGCGCCAGCACCACCAGCGCGGCCGCGGGCAGGGCCTTGTTCACCGTCACCAGGGCCAGGTGGTGCAGGTTATTCTCCGAGCGGTCCAGGTAAGGAAGCAGGACGTATTTCATGGCGCTGTAGAGGTAAAGGAAGATGAAGAGCAGCACAGTGGTAAGCAGAGGTCCTCTCCAGGAGGGGAACAGCTGCAGGGGCGCCTCCTCCACGGCCCGCGACGCACACAGACCCCCCACGTCCACGCCGCTGAAGCCCAGCCGCCGAGCCAGGGACAGGACAGAGGACTTAGCGGAAGGACAGTCTCCGCACACGAGGACCTGCAGGAAATGAGGAAGTTGACTTAGATAGTGTTCAATTTGATGCACTATTGGGTAGGGGTGTAACGGTTCAGCTATCTCACGGTTTGGTTTGGTTCACGGTGTAAACACTCACAGCAGTGCATTCGATGTGAGGCTCATGTTTGGGCTGTTCCTGGACAACATTACGCATGGACCTTTTTGGAAACAAAGCTTTTGAGGCAGATTATGACCAAGATTGGATCTTACACATTTGTCTGCCGCACTGGATCTTCACTCACCGCAGCCTGGTCGTCTGCAGGATGATGAGAAACCTTTACAAAGCCACGCAGATGGCATGTGTTTTTGGAGGATGTAACAATACAGGTGTGGAGTGTCCACAGCCTTCAGTTTAGCGGTAAGTGATGATGACACACATGTACTCTGTGTTTAGGTGCATGCATACACACTGGCACTGCCTACTTAAGAAATATAGACTAAAACTTGCACCGTCACTTTCCTACGGTGCATTTCGTCAGATTTTTGCGGCACGGTGTATTGTTACACCCCTATTATTGGGCTTTTTAAGTACGAGAACGCACAATATTCTGAGGTCTATGACAGGCGCAAGGAGTTCCATTGGTTTATATTCATTCACACATGGTCTCTCAAAACAATCATAGAAACCTGCTCACACTGGTGGATTACATGGACATTAGAAGGATTTTTTTCCCCGTGTTTAACTTTGAGTAACCGAGTTTAGCCAGAAATCTCTCTTAGTAGTATACACCTCTGGATGTAAGTGTGCTCAGGATGGTGTTTTTTAAACGCCACTGGTAGGCTAGCAGTTCATAAAGGACTCATTGACTCATTGCTCTGATATTGTGCTTATGGTAAATCCATTGTTAGTCGTTGTGTCGCTGTTTAACTGCAGTGCATTGTTGTGGCACTTGACACAAGGCTGACCCAGGCCTTCATGGGGCCTCGGTGCATAAAACAAAATGCACCAAGAGCATAATCTTCAATATAGAACGTTTTGCTCTTGGTGCATAATCATCTACACTGACGATTATGCTCTTGGTCTTTTTTTCTATCTTTACTAACTTAAGGCAGGGGTCTTTTGACATGATGTAAAATAAGCACATAGATGCTCACACAGGGAGATTTCAAAAATAAATGGAAGCAACGTGATTTTAATTATTGATGACAATAAAAAGTATAGTGCTTATGGGGCCTTAAGTAGCCGCAAGAGCTGTACGATATGGCAAAAAAATAAATCACTATATTTTTTTCTCATATTGACTGATCTCGTTTTTTTATTTTATTTTTTCATAATAAAAATGAATACCGTATTTTCCGGACTATACGTCGCTCCGGAGTATAAGACGCACCAGCCAAAAAATGTGTAATGAAGAAGAAAAAAACATAGAGAAGTCACTCCGGAGTATAAGACGGACAGTTAAACATTGCCTAATGAAAAAACAACAGGCTGAATAGGCGTACGGTATGCTAACGTAACACACTGATGGTTACATGAAGCATAAACAATGAACTAAATAGGTGTCTGGTATGTTAACATCACATAAACAGTTCAGATAACTATAGCATTAAGAACATGCCAAACTCTCCATCTCACTCCAAATCAATCGCCTTGGCAACTACCTGGGCACGGAGATGTAACTGCACCGTTGACAATCCTCTCCCAACAGCATGTTTGCAAGCTCTCATCTGCAAACTCATTCCTCTAGCTGTGGCCACCTAGCTTTTAGCCCGTGATTAGCTTGTTTTGTTTACTTCATTGCAGTAACCTCCGCTCTCTTGCTCACTCCAAACTTTATTTCTGCAACTTGATTAGCCTGCAGTGCCCTCTAGCAGCATGTGAAAGTATATATATGAAAGAAGGAAAAAAATCACATATTAGTCGGTCCGGAGTGTAAGACCCCCGCCAAAATATGAAAAAAGTGCGACTTATAGTCCGAAAAATACGGTACATATATCTGATTCATGATCTTAGAGATATGCAAACCTCAACTCCAAAAATAACAAATGCAGTGTCATTTAACTAGGTGCTGCCTTTACCAAAGAAATGTCTGTAAACCTGTCCATTAAGTCCCATGAACATTATTGAGATTGACCAAAGTAGATTATGAAGCCCTAGAAGCCGCTTAGTCCACTTATAGGCTGGGCCAGTCAAGAGGGTCTGAATGCAGTCGAGGGAGTGTCACATGGGTAGAGGAGCTCCACTTCTCCAGAGGAAATGACATCGCCTCAATTTTTTTACCCGCAACATTTATATCAATCAATCTTAAGACACAGATTAGTTGTAGCTAGCGGCACTGTGGTACTGTGCAGTTGCCTATAACGTTGGTTCTTTTATTTGCCGATATGTGGCTAAATTAGACTTCTTTTCACTCCAACAAGCTACACTAAATGAGTTTTAGTCAGATCGGATAGTAAATAAATGTACCCAACACAGTGTGCAACAGCCCCACCTAGAGTTTACACCACCAGGACCATTCTTGAGGACTTGGCTCGTCTGCATGTCTGACCTGCCTGCTGCCATCGTGCGCTCCTGTCAGAAGAGTCCACGCCGAGAGCACGTTGAAGCCTTTGACCACGGAGCAGGAGGGGAACATACGAGCCAGCGTCTCCGCGTTGGACGGGCCCTTCTCGTTCAGGCTCGAGGCATTGCTCACGTCCACCACAGTGAGGCCCGACAGCAGGGGCCTCAAACCCAGCAGAGAGGGGTAGTGCTCTGGGTACACGGCTAGGAAGACCAGGGTACCGCCACTGTCCACCAGAGCTGAGAACACACAAGGGAGGGGAAGAAAAGAGAAATCTATATAAAAAATAATACAGAGATATATCTAATAACATGTACAAAAGAGTGTACAAATAAATTAACAATGATATAAAAAAAGAAAATTAAAAAGTAATTCAGGAAGGTTTTGCTATGGTTTTGAGTTAAAGCAGTACTAAGTAACTCATGTCCCTAGAGGCCATAAGCCCCACTGCAGGTGTCGTAGCATGTTGTGTTTTTTTACTTATTAATTGTCTGAGAGTAAATACTACGCTGACAGAAAAGCCAAAGGGAGAGAGGGATATTGTACATCCAATTACACAATGGAGATCATTTTTTTCACTCAAACTTGGCTGTAAATACTGTTTAAGTGGTGTTAGCCTGCAGTTAGCTTTGCCCGTTAGCCTGTTAGCTTCTTCTTCGTCATTCCATTAGTGTGTATTGGTGGCTCCGACCCGGTTGCAGGGAAGTTGCAATTGAGGTTTTCTGGCCAGACACACTAGGGGGAGATGAAAGACCCTCCAATCATCCCATTAACACTTGTTATACCCCCAGAGGGACTACGAAAAGGATTTATTAAAGAGCAACTAAACACCAAATCAAGTTTTTTTTACTGATAAACTGTCTCAATGGGTGTCTCATAGTGTTGTCCACTGGTCCCTGACATTATTCTGACATTATAGCGCAAACATGTGTAAAATCCTAACTTTGGCCTGAAAACGAATGGGTTGCGCCCCCTTCAGGGTAAACTCTGCTACTAAATTAGAATTTCCTGATTGGCTGGAGACGTGTCCACGGCCTCCACAGAACGTCATAAGCCGCACCAGCTCCACACATCGTCATCGGGTGCTGCCAATTGTCCTGCCCATTGTCCTGCCCCTGTACCTGTGGTATATAACAAAGTCCCTCCCACGTAATCAGTCTGCTGTGATTGTGCCAATGCAAAGGCCCACACACTCACCCCCCGCATTTCACCCCCAAACTTCAGAGACCGCCTCTTTCATGGCAATTTTTGACTTTTGTTTGTGGGTGGGGAAAGGCTTTGGCACGCCCATTTAGTTACTCTTTAAGGTAAACAAGTTACTTAGTACTGCTTTAAGGTCAACTTGCTGTTTGCATTTTTAAACAGATAATGTTTGTGGGTGGAACATTTCAGCAGCTGATGTCAAGCTACCAGATAGATGCTTTGGAATGAAGGCAATTTGAGCACTGAAATTATGACAACGTTTTACTCTTATACAGCAACTTTCCAGATTTGCAAAACACTTTACGTTGCGTTGAGTTTGAGATCCAATGTTACAAACCAGAGACAGTACAGACGAAATCTCTGGGAACAGCCAAAAAGCTGCCAGAGGGAAAAGAATTACTCTTTCACCAACCACTATGAATTATTGATGTATATTCGACTAAATAAAGATACAGAGAAGTGGAGACATACATAACAGAGCACACTAACAATGACTCTGACGTTAGCTTGATGCTACATGCTAACGGCTAGCTTCGAGCGCTAGTTTTTCCCTGCTACTGGACAGACTGCTTCATTTTCCAATGTAAGCACGAGACGAAACATTCACAATTGTGACAGTGGCACAGATGGTCGTCTCATGATTGGGAGGTCGGGGGTTCGAATCCCAGCTCCTGCAGGTGCACACTGTCGTTGTGTCCTTGGGCAAGACACTTCATCCACCTTGCCTCCAGTGTCTGCGTATGTGTATGAATGAGAGAGTGACTGGTTCCTTGCTGTAAAGCGCTTTGGGCCTAATGAAGGTAGAAGCGCTATACAAGTTGAGATCATTTACAGTTTTAAGCACCCCAGGTCAAAATTTTGAACAATGTGAATGATAAAGCGCGGGGAAGTTGAAATGATCTCCAAAAGGCACGAGGTTGTAGATGAGACATTCCCATAGCATTTCCCCCCCAAAATTCTATTTTAATCTCTGTTCTTTCCAAAATGCATGAGGCTAGTCTAAATGCTACACCTAAACTTTTGCATCCCATTGTAGAATATTTTGGCCTGAAAAGCCTACAATATTACAGGGCATTAATCCTGCAGGGTGTCCAAACGTTTGCTCTGGCCTTTTTTTTTTTTACATTAATACTATTTTGAAAATGTAAATGATGGCATTAAACACAGTTTTTTTGGGAGGGAAATGTTAGGGAAATGTCTCATCTACAACCTCATGACTTTTGGAGATCATTTCAACTTCCCCTTGCTTTATTATTCACATTATTAGAAATTTTGATCTGGGGTGCTTAAACTTTCGCTACCCACTGTACTGTAGTCCACCAGAATAGGTTAAAAAAAACTGAGCACAAAATTGTACGAAAAATGGTGCCTCCCAAAACAAGCTTCCTTCCTCCTCGGTTAGTATGACCCGTTGCCGTCTATAGCCCTTAATATGTACGTCTCCTTCACCCCCACATTACCTTGCAGCGCTTCCCTCTGCGTCCACAGCTCCGCCCCTTCAGGGAACAGTCCGGGCTGCAGTCTGCCCGGGTCCCTGCTGCCCACCAGCACCCTGCAGCCGCAGCCCACCAGCCGCGAGTACAGGGAGCGCGAGAAGTCCCCCGAGCCCACGATGCACACCACCGAGGCCCCCCGCTGCTGAGAGGGGCCCAGCACACTCAGCTGCTCCAAGTGGTCGTCGGGGTCCAGCAGGGGAGTGGACATGTCCGATTGGGCCATGGTCACCTGAGAGCGAAAGTCAAGGAGGTCAACGTTAAAGGCAGTTACAGTGTGTTTAGTGCTTTAGTTTATTGTAAAAGCATTTGTGTAAAAAAAAGGCCTTTGTGCATCTCATTCTGAAGCCTTTTTACCGTTGGTGAGCTAGCAGCTAGTTGTTGTTGTTGTTGTTTACATTATCGTGACGGTTTTGCTCCCTGTAAGTTGTGATACGTGCTTGTAGCTTGTAAACCTGCGTTAGGAAAGTTAGGAATGAGTTTGGTCCACAATTAACAATTTAAAATTCAGATTCGAGCAACACGATATTAAAAAAACTTGTGCTGCGATATGGGTGTGTGTCATTTCGCAATAAGGGCTAACTGAGGGGGAAGGAAGCTTGTTATGGGAATCTCCAGGTTGTTGTGGATGCACCAGGACGCCAGCCGGTCCACCTCTCTCCTGTAGGCGGATGAGGGTGGTGTCATCCGCAAACTTGATCAGTTTAACAGACTGGTGACTGGAGGTGCAGCAGTTTGTGTACAGGGAGAAGAGCCAGGGGGAAAGTACACAGCCCTGAGGAGTTCCAGTGTTTGTAGTCCGTGTGTCCGAGACGATCTTCCCCAGCCGCACGTGCTGTCTCCGGTCCGTCAGGAAGTCAGTGATCCACCTGCAGAGGGAGTCGGGCACGCTGAGCTGGTAGAGCTTGTCTCGTAGCAGTCCAGGGAGGATGGTGTTGAAGGCAGAGCTGAAGTACCTGAACAGGATCCTGGCGTAGGTTCCTGGTGAGTGGAGGGCCAGATTGACTGTGTCGTCCACAGACCTGTTGGCTCTGTAGGCAAACTGCAGCGGGTCCAGGAGGGGGGCGGTGATGTCCTTGAGGTGGGGCAGGACCAAGCGCTCGAAAGACTTCGAGGGGGGCAGAGTTGGCTGGGGATCGGGAGTCTCTGGAGTGTGAGGAGCTGATGGGCGCTCATGGCGGCAATAGTGTGCAGGAGAGGCTCCACTTGTGCTATCAAATCCACTGCTGACAATAACATATCTCCTCTATGAGTACAAACCCATGGCAACTTTATAGTTTGCACCCCTTCATGTTATTCCGGTATTAGTTCTGAGAGATTAAATAAGGTGCTTTGTTGCATGTGTTCAGTTCAAGGCCAGAGGCATTTGATTTGAAATTTTCATGTGTGGATGACAATGTTCTGGTGCTGTCCCACTATCTTTCTGCTGACTGAGTTCGAAAGCTTCCTTCCAGTTAAGTTCCTCTTGCCGAGGAAAGGAAACTTAAGGCTGTAATATGGTTTACTTATCATTTCGTTTTTAAGTCTGACTTCTTTTGCCCATGTCTGTTACTGTTTCAAATGTATTACTGTTCATGTGAACCTCTTAACCCGTACCGGAACCGAACATATTTTCTATAGTTTGGCATAATCAAAATCTAAGAGCAAAAAGTGGAAAAAGAGTGACATAAACATGCCGGAAAAGCAACATTAAGACAATAAAAAAAGGAACAAAAATACCCGACTAAGGAGAGATGGAAAAAGTAACGAAAACACGCCAAAAAAATGATTAAAATAGAGGAAAACACAACAAAAACACTTCTGAAATGAGACAAAAACGCAGCAAAAGAGTGACAAAGACATGCTGGGAAAGCGGCAATAACAAAGCGACAAAAACATGACGAAAGAGTGATGAAAAGGCAACAAGAAAAATAAACAAGAAAAAGAGCGACAAAAAGTGACCAAACCATGACAACAACAAAAAACAACAACAATGAAAACATGACAAAACGCTTAAAAAAGTGACAAAAGCGTGGAGGCAATACAAGTAAAAAGTTATAATCAGTTTTGTCAGTCTTAGCTTTCAAATGAGGCGTCACACTATAGTCTGTAATCTTTTTTCTTTTGTAAGTCTGTATCAATAGCAGACTTCTTATGTCCATGTCTGTTACTATTTCAAATGTATTACTATTTATATCAACTTTTTGGAAGGTTTTTCCCCATCACCTTTACTTCACTCACATATGCGATAGTTTGTGTGATGTGTAAGGCATGTAAATAGACAAAATGCATTAAGTACTGCTCGTAAAATGCATTTAAAATACATAAACACTGAAAATGCACAAAGCAACAGTTTCTCAGTCAGAACATTGACCTCATGATTGTATCCACTACTTTACACTAGCCGTACATGCGTTTGTAATTACCGTATTGCATCGTTTATTGACCGCGGTCAAGCCAGCCTCGTCTGCCGGTGTTCTGTCGAAATCACCCCCCTGTCGAGAAGTGCCTCCCCCAGCGAATTCGACAACTCTACCTACATTGAAATGACGTAGTAGATATCAAACAGCATAAAGCGCATCTAAACCCAATTTTTATGATATTTTCACATCTGTAAAATGTAAAAATGCCCTTGCTTTTGTATGTATAAGATCAAGTTATTTGTTTTTAAGAACAACATGTAGACATCCATGGTGATCTATCTCGATAAATGATATGCACATTTTCGGCATCTTCACGTAAATATTATAAACTCATTCTTTATCAATTAAATCAGTAATGCTGTGGAGAAGTGCAAATCATAACAAAATAAATGAATGTACCCACGATTAGCGTAAATAAACTACTCAATTTGACGGCTTGAAGGGATGAGCGGGAGTCCTCGTTATAGGCATGCGCAATAGCAATAAATCATACATTTCGACAAGGGAAGCGATATCGACAGAACACCGGTCGGAAGTCAAGCCAGCCCCACAGGGGTGCGCTTGTTTTGAACACCGTCACCTCCCAGGATGTTACGTGCGGGTGTGGGCCGGTGCGTTGTACGGTCTCCAATATTAGGTCAACAAAACAGTATGGAGGATGAAATCGTCACTCACTGTTATCACTGTAGTTGATATTTTCCTAATATAGGCACTTTGTCAAACCACTGCCATTAGACATAGTTGTTGTAAAGATGTTTGCACAGTGGGTCAAGATCTTGCTGGTGTGAGGTTTTGATATTAAATAGTTTTTGAACGATTTATGACCATTTTATTTGTGTCATTAATTGCAGTACAGTCAGTAATTATTCCAAATAATTTTGCACAATTGTAATGATTTATGACATAGACCTATCCTTTCATGGTATGTGTTGTGTGTTCATTCCAACAATTCCAAATAATATTACACTCGTCCTTTTTTTCTTGTAGAGATATGGTGATGGACTGGTCTGGACTTTGGACCAGTCTCTGTTCACTGGTACCTGCTACCTGGACAATTACAAGAGTTTCCTCTGGGGGCGCTGTTCAGAACTCTGATACTAGGGCTGTCAGCATGATAACGCATTACAGCAAAACGATGCATTCTTGTGCCACTATTAAACTTCAGGTTTGTTCCACAGTGTCTGCACAATGTCCTCAACTCATTTTCAGCTATATTTGATTTTGCATTTGTCATTGAGGAACTTATTATACAGATTATTATCATTACACCACATTAAGGTAAAACTATGTGTTCTTGTGTCACAATTACACTTCTACTCACTTCTACAAAGTGTCCTCATGTCCCTCACCAATTTACACCAAAAAATGATGTAGTGTTCACAAATAAGGGGCTTATTACACTGGAATACTCACAAAGGTCAAAAATACTGCCAAACCAATGGATTTTAGAGAGGCATCACACTACATCTCAGTAAGACAGCGTCTC
Organism: Neogobius melanostomus; assembly: GCA_007210695.1. Classification (NCBI taxonomy): domain Eukaryota; kingdom Metazoa; phylum Chordata; class Actinopteri; order Gobiiformes; family Gobiidae; genus Neogobius; species Neogobius melanostomus. The sequence goes on from VHKM01000099.1 coordinate 1,343,562, forward strand.
CTCTTGGCCCTCACAATTATTCACACAAAAATAATGTAGCCTTTCCCAAATACACTCTCTTTATACTGGGGCTGTCATCTTTATACCCCATTGAGGCAAAACTACGTGTTTCTGCGTGACCATTACACTTCAGGTCTGGTCCACAGTACCTCTGCATGTCCTCAGCTCATTTTCTACTCTATTTGATTTAGCATTTGTCTATGAGGAACTTATTACTATAGGATTATCAGCATTACACCACACTGAGCCGAAAGAAAGTGTTTTTGCATCACCATTACACTTGTACTTGCTTCTATGGCGTGACCTCGTGTCCTCACCATTTTACAACAAAAAATTATGCAGTGTTCACAAATAAGGGGATTATTACACTGGAATACTCACAAAATGTCTGCACCACATTGAGGCAAAACAATATTTTGTTGTAAATTGGTGAGGGGTATGAGGACACTCTGTAAGAGTGAGTAGAAGTGTAAAGGTGACACAAGAACGCATTCTTGTTTCGGCTCAGTGTGGTGTAATGCTGATAATCTGTATGTAATAAGTTCCTCACTGACACATGCAAAATCAAATAGAGTAGAAAATGAGTTGAGGACATTGTGGAGACACTGTGGAACAGACCTGAAGTTTAATAGTGACACAAGAATGCATAGTTTTGCCTTAATGCGTTATCATGCTGACAGCCCTAGTATCAGAGTACTGAACAGCGCCCCCAGAGGAAACTCTTGTAATTGTCCAGGTAGCAGGGACCAGTGAACAGAGACTGGTCCAAAGTCCAGACCAGTGCATCACCATATCTCTACAAGAACAAAAGGACGAGTGTAATATTATCACAATGTATAGGCTACTGCTTTTTATTTGGAATTGTTGGAATAAACGCACAACAACTTCCTGGAAGGTGACGGTGTTCAAAACAAGCGGACCCACGGTTTCGGCAAATCTGGAGACGGGGCTGGCTTGACTGCGGTGTTTATTGTACCATTACGTTTGGAAACTTACAGCAGCAAAGATAAACCTAACAATAACAATGAACGCCATAAAAAAATACATACCGGTACTCACAGACGACAGAGACGTTCCATCTGTACCAGTAAAAAGCGCAAGAAACCCGTGTTACATGTGCGACCTGTTTGTTTTGTCTGTTCAGAGGACACCGAGGACACGTGACCGATAGGCCCTGCCCTCTCTTCCTGCTGCTGCTTTCAAGAAACTACGAAATTCTTACGCCGCATTGTAATATGTTTACTAACTCTAGTACCGAATAAAGTTAACTTTTATTTTATTTTTTACTACTGAGTCACGGAATGCACGTGTAATACTCTAAGGTAACAGGTTTTCTAGAAGTAGACTCTGTGTTTTATTGTTATGTCATCATGATATGTACAAATATTTAAAATTAGCTCGTTTTTATGCGGTCAAAGAGGGAGATAGATATAGAGTGTATTTGTAAATGAAGCCATGTTGACTCATAAACAAACTCGGTCCGCAGTCATACATCGTTAAAACGCAATGCAATACAGCATTTTAAAAGGAAGACATGTTATGTTGTAGTATTTCCTATTATTACCAGCTAATGAACGCCACACAGCTGACAGTCAAAGATAAGGAGAGTGAGTGAAACTCAGATGATAACGAGTAACACATTTAAAATGGAAATTAGAGCCTTTTATAACCAGCGAAGATCTATATATACATACAGACTGTTTATATTTAAAACAAATAAAATAAAACAAATAGGAAGCTGCAGTGATTTGTAGTAATGCGTCTTCACCACTAAGCGTCGCCCTTTCACTGTTTAAAAAAACCTTTCAAATCGGGATGGAATTTATTTTGTCGATCCAGCTTACACAGTGTGTAAGAAACGTGATGTAAAACAGATGAATAAATGTGTAAACGAAGAGTGGACATAACTGTTTGACATTTGTTTTGTTTTTTTGTCTTTGGGGTGTTCAGACATTAAAAACACATTAAAAACATGTTAGCGTTGCGAAAAGAATGTGAAAGTTCAAATTAATAAAAAAGAAAGGAAAACAAAAAAGGATTTACAACCATTACATGCTCAGAATTTACTTATTTATTTTTCATAGATAACAAGACAAGTCATATATGTGCATTTTTATGAAGTAGGCTAACGTTTCGATAAGGGCAGATGTTCAGTTGGTCTTCTTCTCAAGAAGCCCGGTGGTGGGAAAGCTCACATTTAAGCTGGTTAAACACGGTTCAGTCTTGGTATAGTATTAATTTGAAAACAACAGCACATTTGTTTAAATAGAAATACTGCATTTACTATTAAAATACACATATTCTTTGTTTTTTTTTGTTTTGGCGGGTTCTTAGATCAGTAAATTAGGGGGGGCACTTGAGCAGTTAGCAGGGGGTACATGGAATAATTTCAGGAAGAAAAAAAAAGTGAAACTGAGTAGATATCAATTCCAAAGGAAATATGGTTTTAATGATGTTTTTCAGTAAAAGGTTTGATTTTGAGAGCATTTTAGCTGTATTTTTTTAACACAGCACACTATTAAATACTGAATAATCTTAGTTTAGCTAGTCACTTTGCAATAATACTGGCAAGATCTTCGAGGTAGAGGGTACTCTGAGTATATATGAACAACGCAAGGGGTGCACGAGACAAAAAAAAGGTTGAGAAACACTGCCCAGAGGAGTTTTAGTCGATACTGATTTGCCTCTCGAATCCAGTGAGGTGTGGCCTGACGAGACTTTCTCTAAAGCCATCATTTGCCGTGGCGCTCCTCATGTGTGTGGTGACTATTTGTCAAGTCGGAGCGTCTGAAACCTCATATCACGAGTTTGATATTCATGATTGTCGCTTGGGATTTGAGTGACACTGACAACAGCCAATCCGGACACTCACGGCCACTTGGCGCTTCTCTCCCCTCACATCCAACTCGCCGCTGTCTCACTGGTCTCCTATATCACCACCAGTGTCCAGGCTCTGAGGGAAGACATGCCTAACACTAACGGGGTCTGATCGCCAAATATATATATGTCAATAAATCTTTCTAATGGCTGCTTTTGTCTGTTTGAGTCTATCCAGGTGGAATTGTTTTCAGGTGAAAGTTTGTTTTATTTTATGCTGAGAGTAAACCGCTCCTAAACCTTGAATTGGGGGGGGGGAAATGAAGGGAGTTTTGCCTGGAGTTTCCTCAACGTAACCACTCAGCCACCGTCATTTCCAAAGCCAGTGCCGCGCCTCTCCCGGAGCGTCCTGTTGTGCCCATTGTCGGAGCTGATAGACGCCGCGTGATGGATGGCGGTCCTCTCAGCGGCGAGCGCGGAGTGAACGATGAGCGGCAGATGAATGCGCGCGGCGGATGTACATTATGCCGACAGACGCACGGAGATGCCCAGCTGCGGTGTCCTTCTCTGCCCTACAAGTCCTCCTCTCAGGTCACGCCGACTCATTTACACTTTTTTTTTACATAACAAATGACAAGCTGCTGCTCACGACGCAGAAAGTTACGGAGACGAGCGGAGATGGTACCGATGCTCTCAGAGGAGGTTCAGAAATGACATTTTCTCATGTATTTCTTCTTGAATTAAGGACTTGGAATGAATCTATATCGCATCAATATTGAGAGACATACAGTGTTATGCTTTTGCTTGCATTTTGTGATCTATCTATCTATCTATCTATCTATCTATCATCTATCTATCTATCTATCTGCATATGCCTGGCTGGAAAGTTATCTTAGCAACAGATACCAATATGTACATATGCACAATGTCGACTCTGAAAAAAAAACGTATCACACATAGAGTTCCACAAGGCTCTATTTTGGGTCCAACATTGTTTATAATGTATATTAATTATGTTTGTGAAGTTTTGGAAAACGTAAAATGTTTATGATATGCGGATGATACCAGCCTGTACCGCTCTGGAAAGGATCTGAAACTACTCCTTTCTACAGTTGAAGACGGCGTGGAGATATGGGGAAACAATTACAAATCCAATACTCATCCTATTTTCCTACTCCAAAAAAGGGCAGTAAGAATTATCACTAAAGCAGACTTCTATGCACAAACAACCCCTATTTTTGTAGAGCTAAATCTATTGAAAATCCATGATCTTGTTGATCTTAATACTTTAGTAATAGTGTACAAAGCACACAATAATATTCTCCCTCCTAACATCCAGCAGCTTTTTGAACACATGAAAAGTCAGTATAACCTCTGAGGAACTGCCATTTTCAAAAAAGAAAAAGCTAAAAAGAATAAAAAAAGTCGATGTATTTCTGTAAGAGGTGTTAATCTGTGGAACGATTTGGAAGATCAGTTAAAACAGTCTGAAACAGTCAAAGCTTTCAAAAAGTTGTATAAATGTACTATCATTCAAAAATATATAAGCTTAGGATGAATAAAGTAAGAAACTGGTGAAAAGACTTTAATAGATCCATAATGAATGAATTTAAATGATGACATGATTTAGTTTGTTTAATATTTAAAGGAATGAAATGACCGAATAAACTACTATCTATCACATACAGCATTAGATAACACTTCCTTACATACATACATTTCAAGAGGTGATATTGACGTAAAAGAACTTTGCAACGAGTCATTTATGTCCTGGTCACCTTATTCCGGAAGTTCACATTGGTGCCGCCATTCATTGTGCCCGCCCCTTCTCTCGTATTAGTTTACATAGGACTGAAGATGTCAAGATAAACTACTACACGGACACAAAGCCGTTTTCAGGTACTGTTGACCTGTTGGTGCAAATGGATATTGTACACAAATCAATCTACTCTACGGCAGATGTCGGTGGCAACATTTTCCCTTGATCTCCAGTTAATGAACGGACTTCGAAAGTGTCAGGACAAAGGAACTGCAGATCCGTAGCAAAAAAAAGGCAAATAAGAGGTGGAATAAATGAATAGTCGTCACCAAAACACAGTGTCCAGACATAACAAAAACTGGTCGCCAAGAATTTAAAAGTTGAAGAAAACATAAAGCACTGCCCTGTTTCTGACAAAACACCGACATGAGTGAAGGTGTTGTTTCTTAGCATATTTATATTATGAGAAGTAGTTACCAGAGCTTCTCCTCTCTCAATGCACATTACACATTACTCAAATGTAACCATTTAGCTGCAGTTTTACTCACCATTGTAAGTCTTATTTCTTGGGACTGCATCAGATTTGACTCAGACTGTCCAATAAGTCCTGGTTTACGAAGCATTTGTCGGTAAAATGCTGTGCACAGATAAAAGCACTTCGCTCCAAACAATGGCAACCACAGACATGGCCTGCAAACTTGACATCCAAAGAAACATTTTCCTCGTGGAGACATTGTAATAATACAGAAATTAAAATTAGCTGATAAAAAAAAAGTTAGTGGTTAGTGATGCTGGTAACATGCTACTTTTTTCAGTAATGAGTAATCTAACACATGACTATTTCCTAACCAGTAATCAGATTAAAGTTATCCAAGTCACTGTGCGTTGTTAGTTTGTTATTTTCCGCAACATATGCGACAAGTCAAGTTTTCAGCCTGGGGACCAACAATGGAGGGAGGAGAGGTGCGTTTTCTCGCTGGAGATACTTTTGAGTTCATGTCGCACACTGTGTGCTGACAACAAAGTGTCATCGAGCTTCAAAGACACTACATCAAATGAATAAATATTTGGAGTTGCAGCACAGCAGTCAAACTTACAGTGAGAGTTCCACCAGGTGATGTGAAGCAAACCTCTAATACCGGAGGAGGTGAGGTGAACAGCTGTGCATTGAAGAGAATCAAACTCAATCAATAGCCAATGAACCATTTTGCACTTTAACTAAAATAACAGAGCAGCATGATCCTTTGTGCCACTCTAGCCCCAAGGTTGGATTCTTAGAGCACGTTCCACGCCCCCCCCGCGCACATACACATCGAAGCTCGTCTGCACGGCTGCATGGTGCGCTTTGGAGGGTGACCTTGCTGGACAGAGTCAGACGTCACTCGGGGCGGGGGTGGAGGGGGGTGCAGGGGGACACACTGGACGGGGCCTAAGAGCTGGAGGAGGCAGGGGCTGGACATGGACACACACACATCGATAAAAACGACCATCCAAGCTAAGCCACAAAGCCATACGATCAAGGCTCCTCCCCCCTCCCCTCCTGATTGGACCTGACAGGCTGCTTCACAGGAAAAGCTTGTGGGAGGATACTAGACTCTGATTAGTTGCTGAGATACGGGAAGGAGGGACTTTACAAACAATGATACAGTATTACCGTACATCAAAATGCAAGACCAGGTGGTCGATTTTGCACATTTCTTTCAGTCCATCTTTATGCTTTGACCCTTATATAAAAATAACAATATGCCTGATAAAATAATGATTTTTAAAAAATAAATAGGGAAGAGAATATTATGATTAGCAATATCTAAAGGTGTGAATGTTTTCAAAAGTTATTCTATTCAACAAGATATTCTCTCTGAGTGACCTAAACAAATGGACCTGTCTGATTTCAACGCTCACAGTTTCACTTTTGTTTTTACCTTGACATAACAAACGCAACTGCACATGGTTCTTTTGGGACTCTTCCCTTGACAACGTTATGCAATTATGGATTAGAAAGAAAGTAGATCAGATTTGCTCTCTGCACATTGGATTATTATTTAGTGCTGGATCTCACACTGGACAGAGTTTCTTCAGTCTTCACCGATGAGAGTGAACGATGGGCGTAACTTCCTGACGGACTGGTGGTGTCCCCACCAACGTAGGCCGGGCAGGGACAGTCCCCACCAATATTTTGCACCCATTTCCTACATTTGTGGACAGTAACTCGGGCGGCTGAGCAGTGTTGTGTTCGTTGTGTTTTCAAGCCATTCAGAGGTGCGCTTTATTTTTTCCCCCCATTTATTGACAAGCCCGCTGCTCCTGCATATCTGTTGCTTGGGCTAACAGAGGTGTCAATCAGGTTCATATTCATCATGACACAAGACATCAAGACATCCGTGGCTATTTCCTCCAACAACAACACGCAAGTCTCAATTATGTCAGAATGACAACTTCAATGCAATATGGCAAAGCATGTATAGGCTCATCGTTCTTCTGACTGATCAGGCATCAAAAGGCATTCAGCTCGACTCTACAGATGAAGACGGCTCAGTTTTACAGGTAAAATGCAGTTTGTTGTGAAAATACAGCCACTCTGCACAATGTGCAAGAACAAGGACATTTTTGAGTTATATATTGTTGTCTCGATACAGTAAGTGCTGTTATCAGGTTGCAGAGGGTCAGGATGTCCAAACTGAAAAGGACAGGGATACAAGGTCACATGAAAATGGGTTGCACCAGCATCATCAGTTGTATTATTATTATTATTATTATTATTATTATTATTATTATTATACAGATCTTTGTGTTATGTGCTTTTCAGCAGAGTACAGAAACGGGTGCAGCTGCGGTATCCCAGGTGAGGCAGGTTTGTCATAGAAATACTGTATAGGGATGTCCATTTTAACCAGGAGAGACTTAAACACAGTAAATAGAGCAAATAAGTGTATGGATGTTTAACCTTTGATACTTACTGTAGGCCTGGGCAGGCAGAAATGTGGTTAAAACTATCCTCAAAGATGAAGTCCAAAGATGATGTTCTTTTGCTGCTGTATCAGAGATGGTTGAGGAGTGTTGTTATACAATCTGAGTGTTTGGGAGAGAGCACGTGCATTGAAATTAATTATCTAAATTATTGGTTAAAATTTGAAAGGGGAAATGGTGATAGTGAAAGGGAGATGAGGTATATGTATAGGAGAATCTGTCGTCCTGGTTTAAATAATGTTATATACTAATTATTACACTGTATTAAAAGGAGCATCAATATGTGCATCCAAAACACATCATGTTCACATCAAAGTGCACTTATGCCAGCTAATACAGGGACAGCTGCAGAATCTGAATCACAGGTGAGACAGAGAGACAGAAAAATGTAGAATGCACTGGTGGTTCTCAGACTTCTTAAGGTGGAACTCTTCAATTTTGGACTCATAACTATTGATGACTTCATTTATGGTTTAGTAATACATTAAAGTCCAGTTTGTTTCTGGTTTAGTCATAGATATCATAAAGTTTAAATACATTTTGTGTGTGTGTGTCATATTTAGGTTTATGTCAGAAAATATAAAAAATATAATAAAATATTTTGTGAAGTGGTTTGTCTGATTAATTAAAGCAGAAGTACTAGGTGTTTGAGAACCACTGCATTAAACCAGTGGAAATGTTTATTTACCGAGGATATTAATTAAACTTGGTGTTTCCCACTCAAACTCATCCGGGTTCGGCCCATTAGTCCGACAACCCATTAGTCCGAGGTCTCATTATTCCGAAGGTGTCCCATTGAGTAGGGGTTGAAAAATATAATTAGGTTCAGGCAAAAGTCCACTGACCTTAAGTCCTAATGACATGGCACCCAAATATTTTTGTAGGCGAGTTGGTACATCAACCAAACGTCATATACTATACTGTATATCAATCAGCTTAACCCTCAGCCTGCCCCAGCCACTAACCTTAAGGATAGTGGGCTGGTCCCTAATCTTAATACATCGATGTTCCCCAGTTCTATTGACGGGGGAACATAGGTACCAGGGAACATAGGGCTGACCCCGATGTACTTGGCTAGGCAAGGCTTAGCACTTAGAGGACATGATTTGAAAGATGCAACTTGATTCAGTTACTAAAATTTAAGGCTAAGGATGATGCACGTGTCTCTCGCTGGCTTTCGCAGTATCGGGGCTACACCTCTCCACAGGTGCAGAGTGAGATTCTGCAGTTGTTAGGTAATTCCATTGTGAGGGATATTGCAAAATGTATCCAATCTTTACCTGTTTCGCAGTTTACCCTTGATGGAACAAAAGACATTTCAGGAACAGAGCAGGAATCAATCTGTCTTCGGTTTGAAGACCATACCTCAAGAGGTGTTTATCGGTTGTATCAGGTTCCTGGTGTAACCAAGTCATAACAGTATGATTACACAAAATTGTCCTTTTGTTTACTCAAGTTTTGTCCATACCTGGCGTTTGATACACTGGGCAGACTTGGTCCTCCAGCCACTTCTTCTATGTTTTTGTTTCTTCGTGTGAGCTTTGACATGCCCCTGGTATAAATTTGGGGTTTGACTGCTGCCTCTTCCCTTTGTAAATCCGATATTGGGAAGAGGTCAGTCATCCATTGTAATCCAATGTTTTAAGAGTCCTTTATAAATATTTTGTTCACTGTGGAGCCCACTGCCTCAGCCGAATCACTGAAGCTGCTTGCCAGCCTGGTAGTACGTGAAGTTTAAGTCATTATTTGCTGCTACTGCATCAAGTACACAAGGGCCAGGTGTCTCTTTAAGACTACTGTGTCCTACCCGGGGGACCGTCCGATAGTTCTCAGTCAGTATGATTCTGTCATCTCAAGTTTGGAAGATATGGCATTAAGCAATATTAAAGCAAATGGCAAAGAAAGGCGAAACTGTTCCGGGACTTCTTTTGGCATTTTTGGTAGTTGATGACTTGGAAAGTCTTAACAAGTCTCTACAGAAACGCACTGAGACAATTGCTGGGATGAGAGGAGCAATAGGATGTGTGAGATCCAGCCTTGTAGAACAGAGAAATGATGAGAAGTTTCAGGAGATTTTTGATGAGTCTACACAAAAGGTGGACGCTTAGAAGAGATCAAGCCACCAAAGAAGGCCGGCTGAGGAACACGGTTGATGTGCAGTTTCAGGAGAGGTTTACTCAGACTGATCTTATTGTGTTGGAGAAACTAGAGGCTATTTTACTAACTGGAGATGTGGATGTCACTGCTGACCAATACCCAGAGTTTAATAGTCATACTCTGAAGGTTCAGTTGGATATCTTTCTATGTAAATACTAAGTTATTTGATCAAGTAGAAACCCCTGCTGAGGCAGAAAGGAGCTTTAGCGCTTTGAGGAGACTGAAAACATGGCTCAGGTCAAAATAGACCCAAGTAAGACTTAACAATACAGCTGTGTGCGTGACAGAAGAGGGCAGGTGTTTGGCACCTTCAAATGAGTGCACTGTGCTGTCTCGAGACTCCTTTCTAGGTTAGGTTTAAGAGTTATTTGATGATGTTAAAATCTTAGATGGAGGTGAGGTGCTAGTAATCTGACCATGGGCAATTCATTATTGGTAAAATATAATGTCAACAAACCTGCCAGATCTCATGGTCAATTGTTCCATTTACCACTTTCCAAAGACTATTGTATAAAAACTGAAAAGGATTTATGGTTTAACACAGGCATTTTTGTTTTGTTTTATCAAATTCTTAAACTTTGTAATAATATTTTAATTGCTAAGGCAAGGCAAGTTTATTTGTAGAGCACAATTCATACACAAGGCAATTCAAAGTGCGTCACAGTTGCATAAAATTACAAGAAAACAGATCAAATCAATCAATAAAACATCAACATAAAGTTAATCAATGACAGTAAAAGGCAAGAGTGCAGATAAAATACTTTCAGTTTTCATATGCACGGGTAAAAAGAGCAGTTTTCAGCCTGGATTTGAACATTGTCAGAGTTGAGGCCTGTCTCACATCCTCATGAAGACTGTTCCAGATTTTAGCTGCATGAAACTGAAACGCAGCCTCACCGTGTTTATTATTGACTCTGGGAACCACCAGGAGACCCCTCCCTGAAGTTCTCAGGGCCCGAGATGGTTCATACGGCTCTAACATGTCAGAGATGTACTTTGGTGCTAAACCATGAAAAGACTTGTACACAAGCAGAGCTGTTTTAAATTCTATTCTCTGAGTGACAGGAAGCCAGTGCAGAGACCGGAGCACTGGACTAATGTGGTCGTATTTCCTGGTTCTTGTCAGGACTCGAGCAGCAGCGTTCTGGATGTACTGAATCTAGTGTGGTGTTTTATGTTTATGAGCACTCATAAAATGAGGTGCAGTTAGGCAGCTAGCTTAATTATTGTGATAATTCTTCACATTTAAATGTGTTGTGTTGGTTAAGTGTTGTGTTTTCCAGAGCAGACAAACTTAAAATTAATAAATGTCATTTGCAGGCAAAAGCTACACAGTTTTGGCTTTATTTGTAGCATAAAAAACAACAACAAAAATGCCAAATCATCGGATTGACCACCTCTCCTCGACGCCACAGCATGTCCCCACCACTGCGACTTAAGAGACGTGACGGCGGTTTACGGTGGGCCCTACAATTCTTACGATTAACCTTGACAACGCTAACTCCAAGTGTCGGCAATATAGTCACTTCAACGGTTTTTATTTCTGCTCTGAAGAGGATGCAGAAAGTGGCTTATAAATGGTGCCGTGCCATTGGTCCGACAACTCATTATTCCGAATATTTACCATTGAGCAGAGGTGCCATTAGTTCGACATCTCTTTAGTAAAAAAAAACAAGCCCATTGGTCTGACGTCCCGTTGGCCCGAGCATAAACAGTGGAGATGTGCTCGGAGTTTACCACGCGGGCGCTCCAAGTCCGCTGAAGAGAATAGCTATTTCATATGACATTTATGTAAATTTCAAAGTTTAGAAATAAAGAATATGAACTTATTTAATGTTAAAGTAATCCATATATTTTTATGATAATTATTAAAGGAGCTATATGATGCAAAATCGACTTTTTGGAGTTTTTAGCCATGTTGTTATGCTATTTCCTTATCAAAAACACCCCCAGAGCGGTTTTTGGCTTCATTCACGCAGTTCTAAGTAATCCTCCTGAATCCTGCTCTCTGAGCAGCTGCTCCGCCCTCTCCTGTGTCGTCACAAAGGAACGGAAGTGCTCTACGTCTGTAATGTAATGCCTTACGGCCTGATTTTAATTCATAAAACAGCTTTTTCATTATTTTTGTTGTAAGAGAGAGAGAAAAAAAAAAGAACTCTCCGACGTGTCTGTGCTGTCCCAGGAGAGTAAACAAACGCACCCCCGGAGGATCCGATCAGAAGTGTTGTTTTTGAAGAGTGAGCTCTTTCTAACCTACTCTGGACACGCCTGTTCATTTTTCTTACCCAACGATAATGTCACGGATGCGCGTTTGGCTACGAGAGGAACAGGACTATTCAACCTTCCTAAAGAAGAGTGCACTCGCCAGAAGTTGGAATTTCTTTCCAGGATTCAGCGACTATATGAACCAACCTGATGGATGCTTGGTGAACCTTGGCCAGAATCAAAGTGGATTAACTTTTATAACCAACACGATCTCATAATGTAAACACCCCAGGCTGAGCGGTGAGTCAATCAAAACGCGTGTTAGCGTGTGTGTTAGCGTGTGTTAGCGTGTGTGTTAGCGTGTGTGTTAGCGTGGTGTTAGCCATTTATGAAACTGTGTTGCACATGTCAACTCCTTATAACTGCATTATGTGAAGTAACTTCACTTTTTGCAGTGATATTTATATTTATAATACTGTAAATGTGGAATGGGCGGAGAGAGGGGCGGAGTTAACTGAATCGAAGCGTCTTGTCTTCCGGGTAGGGAAATACCCCCAGAAAATACTTATATTTCTCTCAAAAATGAATACTCCATAGTGATAGAGGTACAATATATCATATAATTGCCTATAGTTTGGAATGGCTAAAACAGCATGATACAGAACCTTACTAAACAGTTAATTAATGCTGTAGGGTTAGGGTTACTGCGAGCAAAACTCAGCTGTTTATGGTCGGACCAACAGGACTTCGGACCAATGGGTCAGTTTTTTTCTGACTAAAGAGATCTCAGACTAATGGCAACCCCTACTCAATGGGACATTTTCGGAATAATGGGACGTCAGGCTAATAAGTTGTGGACTAATGGCCCCTTATAAACTCCTCTTTGTCATCTCTGCATTGGTTTTACTTACTTTACTTTACTTTCACCTGAAAAAAAGCGATAGCCTAATTTTCATAATAACTTGTTTAATTATTACACCGATTCATACGGGAAATTGTAATTTCAGGGGCCATTTTCTCCAAAAGCATTTGCATTTTATGCAACAACTTCTTCACATAAGCTGCACCTACAGACATGAAATTGTATCTGGTCGAAAGGACTTATTAATATCTATGTACAGCCGGATTCTTTTTACTTTAACCTCATAACCCCCGCCTTAACAGAGCACATTTTCTCCAGTTCGGCTTTACACAAATCTAAAAGCTTCTGGACTGGAGAGCAACAGTGTAACACCTCATTTGAAAGCTAAGGCCTACAAAATGGATCCTAACTTTTTGTCGCGTTGTTGCCGCATTTTTTGTCACATTTTAGAAGCACTTTTGTTGTGTTCTCATCTCTTTTTCTGTCGTGTGTCCGTAGTTTCTGTGGTTGTGTCTTTGATGCTTTTTTGTCGGGTTTTTTTGTCACCTTTTTGTCGCTCTTTAGTCACTGTTTTATTGTATTATTGTTACTTTTCAGGCTTGTTTTTGTCACTCTTTTGTTGCTTCTTTGTCGCTTATTTGAAGCTCTCCTGTTGCTTTTTCATCCCTCTTTTGTCACATTTTTGTGGCGTTTTCATTCTCGTTTTTGTCGTCATTTTGACACTTTTTTTCAAGAAGCGTTCAGATTTGGGTAAAGCCAAACTGGAGAAAATGTGCTCAGTTCAGGCGGAGGTTAAGAGATTAAAGCCCGCCCAAAACCTTTTTTTCAGATTTATTCGCTAAAGACTAATTTATAAAAAGACAAAACAAGATAACCAAAGATCATTTGATCGTTTTGAAACATGCAATGTCTTATTTACAAGTTAATTCATTAAATAACAGAAAAGTCGCAATATAATCTTTTCTTACATTTAAGTTAGATCTCTTTGTTTCTTTCTTGTTAATGCTTATTGATGCCTTGCGGAAAACCTGAAATCATAACAAGGCTCAAAAAAGCAAATTTAGCATCATACGTATCAACCATATTGCTTAAGCATAATATTGAGACGTGGGAAACAGATGTCTCACGGTAAATATCTGTTTGAAACTAAGCCTTGATCGAATATGTAAAAGTGTTGTGTGTGTGTGTGAGGAGGAGAGCAGCTGTGGGGCGACAGCTGCAAACTGACCTCAGAACAGTTTCATTAACACCTCCCAGTCCGCACAAATGAGACACCTGCGATCAGCTCCAGCACCAGGACATCAGGAGGACATCAGGAGGACATCAGGAGGACATCAGACGTAAGCAAAGGGAAGGGCAGCGGAAGACCTGTCTGTTATAAAACCTGGATGGAGGAGTACCCAAAATGGCCGCCCAGCCGTTTCAACAGCCCGTGGCCTGCTCAGTGTTGTATGTTGTAGATTGCGTGTGTTTAAAGGCACTAGATCTGATTTATTTTCTAGTAATGGAACAAAATGTGTATTGTAAACTCAGACATTTGTGGAAAAAAACACAGGGTATCTAATTATTAAGCATTTGTGAACCTGCAAGTTGTGAAATGCGTCTATAAACTCATCCCTTGCAGAAGTCAATGCTGCATATGTAGCTGACCGAGGTTTTTAGCCTTAGCTTTAGGACACACAGGCAAGTTCCACTGACAAAGGGCACAAGTGTTCCATTGGTTAAATCAAATGTATTTGTCACAAAAATATGTTGTTTTTTGTTCATTTAGAGTTCATAAAGAAGTATTTAAATAAGTCCCCGCCAACAGTCGGACGGACCCAATTTGCAAAGAGGAAAGACAAGACAGCAATGGGCAGCGCTGGTGCTACTGCCGTTGGCTGGGCCATGAAACCTATAAAAGTGAATGATTACAGACTACGCATATTGTTCAGTGGCCAAAGCTACCTGCCACCACAATTAGGAAACATACCGGTGAGAGCCACCTTTCGTGTCCCGTACTAAGGGAAATACGCTCATCCACAGGACCACCAGGAAACGCAAACTAGAGCCCTGCACGGGCCTGATTTCTGGGCCCGAGCCCGGCCCGGCCCGACAGACTTTTATAATTAGCAGGCCCGAGCCCGGACCGCGGCCCGCCTCTTCTCTCTCTCGCTTGCTCTCTTTCCCCCCCCCCCAATATTTTCCAAATGCGTGATTAAACAGCGCTGCAACAGTTGACCTGCATTGTATGAATAAATAAACACTTCTATCTAAACGTAACATAAAGCACAGCGTTTATTTTTTATTGTTGGGAGGAACACGCATGCATTTGTTTCCTGGAAGCACTGCGAAAACATACCGTCGATAGAAGCACTCCGCACGCGAACCGCTCCGTCCTCTCTCTCCATACCGCTTTGCAGAGGTTTACCCACGGCGGGAAACCCCCCATGCCACAGCCCACGGGGACGGCAGGTACATGTTTGTGGCAAGAGGTGGCGGGTCAAGACGAGGCGAGAGACATCGCGTCGATAGAACACATCCGCACGTGAACCGCGCGGTCCTCTCTCTCAATACGACCGCTTTGCAGAGCTGTACGCACGGCGAGGAAAACTCCCACGCCACGGCCACGGGGAACGCAGGTACATGTTTGTGTTGTGTTGGCGGGTCAAGACGAGGTGTGAGAGAGGGAGAGAGGGAGTGAGGAGAGCGGGTGCTTCATTTAATGTGCCATTTAAGTTGGTTAAAAAATAGCAGCACATTGGCAGGGGAAAACCAAGCCCGAGCTCAGCCCGTGCCCGACGCAATGATGTGGTAATGGGCCCGAAGCCCGGGCCCCTCGGGCCTCGGGCTCAAATGCAGGGCTCTACCGCAAACTCAATATACTGCACTGCTACAGCGCAGCGCCATGACGCGCTTCCAGGAAGAGACCCACAGCAACACTAATACAAGGAACACTCTAATCAGAGCGAGCATAAAGGATTCCTTTTTTTTTTTATGTCTCGCACAGAGCACCCAAGCAGGATGCGGAAGTTACACAAGGTCAGAGGGCGAACAATACTAAACTGGTTCCCCAGCGGGTGCGTGGAAACAACTCTACCACAAAATACTTGCATCATCGCACATATCTTCTGTGTGATTTAAGTTTTTTTTACCGTTTCCAACATTTCTTCAAACCCACAACAACTGTGGTTTACTCCCGGCTCACATTAACTACGGTATGGGTACGGTCCGGGTTTGGTCCTGATCCGGTCCGGGTTTGCCCCAAACTACCACTCACAGTGAGTCCGGCTGACACTGTGGCTCTGCCAGCTCCGGCGCAGATGCTGGGCCAGGCACAGAAACGACACTCGCGAGAACAGAAGTGCACGTGAGTTTCGCTCTTGGTGCGAGTTCACGTGATAAGTAGCCCCATATATAGGTAGTTTTTGTAAACAAAAGCCGTATTTGCCAGAACAACGACTCTCCCCAGTGAAGTGGATGCTTTAAACACACTAGTGCCCTGTGTCACTGGTAATGGAGAAATGTTTACATTTACGACGTTACACGCGTGTACAGGTGGTAAACGAGACCAAATAAATAGTAAGTAGACAGATTTTATTTTGAAATACACCGGATCTTCTTTTCTCACGAGACCTGACTTCCTGTTTGGCTGTTTTTTCCGTCAGCTTGATCCGTTGGGGCTCCGGTCTCCGGCAAAAATAGACTTCTTGTGGATTCTTTCCGTTGCCGCCGGATTGCCTCGGTAAACGGACCCGGACTTCGCGGAGCAGTGTGAGTGTGCAACATTGGTTTTAATGACTTTCTAAGATCGCGGACGCCGCACCGGACCTTAACCGGATTTAATGTGAGCCGGGGGTTAGTGATGGAGGCAGCTTTTCTGATTGACATTTATAAAAGCTAAAGGCCCACAAAAATCCATCCATCTTCTTCAGGAGTAATTTACACCGGAGCCTGTCCATATGAATATTACAGTGCTAATGGCATTTGCACTATAATATCCATCTGGCTTTGCAGGTTATAACAATGTGCCACACTCTGTAAATTAACATTACAGAGTTTGAAAACAAATGTCTCGGCTGGTATTTGCAGCTGTTCAGATCCAGCCAGAGTGAGCCTGAAGCCGTGTGCTCCGACGTCAGGGGCTGACATTTAAACAAGAGGTGCGACGGGAGGCACCTCTGTAGCATTTAGATTTGACTGCAGGCCATGTCCAGCTCTGGGGAGGGTCTGATAACAGCGCCACCTGACTGCCACAGTGCCCTGCAGCAAGGCACTAAAGGTGAGGATTTAAAGTGGCACATCAATAGTGTAGCACTCACCTCGAGACTGCAGGGTTTACACATATGGATGGTGCGTGGCGAATATAATTTCCCATCATTTGTTACATCTGTAATGTGACTTAACACATATAAATTGGGCTCTTAACTGCGCACGGCTATTCGTGACATTTGTGTTGTACACGGAGCATGTTTTTGCAAGTCAAAACACTGACATGTCACGATTCACGGAAGCCGATGGAGAGGGTGCTCAGCAACAGGCTACCCCATGGACACGGAGAGCACAGTGCTGTGCAGCATGGCACCACCAACCACACAACTGAAAGAATTTGATTTGCTTTGAGAAGAAGGTGGTAGTTACCTTTACAAGAAGTGGCACACGACCATGGAGCAAGACAGTCCACACAAGATTGTGTATTCTATTTGCACTTCCACGACGGCTGTCACTCATGGATACCACGCATGTCAATATTTGTGAATGGATAAGTGCAAGAAACACGTGGGACACACGCTTATCCTGACACAATCCAAAGAGTGAGCCAATAATCATAAAATGTATATTTTCAACTCAGGTGTCAAAGGAGAAAACTAGCCAAAAATCTCAATATTGACCATTGCATTAGATTAGATTAGATTGGTTTATTTGAAAGGGACAGTGCAATTTCATATAACACATGAACAAACATGGTTAAAAAAGCCAGAATTAGCCAGAAGGCTATTTTTCATCTGTAGTCCGCTGGCCAAGATGTAAAAAGGCATTAAAAAATGTATGTTTTCACCTGTCATGTCATGTCTCGCCTTAAAGGTGCAATAATTGTGTGTATTTGACCTTGTAGTGACCCAGTGCTGTATGAGTGGTCAGCATGGCGCCTTTACTTTCCATCACAGTGCTCTCTAGGACGCTCCAGGATCAAATGTTTGGAAGATATTCACTGCTGACGGAGCCTCTCACCAGAAAACCAACAAAACAATTGATCCTGGAGCGTTGTAGAGACCACCGACATCGAAAGTAAAGGCGCCATGCTGACCACTCATACAGTACAGCTGCAGGTCAAATACGCCCAAATATCAACTTATGCACCTTTAAATGAAAGGTAAGGCTGGAAGAGAAGCTTTTAGATTTGGGTAAAGCCGAACTGGAGAAAATGCACTCGGTTAAGGCGGGATAAGAGGTTAACCCACATCTATTCACTTCATCTCTTCAGCAGGTTTTTGACACAAACAGTAGAAGACCATAATATTGGAGAATGCTTTTGTTTGCTTCTAATCGCTGAAAATGAATCACTTTTTACTGTGCGCAAATCCGGTGTCCTCATGTTTGATCATCCCAATCTGCCATCGGTTTGCCAATTACTTACATTAGCACTAAACCAATTAGCAGTTGATCCTATGATTGGAAAAAACAATGCTGCCCTTGGGTTTTTACATAATCATCGATGAGAATAAAGAGTGCGCGTGTTGTCCGTCGGCACTCCCGGTGTAAATATGGTCGGAGCGTGACGGTGATGCGATGTGACATGTTGTGGAGAGGGTCCCGAAGGCGAAGGCAGCAGGAACAACTGTGGAGAAGAAAAAAAAAACCCGGCATAGATCTGATTAGCGGAAGGTCCTCGGGCTTGCGGGTGTCGATAGAACACGAGATCGGGAAGTGTCGCCAGATTATCTACAGAGACGCCATTTACGCGGAGCTTTCATCTCTCTATCGGGAGGTCTTCGCAAGTTTGTGCCGTCACCAGTTGGGGAAAGGCTCAGCGGCGGCTTTGAGCGGTGGTGGAGCGCAAAAGTCCCAGCAAGAGCAAACACTGAATTGGACGCAAATAATAATAATTTAAAAAAAAGGTGGGTTTAGTCACCTGGAACCTTGTGTCTCTCTTTTCTCTCACTTAACGTTTTGTACAAAGGTCCTGGCGTCT